>JAMXBD010000149.1:0-1200000 GCA_024138025.1 Combretum micranthum | reverse complement strand
CGAATGAATTCTCAAAGAAACCCTATAGGATATTTATATACAAAAGTGAGTAATTGAAAGGTCATCATTTAATGTAAACTGGCAGTTACACATCTGGCGGTTACACATCTGGCGGTTACACATCTGGCAGTTACACATCTGGCAGTTACACATAAACGCTGGCGGCCTTCATGTATTGTCCAACATCCAGAGATGAAATGGC
The DNA here is from genome assembly GCA_024138025.1 of Combretum micranthum. Lineage (NCBI taxonomy): Eukaryota > Viridiplantae > Streptophyta > Magnoliopsida > Myrtales > Combretaceae > Combretum > Combretum micranthum. Next base: position 1,199,798 of record JAMXBD010000149.1, on the reverse strand, counting down.
CGGCGGCTTAGATATATATGCTGCCGGCGTTTAATGTTGAATTTGTTCACTGCCGAAATTCAAAATAAGCTGATGAAATCCAATAAAGGCCGGCGGCTTTGATCCATGAATGGCCGGCCTTTCTTTCTGATTTTTGTCCCTTGTATATATTTTACTCCAATTTTGTACTATTTGCTTCTTTTGGATTCAAAGACCTGATATTCATATAAATCATGATTAAGTACCGATTCCATATAATTTCTACAAAATTAATAACAAGTAATCCAAATTAAATCCCATAAAATTAGAGTAAATTTCATCTTAACAGGCACGCTTTTCCGTAATTGAGCTTGGAAGGCCCGGAATTGAAAAATTCCCAAATTTAAAACTTTCAAAGGTTTAAAATGTACTTTTAAACAATAATTCAAATTCATTTACTTTATAATATTTATTTTATTATAAAACCGAAGGAAAGCCGGATTTAGGGTTCCTAGGCTTCACTCACTAGACTCAAACTGGACTGGATTAGGGTTTCGCTTCCAACTCCCGAGGTTTCTTGACTACTGAGTATACCGGGGTTTACACCTTGTCATTAATTACTTAGCCAATATACGAAAATAATTTATTATTTTGCTTGCTCTGAACAACACAATTTGCCAAATCTTTACTTGCTTATAGAATCTCATCATTATGAAGGATCAAACTGAGTTTTTGTTTAATAAAAGAAATGCGATTAAAAATGGTTTATCTGCTATGACTTTTAAAAAAGGGAAAAATGCCACATTTGGTAACTAAAATTTGCCAAAAAATTCATTTAGGTGCCTAGACTTTAAGTAGTTATTTTAATCCTCAATCAAAGTTTTTGTAGCTATTTATTTTACCCTATCACCACTGTTTATTTTATATATTGATGTGGACGAACAACCTTAAAGTGCTAAACGATATTGAGAGTATTAGTAAAAACCAATCATATATTGCCTCTTTTACATCTTGAGACAATAAAATAGACATGAAAGTTTGATGGGGTATTATATTGACAACTTCAAAGTTTAGATACTATCGCCTGTTCGAAGTCAATAGAGGCTGGATCTTGGTGATTTGGGCTTTGATTAGTGTGCAGAGAATGAAGCCCGCAAAGACAAAAACTCTGTTAGTGGCGTGCTAGAAATGGGCCTAGCATGGCCACTCAATGCTTAAGTTAAAGATTGTCATGATAAGCCTATAGGTTAAATAAGGATAAGAATGAGTGTGACATTACCGTACTATTGAGAGGTAGATGGGTATTTATAGGTGGCCAACTCAACAATTATAGACATCATAGCCTAGTGGACGATCAACAGTAGTCATAGAGGACGTGGGGTAAACTTACGAATCCACTATTAGAGGCTTGGCTCGACTGAGTTGCTTATGTCGAGGGGTGAAGAAGGTAGAGGCGACCGAGTGAACGTTGAAATTACTAGTATAATGCCAGACCATGTATTGTAGAGTTTATTGTTAGGGTTTGGACCTGGTAGGACGGTCTAATTCATTGATGTGTTGGGCTTGCTTGAGTGGCCCAGCTTCTAAATTAAATCATTAACAAATACTAAATTTAATTTTTATACAAAATTCAAGTACGAAATTTGATATTTACTCCTTTTAAAAATTAACTTTTCGTTATCAAATTAAAAGTATAGTTGTTATATCACAAATAATTGATGTTTAGTGCTACTAATAGCGTAAATTTTCTATATTTTATAAACTTTATTTTTTGACACATCATGCTCCACTTTAAATTATCAAGATATAAAATTGAAAAAAAAATCTAATTTATAATATGACAATTTCTATTTTTGATAATTAATTTTACCTCTTTATTTGATAAAATAAAATTCACATATTAAAGTACGGTGACCATTTCATTAAAAACATATAAGTAAAAAGAAAATTATCCAATTTGATTCTCTCTAAAAAAATATTTATAACAAATAGTAATGGGAAAAAAGGAAAAAAAAAAAAAAGAAAAAAACCCTCTTTTTTTTCCCTCCACCATCTTCCAAACACCTCGTTCCTCCAACATCCCCAATTCTAGCCGTTCAAGTCCAACGAATCCAAAAACCCTAGCCATGAACCCATACGCAACCCAACACTTTGTTCCACTCTATCCAAGCTTCCGAGTCAAACAGCAACACTCAACTCACTGCGTCACCACCATCCCAGTCTCCCCCACCACCACCAGCACCACCAACGTAGAGGAATTCGCGTCAAGGTGTATGGAAGCTTAGAACAAGCGCTGAGCTACATGCAACGGATAATGCAATCGAGCGGCATCGAGAGGTTGATTAAGAACGAACAGACTCATCATATGAAGAACTCCGAGAAACGAGTCTTGGCTCGTAAGGAACTGCAGAGGAAAATTCAGTCCCAGGATCTGTCTCGTAAGCTTAGAACCGTGCTCATCAAGAAAGTGAGGTATTCATTCGTTACTGATTTTGAAAAGATTAGATTAGGGTTAGGGTTTTTAGGAGTTCTCCATGTGAAAATTTCTTTCTGTCGATCAACCAATAAAAAAGTTTCTCTTTCTTTTAGGGTTTATCTATTCCCTTTTTATTTCTTGTAATACTAGTTGCGAATTTTTTTCAATTGCTTATTGCATCGAGTTTCTTCTTTCGGTTCGTTACTGATTTCGAGATAAAAGGATTAGGGTTAGGGTTTTCATGAGTTCTCCATGTGAAAAGATTTCTTCTTTCTTTTAGGGTTTGTCCTTTCTTTTTTTCGTGGATCGTAGATTTTAGTTTTTGGTTTTGAAAGGGTAACTGAACAAAATTGATGGGTTTTAGCAGTGATAGTTGTTTTGGGGAGTGAACATTGGTCTCTTTTTATCTCAATTCCATCCATTTTTGCTGTGATTCTGTTGCCATGATCCGTGGACTGGGAAACGAGTCTGATTTTGTTACGAAAAGTGTTCAAAATGAAATAAAATTCTGCCCGCATATTTTTCTAGCAGACCCCATTTTTGGGATATGGGACAATTTTCCCTGTCTTCATTTCCAAGCTGTCATGTACAACGGAAAAGGCAAAAGATAGTATATGGAGTCAGATTTTAGCATAGGAAGTGGGTGTTATTGGCGGGGACAGCGATGGTACACTGATTGGATTTTTACCAATGTTCTGTTCTTAGGGTGTGTCTATGAACGCTTTTACCTTTAGATATTTATATCATGTGATGACTGATGGTTTGATTTTAAATATGTTTCTAAAATATTCATGAACATAAAGGATTGGGCTGAATTACGTGGTAGTAATTAACTAATCATGGGCATGTGGAAGTGATGTTGGACCCGGATTTTGAAACCTAGAAATTAGTTTATGCTTCTTTATGTTTGTCGTGTTTTTTGGATTTCAAGGTGCTGTAGTACAATACTTTTGGGACTACAACAGTTATATGATTCTTGACCTTTCAAGGTGAGGGTTTGATAGTGATAAGATCTCCAATCAAGGGTTGGGAAAGCAAAGAATATCCACAATCTTGCTTCTTCTTCATTTGTTATTCTCTGTTCTGTTGCAATATACATGAATTTGCTTGTAGTTGCCATTCTACTGCCATAAGATTCTCTGGATTCAAAGCTTGACTCTTCAGTTAGGGTAGAGTTTATCTGTTTTAGTGTAAAAAATGATAGATACTCATATTAGTTCAACTCATACTTCTGCACCAAAAAGAAAAGAAAAATAAAATTTTATCGTGGAGTGCGGTAGCTTGACATTGGGAACCAAAAGGTCAATCATAATTGCTTAATTTTTCAAATCCTTCTTATATTAAACTTGGGACAAATTGTGAGCCAGAGAAGGGAGTGGAGCAAATTAAACTCCAATTCTGGTTGCATGTGGATTACCTTGTTTCAAAAAGAACATTGTTTGTTTTAATTCTTCATCATGACATTATTATTATTAAATTCTTTTGATTACTTGCTTTCATATGGTCGTGATGCTTCTCTGTATATGTGTGTACCTTTTCACCTCAAATTTGTTTCCCTTGAATAATGCTGGCAATGATATTGCAGGGGCTTATAGGTGTATACATGAGGCAGATTTCAGGCTACTGGAGGAAGATTATTCTACTTTTGTAATTTTCCAGGTCCCTTGCATTTCTTTGTTTAGAATATGGGATTTTATTTTTACTCCTGGATAATTGAGAAAGAGGTATTCATCTTTATAAGCTTCTTGAATAATATCTGTCATCAGTATTTGATTCTACTGAAGCTGGTCCTTACTCCTCACTTCCTTGGAAAGCATAGTAAAAGTATCTATTCTTTATTATATTTGACCAATATGTATGTGGGAATTATGGAAATTGGGCCTTCTTCTTTGAGGGGAATGCACATAAAATCTCAAAATATGCACAAGGTAGACAAGGTTGAAAAATGGTGGTCGGTTGCCTCTTTCCTCCTCCTCCTCCTCCTCCTTTTGCTTATGCACACACATATATTAATTCCTTTTCACTCTTTTTTAGGGTGTGAGTTGCTGAACAAAATGATTTTTATAAACTGTGTCCAATTCAGTAGCAGAAACTCTTGAATAATATGTTTGTCTTAAGGTATTTTTGTGAGTTGCTGAATTGTTGCTAGCCTGTGGATCAGTACTTTTAAATACTTTGCACGACTTAAGTTACAAGTTCTTTTAAGTTATGCACAGAATCTAAAAGTACTGTCTTAATTTGCAAGTTCTAACCAAAAAAGTTGGGACTTCTTGGTTACGAAGTAACTGTAAAGCTCACCTTGATATTGTCAGTTATTGCGTATACTTGGGTGTAAAATTAGTTGTGGTGGTCGCTTTACACCTTTAAAGAGTTGGTGGGACTTTTAGGGTGTCGGAGCTGCTGGCGCCATTTGGTTCTTTTTGATGTCGGGTGAATTTCCAATAGTCTATGGGAACTTTTTTAGAATAGTAGTGCAAATAGTCTATAGATAAGGCATCAATTGATTGATATTGAAAATAAAACTATAGAATTAGAGTAAAGGTTCTATTAAGCTTTTGTCCTTGTACTTTGGAGAAAGTTTCAGATAAACGCATCATAGTTCGTGAAAACATGTTCTTTTTTGTGGAAACTTCTAAATCAATAATAATAATAATAAGATAGCATAAAACTGTACTAAAAATTTAGAACCAAGATGAAGGCTATCCTCTGAAGGGTGTGGAAGTCCTGCCTCTGTTAGGGGTATTCCAATTGCGATGTAATCGTCCTGCTGCCATGTGCTTCTGTCCCGACATGGTGCAACAATAATATTGAGACAAGTAGGGTTCTTAAATGGTGTTTGCCTATAATAGTTTGGAGCTAATGATCTCTTGGCTACTTGTTATGATTATGGGCCATTCGACATTGAGTTTGGTCTAGTGGTCACATGACGGTTTATGAGTGTTTCTTTTTGACATCATCATACCTGTGGAATTGCCACAAACGCAGGACCTCGATGAGATTCCCATGACATGAGGTTATACAATGTTCTCCAGTTGGAAAAAAAGCCGTAAGATAAGTGATATTCCGATATTCACAGATAGGTCCAATTATCCTGTACTGCATAAGCAGTAATAGGATAACCAATCAATTAAATATTGCATTTTTCAAAATTTATTTTTTATAAAGATATTGCATATTTTAGAACTCATTACTAAACATGACTTGTATAAGCTATTTTAGTATATAACGTGGTAGAAAAGCATTCTTAAGTTGCATTTAGGTCGGTGAAAGAGCAAAGAAAACCGTATGTTAGGATGCATTTTGTAATTTAACTCACATTTTTACCAATCTTCACCTTCCTCCAGCTCAATCTCTATAACAAGCCAGATTAGGATGATTTAGTGCTGAGCTTGAAGACTTCAAATTTCAAAGCTCAAGCTTAACCGAGCTTGAAATTGTGAGTTTAGGTTTAGCTCGATGTAACATTAGATAAGCTTGAACTTGATTTGTTGAAAATAATTTTAATTTTAATTAAAATAGTATTAATAATCAAATTTGATTTGAATTAACGTTTACACTCAATTCAAGTTCAATTATATTCGTGGGTTAATCAAGTTAAATATATGAAGTTCGAATTTGACTCTATAAACTACTTAAGCAACTTGAGTTCAAATTTAACCCAATTATTCTCAAACCGAATTACACTAGTAATTTGAGAATTAGTTTGGCTCATTTGCATTCCTACTCTCCATAGATGCCATCAATATATCCTAAATCTAAATTAGAAAAAAAGAAAAGAAAATAAAAGAAGGATTAAAAGACCAACTTCATGCCTCTTTTTCTTCAAAACCAAAGCGCTAAATTTGCTACTTGCTTCAATGTAACTGTTATCTTCAAAAACCCAATAATACCCATAATTCACCCACCACTAATCTTCAAAACCAAAGTGCTACATTCCTGTCTTGCTTCAACCGAATTTGAAACATTAAAAGCCCAACAAAGCCCAGAATCTATACCCACCATTTCGATTGAGAAATTTGAACTTCATCAAGAATAGATCAATTTATCATAGTTGAAAGTTTTAGTCAGTACTTCTGAGCGATTCTGGGTCAAAATTTTTAAAAAGGGCCTAAGGCCCTAAGCACATGCACATATTCCTTATTGTTCCGGCCAATGAAATGTGTTTTAATAAAACGCATTCTATTTAAATGTAGGTAGAAAATGCATTTTCTAATCTTTCCGCCTATCACCTACATTTGAAACTAAAAACGCAGTTTCTTTCTACAATTATACCATGCCGGATTTTAGTTCTTTTACTAAATTATAATTTTTTTAAGCATATGCATCGTGGTGCAGGGTCTTCTTTTATTGGAATTAAAAGGAATGGAGAGTTATAAGCTCCAATTTTCGGATTACCATCCTAACCAAAATCACCAATTAAAAAAACAAAAAAAGTGCAATATGGATCCAGGGGGAATAAATAAAAGAAAAAATTAATAAAAAGACAAGGGCTTAGAATCTAGAAAAGACCAACATGAGTAAAATTCTTTGAATTTCATATAATCCCAAAAACCAACTCATTTGGGCAATATAGATACAGAAAGTACAGTATTAAAGACAATATAAGCTATCGTATAAGTTATTAAAGTGGAAGTGTTCCTCTATTGCTTAGTTAAATTTGATCTTACCTTTTTATTTGTATTTACCTCTACTTGTCAATAAATAAAACAGAAGACTTTCTGTACATTACCTTTTCTAACTCCTTTCTGTACATCACACAAGCATGCTTTTTTGCAGCCTGGGATGCAATCTCACCTTTAGGAAGCTTTAGACAATGACTGGGCGGATTCCTCCTCTAAGATGATTCATTAAGTGCCAAATTCTTGAACGTGGGTATGTTTCTGATAACATGCTGATGAAGAAGTGCCTCTTTTGGAACATAGATATTATTTCGTGTAGCAACCAGCTGCAGCCGACATGTGTCATGAACCATATCGTCGGCTTTGTAGCCTATCTACTTGGGAAGAGAATCTTCCTTGCACAGACTCAGATATCGTAAGAATTGCTCAGGCTCCTCTCCTTGTCTTGTGATCTGTATGCACAGCAGATGTCAATTGTACTTTTCGATGAAACCAAGTGAGCGAAAACAAATATTCCTTTTAGAGGATAATTATGCAACCACTCCAACAAAGAATGCAGCTGAACACGAGGTTTTGATGCTTCTATCTTTTACTGCAGATTACCTCTTAACCTAAAAACCAAATTATGCACTAGCTTCTGCAATTTCTATTTTATTGATAAAATGATGGCAAGGAAGCCTATATACCTATCTTTTCATTTATATGTATATTTTAGGTTTAACCTCCGGAATTTAATAAATAAGTATCTCAAAGAATGAGATTTACCCTACTCTTGCTAGCTTTGATACTGAAACTTCCAGAGATTATTACTTGTTTACTAATCTTTCTAAAAAAATTTAGTGTATAAAAAATATTACAAACAAACCATCGTCATATCGCATATAGAATATGCAACATAGCTCTTCCCCCCACCCCACCCCAACACACACACAAAAACACATCCCCTTCCTCCTCATGTATCGCACCATTGATATCACACATCTTTGTATCGCACAATCAAAGTGAGATACAAATAAAGACAATGCATCACGCATTCAAAGTATGATACAACTATTTTTATAAGTTTTGCACACGTGCTGTTGCTATATCTCTTCTTCAACATGCTATATATTTAGAAAATTTTGCATTTCTTCTCCAACATATAATACAGAGGTAACAATTTGGTAATTTTTTTATACAATTTAGATTTGTATAATTTTTTTTATAAAAATTGTAGACATGTCTTTCACCCGAACCTCCCATCCCATGTATTGCTATTATCAATGAAAGAGTCCATCCAGCATCAAAGACAACAATACAAAATTGGAGCCAAATTCACTGATAGCTAGTTCTGCATGAAACTCAAAACCCAAGTGCATACTGCCTAGAGAATGTCCCAATCCTTCTTAGTTACACCTCAAAATGCATATAAAATTTCATGAGTAGCCTGAAAATTATATGAGTGCCAACTTTAAATGCCATTTTGGCAGGAAAGGAGCTTTTCAATCAAGGGACACTTTGGTAGAGAAAGTGATTCACGAGCTAATTAATTGTGTTCTTCTTTATCATGCCAAGAGGTTAGATACCAGCATATACACTCATATCAGTACTTAGAAATCAAAATCCCTCCCTCCCAAAAGAATTTTATTAGTATCACACAGCTGATAAGTGCACTTGATATTCCTTTCCACATAAGAAGAATCACCAGAGAACATTTTGAACCCAGAAGTACGCGATGTCATCAAACAAAACCGAAAGACTTGAATAAACTCACATATATGATTCCATTCTAAAGCTCACTGAAGAAGAGGGTAAGATCATACCACCTCTGTATGGCTTTTGGATGCTCGGCTAATCACCAGCAGGGCTTACCTCCCGTCCAAACTGACCAAGCCACCCTGGCCCACCCACTCACGCACGCACACACACAACACCCACCACACCCCCCCCCCCCCCCCAACCAGCCCCACCCCCCAAAAAAAAATAAATAAATAAATAAAAGAGGGAAAAAGAAGGGACGTTCTCAAAGTTTCTAATAATAAAAAACCTCTCACCAGTTTCATTGCTTTGGAAAGAACCTCTTCTTTGTTGTATTAGGGGGAACATTTATCTAAATCAAATCCAGAAAAGCTCAAACACACAGTCTGCTTGAAAGATAACTACATGCACACATAGCTTAATCAAGGAATATAGTAGAACTATAAGGTCAAGGAGGAATCACATGTGCAAGCAATGACGTAGACAGAAAAAGTAAACTGAACAGAAAGTATAGTGTCAAGTGATTACTTGGACAGGGATCTCAACTGGGAAGCCCTTTTGTTTGAGGAAGCCATGGCCAACTGCTTCCCAGTGTGCCAGATTATCCTGACATGAGCAATTGATTCTCATAGGATGATCCTGTGCTTGTTCAACACATGCTTCCTGCCCGAGCCATACATAAAATGCAATAGGGATCTTCCCCTCTAGCTTTCCACTAGTAACTACAAGGATATATACAGAGTGTGAATCAAAGACAAAGCCACTTTGCATCTCCACTTTTATCATACTAGGCCACTGGTAAACATCTGCATTTCTTGATATAAAGTCATTACTTTCTCCAGCTTGATCTCCATTTTGCAATTTTATTTCAGACAAAATGTTGTTAGCATCCAACATCACCACTTCCTCATAGCCTTCAGGCCCTTCATCTTCTGATTGGTCATGGCCAATATCCTTCATAACATCATCATCATCATCTGGCTTAGGCAACGAAAATGACCATGACCTTACCAGATTTTTGTGACCATGAGATGGTTCATCAATGGAAGGCAACCTCATCGGTGGAGGGGGATTGCTTCCCCTACGCTCAGCTATGGAGGGCAGAGTTCCCTTAGATTGCAAACAAGGGTTTGCTGCCTCAGACTCTTGGTTATCAAAAAGGGTCTTGCTTGACAATGCTGGAGATCCTCTATGCAAGGAGGAAATATCCAGTAAAGGAGCATTCTTTGGTAAAAATGGATCTGCCAATTCAAAGCCAGAAGGTGATGTTTGCTGGGAAGAAAAATATAGTAAATCAGGCCAATTAGCAGATGAAGGTGAAAAGGTAAATGAACTAGCATAATCAGAGGTTGAAGGTGATAAAGTGGGCGATTTGGAACTGAAAATTGGGCTGTTAATTTGAGCTGATGAGAGTGAATCGGGTGAATTGCAGGAAGGTGTGTGCACTGGTGATGAAAAAGGATCAGCCCAGTTAACACACTCCTCACCATCATTATAAGTATCCCTCTTCCTCTCTGGGCTACTTCTCAAAAAACAACTAAAAGAATCAGGGACCCACATGGATAGGTTGAAGGTGTCGACGGTGATGACGGAATAGGTAGAGATTCCAGGTGGTCTGATTCTTCCTCAGAATCTGGATTTGCGGTAGCTACATCAGTTGATAATCCAGAGTCATTTTTCAGTTTCGATGATGTGACATATTCTTTCATCTCACCACTGGCAAACTTCTGCCTCAGTCTGCCCCATCCATTTTCTCTGGCAGGAAGGCAGGTTTCCAAATCAGTATTTGGAACAGAGAAAGGTGGAACAACTCCACCAGCAAGTGCCTTGTGAAAAATCTCAAAATCTAAATCATAGTCATGCACTGTCCTCTGACCAACGACACAATTTGTTGCGGAAACATTACTCTTTGCTGATAATGATTCTAGATCTTTTTCCTCTTCCCAGTCGTACTCATCAGATAGAAGGTGTTTATTAGCAAAAGCATCCCAAAATTCCATCGGTTCTTCACCTTCTTTAATGCTAACAACTGGACCCTTAGCCCTTTCATATCGGATCACCTGAGAAGCAGCGTCTTTTGCTCTGTTCAGCATAACTCTTTTGCAGTTTTTCCCAATCCAAATATATATGGCAGAGGGGACATGCACAACAAATGCTCCACGAGAGTCGAGTCCTTCTGGACTAGGACGTCCCAACATTTTCGGCACCAGGTGGAGAGGATCGTATGGCGAGTGTGGAGCGATTCTATACATTCTCAAAACAGGACCTGTACTCGTTGGCACCGGATGCACCCGCTTCTGGCATTGCAGAAGCTGGCATGCGAATCCCATATTCGGGTTCGTCACCCCTCTTGCAGCTTTCACATATTGAAAAGCATCCTCAAAGCTCTGCCCATCTCTCCACATAAGGTATGCAATCACCAAAGAGGTCGAGCGTGACACACCCTGGCAACAGTGCACCAGGACGCGCCCACCATGCTCCCTAACATCCTCAAAGTAATCAAAAACATCATATAAGATGCTAGTTATATCCTCAGAGGGGCTATCTTGTAACCAAAGGGTCTTGTACACAAAATCACTCTTGAAATACTCGGGCGAAACGAACCCCACACAATTCAGCACATGAGTGATCCCCTTCTGCTTCAACAATTCACGGTTCTTAGCCACAGCATCACTCCCTAAATATATATGATCATCGATCCTGGAGCATTCCTTGTCGAAAAAAGCAAGTTTATCCCTTCTAAACTGAAACTGCAACTGAGGGTCCTCAATCTTAGTCCCATCAAGGGGTTTCACATCAACTAAAGCCCCCTAGGAGTCTGTGGATTCGGCCACACACCGAGATCATCCGAACCAGCTCGAGGCCACTCCTCTGCATTCCGCCTTGAGATAGAAAGCGGCTGGAGAGGTGGCAAACACGCCCGCACCTTGTTACTCGGTTGCGTGGGCCGCGGATTGTCCCTCTCAGAAGGGGAACGTTCGTTCCACGAAACCGAACGGAAAAAGGTCTTACGAGGCGGTACGGAAACCGCACGATCCTTCTTCCCTTCTCCTAACATCTCGAAAATAAGATACAACTGATCAAATACATATAAAATTAAGGAAAACCCATTTGAGGATTGTTCCAGGAAAGCTCATAGAAAACATAAAGTTTCTGTCTTGATCAATAAATAAGTGATAACGATAGGTCAGTCTTTCTTTCTCTATCTACCGTTTAACTTTTTTTTTCACTTCCTTCTGTTCTCCCACCTAAAACCCTTGACTGCTTCTTTCTTTCTTTCTCTCTTTCTCTTTCTATCTCTAGGAATCTATACGAAAGACGAAGAAAAATCAAAATACACAAGATTTTCCGTATGACCAAGTAAAACCCTAGTGGAGATGGCAATTTCAGTAATAATTTCTCAATTCAACTGTATAGACAAGGAAGCCGAAATGGGTCAACAAAGTGAGGTTGGTCTAAATTTCTAAAATTCTAATACTTTGAAAGAAGACTTACTCCGAATTCTAGAAGGGAGAATTATTAATAAAACGTTCACGCCATTTTTGGGAAACATTGTAGCTGTAGCTGTAGCTGTAGTGTAGTGAAGAAGAAACTTCGTTTGCAGTTCAAACTTCAAAGCGCTGGCATACATATGTCGTACGTGTGTATTATTTTATTCCATAAATATCATGTTGTGTTTCTTGTTTTGTTTGGAGAGAGGGAGAGAGGGAGAGAGAGAGAAGTCGGGTGGGTGGGTTGGTTGGTTGGTTTTGGGCCGGGGGGAAGAGAGAGGGAGAGGGGAAGGGCAGGAAGGAAAGTAACAAAAAATTAGTTGGAATTATATGTCATGAGTCAATTTGTACTGTGAGTTAATGTCACCGTATTTAATATTGATAAAATATATAATTATTTAAATTTTAAAATTAATTAATTTAATACTTAAAAAAATTTACATTGATATTATACATTCATCAAGTTTTTCAAGTAACAAATGAATCAATTTTAAAATATTTTAAGATATTAAAATAACTAATAGATATCTAATTATATATTTTATCAAAGTTTAAATATTATTTGTGATATTATCATTATATTATATAAATATAAAAAAATTATTGTTGAGAATTGTTTGTTTCATATATGAATACGTGGCTATTTATTTTTTGCATAAATTAAGTATGTTGAAATTTCATTATATATCATGTGTAAATAATATGTAATGTGTGGGACGAGATTGTTCATCCTTTTATGTTCAAAATGATTGCATAAAGATATTTTAATCATCTAACTATAGGTATGTATAAATTTGAATGATTTAAAAACTCATATAATATATGATGTCTAATGAATTTGGAAATAATTTTTAAAAATTATTCATTTTATTACTATCTTTTTTTAACTAAGTTTTATTTAATTACTATATGCATTAAGATTTTCTAATACTTATACGCTATAATTTATTTATATATTTATATAGATAGTGGGTATTGCAGAATGAATCTGTTGTTTTCAAGAGAGATGGAAGAGTTTGGAACAAAAAAGAGACAGAGAGAGAGAGAGAAGGAAGAGTCAAAGAAGTGCCATGTCATTATTAATGGTCTTAATTTACGTCTGGTGATGTCATTTTAGTTGGTTGGACCCAAAAAGATTCGTTCCAGAAATCAACATTCAACGTTGGAAACTGTGGGTTGGGATATGCTGTGGTGGCAGCCTATGTAGGATTCTTTACATACTTGGCATGATTTTATCCGAATTTGTAATGTGAACCATTGACCACTATCTCATCATTTGATCCTTTTAGTGTTCTCTATTTATGTAACCAGCAAATGGTTTCAAATTGATGTTAAAATAGCATCAATAATGAACCAAATAGAGGGTAATCCAGGATTAGTAACATAGCATATACAAGGATATTGTTGTAATTACATTAATTTTATATGGTGTCACATCTAGTTCTTCAATTTTGTTTGGAATACTACTAGAATTTGTTTTAACTATGGTAAAAGCTAAAAAGTCATCTCTAATACATAAGCTACTCCTAGTAACATGATATTATATCAAAAGTATTATCACCCTTTTTGGCACTAAAACGATATGAAGTTCTAAAACTAGATATTGCTAAGAAGCTTATTTACAAAATGTGTAATTCTTTAAACTTTCTCGAGAATAAATGTGATACTCTTTTATAGGTTGGAATACAAAATTAAATATCCTATGAATACATTTATTTTATAAAAAAATTACAAAGCGAGTTATGTACAACTTAAAAATATTCTATAGATGTATGATATTGAAAATATTGTAAAAGAAATTACTATACACCTATTTTCGATATATACAATGCCAAAAATAAAAAAACATTTAATCAAATATGTGATGTTTTACATTGCAACTCAAGTTAGTGAGTAAATATAATCCATTTCCAACTTGCAAATAACATTGTGGAATATCTTATTTGATAGCTCCTATGTGAATACATTGCTAATTGATTACTAGAGAATACATATGGTATAGTAATTAGTCTTGTTTTGATATCTCCTTTGTAAAGTGTGTCTAAGTCTCTATGCTTACTTCGACCATGTTGAAATGCATTACTTAGCTAATTGTTGAAATGTTGTCACAATATGATTATATTGCTCATCATGCTTAATTCGTATATCTTCTAAAACTATATATATCCAATATGGTTTCCAAATGCCATGAGCTCTAGCTCTGAACTCCACTCTAAACTAGACCTCTCGGCATTATTTCCTTTTTATTCCTCTAAGTAATTAAATTTCCTTCGAGAAATATGTAATACTCCAAATTAAACATAGAAATTTAGAAAAATCTTTGATAAATTAATTAACATGATTGTGCATAGAAAGCTATCGACCCCTCTTACACTAGTAGGAAGTGGCAATCATTCTATTACTTTAATGCTGCATCTTTCTTCCGACAAAAAAAAGGGAAAAAGGAAAAAACAAAGTTACTAAGGAGAGTATTAAGATTGATAGACCCTTTGTATAGTGATTTTTGTAGCTGCTCTTTTGATTCCTTTAGTTTTATTATGGTATCTAATGGGGCACTTTGAACATTGTCTAGAATTACCTCAATACTAAATTCCTCTTCTTAGTTATTAGCAAATAGCAATCAAAGTAATTCTATAAACAATATGCTTAAGAATTCACAAACAATTAGAGCTTCATCAATCCCACAATTTAATGTTCCTTTTGCTATTACTGTAATTTGCATTGCTTGTTTTTCTAAGATCTAATCTACCTCAAAGATCACCTCATTTATATGAATCATGTGTCCAGATCAGATACTCTTACATCCATATTCTTGCAAAAGTAATGTAGAGCTTTTACCGAAGGGTATACTCATAGAGAATAATAAGTGTTTTCATAATAGCATCACAAGCACATATAAAATTTTTAGATATGTTAGAATGGATAGAACTAATAATAAATAATACTATGTGCTAAATGAAAAATTGAAAGCATACTTGCCATAGATTTCATGCCTAATTTATCCTACTGGTGCATAGTAAAGACCTTAACTTAACCTATCTTCTTCTTTAAGACACCAAGTTACTTATAAGCTGGGGCTAAGGTGGATTTTTGTGGCAATTCCTAGCAATCTTCTAATTGATTTACCCTTTATTTGTAGATAAAGTAAAGATGGAAGAAGCATGGGGTTCTTGGATTCATAGCTCCTATGACCCTACTTACCATAACTTGAACAAACTCCTAAAGTCTAATTGCTATAAAACTATTTTTGTGGTCCTAGGCATCTCTCACATTTTGAGTGTGTTAGTTCAAGTTTTACTTACCATAGGTTTCTTATTCTTGTCTAAGGTCTTATTGCTTACTTCTTGTTACCTCTTACCCAACACCAATTAGGCCTGTATGACTATTGTTGTAGGTATTAATTTCGTTGGTAGAGTTAAGACATGTAAACACAGAAAGTTAGTCAATGGTGCTCTGAGGGTTGTCAACACAACTACTCTGATGCTTAAGTTAGTCACGGGTCACCTTTCTAGAAAATTCAAAAGGTAGCTATGAATATTGAATGTTCAAACTTGTTGTATCTAGTTGAAGGAAAAAACTATTTATAGAAGAGATCATATCAGAATGGGGTCGACAAATTCTTTTCTATTAGTATGTTGCCTTAGATTGTAGTTGACTTGGTCCTGAGGTGAGAGAATAGTCTTGAGCTCGAAAAGAAAGGGAAGCATAGAATGTGGCCATACTAAGATTTCCCTTTCCTTTATCCCCATTATAAGATAGGGAACATGTCAAGAGCATGCAGCAAGTCAAGGGAGAGTGGCTCATTAGGAAGTTCGTAGCACATCTTGGAGTACTTTTGATCTGGAGTTATATGGGATGTTGCTGGGCCTTCGCTTAGGAGTTGTGACATGATATGTAGACCACCTCAATTTCTACCAAGCTGAGGTTCTAGGAGAATTGAGGTTAGGATTAAAGTCCTTGACGATCCGGGATCGAAGGAGATCATGGGTTGAGGTCTTGGCAAAGCTGGATTCCTTGCAGGATAGCTGATCAGTGGATCTTTGAGTTCTTCATGGAACCTTTGGCGCATATGATACTAGTGGTGGGTCGATAAAGTTATGGCCAATTATTTACCATCAATAACTATCAAATCTGGATCTTTTGTCAACTTTGCTACAACAATTTTGTCTTATCAATAATAACATATATCTAACTCAAAAGCTCCTTCTTGGTGTTGTAGTCAAGGATCTAGACCACTTTAAAAATTTAGGAAAATGTAAATTACCCCCTAAATTTTTAAAATGCACTTTTAGATCCATTAAACTTTCAAAAATTGATATAATTAAAGATATTAACCTTTTTTTTTTGTTAAAACAAAATGAGAAAAATTAAAAATCCTTTTAACTTTTACGTATGTGTGGATTTGTCCCATAAGCTTTCATTTATGAGTGGATTTATTCTCAAATTTTGGAAGTGCACATGCAAAATGCCAATTTTTTTTTAACTATGCCAAATGTTAAATGTTTAAGAGGTGAAGTGCATTTTGAAAGTTCAAGGGGTCAATTCGCACCTAAGTAAACGTTCAATGAAGTATTTTACAATTATCTTAAAAATTTTGGATCTTGATTCTCCATTAGGTTAGGCAAACTTTATCAAATGGTTGAGTTTAACTTTGTATTTTTCCATAGTTTTATTACCTTCTGTAACCTAAAGAATTTATGAGGAGATTGAAGCAGTGATGAATGAGTGCATGGCCAAATGGGACAAGGATTGATCAGTGGCAATTTTGTAATTCTAGGTCCTATGTTGAAGGAAACGAGCAAATAGAAAGTGAAATCACAACCTTTGGTGAGGAGTGACATTGGTTTTTGGGCAAATTCCCCATGTAAGCCCTCAAAATGACATTTTTTTCTATTTTAGGAAACTTTTAAATGTGTTATATAACTTTTAGTAGAGATGTTCGTTTTATTTGTTGTCCATGATGTTTTATTTGTTTTTTTTACTTTATGTTTGTAAGTTTTAGGACATTTCCATTTTTGGCAGTTTTTTGAGATTTATTTTTGACATCTTTCGAGCTTGCATATAAATGTATGTCCTAGGATAGAGAATAGTTTAATTTTATTAGGTAATACACATTTTATGCCGTCTTTGCTCTATTTTTCTCGAAAACTTTGAATTCCTTTATTGTCTTTGAATTTGGATGCTATTTGTGTAGATATTCATAAAATCAATAGACAATTAATGGTCATATTCCAACATTTGTGGGCGAATAATAAAATGTGGTGAAATTCCTTTCCCTTCATTAGTCAACTTAGCAACCATCTTTTGTCTTAAGCTGCTTGAAAAGAATTTCTTGATGAAATTATCCTTAAAGAATTCTTCCATGATAAATTGGTAATTAATTTCCTTACTCCCTTCCACTAATCAAAAGTAGCTCCTTTCAGCATGAAAATTATATAGTTAACTTTTCTCTCTACAGATACATCATAAATTGCAAAGCCTTCTCAAGTTATTCTACATATCTTTCCAACCCAGTAGACCTACTATAGAAGAGAGTTTTGTTAGGAAAAGCGAGATCCCACCTTTTTCCTCTTTCCAAAAGTGAAAAACATATAATAAACAAAATTGCATAAAGTAAATAACAAACACCAGGATATAACGTGGAAAACCCAAAGTGGGAAAAACCACGAACCAGCAGCGTACAGATTCATCCACTATAAACAATATAATGGGATTACAGATTGTTTTCATCACTAGATCTCTCTAGTGGATTACCGATTCATCACACCAGCCTGTAGAATTGCAAACAGAAACAAGATCTATTCATCTAGAGTTTCTTTCTCTAGGATTCCCTCTCTTTCTCTCTCTAGATCTATCCTATCTGGCTTTAGAAGAGACATCCATCTTGTTTATCTATTTCTTCTCTTCATCATCGCTTTAGGCAACATCTTTCATCACTGTTGACCGTGGAACACCGGAATAAGGATCAACATCTTGTCCCTCCACACACCCTACGTGTGTCTACACCTTTCAGTATATGTAATCCACACGCCTTACAGCATGTCTCTATACTTCCTTGGTGTATATCAATCCACACGCCTCACGACGTGTCTCTACACTTTCATTGGTGTATATCTCCACTGAAAGATAAGATAAGAAGAATTTATAAGAAAAAGAAGGAAGGCTCACATTAATTGCTAGCCACATTTATTCCATTTGACCAGCATTAATTTCTATGTTGACCAACTTTGACTTTTATAAATACTTCTTATCTTCAAGTCTTCTTCTACATATATCCAATGTATATTTGGAATGTCTTTGGTTATAGACCTATATGAGTTGGATCTATAACCCCAACAATCTCCTCCTCCAACTCATATGGAGTTCCATCATGCATGCTGCCGTGAATTCTCATGCAAGGGTTTTATGTCTTCTTGCATGCCTTCTCCTCCTTTTTTTTTTTTTTCTGTTAAAACCTGTGCTCTGATACCACTTGTTAGGAAAAGAGAGATCCTATCTTTTTCCTCTTGTCAAAAGGCGAAAAACATGCAATAAACAAAATTGCATAGAGTAAATAACAAACACCAGGATATAACGTGAAAGTGGTATCAGAGCCTAGGTTTACAACATCTCCGGTTGAGCCGGACATGGATGGTTAATCCCATGGTCCAATGTGTGATAGGGGGAAATGTTGGAGATATCCCACATCGGTTGTGGAAGAGGTTGGGTACTACTTTATAAGTGTGAGAGAAAGCCTCATCTCATGAGCTAGCTTTTGAGGTTAAGAAGGCCTAATAGCACCCAACAAATTTCAATTATTGGATGAATCTAGTTAAAGCTACCATATCCTAAAGCCTTTCCATAACAGTACTCGCCATTAGTTATTGATTCGCATTTCATCCCTATTGTGTCATGTACACTTATATCATTTATTAATGGGTTTGAACTAGTATCATACATGAGGTTGACCATTGATTAGTCTTTAGTCTAAGTGGTGGTGAAAGTGTTGGTGATGGTAGTGTAAGCCCCTAGATTTTATGCTACAGTTTATGCTTAAACCCTAAACTGAAGGTCAACCGGAAATCCTAAAGTCAACAAATCTATAACAAACCCCAGTAGATTTAGATCCATCAATTCTGTGCTCTTAACCCCTCAAAAACGAAATTGAGATAATGTGGATTATATTTCGTAATAATATAGGGAAGCTTAAAAATATAAGATTCGTTAAAATTCAATTTGTTTCGGATCCAAATGGGATCAAATTTTGAAGACCATGCCCTTGGTACACCGAACAGTAAAAATATTTCGATAACACCATTAGATTTATAAAAATACAAGGATTTCAAATATATAAGTTTTATAATTTTTCATTATTTAAAAATATATGGTATAGCTTAATTAAGCGTATTTTCTTTACTACTTGTATTAATTTGTCTTATCTACTATTCATAGTACTATTCTACACATTAATTACTATTCACCTATTTCAACTTTTCTATACCTATTCTTACACTCTACCATATTTATTTCTTACTTTTTGCTTTTCCCATACAACTTTAATCATATCATACATTACAAATTATTACTTTTAATTAACAAAAATACAAAACAAATATCTCTCTCTCCTCTTTCCCTCTCAAACTCGTGCCACTTCCCCCTCCATCTCTCTTATTTTTTTCTTTTTTAATTTATTTTATTCACACAATTTTCCCTCCTCAAAACTCTATAAATACCTTCGCTCCCTCCATTTCTTTCACACACTCATTTATCTTACTAAAACTCTCTCAAAATCACTACTCAAATCCTCTCTCCAAAATCTCTTCTCATCTTCCCATATCACCACTATCCACATACTACCAAAACCTCTATTTTACTACCATCCATACTTATATTTTAGGTAAAACTCTTACCTATACTTCCTTATCATATCATGTAACTTAACATGACTATGGTGTGCATTTCCTAAACATCTAAGTGTTATGAAAACAATACTATATTCATGTTTTGTTCTTGTTCTTGTTCATGAATAAATTTCATTTTATTATTACATTGTTTATTATATTTACATGTTATTATTATTGTTCTAATCTAACTTCTATATATTAGTAACTATATTTATGTATATATATATTTTAGAGCATATAAGCTTACTAATATAACCGTTATTTATTTATTTATTATACTTTGCAATTTATTTATTCTTTACTTTTATAATAAGACGAGTCTTTCTTGTCTTAGACTTGTATTCATCAAATCAAATAATTTTCTTATTTCTTTTCTTTTTCTTTTTGAACTTGCTTATGTCTAAGTCTGGAAACCTTGATTCAAGCTAAGACTTCCAATACTTGATATTTATTATTTACTTATATCTATATTTTCCATCTTTCTTATTAAATATTTTTGTCATGTTACTTAGCTATAAATTCATGTCATGCATGATCATATTGAATGTTGTTTTAATAAAAATAAAAGGTTCTTTTTTAAATAAAAAAAGCTCAACTTACTTTAAAAATATAATCTTATCACTTAGAAAAAGTTTCGTTAACTTTTAGAAACTTTATATCAACAAAATACTTTTCAAATAATTTTAGACAAAGGTCACCATAACTTTTAGTATTGTTAACATACAAGGACTTTTTAAAAGTTAACCAAGAAGCTCTTTACTTTTTATGAAACTACCATTAAAATCTTAATATTGATAATACTTTGTTATGAGAAAGTTTCTTAAAAACTTTGTTATTAAATCCTTCCTTACTAATATTTAATATATACAAAGATCAAAACAATTAAAATTAACTCACCAAGTAAAATCTACTTAGGGAATAAAATTTGTAGATAACTTGGAAAGACTACAATTTTTGCAATTAAATTATCTTTTAGGAGATAAGGAAAAAAATAAAATTATATCACATATTTAATAACTCAAAAATTTTTAGTTTTATTTCCAAACAACTTAAAATAATTTTGTCAACTTCACTTTTTCCAACTAGTAAGACAAGTTGTTTTATGAAAAATCATTAATTAAGACAGCATCATTAGAATCATGTGTATAATATGAGTTGCATATGTATTAAAAGGATTTTTCAACTATATATATATATATATATATTTTTATGTTTTCTATATTTTTGGTTGACAAAAAGTTTGGAAAAATCATGTTTCAAGGGCTGAGATTTTCGTGTCAATTTTGTATTGCATCTTTTTGGAACCGAAATGACTTTTTATGATAAAAATAACCTTAGAAATAGATAGGTCTTTTTAAGTAGGTAGAAAACGATATATAATATGCAAAATTCTAAGTTAAAATGAGCAAGTTATAGCTATTTTAAGTTAGAACTTCACTACATACGAATTTTCATGAATTTAGTAAAATAGAATTTACAAGTTTAAGTAGAACTTCCAAGAAATACTCATTTTGGGTATTTCTCTTGTTTAGGTAATGAAGAGCCCGAGTTTCCTTATCTGGAAGACTACTTCGATTAGGAGCTTTCTCCTGTCATGAATGAGTGAGTTTAATTTCCTACATTCTTGTACTTATGTTTTTGCTTATAGATTAGCGGTACTAGAATTAGGAAAAGATAAAAAGGTGAAAGCGCATGTGCCTTACATATATGGTTGAAATTGTGTTAAGCATATCGAGGCTGGAATTATCAAATAATCATTGTATGATTAGTAAAAGAATGATATGTCTGCAAACTCTATTATCACTTTTAAAACATCTAATATTATGCTATGAATACTTAAATAAAATAATTCATGCGTCACACGTAGTAAGTCACATTGCATTTATTACTATACCGTTGGTGGAACGAGGGCATAGTAGTAAGGTCCATAGAACCCGAAAATCTGCTTTATGACGAATGTTTGCCTAATTAAAATGATGAGAAAACACCCAAATTAACTACATTTTAGAGGCTAGTAGTGGCTCGTATAAAAGCTAAAAAAACTTCATTTGTGAACTATGGCCTTACGGTCCAAAAGACCTAACCCCGAAATGGAGAGGTAAATCCATTCAACATATGATTCCCGAAAAATCATATGTATTGCTTGCTCATGTGTTTGTTACATTTCATATGCTTGTTTAAATAAGTTGTTTGAATATTATTTGTTCGAGCACTTTATTTGTGGAAATAATTCTCACTAAGAGAGGAAGCTTACCCTTTTTAGATATTTATTATAGTACTCCTACCTTTGGTTGACGCCTGGAGGATATTTATTTCAGGTACTATCTTTTGGACTCAAGAGTTTTTGGATGAAGTTAAAGAGTAGTTGTAGACTTAGACTTCTAAGTAAATCTCCGATGTAATTGTTATAGATAGACCATGATGGACTTTGTCTTTCGATAGGGGAATACCCCTTTAATATTTTGTAAGACTTTTATATTCCATATTTAAGGTGTTTATGTTGTGACTATTCTTAACTGCTATTATTAATGTCTTCTTAAACAACTTGTTTCAAAGTTGGCCCTCTATGATCATGAAGGTACACCTTACACCTGATATCAAAGCTTTTGGGATGACTAAGATTATCATACTTAAGCTTTAGTATTGGGTATGGCAGACTGTCACGTTTAGGGTACCATTTGGAGCATGATAGGTAGGATATCTTCTTGATTGTTTCTAGCCTTTCCATCATGATTGCTAAGGGTATTAACTCTTCTAAAAGTTCATACAAATTCAACTAAAGTTAGAGGGGATACACAAATCACAAAATTATTAATCATATATATAATTCCAAATGTTAAAATGCAAAAACATACATAAAATCTATAATAGAGAATAAAACATAGAATTAATCTAAGGAATCCACTTAACAGAACAGATCATATTAGCACAGGTAATTTCTATCCCTTAATCTATACATACTCTTCATTTTACCATCATAAAAATTAGTTTCCTTGAGTTCTTTAAAACCTATGGGTTTGATATTATCTAAAGCTTTAATACCCTAAGCAAGAGCACGATAAATATGTCACATATTTCTATCATAATATAAAGATATGTGAATATCATAACTATCTCATTGTAAGAATAAAAGAAAGCATTTAGATCCAAAATAAGGTAAATTATACTAGAAGGTATCAATGTTTAGGGATAAATTTATTTGAGGTACTAATATTTGAAGTGGTTAAAATGAAGTAATAATGTTTAACAAAGTTAATTAAATGAGGTATAAAACTTTTGCAAAGTTCATTTAAGGTATCAATATTTTGATCAATTTTAAATTAAATTTCATAAATTTTCATCAATGGTTAATTATTAATATCTTATTTGACTCACTTTGTAAAATGTTGATATCTCTTTAACCACTTGAAATGTTGGTATCTTAAATGAATTTATCCCTAAACGTTGATTCTTTTTTTGAACCACTTGAAATGTTAATATCGTAAATGAATTTACTCTTAAATATTAATATATTTTTGATGTAGTTTACCCTCCAAAATATATAATGCCAAATGTGTGAGTTGTAAAACCTTGTAAATAACTGTTACATACACACATATATATGTCATAATCACACATGAGCTTGTATATGCAACAACCGAGTTAGTTATATATATACATATATATTTTTAAAATGAACCATGCAACACAATCCTGACAACTAGAATCAAGAACAACTCACATTTTACTTTTAAGATGTGGTAAAATCGCAAATCACTACCTAATTGTTTGTGACAGCAATTGAAAGGAGAACTCTATCCTCTTTACTGTAATGCTTTAATAGTGTAATTTTGAATTCATTACTTGTATTAAGACATTTAGAGCACAATGCATCTATAATGAACTAACTAATGTCTTATTTCATTATTTAACACCATTATAACTTTATTTCATCACATTGATCATATCACTTAAGGCTTTGCCTTATTAACTACAACTTAGTTGGCTATTGTTGTGATATCTATGCTTAATCTAACCATACCATCCAAAGAATGAAGGATCCTTACCCCTATGTAAGCTATTGCTACCCATAAATTTGAGAAGGCAAGCATAAATATTAAATAATATACACATAACTGGAGTTGAATTTTATTAGTCAAGTTCTTACTATCCTAACATGCACACGTAACACACTACAGTAACTATGTACTAGGAATTCACTTATAACTTCTGTTAGGGATTTGGAGTATGCTTCAATAGGGAGAAATCTAATGGGCTTTGTGAAGGATAACACGATTGGGCTTTAGACACTATCTATAAAAAAAACCTTAAGGCAATGGGTTAATGGGTCTTCCTCTTATAAACTCTTCACACAAGTCCCATATTTCCCATGTGGGATTCTTATACTTGTACCCTAACAACTTCATATACCACTAGTATTAACATCTAGTTCAATACTTTAACTAGATCAATACCTAAACGTGCTCAAGGGTCATATTTCTTATTTCAAATCATTTTCCCTATTTAAATGGTCATAAGCGAATTTAGTTCAATTGAGGTCACTAAGGAAATTGTGCAATTGACCTAGGGTCATAGGGTAGTTGATGCTGGAAAAGGGAGGTCGGTTAACCTTGATGTGGGGGCGACTTGATTTAGCTAAAGGTGGTTGTACTTTGTCTTTGTTTTCTTTTCCTAACATACATTGGTTTGTTAGGAAATCAACCTTATCTTTTAAAAACATAAATCATATGTCTAATTAAGCCTCCACATGCCACTTTTTTTAGGATTTTTGATTCATCTATCAATTTGCAATTTGTGAATCTTAGTCTCCAAATCATTAATCCTTTGTTCCTACACATCGATTACCATCAATTATTTTATCATTTTCTCAAAAACTCAAGGTTCTTTTCCCATGTTATCATTTCCTCAAAAACTCAAGGTTCTTTTCCTATGTTAACTTCTTGTATTAATAGGAGCCAATCATAAGTAATATAGGTTCCAATTGACCAATAGAGTATATTGTAGGAGCTTTGTGGACCTATGTAAATAGAATGTAGTTAATGGTGTACTAGGGGGTTGTCTGAACTGACCACTATGATGCTTAAGCTAGTGGAGGGTGGTCTGATAGAAGTAATTAAACTTTGGTAATGTGAAATTAAGTTACGCAAGATGATCGTACATATGTGGCATATCCTAAAATCCGATAACTAACCTAAACTTGGGGTGGTTGATATGATTATTCGTGGAAGGTGGCCTTAATGTTTGTTTCCCCGAGGAGATGGCAGTGTAGAGTAAGTCACCGTAGACCTTCTTATGCGAAGTTGATACTAAGGTTGCACAAGGCTTTGGTCCTCACAAGGACCAAGGCTCTGATGGAGTTGGAGTGCGAAGCTGGGCCCCTTGCTTGGTTAAGGTCCTTGTAGGGCTTGAGATCCTCAATGGGCTAAGACGCCTGTGGAGTTCTTGAGCCAAAATGCCTAAGGAGGTTTCTTGTGGGTCGGTAGGACCATAAAGTGGATGTAAGGCCTAATAAGATATGGCTAGACATTCTATATCAACAATAGGGTTTAGATAGTTCTAACAATTCATTACCTGGCTTAAGAAAGTCTAACTATAGGAAGAAGTATCGATAACTTACTTTAATTAATGGATCTTTGCCATGAATCTAATGCAAAAACCTCCTATTGAGTTCTCCCATGAACAAACCCTTTCATAGAAATAATTATAATGATATTTCAAACAAGGAA
The DNA here is from genome assembly GCA_024138025.1 of Combretum micranthum. Classification (NCBI taxonomy): domain Eukaryota; kingdom Viridiplantae; phylum Streptophyta; class Magnoliopsida; order Myrtales; family Combretaceae; genus Combretum; species Combretum micranthum. The sequence goes on along the minus strand of JAMXBD010000149.1, from coordinate 1,173,908 downwards.
TTCTATATTAATAAGAAATGCTTTAATTTTAGTTTCCCCTTTCTTGTACATTCTTTGGGGCTCTTACAATCTTATTTTTGCAATATCATCAAGAGATGATGAATTAGGATTCTATCGATTCTCCATTGAAAATCCATTTAAGGAACTTGAAAGAAGTGATGTGAGTCCCTCCTTCTCAGCAATTGGCATTGGGTTGCTTGGATGAGAGAAGATCAAGAGGCATTAATTCCTCAAGTTAAAGAGCAAGTGACAAGTTAAGGGAAAGGCTAGGGCCCTTTAACTTAAGGGAAAATTACACCAGAAGGTCCTAGCGTTTAGGGGGTAAGTTAATTTAAGGTTCTAATGTTTTGAGTAGTTAAAAGAGGTCCAAATGTTTAAAGAAGTCGGTCAATTAAGGTCCCCATGGATACGAATTAACAAGAGAAAATATTTAATTAAAGCTCAGAAGGTTGTTCTCCTATTGGTATGTGTCCATAAGGACCCAAATTGACCCACTTTTTAAAATGTTAGGACCTTTTTTTAACCACTCAAAACTTGGAACCTTAAATGAATTTACCTTTAAACATTGAGACTTTCTGGTGTAATCTACCCTTTAGCTGGAATAATGGGTTTGTTTGTTTGGCTTTTTTCGACAGATACAGACACTTTTTAAAAACTTTTTTCTAACAAATTATTTATCAAAAAATAAATATAAGTAAAAATAAGTTGGCAGTTCCCATCAAAAGATCAAATAGGTCAAATATAGATAAAATATAGATGCAAATCGAACATATTTACACATATCATTTTGAAAAAAGATACAGATACAAATAAAAAACAGACAATCCAAATAGACCCAATAATTCTTGTTGATTTTAATGGAGGGTTTTAATTTTAACTATATATCTATGCAATAGCCTTATTTAGGATTAGTAATCATACTTACCCTTTGATCCTAATTTTGAGTTATCTAGGCTATTTTAACAAAGACATAAAAAAATCAACAACTCAAATTAGGTGCAAAACATGTGTAAGCATTAAGAAGTGGCAACAAGAAATTAAACCGAAGAGCTGCATCTTTTCCTCTCTTCCTCCTACAAACGAAATTGAGACTACTATATACCCATATTGTTTTTAAATGAGGATTGGATTAATCTAGACACTAAAACTTACTATCAATTGCTAACATTCCTTGATAGTGATTCCAAGAACTTAATAAAAACTTATTGAGCAAGTGTACGTAAAATTATGGTTTTCTTATTAGACCCTACTATCATTACAGGATAAATCTATGGCTCCATACTTCTTTTTCATGACTAGTCATGTTAGCTATTTCACACCAGATTCATACTCGACTGTAATTATGCTACTGAAATACCTAATATATAAATTACTATGTTTATTTTAATGTTAAGATAATTTACTAGATGGTTCTATCGTAGAAGTTACCATAATTTTGTTATTGGTTCATTTGAAAATTTGATTAAGAGAATTTTGCATCAACTAATTAAAACTACCTAAAGAGAGAAATTTATCATAATACATAGACAAGATTCATTATGCAACCATCAAGAGTCTTAGTTATGCTAATGGGTTTTTAAAAAAAAAAAAGGGAAAACATTTGGAATTTAAATCCTTCTCAAAACTGCCAGCCAGTCTCTCTTGAGCAGTCAAACCAATAACAACACGTTCAACTTTCAACTCTTGTTTAGGTAAAGGTGACCATGCTACTACAAGATCCTAGGAACTAAATTATTGCATAGAAAACCTCAAAACTTTTATTATTATTTAACCTCATTTGACTAAAACCAACTCTAAATTGCAAAACTCGCCTATCTGATGTTGGAAAAACACTTTCAACCCAATTAGTTAGTATGGTTAAACTTTTTAATTAAGGTGCTGTTTGTTTTGAGAAAAAGTATTTCATAATGAAAATAGTTTTTTTTTTTTAAGTTTTTCAGAAAAAAGTAACATATTTTCAATGTTTGACCAATTTTATAAAAATATATTTTTTTTGTTTACAGCTTCAATGTAACTCATATCTTTTAAATATGAAAAATAAAAAATACATATCTTATAATGAGAAGCAAATCTATTTAAAAGAAAAATATTTTAAAAGTTAATAATAAATATTTTTTGATAGTAATGATTGTCATTTTCCACAAGATTAGCTATGAAAAATCTATATTTTTCAAAATAAGGAAAAATAGTTTTCATTAATTGTCCTATCTTTTCTTAAAGACACATAAAAGAAAAATGAGAAGTTATTTTTCTGAAAAACATTTTAATTGAAATAAACTGGGTGTAAGTGTAATTCTAATTTCCATAACTTTTGAAGATATACAAAGAACCCCGAATCATTGTGAGAAGCCAACAACTATTAGGACAATAGTTTGAAGTATATGTATATTGTAAGAAGTTACGGAAATTAAAAAATAATACCTCATGAGTCCAAGGAGATATGCTTGATTTGGACTAATAATTTAGGATTATAATGGCAATGTGGGGTCTGATTGGATGACTTGTTTTTTATATGTATCTGTATCGAAATTATATGTATAAATATGTTCGATTTACATCAATATTTTATCTATATTTAATCTATTTGATCTTTTAATAAGAACAATAAATTATTTTTAATCCATATTTATTTCTTGATAAATAATTTATTATAAAATTTAAAAAAAAAAATCTTCATCTGTAATTTGCTAATAAACAAACAAACCTAATTAGAATATGCCAGTGTACAGTTTCCAAATCTATTGATCATCGACATAACAAATTTGAAAAGACACAGGATCTACAAAGACAAATGTTACACTTCACTTTCTTTATCAGTCTTCTATGGCGTATTCAGAGAGAGCAATCAAGTTACATTGGCTTATTGACAAAGAACAGAAAAAAGCAACCTTGGGTCAATGAGGCTGCTTCGTTGTGTCCTAAATTCAAACCTACTGCAAGGGACCTCGTGTTGTTGAAATTTTGACTAAACGAGATAGAAGGATGTCCGAAAAATCTTAGAAGCCAATGAAATTTGGATGTCGGTAATAACTTTGGCTGCTATATAGTGTGAGGATTCCGATGACTAGGAGCTCTCCCTTGTTTCTAATGGCGTAATTTATAAGTTAAGACAGTCCAAACCAGAGAGACTGCACACTTGATCATATGAAAGATATTGGTGCATGTTGGCCTAGTTGCATTCATTGGTCGCTAGCATGACAAAAGAATCATGTGGGAGGACTGTAGATTGATGCATAGTTTTTTTTTTTTTTTTTTCTTATGCTGACATCGTTAAAAACTTTTAAAATTGCATCGATTCATGGGATATTTAAAAGCAAGTACCCCTAAAAATTAATAAATTGCATGAATCTTTCCTAAAAACTTTAAAAACTACATGAACTTCCGGTTTTTTTAAAAGTCAACACTTATATCCTTAAAAAATGATTTGATAATAATATGTAAATTTTATTTCTTTGGTTTTAATGTGTTATTACATATAATATATTTACTTAATAATTGTTTCAAAAAATATTAAAAAATAAATATTAAAGATTGAAAAATTTTTATTTATGTTTTACTCTTCTAAACCTAGCATCTAAAGTGCAATTCTAATAAAAAACTTATTTTAGCAAAAAAAAAAAAAGTATCACGAGGTGTTACATAATAATAAATTTCTAATATATTTGTTTCATACTAAAGTTTTAGAAGGAGAAAAACAACTATTAACCTTTTTTTCTTTTTCTAAAAAACATTAATTTAGTAAAAACTCTAATAAATAAATTTAAAATACTTTTTATTAATCATAATATGTAAGGCCACGTTAACATAAACTAAGAAAAATTTATATATTATCAACATGTCATTTTTTAGATGTGTAAATATTAATTTTTGAAAAAAATGAGCTTTATGTAATTTTTAAATTTTTCAGGAAGGATTCGTATAATATATTTATTTTTATGGTATATATACAATTTTGAAGGGTTTCAAACCGCACCAATTTATCTAAATGAACAAACAAATAAATAAAGGTTATAACTTATAAGAGCCTTAGCATAAAAAAAAATTAAAAAAATTCGGTTGTTACATATTTAATTAGCTGATGAGACATATCTCGGAGTCCCTTTAGAGATAGATGTTTTAATGTGATATTTTGATATACTTTTAGGGAAAAAAAAATAAAAAATAAAACCTGGGCTCTCGGTTTTTGTTGACCAAATTTATCAAGCTAGCTGTCGTGCCGACTTATTAATCCGTGTCACCGAACTTTTGGGTAAACGAGTACAAGCAAATGATGGGACGTTTTCCAATTGAAAAAGAGAAAAAAAAAGGATGCTATCACATTTCGGGACTATGATGTTTCTGAAAATGGCTGTTTAATTTTAATGGTCTATGCAATATAGCATTTAAGTTAAACATTGGTTTTTTTTTTTTTTTATAGCTTAATATAAAAAATTGGCGCAATATAAATTTTTTATATCATGTTTGTTGTGATTGATATATCATGAGTTTTTTTTATATGTTGGTTATTATGCACAAATATATACGGCAAAGCGATTTTAATAGTCATATTATCAATATAATGATATTGAATTTTAATTATATAAATTTTTATTTTATCAATGTCCATCGCTTTATGATTTATTTGATTCATTTTATTCTAATTGTTTTAATATCTTATTTTTATTGTTTTCAAATAGATTCTTTATCAAGAAATAAATATAAATAAAAAAATAAACATTTTTACTTATAAATAGATTAATAATAAAAAAATATAGACAAAACACATATAAGATACAGATGAAAACTAGATAATCTAAATAGTGAGTGCTACTACTAGCATCACTATCATTGCACCATTGTCAATATCATAATGTCACCAACACTATTAATGATGAAGGCAACTTGGTGTAAGTTTGTATTGGTGTAGGTTTTATGGTGGCGATAAGGGATGATGAAGATGGTGGATTTGATGTTAATGTTATTTTGATGCTAGTAGAAACTGTAGTTATAGTGGTAGTGGTGGTGAAAAAAATAATTGTGGTAGTATGTCACTGATAAGGCTATAAATAAGTCAGGTCGAATGGATCTTTTTATAGATTGGGTTCGACTTGTTTAACAAATTAACAAGTTTGAGTCGAGCTAGACTTTAATGAGCTTGAAAAGTATAAGCTCAAAGTCAAGCTAGCTAAGAATTTATGAGCTTATGGTTGACTGATAAACTAGTTTAGCTTAACAAGTCTAAGCTTAAACTCATCTATATAATAGTTATATTTATAATATTATATTAATTTAAATGATTATTTATACTATTATATTAATATATTAATACAAATAACAATATATAATAAAATAATATTATACAAAATTTATTCATGAGCCTCTTCATGAGTTTGCTCCTAAGTTTGGTTGGCGAGACTTTAATGAACCTATTCGCAAGCTGACTACGAGCTTGAAGAAAAGCTTAGACTTGATTCGTTTAACTAAATAAGTTTTATTTTCAATGAGAGTTTGGATTATTTATTAAACAAACTTGAGCCAAGCTAGGTTTAGAACGAGTTGAGTTTCAGCAGCTCAGCTTATTTGTAGCTATAGGTAGTGATAACAATAGTGACGATTGGATTTTTGTTTTAAGAAATACTATGTTTGTTTAATTAAATATTTTTTACTATCAAATTCAAAACACAAGAATTTATGAATCTATCTAGTATTATAAAAGAGTTTTATTTCACTATTAAACTTATTTTGTAAATTAAACATAGTATAGTTCAATACGTTCGAAGATTACGAAGCAGCCACTACCTATATGTTAACGAGTAGAAAAGGTTCTCCAACAAATAAAAGTGTTTTATTAAGAGAAAAACATTCCTAACTATACATTTCATGGGAGATGGGGAGGAGAAACTGATTATGATTCATCTAAATGATAAAACAATGTTTGATGTTAAGCGGGCCGTATGGTCTTTACATGAAATAAACAATAAAATCTATAAATCTTCATGTTTGTGAAACTTTGTTATAGCTAAGAAAGGAACGATCATGAACAGATTTTGTTATTGTAGGTAAGGTGACTCCAAGTACGGAAGCTAAAACTTTATACATTATTCTTCCTATGATAGACTTTTAAGATTAAACCAAATTTTAACATATATAGTTTTTTTTTTTTTAAATAGACATTAAATATTGAAGAGAAAGAATTGAATCTGTCCATATCATTGGAAGACTAGTATTCCTACTATTAAATTACAATAATTTTATCAATTTTAATATATAGATTATGAGAGATTCTAAAATTCAGTTATTAGAATGGTAAGTGGGAAATAATGAAAAAAAAGTTGTAAATATTCTTCATTCTTTGTAACATTTGTCTTAAGCAACGTTCAAAACTTTTTATATGTTCATATTAGTCCTTAGACTTGTTATTATTGTCTTTTATGCTTGGCAATTATTTTTATTATCCACAAAGCTCCCTAATGCTTTTAATAATTCTATGGGCTTCATAACTTTACATCAAATATTGAAACAATCATTTAAGTTTCATAGTCAACTTTAATCAATTTCTTTTGGTCCCGTAATAATCCTTTATTTTTGTAAATCTTCTGTTTTTCATAAATCTTACATCTTACATATATATATATATATATATATATATATGTCCACATTGTATGAACTTATTTTAATTTGTAATAGACTTTTGTACATTGTAAATGTAAATTTTGTAACTTGTTTTTTGAACTCACAATTTTCTTTGAAACTTTGTAATGTTCTTTATCGTTATATTAATTAATATTTTATATGACCACAAAATCACAATTTCTTCCCTTAAAGCTTCGCCTATATTAACTTTGTACAGAATCTGTAAATTGCAATGGTGTGATTACTTTGTAATGATTCTCGATTATCTCCACTTTCATAATGTGTTTATTCTTTTATTTTTTTTTTCTGTAATTTGATTATAAAATTAATTCACAACTTAACATCCCCATGTGCTTGAAGTTTGAACCAACTGATCTACCTAAATCCTGCATTAATACTTGAATTGATTGGGTTTTAATCAAGACTTAAATTATTGGATATTTCAATAGAAATAGATATACCAAACTGTGTGTATTTACAATTTTGATAGTTTAACATTTAAACGTGTATTTATTTATTTATTTTTTGTAATTTAATGTTTATAATTTCAATATGGTTGTAATTTTGTGAACATTTAGAAGCTTATATGTCAATTGAATTGAAATAAGGACCAGAAGCAAGTTGGGATTGCTCACAAGTTATTTGTGTTTAACTTAATTATAACTCGAATTCGACTTAACATAATTGAGTCGAGCTCGAGTTTGAATAACACGAGTAGTTATCGAGTTCAAGTTTGAGTTTTAGACTACTCGATTCAAGTAGCTTTCGAGCCTATTGGAGCTTTTTGTATTTATTATAAAACTTGTGCTTTCCTTATTTTTAAGGCCTGTTCTGGTACCTTATTTTTTTTCCCTTTCCTCATATCCAATTGTCCATATTTATTATATTATATGCAAGACCAAGTCAACAAAAAAACTCTATTCTATTACCAAATCTCATTTCATTTTTAAGTCTAATTAAGTTTTATACGAATGATCGAGCCTCATCGAGTGGATCTTGAGTTTTTAGTGTATTAAATCTAATTGACTTTGAGCTTAAAACATAAAGCTCGCTCTTGTTCAAGTAAAACTCGAGTTTTAAGTTTTTCATTTGAGTTGAGTATGAATTTGATATTGTATAGTCTAGATTCGGCTTGTTTATACTCCTAATTGATAAAAAAGATATTAAATTGCCATCAAGTTGATAATTTAAATACTAAATTGCAAATAAATAAATAAAAACTTTAGATATTAATCCATCCAAAATTAAAAATATAGCCATTAACCGAGGCGTCTTCATCCATGCATTAGGGTAAACACTCCAAATAACATTTAAGTTTTTAATCCTTGGAGAATGAGTGGAATAAAATTAATGGACAATATGGCTCTTCGGACACGACATGTTCGATATTTTCTATTGAAAGGTTGAAAATGTGGAGTATAATTAAAATTGTCGCATGTGGAGACAATAGATGTGAACAATACATTACATACTCCCATCATAGTATGAACACATAAATGCTCATAACATGTTAAAAACCATCAACTATCAATATTAAGTCGGGATGTGCTTAAGCTTATATTAATTAAATCCCATCTTAAGATCGAACTTAAACTAAAATCTGCAAACTTGGGGAGTGAAAGTTGATAAATTTTGTGTCAATTCTGTTAAAACATAACCCATTGAATTATAGCCTTATAGCCCTAACAGAACAATACCCGATCCATCGGTAAAGACTCAAACATGGCCAATGAGCTACCTCGTTACCTTTCGACACACCAATCCTAAGATGATACAGCCACTTTTGGTAATGGTTCTATAAATATGACGATCATAAATATACCTAATATAACCATGTGGGGTGGGTTGAGGATAAAGAATAAGTTCTACTTTGCTTGGAAGTCAAAAAAGGTGGGCGAGAAAGAAAGCACCCAAGCTATTATTGATAAAGGAATTCGGTTAAGGTTTTGGGACCAGTTATTTATAGATAAATAATAAATATCTGTATTTCTAAACAGATAAAATAAATTAGATTAAAATCAAATATAAATAAGATGTAAATATTAATAAAAACCAAACAATTCAAATAAACCTAGAATAACTTTAGTGGTATTAGCACATCTTCTTAATTTAATTAGTGATATATAAGGGTTATTAAAACATTTTGACATATGAATAACTATTTTAAAAACTACTTATTCTCATCTTCGTTCGGTACAGTTAAATTAATATTTTCCTATGATCCATCCGAATACGCAACCTACTAAAGTTTTTTTGTTTTTTTTTTCTTTTTAGTGATGAAAATGAATTATAACTTCCATTGTTGACAAATAAAGTATGGTCGTGAGAATCTGCGGTCAACAGCCCATCTTTATTGAAAACGCACATTCGGCATCCAATTTTGACAATTTTACTCACCTTTTCTTATTGGATATCTGATACATATATCCGTCAGATTTTTGAAGCTTAAACTTCACATATACTTCTCTAATTTATCACTGGTATTTTGTATACAACTATACATCTGAGAAAATTTGCTCTTCCTTTCCTTGTGATTTTATCTTTTATCATGTGCTTTTGACGATCTTCCTTTGCCGCTTATTACAAATTGCTCAGAGCCTATGGTTATGAATAGTTGAATACCATAATTATCACTATAAAATAAACAAATGTAGGGTTTGCTTGTTTTGCAGAAGATGCTTTCCCAACTTGTTTAAAATTAATTATAATAATTTTTTTAATTGTCAAATATTATCTTGGTGATCTTAATCAGTTTTGGGTGAAACACGTATTTACTAACTTCTTTTTTATTTTTTAAAAATTATCTAAATACAAATAAGCTAATGTTAATTGCAAAATAACAAATGCTAAATTTCATGTATAATTCGCAATTTACAATTTCACAAAATAATTACATGAAGAATATGTGATTTAGCGAAACTTATGCAACACTAAAATGTTGAATTGCAGATTTAACAAGCGGCTTAGTATTGCTCTTTATGAATCGCATTTAATCCGTGCGATTCGACTTGAATTGTGTGTCAGATAAGCGAGTCACAAATGTACTTATTCGAGTTACTGCGAAAGTATAAGTACATGAATTGCATATATTAATACGTGAGTTGCATTATATATGAGACTCATATGTTAATAATAGAATTATGTTTAATAGACGTGATTTTATGTCAGTATTTTGGTAATTAATTTTATATAATTTTATTTATGTAATTTTTAATTAGACGGATCAGCAATCACACAATTTCTTCAATTAGTTATGGTTTTTAAAAGTAAGAAATAATGTGAAGCAAATGTGAAAACAGATAGCTGATGTTGTGGAAAAAAATAAGTTCTTTGTTGTTTTTCAACTAAGGAGAAATTATGTTCTTCAATTTCCATTAGAATATCTTATAGTTGCTAATTAATCACGATTATCCAGTAAGAATCCTCTATCATCACCCCCACCGCCGTTTACTATTGTGGATGTCGTAAGGACGCCAAAAGCAATATGGCAAGGGATAAAAATCTCCATGATGCAAAAGTGTTACACCGTGTTTGGTTAGAGCCGAACCACCACAAATTGGCAAAGGTCGGTGGAAATAGGATTTTTTTTTTTTTTTTTGGACATAACAAACATTCATATATAAAAATTATCCGTTATCAAGTACATATTCCATAGGGTTAATACCCGTCATACATAAATTAAGATCTAAAAGGGCTAGCTTTAGGAGTTGGGAAGGGGGATTACATCACCAATCCATAGGACACATCCCTTTCCTAGTCGTAGTAGCTACCTAATCAGCAACTCTATTTGCATTTCAAGAAACATAAGCAAAATCGGCTTATCAGTGAAGCAATCTAAGACCCCTTTAATATTATCCAAAAGAGGTTTGGCTGCCAAACGAGAATTTCTCTTAAGCCCGAGACAATTCTGTACAATAGATAAATAGTCGGATTCCAGAATGATATTTGATCGGCCCATATCACCATCCAGGTTAAGGCCCAAGATGATTGCTCTACATTCCACTTCCTCCGCATTTTGTCCGTAGCAGAACATTGAATGACCTCCCACCATGTTCCCTTTTGAGTAACGTGCTACCACCCCCATACCTGCTTTTTCACTTTTCGATATCCACGACCCATCAACATTCAATTTTACACTCCCCGACTGCGGTTTCCTCCACACTCTATCTTCCTCCTTTTGTTCGAACTGGGATCATCAGAATTTGTTAATAGTTTACCCACCGTACTCATCATTGCTGGAGATTGGGCCATCACCTTGGCCAACTCGATTTTTTCTCCTTCCATCACCGCTTTACATCTTGTAATCTAGATGCACCAAGCTCTGTGCTAACCTTGGCCTCAGCCTTTGGGTTTTCTTTACCTCCCTCAGATGAAGCTAGGAGTATCCATTCAAGTGTGGAAATAGGATGTTTATTTTCACAAAAATGAGAAGGAAATGAACAGAAATCAGTAGAAAATTCACCAGTTCACTTCTCTCAAAAAATGGGCGGAAAGCAATCAAAATTAGGAGAAAGCTACCTAAATTTACAAACAAAACCTTAAAAATAAAGTTAAAGTGGAATTTGAATAAATTTTATTTCCTTCCCCAATTGTATGTGGAAGTTATTTTTATTTTACGCAAGGGGTTTGACTTGGCCCTACCCCAATTGTATTTTGCTCGAGATGAAATGAAAGATAGGCGAGCCTATCTTTTCAAAGCTATTGTCTTGCTAAAAAAAGAAATTCTTGTTATAGGTTTTGTTTTGGATAAAAAATATAATGGAGTTATTGAGGTCCAAAAAAAAAGTTAGGATATTTTGAGCTTTAACTAATGAATAATTCCGTTGAATTTAGTATTTACTTAAATTTGTGATTTTAGGTCATTGAGGTGTTATTTGAGCTTTAAAGAAGAATTTGAATAAATTTTATAGAGTTCAGATGAAGATTTCTTAAAATTTTTGAAGAAGAGTATTGAATGCAAGTTGGCCATTACTGTATTTGTTTGGCATGTTAACGACACAAAATGAACACAAACAAACACATGACTTGTTCGATGCTATAAAGACCATAAAAAGATACATGTCCAAAACACATGTTACTGTATACATAGGTCTTGGCGAATCAGGGAAAGTAATTTCTTAAGAAAGCTTTGATGAAAAAGTACATGGATAGTGAAACATAGCCGTGTTTAGGTCATATTGAGCCAGATTTGAGATAAATTGCAAAATCACAAATCTAAAGGGGTTTTTAATAATGTTATTAATGTTTTCATCTACTCTTTACATGGGGATTGATATATTCATGGAAGAGTACATAATTTTGTCTAGATTATGATAAACCCTAGATTTGTTCATGTGATTGAGATTGCTTTTATCCAACAAATTATTAATTCTTTTTAGTTTAATTGTGTGGTTTTAATGTCTTTGAAATGTTAATTCCTAATAGATTTCAATTTAGTTAATTGAGAAATTGCTAGATTAAATAAATTGGCATAATTATAGAGAGTTGCATGTGGTCCTAGAAATAGAACAACATAAATCCTCTATATTAGGTGAAACTCTAGGTGTGGTTAACCTTAATAGAAAATTCATAGAGTTTAGTGTGATTGGAAGGATTCTGGTTGATTAATCTGGGGATACGATATAATAATCTTACCTTAATAGAAAATTCATAGAGTTTAGTGTGGTCGGAAGGATTCTAGTTGATTAATCTGGGGATACAATCTAGTAATCTTGAGAAAGATATTAATTTAATTTAGGAATTCAATGTCCTATGAAATTAATTATCTGATTGGATTATATTTTGGTAAAATCACATGACAAAATCTAGTGATGATTCAGATCTTGCAATTGGATTAATTAAAATTTGATATTGACTTGTGATTTTGATTAGTGAATTGGTAATTATAATTAGTTTAGTTGCAATTTTAGGCAATTAATTAAAGTACGTAGAATTCACTGGTTGGAAGGGATAAAGTAATTAGTAATCCTTGAAAGATTCTCGTGAAAATGATACTTGTGTTTAATTCCTATACTATAGATTGATAGGTATACTTTTATTGTAAAGTGATCGAAGGATAGAATTGAGATTGTGATTTTAACTCCGTTTGAAAAACGGTCATCACTTATCATTCCTATTTTCTCCATGGGCCTTACTAAGTTCACCTCTTAAGTACCCTATAATTGTAGGTGGGAACATAGGATGGGGTTAAATTTATCTTGGTGCCAGGAACAGTAAAATACAATTTATATTACTATAATGGCGGGCATAATAAGTTAAACCATATAAAAAGAAAAAAAAAAGACAATATGAAATAACCATGGTAGATTCATCAAATGGACATCAGGTGGTAGATAATATCCCATTAGGGCTTTAACTTCTTGTTTTAGAGGGTGAAATAACATGAAGTGAATATATCAAATTGATTAGACATTAATGAGTATTCCCAATGTGGGTGAACTTGGTTAGGGGATTAAAAATAGTACTTTGAGACCCATTACGTGTTTAAGGGCTTTTTATTTTTCTTTGTCTCTATTACCTTGGCAGAAAACTCATCCAGAGATAGAGAAAAGAAAAGTAAAAATATACGGTAAGTATAAAATCCACTTAATTTACAATTTAAAATAGAAAATCGTAAAGCTCTTTATCCCAATAAATACAAGCTAACTATCTCTCTCAAGTTACCCCAGTAAGAACTCTTCCTATGAATGAAAGGAGTCAACACAAGCTATATATCTAACGCAATGTAAGAGAAGACTATACATTGTGCGTATACATGTGTAGACTTTTGCCCATAAAGGGAGCTTAAATCTTAATAAATAAGCTATAGATTTAAAAGTGGCGAATTTTAGTTAAGTTCAGAGTTTTGTTATCAAAAGGAAAATTTGTGATTTTTGAAGATTATTTAATCAATTGTTTTAAGCATGGTATTATTTTTATAGATATAATCCTAGTAAGAAATTTATAAAAATCACCGGTGAAACAGCTTAGGACAAATGTTGACTAAGCAAATAGAAAAAATAAGAAGATTTAAAAGGTTTGGGTAGTCTCAACTAAGTTTAGTTGAGTAAGGCATGGAGTAGTAAACTACCCTAAAACAAAACGAACCGGACATAAAAGTCGTGGGAGGTGTTTATGTTAGGTAATAATGGAATAAGCTATTATTGGCTTGTTGTAGATGGAGAGATTAATATGAAATAATAATGACTCTTTAACTCTTAAACTCATCTTGGTTCTCATTTTAACTTTCAATGCATGAAATATGGATTGCTGTATGGCTTGAATCATGAATAACATGTGAGATTGGCTAATTGTATCTATTTGTTGCATTTAGTTGCTTTAAACCACGTATGCTTTAACTAAATCTGGAAGGGGGAGTTATTGTCTTCAGCCACTGTCCTATTAGCGAAGAACCTAGCGCAACTTCTAAAGTATAGCTTCATAATCTAAATTTGATTGGGTAAACAACATCCGTGCATAATTGCTTCAATAGTGATTGAATATTGGATGTGTGAGTGAACATCACTCGAGCAATTGTGGGAGTCTGGTCCATTTTCCTTTAATTAGCCTGAAGTGTGTGTAAAGTTTGGACTTAGTAACTAGGGGATGAACGGAACTCCTCACTTTTGATTCAATGGAGAAAGGAACGCCTTTGAAGATGAATGCATCAGCTCAATTACAACAAAAAAAGAAACATTTAGTGGATGTTAATTGACATAGACCAGTAGATCTCTTTGCTAAAAGCATCGTTGGCATGCAGATGCTTGCTCCTTAACTTGTAGTTATGGTTTCCTACTTGCTGTGGATGAGCATGCTTAACTGACGCTTGATCTTTCTAAGCAACTTTATCTCGCTTCCTATGGATAAGAAACATGAGTGAAGCTTGGAACTCTTGCGTGCTAGTTTTGTGTCTATCATGGATGGTTACACTTGAATGCCATATGATACTCTAGTGCAATTCTGGGTCATGCTCTCTTAATTGGTGTAGATTGCAATACATGAATGAAGTTTGATCTTCATAAGTGGCGATCTTTAGCTTGTTGTAGAAAAGTAGTTGAACAATTCAAAATCTAATGAACATAATATATACCGTCTGCTTTTCATTTGTATCTATATCTGTATCGAAATGATATGTATAAATATATCTGGTTTGTATTTATATTTGATCTATATTTGATCTACTTGATCTTGTAATGGGAATTGTCAATTATTTTTTATTTATATTTATTTCTTAATAAATAATTTATTAGAAAAAAAGTTTGAAAAAAGTGTCGATATCTGTAATTTACCAACCAAATAAACAGACCAATATATGTATATATATATATATATATATATATTAGCATAAGCCGTTTGAACTGCCAGGAAAGTTGCCCAAATGACCTTCTTCACATTTAAATGAGTACTTAAGGTGGAGTTGTTGGATGGGCAAGCAACAGACATATGATCTCTGGACTTCTGCAACTGCATCAATTTCCATCATCTTCTACTTCTAGTTTGTTTCATGGAGAATCATGATCATCTACTTCAAGATTCTATGAAAATTCAAAAACCCTTGCAAAGAAAAGTTAAGAATAATGAAGTAAATGACATAAATAAAATAGATTCAAAGAAATTTAAGATCAAGAAAATCGTAGAGGAAGAAGAAATTAGGGCTTACTTGAAAAAGAATGAAAAAGACTAGGAGTTTGAAACTTCTAGTAGAGTTCTACAACTTCAAAAGACTTCTTAAACACTTTAAACTTCGAGGTAAATTTGTTTTCAACGTTATTAAAACCGGCACCGACCATAAAATAAAAGTGGGCCAGTCCACCTTAATTAACTTGATTGACGTCAACCCAATGAGAATCGGACAACTCAGCTGGTTTAATTGCGGCCATGTTACCAAGGTGGTCCTTATGAGTCGCAATGTAGCTAGAGAATGTGTCAAAAGAGAATGCTTTCGCTAACCCAATGGTGAAGCTTTTATGACAATACGTAATCGTACAATCATTCCATGGTTTTATGGTTTTATAGGCTAGACTAACTTAAGGATTTATTTTTGTTACCCATAAGCGACCGTGTTACTAACACAAGTCATTTTGCTAGCTTAAGGATTATCTTTAGCAATTGATGTGGGGCTAGCTTATACCACTCCATTGCTATTGTAGTTAATAGTTAATACAATGAAAAACCATGAGTGAAATCATAGCTTGACAACAAGTTATGTACCAAAACTGAATCACAAATATATAGATTTATTCAATTACAAACAAAAATAAACTTGAGAATGGGGATACTAATTAAATTCCATATTTCATGAGGTGATGCTATGTTAAAGATTTGAGAATGTACAAAAATCATAATAGATGGATTTATTCAATAAAATTAATTTATGTCGATTTTTTTTTTTTTTTTACCATTATAATGGGAAGGAATGATTCAAACTTGAAACCTCTCACTCGACAGACCAGGGTAATACTGCTAGACTACAATACCGTTGGTGATTTATGTTTGAATGGACGTGTCTTTTTATTTTATAAAACTTATGATGCATGAATTATGAATTACATATAACTTAATGTAATTAGATGCATTTTTTCCCTTAAAATTAACATATGGATTATCTTTATATTTTATTAACTTGGTTCAACCCTTGGTCAAACCCGATTTAACCCCTAATAGAACCTAGTTCAACTGTTTGACCATTTACCTTCTTATATGAGTTGTGCAATTATCCAGGTTAGGTTTGACATCATTATTTGTTTTGCTTTAGTGTGAAGAATACTGAGAGTGAACACCTTATGTATATGGTTTGAAGCTTGCAAGATTATGGGAATTGATTCAATCACCATTAAAGGGATGTTTTAATTGTTATACTACAATTGATTAATGAGGAAAAAAAATAATGTATGAAATGATGAAGGTGAAAATTCAACAACCAACACATACAGAATAGCAACTCTAGAAAATTAGCATATTCAACAAGTTTCCTAAATATACTTTGTCAAAGCTTTTTGTGAGGGAGTAAAATTTGTGGAAGGTTATCTTGGTAATTGGGTCTTTAGCATAAATTTAATACCATGAACTAGCTTCTTGTGCTTGCAGTAAGGCTTATGGAGTAGACTCCAACCATCTAGAAATGCTATAGAGGAATCTAGCTTGCTTTAAAATAAAGGTTGTCGAACTAGTTTGCCTACTCTTGACCTTCTTCAATTTCTTGTCTGTAGAAATAAACCTTTTATCTGAATAAACTTTCATATGCTTTTTATGAATTATTAGGCTTTATTAGGCCATCCATGACTAAAGCCCATGAAGAGTTATAATGGTTTAAGAGGCTTTCCCTTGTCAATCATCAAAAGAACAAGTCCATATATGTCATCAATAGCTCATATCATCCTTAGATTTCTAGAGTCATCCAACAATCGAGATCAAGCATTGAAATCTATACATAGAGAGCTCCTTCTATTCATTTACAACATTTTAAGCAGTTTGCAGTAGAAACAATTAAAAACACTCATCATACATGCACTTTATAGAATTGAATTAGCTTGTTTCTCCTTTCATGCTTCTTTAATTGCACTGCTCACCTATCATCAGCACGAGGCTTTTTAGGATCCTCTAGCACACTATTTACATATGATGGACCAATTTCTGCATACCCCACTTATACATTGAAATTTTCAACTCGAACTTACTCTTATCATCTAATACTCACCCAAAAGATCTCACATGATAGATGAATGTCTCTCTCTTTTCTCTTCTTATGACTTTATATTTAGGATTTCACCAATGGGTCTATCATTGGCATTGTAAACTTTGTTGGTAATAACTTAAAGTTCAAATTGTAAATGGAATGAAATTGAACCATTTTTATGATTTGAAAGAAATTTTTGAACCAATATTGTGTTGTTAGGTTCGGAATGATAGAAATTGAAAACCGTAGTCTGGCTTGGTCGGTGTGGTTCAAACCAGTCATATCTAGCCTAATCAATGTGTTGGATGAGAGTGTAAGGATTTATCGAATCCATGTGTGCTGTAGGCATGCTTTTGTCCTAAGGATTTATTACTCCATTTCCGACTTCAGCATCGCTATATGGAAGAACTAGGACTTCTTCACTCCGCTGTCGAGCTGTAAGGATGTAGAAAGGAGAAGATAAAATGCCAACTTGACCCCATGGCCATCGCTTCCTCTCGTATGATGTGAATATATAATTACACTTGCAATACTTATATTTATGTATTTTTTATTTCTGTTTATTACAACAATTTGTTTATTGATTAGGTGGAAAAAGGGAATATCCAAAATTAATGTCTAATGGAAAGGGTTTAGGGAGTAATTTGGATTCAATTGAAATGGAAACGAAGCTTATCAATTTCTAACGCTCTTTCATGGACGCAAAATATCAATTTTTAGGTTCTATTTAAAAAAAAAAATTGTATAATATGTATTTTTGATAGAGCAAACTGAATCATAATAAGATATGTGCTTAATTGTTAAAAGGTTTGGTTTTATAACCATGGATGACGGTTCAAATCACAATTATCATTTTCCTTTCTTAAAATGCATTTAAAAGTTATTTTCTCTCTTTTTTTCTTTAACTTTATAAATATATATTTTTCCACACACTAACTAATAACATTAATAATTATGCTATAATAAAGATGTGAAAAATAAATAAATAAATAAACATGGTACATATATGAGATGCCGTGAATCCAATCTCTAGCTATTTGATTCTGTGTATATCCTTATGTAATCTATAGGGAAGAAGATAGAATAAAAAAGAAAGTTCCATGATTACTCCGAAAATTTCTGGAAAGAAAATCCCATCTGTTAGTGTAAAATTACTTTTCCTAAAAGTACTTTCTGGAAATATTTTCATATGTTTGGCTATAAATATAAAAATATAGGGAAGAAAGCATTTTGGTGTGTGACTCACATCCATTATTTAACTTATAATTGTATCTAAATAAATTAATATCCACATGCTACTATATATCTATCATGTCAAACATTTTTGTTTAAAAATAAATCACATTAAATTATCACATGTTACTATATATCCATCGTGTCAAAAAATTAATTTGCATTATCGCAGCTTCTTGAGCTAATTTCTGTAACTTTTCAGAGGTATCTAATTTTTTTCCCATTAAATTATTTTTCCGTTTGAAGTATAATTCATAAATCAATTACAAAAAAAAAAAAAAAAAAAAATCACACACACACACACACGTATATATATTTTAAAGTTAGAGCCTTGCCAAAGGTGTGATCTCAAAATAACAATTTGTTTTAAAAGAGTAAACTGTTTTAGGTGGAAAGATTAGAACTTCAATAGAGAATTATTTTCCTTATAAGTATTTTTGAGTATAACAAATAAGAGAAAATAGATAAAAAAATTTTCAAAAAATATTTTTCTGAAATAAATGGGCCAAAAGTGAAAATCACCAACTTATCGTTTGGCAAAATATAGAGTAATGCCACTACGTGGTGAGTGATGCTCGAAAATTTTGCTTTAAATGTTCATGAAAAATTCAAATTCAATTTTGCAAGCATGTATCAATTTTTTTTTTTTTCATTGAAATGGAAGGCCTGTCCTAGACGTTGTCACGGTTCGGTTCGGGTCTGGAACTGGACCCAAACCACCGGTTCCTTGTTCCAAAAGTGGTGGAACAGGAACCGGGCCCGTGGGAGCCGGTCGGTTCCCCGTTCTTAGGAACCGCCGGTTCTCACGGTTCGGTTCATGTTCTAAAGGAACCAGGAACCATTAAAAAAAATAAATAAATCAATTTAATAATTTACTTAATTTAACTAAGAAAAAATGCAAAATAAATTTTTAACTTAAAATAACATTGAGCCTAACAATAATTGTTCATAGCATTAGTTAAAAGAAATTATATAATTATGTATTTATTTATATACAATCACTTGCATTTTTTTAGTTGTTATATTAGCAATGTGACACTATAAAATATTCAAAGATATAAATAGTTCTCAATAACAAAAAACGAATCACACATTGTTAAGAAAGAAAGTCTACTTTGATTAGAAGTCTACATAAATTTAACAATATATGATTTTAAATGTATTTATTACTTGTGTTGTTAATAATAACACATAAAATATTGTGAATAGGAAATAAATTTTTTATTATTTATGCAAAAATAGTTTTAAATATTTATTTTATAATTATAATTTTTTATAATTTTCTTTTCTTTTTTTCTTGCTTTTTTAATAATATTTATGGTGTAGAACACCGGTTCTGCCGGTTCTTGAATCGACTGTTCCAAAAACGTCGGATCATGCGGTTTTTAGGGATGGAACCATAAGGACCCGTCAGAACCAACGGGTCCTTTACCGGTTTAAACCCGCCATTGCCAGGCCGATTCCCGGTTCAGGAACCGCCGGTGACGGGTCAGGTCGGTTCCTGGTTCGGAACCGACTTGTGATGATGTCTAGCTTGTCCTGCTGCCACGATTGCATTTGGATGGCGTTAAGATTGATTGTTGTAGTTGTAGTACATGTTTGTTTATCATTATTATTATTGTTATATTTAAAAGAGAGAGAGAGAGATTCAGATTTAGATTCCTGGAGGAAAAGTGTAATAATGAGAACTAAAGGCCATTGCCATTAGCCATTTCTATTTCCCCTGTTTCCTGTTTTTAGTCATTACCTTCATAGTAAATTTTATGTTGTACTAACGACTATAATAGAATCGATCCTATTTTTCAATCATGATCAAACCTTTTAAATTTTTATACACTAATTTATTTTATAATCAATATAATTTTATAATAATGACGGTACAATAGTTTGACAATGGAACGTTGACGTTTCCCAACTTCTCACTCAAATGGACAGGACACAATAATAAAAGCTTTCTTTAAGTGATAACGTGCGCCATTTCTATCCTTTCATTCCTTTTGCTGCTGCTTCTGCTATTAAATCCATTTTTAGATAATGGAAATGCTAATATGATATGCTCATCAATTATTTTAACTATAGCACATATACATTACAATTTAATATAAGGGTTAATGTCGAATTTGGTAAATCAACTTTACTTGAAAATTCAATTAGGGATATGGACTTTCAAAAGTTTAATTTCAATAGCTAAACGAACTTTTCGATGCCATTTTTGGCATGAACATATGGACCAATAACCATGTGACATATGTCATCTGATGTGGCATATTATTATTTTGATTTTATTTTCTCTTCTAACATTGCAACGTGCGAATTTTTATTTATATTTTTCATTATAATCAATATTATATTATTTTTTAAAAGAATTTTAAATTTTTATTTAAGCCCAAACCCATAGTTCTACCCCACCCAAATAACTATCAAACCCCACAAAACCTTCTTAGCCTCTTGTTCTTCATTTGTAGTTTGCTCTGAGTTTATTTTATATACAAGATCAGTTTTTAGAGAGTTTTCCATGTGGGGGTAATAACAATTAGTGAAAAGATGAAGACATGAGAAATGAAAGTGGCTTTGCATGAATCTTGTAGACATTCTCTCTCAAAAAGCTCGAGCATCATTAGCAAACTCTATCTTGAGGATAATGGTGGTCTGGACACCTTATGACGGCGGTGGTAAAATGGAGCCCTGACCATCATCATCATCTTCATGAACTATTCTTTTCCTAATGTTCATCTTTTTGGAAGGCTTTTTACATAAAATGCAGGCTAAAGAAGACAAGAGCCCTCACCTCTTATCATTTAAAACAAAATGAGACTTTGGATAAACCTCCATCTTACGAACAACATCTCAGAATTCTTACCTGTCAATAATCTGAACACTACATCATTGTTCAATGTCTTTGTCACCATCATTTGCTACACTTTAAACTTCGTTAGCAAGTGCTTTAGTTGTTTTCTTTTTCAAAGCCTACTCAAAGTCTTGACTTGACAATGACAAGAGTTGGTTTAGTAGCAATTTAACTCCTTGATCCTTTACAAGTGCAAACATTGGCTTGATCCTCTCTTCCAAACTGTAGCCAAAGTATCGAGGGAATTTGACCAGCTCCGATTTAGCTAAAGAAGATAAGAACCCTCACCTTAGCTTGATCCTCTCTTCCACTTCTGTTTAAGCTTGATTGATTTTTGCTCTGTTTTCTATCCTAAAAATAGGCCATCAAGGTAATTGAATACAACAAACAAAAATTTAGATTATTCACTTCAAAATCAATTGTGCTTTTGAGTTAAAAGAGCCACTTTCTTATTTTAAGGCTGCTTACCTTTCATATACATAAGCTCTGTAATTTAGTACGTACGGGAACTTTGGACAAAGGGATGTATACCAGGCATGATAGGATGCACTTGACATTCATTCTTTTCCCTTTTTCATTTTTTTCCTTTTCTTTTGATTCAATTTCAGTTTTATTTAGTGTAGTTAAGGGCTGGCTTGTAGAGTGGTTGTGGACCCCTAGGGGTGTGCAAAAAAACCGATGAAACCAAGAAACCGAACCGAAACCGTAAAACCAATCCTAAAAATATGGTTAACCGGTCCGTTGGTTTCGGTTTAGGATTACGGTTTTTATTTTTTCCGGTTTTCGGTTTCGGTTTCAGTTTGTAACCACAAAAAATCGATGGTTAACGGTTAACCGTTTTAGTATTTATAAATATATTATATATATAATTTACATATACAAATAATTATTTTTTTATATATATACATATGATTTTCATATACATATAATTTACATATGTTAATATTCATTGAATTTCGATCAAAATACTATTGTCCTATGATTGATGGAGTTAATAAGGTAATTGATTTAGTTTGATTTTATTGATAATGATACATTCAAAGGTTCGTTTTTCCCCTTTCCCTTAATTTCATTTTCTTTTTTTTTTTAGCTCTAGTAATATATATAATAATTTAAAGAAAAAATTTATGATAAAGGCTTAAAAAAAAGGTTTTTTGAAATTATCAATTTGATTTGTTGAAACCATTACGTTAAATGGTTAAAAACCGAAAACTGAATAAATTAACCGAATAAAACGGTTAATCGTTAAGGCGGTTAACAGTTTATAATAGACCGGTTAAGTATCGGGATATTTAAAAACCGATAATTACAGTTAGGTTCAAAAAATAAGGTCACGGACCGGTTAACTGGTCCATGAACACCCCTATGGACCCCATTCCATGTTAGGGTTTTGTAATATTAATTATGCTACACTACAATTGAAGTTCATTGGTATTTGGCTAATGCTTATAGTACTTGCATAGATTTGTTTGTGTACAATCGTTCTTGGATTATTTTTTATGTAGAAGGTTAGACATTTGTTAGTACTTGTATCGAATTAATCACGTGGTGTAGCAATCAGACAATATACATCACCTCTGTTTTTCATTATTGGGTCATCTGTCTTTGATCTTTGGCACAATATACATCACCTTTTTTTTCTTGTCCAAAACAAAGTATGTATATATCCATAAGATGCATCAAACTTGAAGGAAGTCTCTTGTTGTGTTGAATGTGTCGATAAGATTGTGCTTATGTCACGTGTAAAGCCTTATATTCCTTCATCAAAAGATACATCAACTAGATTTATGTAGAGGATTTATTTGTGTAGTAGCATTGAATGTGTACCATGCTGTTTTGTGTAGGAGGATCTATCGTCCCACATTGGCAAAGTCTTGAAATGAAATCTACAAGTAATGGTTAGAAAAAAATTGGATTAGTTGAAGGCTTAGGGATAAGATTGGGCTTAAGAGCCCAGCAAGATTTTTTCCTTCTAAATTAAAATTAATCTTACTTTATATTAAAATTAATTATACAATTATATGTATAATTAACGTTAATAATAATTATGATAAATTAATTTCCATGTAAGAATGAAAATAAATAAATAAATGTTAAGAGTGCTATGTCAGGTGACACATGTCATGTGATAATTGGTTCGTACATCTACGTTAGTAAAGGAGTTAATACTACTAACGAAGATATAAAAATAGTGTCAAAAAGATTGGTCAGGTATTGAAATTGAATTTTTGAAAGTTTAGGTATCTAATTGAATTTTCAAGTAAAGTTCAGGCACCAAATTTGACATTAGTCCATTATTTTAACTATAACACATATATACTACAATTTAATTTAAGGGTTAATGTCAAATTTGGTACTTCATCTTTGCCCGAAAATGCAATTAGATACCTGGATTTAATTATATTCTAAACTTTCAAAAGTTTAATTTTAGTACTTGATTAGAATCCCTACCAAAGCCCATTATACAACATGTCTGCCCACAAATTGGCTTTGATATTACAATTTCAATTATGTTCGGTCAAATTGCTTCTTATAAAGAAGACATGTTACAAAAATTTTGGCAATGTGGGATAGCTTTGAAAATGCATTTCCTCTCCTTTCCTCAAACCTCTCCCTTCCATGAGGCATTCCATCACATCTCACCACAGCCTCCACTGATGATAGCGACGGCAATAGCAACAATGCTGATGGCATGGTAAGCAATTTTAAAGAGTGGGACTGAACATTTTATTACATTGGCGGCATGTCAAGAGGGTAGATAAGATACGATCTTCGGCACAAGGGATGTATAAGAGGGTGATGGGCCGAAGGTAGATGAGTTTGGATTTGACCTGCACGTTATCATTGCAATTTTAGAGCTAAGGTATGGGATTCACAGGATTTAGAAGAAAAATATGAAAAATTATTAGTGAAAGAAAGAAGAGAAAAAAGGAAGAGTTTAGAAAATTTGACTAAACAAACAATTTTTGACAATTTCACCAAGTTGTTGTTCCACCTGGGTACGAGCTAGGTTATCAATTGTTGAGTCTCTCCATTTCAAAATGGTTGCTCTATTTTTTACGTGTGAAACAGAGCATGCTTCTTTCCCTAGTCAAATTTTTATGCTAATGCCATATGTTCCATGGTTGGCCTTTATATGCCATACTGGGACCTATGAAAGCTATGATCAACTCATGGCTAGAAGGTGAGGATGGTGGTATTTGCTCAGTAATTGAAGAAGGTGGCAGAGAAGAGGTTGTGGGTTTGCTATGTGTGTCTAGGTGAGAGGGTCTTGAGAGTTGTAAGAGAGAGAGAGGGAAGTCGAGACGAAGATTAGGAGAGATAGAGAGAGAGTTCATAATTTATTGAGGAATTTGATAAGTTCGTGAACTATGCCAAGAATGTTTGGGACCGTGCAATCTCATTATCACCTAAGGTTGATCAATTTTAGTACAAGTATATTCATATGGAAGAAATGCTCAGGAATGTAGCAGGTGCAGGATAGATATTTGAAAGGTGGATGACTTGGGTACCTAGTCAGCAAGGTTGGTTATCTTACATCAAATTTGGTTTAATGAAACCAACCGAGCTTTAGTATAATCTTATAAAGCACAACATCATCTCTTTTTCTTTTTAATTTTTTTTTGTTCCAAAGCCTCTTTATTGAAAATAATTTCTCTATTAAAGAGCAGTTATGGAATTTGATAAGTCGAGGGTTATAAGAACTTAAGAGTCAATGAGCTGGCATGAGCTTGTTGTGAAATTTGTTATATTCTTGTCCCACATTGAAAATTTCCTGGAAAATGATTTGTATATAAGATAAACTTAGAGTATATTTGAATTGAAGAATAAAAAGGCTATAAAGAAAATATGAGTTGGCATGGGCTGCTTGTCTAGTCAGTGGGTAGGCTTGGACTAAAATAATGATAAAAAAACAAAAAAATTTTGCTTAAGTACATGTACCTAATTGAATTTTCGAACAAAGTCGAGGCACTAAATTTGACATTAACCTTTTAATTTAAAATATAGGTTTTCTTTATATTATTTTTTACATAAAACACCATGTAATTTAGGCAAGTTGCAAATCTTTGTGAACAATCACGAATTGATACGATCAAAAAGACTTGAACCAACACTGTTGCAATCTCGAACGAACATACAAGAAATTTGAGAAGGGATGAATTTTATTGAATGAACTACTGATTATGTACACTGTTTTGCTATTTATATGAGGAAGTACGAAACTAATAAACTAAAGAGGAAGAACTAATCCCTGTAAAACACGTGGACAAAACAAATAAATACAGCTATACTTTACATTATGCTATATAATATATCAACATTCCTCCCTCAAGCTGGTGCCATACAAAGCCCTAACATGGAAAGCAAAAAGAAAATGTAGCTTGAGGTGGCAATTTAATGAACAAATCAACAACTTGTTCATTAGAGGAGATATGATGAACCATAAGAAAACTACGAGAAATAAGATCATGAAAAAAATGAATATCAATATCAATGTGTTTAGTATGTCCATGAAGGCAGGGATTGCGAGCAATTTGAATTGTGGATTTATTATCATAAGACACAGTAATAGGCAATGAACAAGGCACTTTAAGATCCTAAAGAATGTATGATGTCCAAAGTAATTCTTTAGAAACAACGACAAGACTTTGGTATTCTGCTTCAGTCATAGATGAACTAATAGTGGATTTTTTTTTTTTTTTTTTTTCCAAGTAACACGTGCATCCCTAAGGAATATACGAAAGCTAGACAAAGATTTCCCATCAAAGGTAGAAGATCCCCAATTGACATCAGAAAAAGCATTGACATGAAGAGAATTATTAGAAGAATAATGAAGACCAAGATCAATTGTCCCTTTAAGATAGCTCAACAAATGCAAAGCGGCCTGATAGTGAAGGACATGCGACTAAGAAAGAAATTGGCTGAGCTTATTAACCGCAAAAGCAACATTTGGGTAGATTAAAGTTAGATAAAGCATCCTCCCGATAATTCAACGAAACATAGAAGGATCTTTTAAGAGAGGACCATCAGTTTTCAGCAAATTTCCAGTGGAAGTGATAATGAAGTTGGCTTATAAGTAGTAAGACCAACGTTGGATAACATATCAAAAATGAATTTCAGTTGGTGAACAAATAGACCGAAAGAAGCAGAACATGTTTCCAGTCCAAGAAAAATATGTGCTAAGCCAAGATCCTTTATGGTGAATGCTTGATCAAGTTGGGATTTTAACAAAGCAATGGCAAAAGCATTATTCCCAGTTACCAACATGTCATCTACGTAAAGTAAGACAACTAAAAAACCATCAGCATGATTTCAAGTAAACAAAGAGTGATCACTAAAAGACTGAGCAAAACCTTTGCTTAACAGAAAATGAGAAATCTCTTTATTGCATTGTCTTGACTCTTCTTTAAGCCCATAAAGTGATTGCTTTAATCTATAAACTTTAGATAACCCAGCTTTGGAATAACCCTATGGAGGTAACATGTAGATTTCTTCATCCAAAAATCCATGAACAAAAGCGTTGTTGATGTTGAGTTGATGTAAAGGCCAATGATAGGTAGCCACTACAACCAACAATATTCTCACTGTGCTAAGCTTAACAACAGGAGAAAATGTATCGTGATAGTCAATTCCTTCAACTTGTGTGTAGCCCTTTGCTACTAAGCAAGCCTTGTAGCATTGAATAGAACCATCAGGCCGATATTTAATTTTGTAAATCCATTTGCAACCAATAGGACGTTTACTTCTAGGTCAATCAACAAGCTCCCAAGTGTCATTGTGTTCTAGAGCTTCTATTTCCTTATTCATGGTTAATATTCATTCCTCATGTTTAGTAGCTTGAGCAAATGTAACTAGTTCATCGAAATTCAAAACAAGAGCCATAGAATCAACAAAATCTTTAGGGTAAGCGGAAAAGGTGTTAGTTATAAACAGAGGATAAGAACAAGTGGTAATGAGTGTATGGTTAGTAGAAGGAAAAGTATGATCAAAATGTAGAGAATTATATGAGAATCAAGCCATCTCGGTGCTTGTTTGGTGCGATTGGACCTGTGAAGGATAGACTGATGTAAAGAACCAAATTCGGGAAGGGAAATAACAGGTAACTATCTATCTATAATGTCTTCACTAGAAAGCATAGGAGCAGGCAAAGTGTCTGGGAGTTTTGTTTGAGATTTGTGTTTAGAATGTGTATGAGAATTGTGTATCGGAATTAGAATCAAGATCATCCGGGGCAAAAGGAAAAGTGTTTTCTCGGAAATGAACATCACGACTGGCAATGAGTTATTTATTGGAGGAATCATAAAGGTGATAACCTTTTTGTCCAAACATATACCTAAGAAAAACACATCGAATGCCTTTAGAATCAAACTTGTCAAGATGAGGAGAGGACACCCCATAACATGTAAATGATCATAAGAAGGGGCTCAATGAAAAAGAAGCTCATAAGGAGACTTCTAATTTAGCTTGGCCATAGGCATTATATTAATGAGATACATGACTGTGAGAATACATTCCTCTCAAAAAGATTTAGGTAGATGACCTTGTAACTTTAAAGCTCTAGCCGTTTCTATAATATGTCGATGCTTGCGTTCAACATGACCATTTTGTTGAGGAGTGTATGGACATGACTTTTGATGAATGATTCCAAGAGCAGCTAACAAAGATTGACATGAAGAAGATAAAAATTCTGCCCCATTATCAAACCGCAAGACTTTAGGGACAACACCAAATTGATTCTTGATTAGTTTGAAGAACTTATCAAGAAAAAAAAAACAACTTGTGACTTAGTACTCATGAGATAAACCCAAGTGGATGAAGTAAAATCATCTAAAATGGTGAGAAAATATCTCTCCCCTCCAATAGAAACTATAGAATATGGTCTCCTTATATCAACTTGAATTAAATCAAAGGCATTATCAGAATAGGAAGAAGAATGAGGAAAAGGCAACCTATGAATTTCATATTCAACACAAACAATACAATCTAATTTTGATACATTGGAATTGGAATACGAAAACAAATGTTGCATCTTTTGTGAAGCAAACGTAAATCAAGGTTAGTGTTTTTGGAAGCAGCAAAGATGTTTAAAACAGAATGTGAAATAGAATCTTTAATGGCATTTGCATCAGTCTTGAGCAAGTACAACCCATTGGATTCCTTCAAGTACAACCCATTGGATTCCTTCACATGAATGATGTCAAGCTTATTAACTTGGTCCTAAAAAAGTGCATGATCCAAGGTCAAAATGAGCTATTAACTTACTATCTTTAACAAGTCGATGAACTGATAGTAAGTTGTATGTAAATTTTGGCACAAACAAAACATTGGATAAGGTCAGTTTGGGAGTAAGATGAATAGAACCATAAAGTTGAACCGATTTAGTGTTTCCATCTGGTAAGCGTATGTTAAGTAGGTAGGATAGGGTATGTGTGTCAAAAAGAAGGGAATAAAATGGTGTGATATGATCTGTGGCTCTCGAATCAATTATCCATGTACCAATCAAATTACTCACTACACTAAAGCATGAAGGAGGCATGACATTACCTGTAAAACCAATTGTGCTCATTGCAACCATATCACCTGCTTGCTTTTCTTGCATCATCTTTAAAATTTCATGGCATAAATTGTAAACCAATTGAGGATCTACACTAGAAGTCTCAATGGAACATGAACTCCCAGCAATAGAAGAAGATCCTTCCATAGAATATATATCTAAAGGTGTTGACAAATGACTCGTAAAATTATATCCATGAGACTTGGAAACTTTCTGATTAACACTTCTAGTTCTTCTTCCTTTGTGCCAGTTGGGATACCTGACCAATTTGAAACAAATTTCAATGCTTTGTCCTTCTATACTACAATGCTTACAAAACAAGCGTTTTCCTTTCTTCTTTTCAATAATTTTTTTTGAGTTAGACATCCCATACCAGTTAGAAGACCTATTAAGCCGATACGCAGAAACTTCTACATCAGAGGATACACCAGACGTAATAAATCATTGTCTTGCTATTTGTTGAACCAAGTAACAGGCCTTATTCACTATTGGTAAGGGATCCATATAAAGAATTTGATTTCTTACCATCTCAAAATTCTCATTTAAACCCATGAGAAACTGTATCAACCTAGTTTTTTTATTCAAATTCTTGAATCCTCTCTTTCAGCTGACAATTGCATACATCAATTCACCTACATGTACATGACGGAGATGCATGTAAACTTGTAGTTCATCCCAATACTTTTTCATCTTGTTATAGTAAGTTGCAACTGATTGATTGAATTGTTTCATATTACTATTTTCATATTGTATATGAAAAATTAAAGGTCCATTACTATGTCCATATTGCTCTTTGATTTCATGCCACATATCAAAGGCAAACGAAGTGAAAACATAATTTTGTGCAATTTCCTTCAACATTGAATTAAGAATGCACATTCGAACCATTTAATCCGCTCTTTCCTAACGAATCAAATAAGAGGATTCTAAATCAAGTTTGAGTAAACTACCGTCAACAAAAACTAAATTCATCTTAGCAGCCAATCCTATTTTAATCGAACGTGCCCAAGGCAAGTAATTCAATCCATCGAATATAAAGTTTCCAATAGCTATGTCTGGATTGTCAAATCTCAATAGATACATAGGATCATTAAACAGAACATCATTTGTAATTCTACTATTCCTATCCACAAAATTACTCATAATTGCAAGAAACAGAGGAAGAACGATCGACATAAATCAAAGCAATGAAAACAGATCTAACCTTGCTCTGATACCGTGATAACAATCATGAACTAATACAATAAAAAAGACTTGAACCAACACTGTTGTAGTCTCGAACAAACATAGAAGAAACTTGAGAAGGAATGAATTTTATTGAATGAACTACTGATTATGTACACTATTTTGCTATTTATATGAGGAAGTACAGAACGAACAGACTAAAGAGGAAGAACCAGTCTCTATAAAACATGTGGACAAAATAAATAAATACAACTGTACTCTGCATTATGCTATATAATATATCAACACTCTTTATATCTATAATTTTGTCATTTTCTATAAAATAATGTAAATTTTTTTTAACTCTTACATTTTTAACTCAAAGGACATAGTGGCCATTCTATATTTTAATATGAAATACTTATGTGTATAGAATAGTAACAATTCTTCATACAACCTAGGATTTCTACTCAAAGTAAATGTTTCATTGGAAAACTTTAGAAGAGTTACAGCTCATTAAACTCTTACCATTTTTATTCAAAAGGTAAGGAAGATTAAGAAGAGTCATAATCTTTATAAAACACTTACAATTTTGACTAAAAAATATATGTTTTTTTAGAAAAACTTCTAAAATTATATATAACTATAAATACCAAATTATAAATAAATTTCATAGACTTGCTATTTTTTTATAGGCTAGACGCCTAAATGATTAAAAATGCTCATATTTCTATAAACCATAGATAGTCCCACTAGACCTTTGAAGTTTCTTAATTATAATAGACATTATGGAAAAAGTATGTCTTCAATAAAGTACATTAATTATTTTACCCTTTTTTTAAAGGACCTCTTTGAAACAAACATTATTTGCTTATTAATAATTCTTTACTGCGCTCTTTTTGCTTTGATCTATTTAAAAATAATTCTTAAAATATCATAAATTATTTTTTCTTAAATAGCATCCTTCACAAATAATACCTCTTCGAAATGAAATATGGCCTGATATCCAGGTGGAAGTTTTGACGATGGAATTTAATCGTTTCTTTAGCTGTGAATTGTGGGGTCATTCAGAAAGACATGATTTTTGTGGAAGCATTCACGTGCAAAACTTAATATAGATTTTTCTACACGAATAATAAGTTAATAACAATTAACAATTCAGGATATGACGTATAAAAAATGTCAGTGTAATTTACTTTAAGAAAAGAAAAAATATATATATAATTTGTTTTCCTTTTTGGAGTACTTTCACGATTTAATTATGCAAATAATGTTTTCTATTATATTGATTACCAATATATTGTATATATAATATGCGATTACACATGCAATTCACATTAAGCTATGTTACATAAAAAATTATAAGAGTAATATGCAATTTTTATTTTAAAGTATAACTGGTATTCTAATTTTTTTTTAAATATGTAATTTTATATTATATATTAATAATTAATTTTATATAAACTATATTATGATAATTTTTTTTTATAGAAATAATAGATAGGTATTCTATTATATATATAAAATTAGGACGGAGGACGAATTGGAGTATTGGACAACGGTGGCGGCGGCTTTTTGGAAAGGGCAAATGTATGTAGATGATGGGCTGGTAAAAGACGTGTTTCATTCTCTCTGAGTTTTGTAAGGGGGGTAAAAAAAAAAATTGAAAAAACAAAAAAAGTCAGCATTAAGATGTCAGATGTGCAATAATTACCTTAATCTGTGTGCCCCTTGAAAGATTATTATACGATTGAGGCCAGAGAATGACAATACAAACTCTTCGTGTTAATCTGACAAATTAAGGCTATTTTTTTTAAATTTTTATCTTATTATTATTTTTTCTTTCTATAAGTCGTGTAACTAGAGATGGGCAAGTGGGAACGAGCCAACCCGGCCCGGCCCACTTTGGCCCGTGGGTTAAAGGGCCAAAATTTTTTGACCCGTTTAACCCACGGGCCAAAATGGCCTGACCCTAACTCAACCCACTTTAGCCCGTGGGTTAAACAGGCCAGCCCACTTTTTGACCCTTTTAACCCACTTACATATTTTGTGAGTTAAATGGGCCAAGTTGACCCATTTAACTTATTTATACTAATTAAATAAGATATATAATTATATATAATAAGGAGAGTTTTATAAGGTTATATATATTAATGATTAATTTCATTATTATTTTAATTACTTTTTATATAAAAATAAGTTTTCTAAAATAACTTATTAGATAATATATTTCATTTTAAATAATAATAATATATTTTATAAAATTTTATGGTGCATGTGCATCAATTTGTCATTCTTTGTTATAATTAATACATAAATTTAATCTCAAGTATAAAAATCTCAAGAACAACCTTCATAATACATATTTACCCTATAATTATTTATTTTATTTTCATAAAAGTGGGTTGGTGGGTCAACCCACTTAACCCGCGGGCTAACCCACTTTGGCCCGCGGGTTTAGTGGGTTGGGTAAAATTAACCCACTTTTAAATGGGCTAAAAAAAGCTGATCCTAACCCGCTTTTAAAGCGGGTTAAACGGGCTGACCTGCGGGCTATGGCCTATTTGTCCAGCTCTACGTGTAACGGTTTTGCTTTCTGCACAAATATCTTCAGTAGTCAATACAATGTCTTGTCCTGTTACATCTGAGATGAGAGAATGGTCCGCAAAAACAGTTTTTGGTACAAAAAGGATGGTTTCGATAAATGCAATCACCATTACACTTTGAACACATAGGAGAACATTCAACATGGCTATGCACATCTAGTAGCATGTATTACAATCTGTTCTCTTCATTGCCTTTGCTGAGGAAGAAATTCAAGGGAGAGAACAGGAACCTGCCTCCAGGTCCTCCTAGACTTCCAATCCTAGGAAATCTCCACTTGCTAGGAAAACTTCAACCAATCTCTATGGGAGCTCTCCAAAAAATATGGCCCTGTCATGCAACTTCAACTCGGCAGCGTGCCGACTTGTGGTCTCTTCGGTCGAGGCTGCAAAAGAAGTCTGAAAACTCATGATCTTGATTGTTGTAGCCGCCCAAATTGGTTGGCACGGGGGGCTTTCTTACAATTACCTCGATGTGGCATTTGCGCGTATGGAGAGTATTGGAGGGAAATGAGAAGATTTGTGTACTTGAGTGTTTAGTACCAAAAGAGTGCAATCTTTTCAAATTGGTTAGGGACGAAGAGATCGATCATGGATGGTTCGGTCTCTAGCAGCTTCCACAGGTACCAAGGTTGATTTAAGTGAAAAATTTATGGCATTACTGTAGTATCACCTGCAGGGTTGCTTTTGGGAAGGGGTTCCAGGGGAGTGAGTTTGATAATTTCCAGGAAGTGATTCATGAGGCACTGGCCATGTTGGGAAGCTTCTCGGCCTCCGATTTTTTCCCTTACTTTGGCTGGATTATTGATAGGATTACTGGCTTACATACGAGGCTAGAGAAAAATTTCTATGCTTTTGATGCTTTCTATCAGAAGGTGATCGATCAGCACGCAGTCCGAAAAGTCAGACCAAGAGCAAGAAGACATTGTTGATATGTTGCTGAGATGGCAGAAGAATCAACTGAATTCGGTTTATGTCGTTGGGGAAGATCATATAAAGGCCTTGCTTATGGTACTCTTATCCTTTTCCTTTTGGCAAAATCAGAAATCCCATGAAAGTGCAATTAAGCCTTAAACTTTGTTTGGTTTAGCTTTCCCTCTGTTTCGATTGTTCTCATGAGTAATATTATTCTGAACTGTTTCAACTCAATTTTCTATATTGTGACGTTACTGAAAAGACACGATACCCGATTCAACAGTAATAACATTATAAACTTGGCTAACTTAGATACCTTGATTATAGACATCTTATGTTCCTTGGTAGATTTTTTTGAACGTCTGCAGAATTTAAGTCGTTATAAATACAATACTCTGTTTACTCATAGCTGATTGATTCTTTTTTTTTTTTCTTCCTATATTTTAGAACATATTTCTAGCTGAGTTGACACTCTTCAATTATATGAGTGGACTAGCAAGCTTTGCCAGGAATCCAAAATCATGAAAACAGCACAAATGAGATCAAATTGCATTGGAAATAAAGATCGAGTAAGCATAAATGACATTGAGCAGCTCACATACCTAAAGATGATCCTCAAAGAGACAATGAGATTGCATCCTCCAGGTGTGCTCCTAATTCCTAGAGAAACCATGAATCACTTCAAGATCAATAACTATGATATTTACTCGAAAACTCGAATCCATGTTAATGTTTGGGCCATTGGAAGAGATCCTAATCTGTGGGAGAATCCCCTGGAATACATTCCGGAACGGTTTTCAGATAGCTCTATTGATTATAGAGGACAACATTTCGAGTTGTTGCCTTTCGGAGCTGGCCGAAGGGGTTGTCCAGGAATATCCTTGGGAGTGACAATGGTGGAACAGATCCTTGCCAATCTTCTGCATTGTTTTGATTGGAAATTGCCCGATGGAATGAAGGAGGAAGATGTCAACATGGAAGAAGGAGCTGGCCAAACTATATATAAGAAAGTTCCTATATGTCTTGTTCCAATGAAGCCACATCTTGAGTTGAATTCTTGAAGCAGAAAATGATATCTTGTGCATATTTCCTCTGAAATATTTATGGCCCACCTGTTGTGATAATTAATAGAGATTTTAAGTGTTGCAGTGTAGTTTTATCATTAGTATCAATAAGTTGGTTTGGTTTTGTTGTGTAAACATGTCTACATATGAATATTGTTATATTGCTTATTAGAATGGATGCAAAATCATGGAATTAAGGGGTGGGACTTAATATATTTAAATTAACGCTGAAGTTATCCGTAAAGAAAATATTCACTTGTTGTTTTTAAGTAATTTTGTTGTTCATATGTGTAATTTATGTTAATGAGTGACACTATCTAATACATAATACAAAAAAGTTAATAACCTAAAGGAAAATTGTAATAAGTGCTAAGAAACAAATTAAGAGGTGAAAGATATATCTTGCATTTTGACTACGAATTGTGTAATCATTTTGGAGAAAAGATTTATTTCTTGAATCTTTGTAAGTGCCGTTAGAATGAGACCTAGTTTTTTAGCTCACTCAAGCCACTTTGTATCACGATGTTTTCAAAATGATCCTTTCTAATTTTATTTTTTATTTTTGTTTTTTTTTGCTTTCTTCTTTATAAGGTAAACTTAGCAAGTCATCGTCTCCTTTGATTCCTTGCGGTAGTTTGCATTTAAAAATTTTATATAGAGTAGGTTTGAGGGCAGTTCAAATAAGTTTCTATTAAAAAGTTTCAAGAATTTATACTCATGGGTAAAAGATAGAGCTTCCTAAGCGGGATTGATAAATAGACATCGTTACGGTTCCATAATCAAACATAACTTGAATTAGAACTGTCTTTATGCTTCAGGTCCACTTCCAGAACTATGGAACCACTAGTTTTGTTTGTTTTTTTTTTTTTTTAAGTTTAAACGTAAAAAAAAAATGAATTTTAGTTTTTAATAAGATAATTTTAAACTTAAAATAATAATTGGGTTTAAGGGTATTTGTTAAGTTTTCTTTATTGGTTTTGATGATAACAAAATGAAATGAAGTTATCCAATTAATTTACTTAACTATGCAGCAACATAAACAAAGTGTTCAAGCAGTGTTAGAAACTTTGTCAAAAGATTGATTAGAATCTCTGTTGATGTAAAGATAGTAAAGAACGCATTTTGTAGAAAATGGAGTTTAAAGAAATTGTTGATTCATGACTTTTAAGTTGGTTAATTCAATTTATGAAGACCTAACTCCGCTCATTAGGTGTATTTGGGTAATGCACCTAATACGTTCTGCTTAAGGAGGATTTAAAATCTATGGATATGAACTTAAGTTTGATTTATTCGACATTTTATCTTCACAACAAATTTTTTATGAAAACCAAGTTTTTTCGATAAAGATACCGCAATTTTTTATATTATTTAAGACTTATCCAAGTTTAACATGGACGAAGTAAGGCAAGATTTTATAAATGAGCATTAGAACCATTATATGGTTTCAAGTATATTCAAGCTTATTTCCTTCGAAAGGCATAATAATATCATCTATTATAGGTAATGGAAGATATTTCAAGGATAAGATTGAAGTTCAAAATTTTCAAGATAACCTCCAAGATTTTAGAAGATCTTTTTAAGATTTTAAGTTTCAAATATACTTCAACAAATAAGAG
Source organism: Combretum micranthum (assembly GCA_024138025.1). Classification (NCBI taxonomy): domain Eukaryota; kingdom Viridiplantae; phylum Streptophyta; class Magnoliopsida; order Myrtales; family Combretaceae; genus Combretum; species Combretum micranthum. The sequence continues at coordinate 1,137,644 of JAMXBD010000149.1, read as the reverse complement.
TAGTCACACAAGAGAGATTTACTCATGTGCCATTACATCTCTAAATAATATAAAAAAGAAGCCGATATTTAAATTTTGATATGTATACTTGCACAGGCAAACAAATCTTGAAAGCAAAAAATTAAGAAGATCGTAATTGCAAACAATATTTGTCAGAGGCTTTGTTAGAGTCTCCATTTGAACTTACTTGCACACATTCAATATCTTTTTTTACATGCTTAGAGTTCAATTGTAACTCATTTTAAAAAATTCTATACTCTATTTGAAAGTTAGATTGATTGCTTGTGAGAGGATTACAATAGGATCTTGGAGTTTTGAGATTAGTCTAGGTGTGAAACTTGTGAGATAGAGTAAGATAGTATTGGTGTTTGTAATATCTCATTTTGCTTTATTAGATTAGTGGAACGAATCGGTCTGGATTACTGGGTCCCTAGCAATAGAGCTGAAAGAGAAGGTGACATATAAGAAGGAACTTCTATAAATCTTGTGCCTCATTCATTTTATTGCACTTTACTTTAATTGTTTATTTGTTTGTGAAACTAGTGTTACAATATCATCAAACTAAATAAATTTGAGGGGAATTTCGCTTACAAAAGTTTATTTTAAATAATTTTGAACTAACAATCAACTCACTTCTCCCCTCTTGATTGCTTAGTTGAGACTAACAATTGGTATCAGAGTTAAGGCTTTTTGATTTTAAGAGTTCAATATAATGGATGATAAACTAATACTATTGCTTCTAATCACACACCATCCTTTGATGGCTTTAGTTTTCCATATTGGAAATGCATGATACAAATATATATAAAAGCTATAGATTTTGCTTCTTGAGAGATAATTCAACATGGAGATGAGGAACTTGCTCTCATGGCAATTCGGTACTCATCACAGAAGAAAAGAAAAACGCTGAATAGAATAATACAACCAAGAATCTGATCTCGATGAGTATATCACAATCTATGCATGCCATGGTGTCTCCATGTGAGCTTGCAAAAGAAATCTTAGACAAGTTGTGTGACACTTATGAAGAAGCTACAATGATTAAAGACATCAGGATAGGTGCTTTAACGCAAGATTATGAATAGTTTCGATTCAAAACTAAGGAAACTATCTCTAATGGTTTTAATTACTTTATTTTAATTACTAATGAACTTGCTTTAATTGGTAAAAAGTTTAATGATAGTGAACTGGTGTGAACCAAGTTCGTGGGATTCAAAGACAAATGCAATCAAAGAAGCATATGGTTTGGATAAGCTGACTTTAACCTAACTTTGAGAGAAGTTGCAAGCCTATGAGACAAAGTTAAAACACCTTACTGAGCCAGAGAAAGGCAAAAAGTCCATTGCATTTAAAGATTTTGTTGAAAAGGTATCATAATCTGACACAAATCTTAACAGTAAGGATGATGATGATGACATGACCTCATTAGCAAGGAAGCTTTCGAAGCTAATCAAGAAAAAAAGGTGAGCATACTAACCAAAGAAAGCATTTTATTACTGATTATGCTAAGTATGGTACAAGAAAGGTGTTCAAGGAAAAGGAAGAAAAGAACAAAGAAGTTATGTGTTACGAGTGCATTAAATCTAGACACATCAAATATGAATGTCTAATATCATTGAAAAAAATAAAGAAGTACAAGAAGAAGCAAACAAGTCTCAAATTCACATAGAGTGTCTTGGATGAGTCAGATATAATGTTAAATGCAAAGTCAAAAGATGCCAAAGAAGCTAACTTGTGTCTTGTAGTGGTAACTTTTGAATCTAAGGATGAAATGCCTGAAACTTTGCATGAGTATATAAAAAGATTATTAAATGCATTTACATAGGCATATGAGAAAATAAAGACATTAGAAAAAAAAAATGAAAAACAAGCCTAAAGTCAAACAAGTTTTTGTTAGTTGATAAAAATGACATATTAAGAAATGATACTAAAGTTTTGCATATGGATAATAGAAGTTCACATGAAAGTTAAAATATTCTATCAAAAGAAAATAATAAATTGCATAAAGAAATAGAAGAACTCAAGGTACAAATAGCAAAGGTCTCAAAGGATGTAAGCTCCATGTTTAACAAGTTTACCAAAAGTGATGAAAAGTTCCAAAAATTAATTTCATCTCAAAGAATCAGTAATTTTGAAGGATTAGATTATGATAAAGCTGTATCATCTAATCAAGACAAGAAAATAATGTTTGTATAAGGAAAAGAACAATGGTTAAGAAACTTACTAATGTTAATAAAGTATTTGTGAATACTAAACCCATTGTACAAGGCAGAGAGTATGCCAAACGATGCCAAATAATAAAGTATTTGTTGTGTGCAGACGTACCATCTTTCATAAATATATAACTTGTATTTTAGATATTTGACTTTATATTATATGTTAACAATTAATTTCGTATAAACTATATTATGGTAAATATTTTATAGAAATAATAGATAGGTATGAGATATTATATATATACACATATACATATAATATTAGGACGGAGGACAAATTGGAGAAGGGCGGCCTATTTTAAAAAAGGCAAATGTATCTGGGCACTAAAAATCTCAAAGAAATTAAAATGAAAACGGGTTAGGTGTTAGAACAGGTAAAAGGCCTGCTTCATTCTTTGAGTATCGTAAGGAAAAAAACATAAATAAAATTGGCACCATTAGAACCCTAACCTGTGGGCCACTTAAAAGATTATTATATGATCGTGGCCAGATAATAACGACACAAACCCTCATGTCAATCTGACAAATTAATTAAGAATATCTGTTACACAATGGTATTTGCATTATAAAAAATTTATAATGGCAGTAATATGCCGTGTGAATCCATATGTAATATGAAAGTACCCAAATGTGATTAATTTTTTAAAAACTATCCACTATGATTTCTCTCTATTAAAATAACATTGTTACTTGCTCATTACTTTGTCTCTTTAAAGATGTCTCATTAGAACAGGCTTTTCTAATTACTCGTATAAACAAGTGATGTGTTAGTACTATTTTCTTTTTTTAGGTAGTCGGTTACATCTGAGTTGTAGAGAATGGTCCTAAAAAGACAGTTTTATGGTACATAAAAGATGGTTTGGATAAATACAATCACCATTACACTTTGAACCACATAGCAGAACATTCAACCATGGCTATGCACATCCTAGTAGCATGTATTACAATCCTGTTCCTCTTCATCCTGCCTTTGCTGAGGAAGAAATTCAAGGGAGAGAACAGGAACCTGCCTCCAGGTCCTCCTAGACTTCCAATCCTAGGAAATCTCCACTTGCTAGGAAAACTTCCACACCAATCTCTATGGGAGCTCTCCAAAAAATATGGCCCTGTCATGCAACTTCAACTCGGCAGCGTGCCGACTCTTGTGGTCTCTTCGGTCGAGGCTGCAAAAGAAGTCCTGAAAACTCATGATCTTGATTGTTGTAGCCGCCCCAAATTGGTTGGCACGGGGCGGCTTTCTTACAATTACCTCGATGTGGCATTTGCGCCGTATGGAGATTATTGGAGGGAAATGAGGAAGATTTGTGTACTTGAGCTGTTTAGTACCAAAAGAGTGCAATCTTTTCAAATTGTTAGGGACGAAGAGATCGCATCATGGATGGATTCGGTCTCTCAAGCAGCTTCCACAGGTACCAAGGTTGATTTAAGTGAAAAATTTATGGCACTTACTGCTAGTATCACCTGCAGGGTTGCTTTTGGGAAGGGGTTCCAGGGAAGTGAGTTTGATAATTTCCAGGAAGTGATTCATGAGGCACTGGCCATGTTGGGAAGCTTCTCGGCCTCCGATTTTTTCCCTTACTTTGGCTGGATTATTGATAGGATTACTGGCTTACATACGAGGCTAGAGAAAAATTTCTATGCTTTCGATGCTTTCTATCAGAAGGTGATCGATCAGCACCGCAGCTCCGAAAAGTCAGATCAAGAGCAAGAAGACATTGTTGATATGTTGCTGAGATGGCAGAAGAATCAAACTGAATTCGGATCTATGTCGCTTGGGGAAGATCATATAAAGGCCTTGCTTATGGTACTCTTATCCTTTTCTTTCTTGGCAAAATCAGAAATCCCATGAAAGTGCAATTAAGCCCTTAAAACTTTGTTTGGTTTAGCTTTCTCTCTGTTTCAATTAGTTCTCATGAGTATTATTATTCTGAACTGTTTCAACTCAATCTAAATTGTGACGTTACTGAAAAGACACAATACCCGGTTCAACAATAATAACAATATAATCAAACTTGGCTAACTTAGAAACCTTGATTATAGACATCTTATGTTCTTTGGTAGATTTTTTTGAACATAAACATCTAGTATCGATTTGTTATAGCTCTCCCTCAAGCCCAATAGTAACTCTAATGATACTCTAAAAATGCAATATTTCTTAAATAAAATGTGATGAAATTCTAATTATTAAGGTATCTTTAGTATTTACTACCCAGGTTTACCAGAGTGCCAAAGACAAAACTGTAGGGTGTGCATTGTTAATGCCAAAGCAAATGTTATCTCAGTCGGCAGAATTCAAATTGTTATAAATACAATACTCTGTTTACCCATAGCTGATTGATTTTTTTTTTTTTTTTTCCTTTTGGGCTATATTTTAGAACATATTTCTAGCTGGAGTTGACACTTCTTCAATTATTATGGAGTGGACTATGGCAGAGCTTGCCAGGAATCCAAGAATCATGAAGAAAGCACAAGATGAGATCAGAAGTTGCATTGGAAATAAAGATCGAGTAAGCATAAATGACATCGGAAAGCTCAAATACCTAAATATGATCATCAAAGAGACAATGAGATTGCATCCTCCAGGTGTCCTCCTGATTCCTAGAGAAACCATGAATCACTTCAAGATCAACAACTACGATATTTACTCAAAAACTCGAATCCAGGTTAATGTTTGGGGCCTTGGAAGAGATCCTAATCTGTGGGAGAATCCTTTGGAATACATTCCAGAGCGGTTTTCTGATAGTTCTATCGATTATAGGGGACAACATTTCGAGTGTTGCCTTTTGGGGCTGGCGAAGGGGTTGTCCGGGAATGTCCTTGGGAGTGACAATGGTGGAACAAACCCTTGCCAATCTTTTGCATTGTTTTGATTGGAAATTGCCTGATGGAATGAAGAAGGAAGATATCAACATGGAGGAACGAGCTGGCTTAACTGTATGCAAGAAAGTTCCTATATGTCTTGTTCCAATGAAGCCACATCTTGAGTTGAATTCTTGAAGCAAAAAATGATATCTTGTGCATATTTCCTCTGAAATATTTATGGCCCACCTGTTGTGATAATTAATAGAGATTTTAAGTGTTGGAGTGTAGTTTTATCATTAGTATCAATAAGTTGGTTTGGTTTTGTTGTGTAAACATGTCTACATATGAATATTGTTATATTGCTTATTAGCATGGATGCAAAATCATGGAATTAAGGGGTACTTAATATTTTTAAATTAACGCTGAAGTTATCTATAAAGGAAATATTCATTTGTTGTTTATATAAGTAATTTTGTTGTTCATATGTGTAATTTATGTTAATAAGTGACACCATCTAATACATATAAAAAAAATTGATAACCTAAAGGAAAATTGTAATAAGTGCTAAGAAGCAAATTAAGAGGTGAAAGATATATCTTACATTTTGACTAAAATTGTGTAATCATTTTGGGGAAAAGATTTATTTCTTGAATCTTTGTAGGTGCCTAATGAGACATAATTTTTAAGCTCACTCAAGCCACTCTGTATCATGGTGTTTTCAAAATGATCCTTTCTACTTTTATTTTGTATTTTTGATTTTTTGCTTCTTTTTCTTCTTTATAAGGTAAACTTAGCAAGTCTTCGTCTCCTTATATTCCTTGTGGTAGTTTGCATTTACAAATTTTATATGTAGGTTTGTCAGTAGTTCAAATAAGTTTCTATTTAAGTTTAAAAATTTATACTCACAGGTAAAAGATAAAGCTCCCTAAGCGGGATTGATAAATAGACATCCTCACAATTTCATAACTAAACAGAACTTGAATTAGAACCATCTTGCATGGTTCTGGTCCACTTCTGAAACTAGGGAACTGCAAGTTTTGTTATTTATTTTTTTTTTAAAGTTAAAATTTTAAAAATAAATAAATGAATTTTGTTTTTAATAAGATAATTTTAAACTTAAAATAATAATTTCGTTTCAGGTATTTGCCAAGTTTTCTGTATTGGTTTTGATGATAACAAAATGAAATGAAGTTATCTAATTAATTTAATTAACTGTGTAGCAACATAAACAATGTGTTCAAGTAGTGTTAGAAGCTTCGTCAAAAGCTTGATTAGAATCTCTGTTAATGTAAAGATAGTAAAGAACGAATTTCGTAGAAAACGGAGTTTGAAGAAATTGTTGATTCACGACTTTTAAGTTGGTTAATTCAATTTATGAAAACCTAACTCCACTTATTAGGTGTATCAAGGTAAAACATCTAATGCATTCTACTCAGAGATGATTTAAAATCCAATGGGATAAAATCAAGTTGGATTTGTTTGACATTTTATCTTCATGACAAATTTTTTATGAAAGTGAAGTTTTTTCGATAAAGATACCATGGTTTTTTTTTTTATATATATTATTGAAGACTTATCTCAGTCTAACATGGAAGAAGTAAGGCGAGATTTTATAGATGGGCATTAGTACCATTAAAGAAGTTACGGATCAAGATAAGTACCAACACATCTTTACAACTAAATATCTTGATTTTCATAGAGATTCAAAATTATATGGCATCAAGGATAGTCAAGCTTCTTTCTTTTGGAATAAATAATAATATCATCTATTATAGACCGTGGAAGATATTTCAAGGATAAAGTCGAAGTTCAAAATTTTCAAGATAACAACCTTCAAGATTTTAGAAGATCTTTTTAAGATTTCAAGTTTCAAATATACGTCAACAAAAAAGAGTAGAGACATTTACTCAAGGGCCATTACATCTCTAAATAATATAAAAAAGAGACTGACATTTAAATTTGATATATATATATATATATATATATATTTGCGCATACAAACAAATCTTGAAAGCAAAAAATTAAGAAGTTTGTAATTACAAGTAGTAATCATCAAAGGCATTATCAGAACCTCCATCAGAACTTACCTGCATACATTGAATACATATATATATATATATATATATATATATATTGTTTACGTGCTTAAATTTAGGAGTTTCAATTCTAATTTACTCTAGATTGATTATTTGTGAGAGGATTACAATTAGTATCTTGTAGTTTTATGATTAGCTAGGTGTATAGTTGTTAAAATCGTGATTTTACCCATACGATTCTCCTAGTTCATGATTTTGGGAGGCCCAATCGAGTTGGCTCATGAGTAGAATCGTTTTTTGATAGAATCTTACGATTTCAACCGAGTCTACATGTAAACTTGGTAGAATTTTACAATTTCAATCGAATTTACTGATTCTATATGTTTGAGTCAAATAACCTAAAATATAAAAATTACAATTATGTATTTACAAGCTCATCAACTATTAGAAATGAGGATGATGTATCTTTCTTATTGTCATTTCTATTTGGTTTCCACACTCTCTCTCAAATTATAGGTGTAAAGTTATAGCTGTAAAGTTTACAAGGAAACTTATTTATTTCATTTATATAATTAAGTATTTAATAAGTTGCAAATTTTGATTTTCCTTCAATTTATCACTTATTTCAAACAAAACAATAGAAAATAAATTAATTTTGACTCTATTTGCTCTTTTTAATATATGTTATATCATGAATTAAGAGTTATTATGAAAGCAAGAACTTTGTTTTTTTTTACATTTCATTATGTGTTCTAAGTTTTCTATAAGAATTTTTATAATTTTTCTAAGGTTGTTGAAACTTACGTTTTTATGTTTCGATTTGACGTTTTGATTCTACTGAACCTTGGCAATTCTATATAAAATCGCGAGTTTACCAACCTTGGCTAACTGTGAGACTTGTGAGACAGAGTAAGATAGTATTGGTGTTTGTAATATCTCATTTTGCTTCATTGGATTGGTGGAACAAACTGGTTTTGGATTACTAGTCCTTAGTAGTAGAGTTGGAAGAAAGGATTGGCACAAAAGGAGGAACCTTTATAAGTCTTGCACTCCATTTACTTTATTGCACTTTATTTAATTAATTATTTGTTTGTTAAACTAGTGTTATCATATCATCAACTAAGTAAACTTGAGGGGAATTTTGCAAATAAAAATTTAATTTAAAAAATTTTGAAATAACAATCAACTCGCCCTCCCCTCTTAATTGGTATCATAGCTAAGGCTCTTTAATCTTAAGAGTTCGATATAATGGGTGATAAACTATTACTATTGCTTCTAATTGCATATCATTCTTTGATGGCTCTAATTTTCCATACTGGAAATGCAAGATACAAATATGTACAAAAGCTATAGATTTTGCATCTTAAGAGATAATTCAATATGAAGATAAGGAACTTGCTCTTGGTGGAAGAAAAGAAAAAGGCCAAATAGAACAATAAAACCAAGAATACAATCTTAATGAGCATATCACAATCTGCGTATGGTATGGTGTCCTTGTGTGAGCTTGCAAAAGAAATCTAGGACAAGTTATGTGAGACTCATGAAGAAGTTATAATGATCAACAACATCAATATGGGCGCTTAGTGCAAGATTATGAGCAGTTTCGATTCAAAACTAAGGAAAGTATCTATGATGGTTTTAATTGCTTTATTTAATTACTAATAAACTTGCTTTTCTTGGTAAAAGTTTGATGACAGTGGATTGGTGTGAAAGATTTTGAGGATTTTCCCTAGTTCGTGGGATTCAAAGACAAATGCAATTAAAGAAGCACATGATCTGGATAAGCTGACTCTAACCTACCTTTGAGAGAAGTTGCAAGCCTATGGGTTAAAGCTAAAACACCTTAATGAACTAAAGAAAGGCAAAAAGTCCATCACATTTAAAGCTTCTACTAAAAAGGAATCATAATCTGACACAAGTCTTGACAGTACGGATGATGATGATGAAGTGATCTCATTAGCAAAGAAACTTTCAAAGCTAATCAAGAAAAAGGTGAGTGTACTAACTAAAGCAAACGTTTTATTACTGATCATGCTAAGCATGATGCAAGAAAGTTGTTCAAAGAAAAAGGAAGAGAAAAGAATGAAGTTTTGTTCTATGAGTGCAATAAATCTAGACACATCAAATATGAATGTCCTGTATCATTAAAAAAAATGAAGAAGTATAAGAAGAAGCAAACAAGTCTCGTGGCCACATAGAGCGACTTGGATGAGTCAGATGAAATGTTAGATGTAGAGTCAAAAGATACTAAAGAAGCCAACTTGTGTCTCATGATGGTAACTTTTGAATCTAACGATGAAATGACCTAAAAGGTTGCATGAATAGATAAAAAAGGTAACTAAATGTACTTACAAAGGTAAATAAGAAAATGAGACATTAAAAAGAAAAAGGAAAAACAAGCCTTAAGTCAACAAACTTTTCAACTAATGAAAATAACATATTAAGAAATGATGTGAAATTCTGTATAAGTATAATAGAAGTTCACATGAAACTTAAGATATTATCAAAAGAAAATATTAAATTGTATAAAGAAATAAAAGAACTCAAGGTAATAATAAATAAAGTTTCAAAGGATTTAAGCTCCATGTTTAACAAGTTTACTGATGTGATGAAAAGCTGCAAAAACTAATTTCATCTCAAAGGATCGCTAATTCAAAAGAAGAATTAGGTTATAATAAAGTTGAATAATCTAATCAAAACAAGAAAACAGTGTTTGTGAATGGGAAAGAACAACGGTTAAGAAACCAACTAATGTTAATAAAGTATTTGAGAATACTAAACCTGTAGTACAAGACAGAGGATATACCAAAAGATGCCCTCGACAAACTTACAAGTATCCACCTAGATGATACTTTAGACGCTCCCTTAAAGGGTAATGCAGAAGGTACCCATATTAGCATCAAGAAGACCACTAAGATCTAACCACTGTGCTTGTTTCTTTTGTGAGAAGTTTGGACATATTGAGAAATACTTTTATTATAAAAATAACAAAATCAGTAAACAACAAAAGAATAATCAAAACTCTATGAGCTTGAATTTTGATGGACCTAAGTTAGCTTGAGTTCCTATAAAGGTTTGATATAATTTTTTTTTTAATGCAAGAACATGAAGTTGATTTAAAGGAATGTGGCACCTAAATAATTGGCGTTCACATCATATGTTAGAAGATATTTCGTTGTTCACAAGTGTAAAATGGAAAGAAGAAAGATTTTGTTATATTTAAATGCATCACATCCTAACATTTTGTTTATTGTGTGCATATATGCTATGTTTCATGATATATATATATATATATATATTATTACGTTGAGGGGGAACAATTGTTAATAGATGATAACAAAAAAGGGAGAAAATATAAAAAACTTGCTAAAATAATTTATATGAAATTTTACTTACTGGTTGCATGTTGTGATAAGATTTCAATGTGAGGATTATTGCTTCCAAGTTTTCATCGAAAAGGTTTTTTTTATCATAAAAAATGGGGAGAATGTCAAGTTCTCTATATTGGTTTTAATGATAACAAAAAGAAATGAAGTTATCTAATTAGTTTAACTAGTGCAACAACACAAGTAAAGTGTATAAGTATTGTTAGAAGCTTTGCTAGAAGTTTTGTTAAAAGATTAATCATAATGTCTATTGATGTATAGATAATAAAGAACACATTTTGTAGAAAATTGAATTTGAAGAAATTATTGATTCATAAAACTAAGCTAGTTAATTTGGTTTATGAAGACCCAGCTTCGCTTATTAGATATATTGGGTAATGCATCTAATGTGTTCCACTCAAGGAAGATTTAAAATCCATGGGGATAAACTTAAGTTAGACTTGTTTGACATATTTTAGTAAGCCAAGTTTCTTCGATAACAATATTGATTTTTTTTTTTTATTATTGAAGACTTATTTGAGTTTAACATGAAAGAAGTTGGGTGAGATTTTATGAATGAGTATCAACTCCATTAAAGAAGTTGTGGATAAGCATAAGTACCAACACATCATTACAACTAAATATTTTGATTTTTGTAAAGATTCAAAATTGTATGGTTTCAAGGATATTCAAGCTTATTTCCTTTGAAAGACATAATACAATAACCTATTATAGGCACCGGAAGATATTTCAAGGATAATGTCAAAGTTTAAAATTTTTAAGATAACAACCTCTAAGATTTTAGTAGATCTTTTCAAGATTTCAAGTTTCAAATATACTTCAACGGATAAGAGTAGTTATACATGAGAGATTTTACTCAAGGAAGTTGTTACATCTTTGAATCATATAGAAAAAAGTCGAAGTTCAAATTCTATATATATTTTTGCACATACAAACAGATCCTAAAAGCAAAAAGTTAAGAAGTTTGTAATTGCATATAGTAATCATCAGTGGATTTGTTAGAACCTCTATCATAGCCAATCCACATACATTCAATATTATTTTTACATGCTTAAATAAGAGTTTCAATTATATTTCACTTTAAAGAATTTTATACTCAATTTGAGAGTTAGATTGAGTGTTTGCGAGAGATGTACACTTAGTATCTCATAATTTTGTGATTAGCGTAGATGTGAGGCTTGTGACACAGGTAAGATAGTATTAGTATTAGTATTTGCAATGTCTCATTTTACTTTATTAAATTAGTGAAAAATCGGTATGAATTGCCAGGTCCCTAGTAGTAGAGTTAGAAAAGAAGACTGATTTACAAGGAGAAACTTGTGTCCCATTTACTTTATCGCACTTGACTTTAATTGTTTATTTGTTTGTTAAATTAGTGTAATCATATCATTATACTAAGTAAACTTGAGGAGAGATGCACATATAGAAGTTTAATTTCAAAAATGTTGAAATAACAATCAATTCACCCATTTCTTCTTAATTGCTTAGTTTAGACCAACAATATTAAAGTATTTAACCAATTTTTAAAAAATTTATTTATAATGTGCACTTATTTATATAAGCACATCTAACATTAATTATAGGATTAGTAATGTGAGATTGTAAAATTATTTAAAAGTAAAAAAAAAAAAAATTACAACATAAAAAATAGCCCCATATCATTTAGGAATAAAGTTTTATTTTTAGGAGAGGTTTATATAAATTCAATTGTATATGTTTTTAAGTTATATTAATTTGTTATGTTTTTAAATGTGTAATAAATCTTAATAAAAAATAAAATAGTTTAAACATTAATAATTTATGTATTTAATATTATTTTTAAAACATTTCTTTAATTTTCTTCTTCTTTTTTCAACGAAACCGGTTGGAACTGTTGGTCCTATCCAAAAAACTATCAAGGAACTATGAAATTAGCGATTCCTTAGCCATTTCTAAAATTACTCAACTAATCTGGTTCTGGCAGTTTCAGTTTGGAATTGAACCATACCTATGTCTAATATTTACTTTTACCTTGGAAAAAGGAAAAAAAAATGTTATTACAATGTACTTGTATCGATACCTGTGACATAAGTACTAATAAAATTCTAATACATTTTGTAGTAGCTAAAGAGATAATTTTTAAAACCATTATTGCTCATGATTTTGTGTGTGTGTGTGTGTGTGTAAGGGGGAAATTCTATGGTTTCATAATTAATTTTGATGGAATCGACTATCTAACAGCTTACACAATATCTAATTGTGATCAAACTACTAAAATAGTTAATATTTTAATTACTAAATTTATTTTAATGATTAAATGGTTGATTGGATGATTCTATCGATGGTACCGTAAAAGCTTCTTATACTTAGATATTGGTATTTAGACAATATAATACATGACATTTAATACCCAAAGAATATTTTCTATCCAAATGCTTTGCAAATATGTTAAGACTTGGGCGATGATTTTGGCCAAATCCTATGATGCTAAGAAAAAAAGCCTATTGGCTATTACATACCACGTCCACATGTATAATTTATAAATAAATATCACTAAAAATTAAATACGTAATAAAATTTATAAAATATGGATAATAATTTTTTAAAAAATTATCTAAATTAGTATTTACTCACGATAGCGTGAGTAAATACCTAAAAGTTGTGATGTTGAATAATATAAACAATTGAGTGGGAATGGGATGAAGATATCGAGAAAGCCAGGTTCTACTTTATTCTGCATCTGAAAGGCTCGCCCGTTTTGGGCCCAAACTGAAACTTTTAACTTCCATTACTGGGCCCACAGTTAGATAAAACCCCATCTATTAATTTGTAACCCAAATTCTGTGATTTGTCCTAGTAGTAACTGTTTATACTGATTCAACCTTCTATTATATGAATATATACACACATGTATATATGTACACACATGCATATATATATATTTTGGTAATATATGGTAAAACCTCTATAAAATAATATTATTGGGATCAATAAAAAAATATTATTTTATAGAGATTACTTTTTTATCAATAAATGAATATGTATTAGTTTTAAAAGATTTTTAATATATTTTTTACACTTTTTTTTCAAGTTTTATATATAATTATCAACAAAAACTAAAAATAAATATGAAAAAAAATGCATATATAGTGTAAATTTAAAACAAAATAATAAATTTTATAACACAAAAAATTATAAAGATATAATAATTCTTGGAAATGAGTATGGATGAGTATACAAGAAAAAGAGTTTTTCAAAGTTTATGCTTTGGAAGATAAATGATTACAAAATATTTTAACTAAATTGAATACACATTTTATTAATATAATACTCATCAATTTTAGCTTTAGATTTCAAATGGCTTCTCATTTGAAAAGTGTAGAGAAATCCACATTGATAAATCGGATGGAGAAACTTTATATGAAAATTTAGAAAACCTTTATTAAGAACTTTTATATGATTTTTTTTTTGTATTTGATGAATTATTAATTTATATATTTGCAGGGCTTTAAGAATTTCTTTATAAATTATTATCTTATGCATTTAGTGATATTATTAATTTAATATGTTGGCCCAAGTCAAGAGTGAATAAAATTATTATCCAATTGAGATTATTAATTTATCGAATATTCATTTATTGATGTTTAACTACATATGAATGTATATTGCATATGAATCTTGGACACTTGGCTCTCTATTTTCTATTATTCATAGTGCACTAATTAATAACCCGATTTCGATGTAAAACTCTATCACCCCTTTACTTTGCCATATCGATCGGAGTATAGAATAAAATTTGAATTTAATTCCAATTTAATAGGAATGTAATAAAATATTAATGACTATTACAATGCTCATTTGGTGTAAAAAATAAAAAATAATAATTATTGGAGTAAAAAGGTAAAATATTTATAATGTAGCTTACCTTTATTATAGGGATAGAATAATTATATGTGTGATATTTTTAAGATATGGGCATTCATGATAAAGTTGGAAATAAACCATTAAATAACAATTCATAGGTGTTGAAATATTAACTACTATTTATTATTTTACATAATAGTAATTCGTTAGAACATCTTTGTCTTAGGTTGCTTGAGGAGTTACATAAAATGCTATGTCAGCATCTGAAGTAACTCTTCCTATTGAGTAACTCTATATTTTATCTTGGTTACTTTTAAGAGAGTTACTTATGTACTCTTTAAAAATTTTTGTGGTTCCGTTTTATTTTATTATTTTAAAATAATGTTTATATATTTAAAAAGATTAAAGGATTAATGAGATAAGGAGTGAGGGAGTTACTTTTTATAAAAATTAAATAAGTATAAAAAGACCAATGGGAGGGGGAGCAGGAGGATTGTTTGTCATAACAACTTTGGTTATTAAGCAATCCAACAAACAATTCACTTTATTGCTTAAGCAACTGCTATATCAATCATATTCCTCAAAGTTTTCACTAAGTATCCAGTACAAAGATGCTCTTATGGATTATCATTCCCCTCATGTGAAAGATGCTCTTATGGATTATCATTCCCCTCGTGTGAAACACCCTTCACATAGAATGAGGATGTAATGAATATGTATTCATGTTAAGTGAATGGGTTGTACATGTATTGCATATATATATTTTTACATTTTTTTAAGGCCATAGTTGTTACATGGTATGATATGCTAATGTGAGCCTTACCTTGCCTTATTTATCATATTTTTGCCATGATTGGTATTAGAGTAACAAGTTATTTTGAATGATTGCTAGGGTTAGATTGGATTGCTATAATGACAATTAGAAAATTCTAGGATAAATGTCACATTTGATACTGTGTGGATAAGGATCGAAATGTAGCGATCACGTGCGTGCTGATTATCACGCTACACATGACCTAGGGAAACAACACATACTAGGATGATCGAGAGAGAAGTGTATAGAGAGAGGAGTAGGCGGTCTCAGTAGGCTCTAACACACTCGTGATAGGTAAAGGAGCTGGAAAGCATCAGCCTCACTAAGTGCTATGGAATCGTGTATGTTCTTGAGCGACTTAAGTAATTGATTCACAAAAATGAAAATCCAGCAGCACGATGGCTTTTGTCTAAGATTTCGCTTATCCAAATGAGGTAAAGACTAAGGGTATTTATAGAGAATCTAGCTGTCGGTATCGTTCGTCAGATGAGACAGACGACCAACGGCTATGATGAGTCCATCTCATTATGGATATGGATGTGGGCTCCTTGTGGACTCAGGCCCATTAAGGCCTTCATTTGCAATGTGCGTGAGCCAATTTGAGAAATGTTGGAATTGGACAGGCCAATTCTAACTGGCCTTACTCCAAGCCTTTCATGCCAAAACTCCCTTGATCATCCCAATAAGCCAGGTCTAACTCTCTAAGCCCTATCACATTAGCCCATAGAGTCAAACCCAAATAAAAATTAGGCTCGAGGCCTTTATAACAAGATCAGTACATCTATAGATTCTTATTTATGTAATTAATTACCTAAATTTTAAGTATTAATTTACTAGGTACGAACTTCTCGTGTTCATCTATAATATCTAAATGAGGTAGTTAATTGTCAAAATGAGCAAAGTTCAGGTAGCTAATGGCAAAATTTAGGTAGTTAATTGGAAAAGTAGCAAAGTTTAGATTGTAAATTAATACTTTTAAACTTCAGGATGTTAATTTCACAAATTAGCAAAGTTAAGGTACCAAATGTTACATTCATAAAAAATTCTATTGTCTTATCTTTTATAACATTACAGGAATTTCTACAACTATTAAAGTTTACAGATTTTGTAAACATCACTAAGTACTATATATCTTTTAATGACATTTATAAAATGTAGGAATTTATACCGCTATTAAAGTTTATATATTTTGTAAACATCACTAATTACTACATCTTTTAATGACATTTATTAAAACATCAAATAAAGTATATTGTTAGCAATATTTGTGATAAAAGTTGAAAGATCACAACTTACAAATTGGTTTGTAATGCTTGTTAAAATAAACGTTACTAAAACTTTAAAATGATCAACCTGCCCTCTGTTAAGAAAAAATTAGATGCCTTCACCTTTTTTTTTTTTTTTTTCAAATTATTCTGCGTAACTTTACTAATGAAAATTTACTTCTCTATCACTATCAAATAAAATGAAAATAGAATCCTAATATTTTACAGTTCATGCTAGAATGATATTTAAATTTTGATAAAATACCCATTGAAATAGATCAATTCAGTATTTGAAAGAATTTTCACCTACATCAATAATATCTTCGTCAAGTTTTTTTAATACTAAATTGATCAGTTTCAAAGTTTTTCAGACATTAAATTGATCAATTTTAAAATTCAGGTATTAAATTAATCGATTTTAAAATTCATATACTTAGTTGCATGTTTTGCCAAAGTTTATATACATCCATTACATTATCCCGATATTTTATATATTTCATTTTGAAAGTTTATGTTTAAGAGTCATGTCTAGTTAGTTTAGCGATGTAACTTTTAAATTATTTTAACTATTGTGTAATATAATTTAAAATTATACAATTGTTTGCATAATTTTATCAATTTGTTCATACGTATATGTATGCAACATCTGAAAGAAGTGCATCCATTCAGAAGAAGTTAACTTGCCTAGTGCATATTAAGTCAAATCTTGTGTTATGCGCTGATATTGATTTAAAGGTTTTTCTATGATCCTATCAGTAAAATTTATGCAAACCCTAGTATTGTTGAAATGCTTAATTTCATTTTAATTCATAACTTATTTCAAATAAAATAATGGAAAAAAATTATTTTGATTCAATCCGCTCTTTTTTTTATGAATTTTATATAATGGATTAAGAGTTACTATATAAAAAAGATCTTATTTTCTTCATTTTTTTACATCTATTATATATATTGAGTTTTTTTATGACTTGTATGAGCATATTTATAGTTTTTCAAATCTATTTTGTATAGATTATAGAAACTTAAGTTTTTATGTTTTGATTTTACATTTGGATTCTATAAATCCTCTGACGATTTTATAGATCCTCCGATGATTTTATGTAGAATCGCAAGTTTGAAACTCATAACATATGATCAAACTTTGTATCACATTTATTAACCCCACCTAGATATATATAACTATATATAATGTCAACATATTATATGAATTTATCCTTATAATAAATAATTTATATTGTAATACAACAATTGAAATATATAAATATACAATTTAGCATATGGCAAGTATTGTAATCTAATAATAGATGGGAAGGCATTAACTACGTAAATTTTAAATATTAATTTACTACTTACGAATTTTTAGTATTTATTTATAACTATACTAAAAATGATAATCAAGAAACAGGTATTGAATTCGGCCAAAAAAAAGAAACAGGTATTGAAAGGGAATTCGAATTATGAGAGATTCACGGTTGAACTTTTTTATTTTTCCTTGAAGGGGAAAAAATGTACATGAAAGGAAAGATTGGCACCTGATTAAACTTGAGGAAAGGATTAGGAAAAGAATCTGATAATCTTTGCAAGAAAGCTTCCCTCCTAAAGTTTTGTGCACTAATGCATTGATCTTTCTCTGCCCCCACACGTATTCTTCTTCTTCTCCTTCTTCTTCTTCTTCTTCTTCCTAACGCTCCTTTCTCTCTATATACACTTGTACCTCTTCTATATATTTTCCGCATTCAAATCC
This sequence comes from Combretum micranthum, assembly GCA_024138025.1. Classification (NCBI taxonomy): domain Eukaryota; kingdom Viridiplantae; phylum Streptophyta; class Magnoliopsida; order Myrtales; family Combretaceae; genus Combretum; species Combretum micranthum. The sequence goes on along the minus strand of JAMXBD010000149.1, from coordinate 1,119,538 downwards.
GATTCCGCGATTCAATTGCTTAACCAGCAAGAAATGGCTGTAAAGCTTGATCTTTGTACATCACTCTTGTTAATTGTAATCATAACTCTATCAGGTTTATCTTTCTGTCCTACATTGTATCATACATTTCTTGCCGTATGTTTCGCACATCAATATTATTCAATGCCTGCTGTTTTGAGTTCACTTGTATATAAATTGTGTGTTTAAATTGGCAGGCTTGACGTCTACTTCCGAATCTGCAAGAGTTTTCACAATAATTAACTTTTGCAAGGAAATAGTCTGGCCAGCGATCACACCTGATGAAAACTTTAACGGCAGTGGACTTGCCCTGAAATCAGGGCAATCAATCGTGTTTTCTGCTCCTGTTGGCTGGGGTGGTAGGATATGGGGTAGAACCGGTTGCGGTTTTGACAAAAACGGCGATGGATCATGCCAAACTGGTGCTTGCGGCAATGCACTCAAATGTAATGCCTCAGGGAGACTCCAGCAACACTAGCAGAGTTCACACTTGCAACAGTGGATTACTATGATGTTAGCCTAGTTGACGGATTTAATGTTCCCATAACGGTTACACCGATAAATGGGAAAGGAAATTGCAGTGCTGCTGGGTGCAATTTGGATTTAAGGACTAGTTGTCCAAAGGAATTAGCAAAGAAAGTAAATGGTAAGGTTGTGGCTTGTAGGAGTGCATGTGACGTGTTCAGTACAGATGAGTATTGCTGTAAGGGGATTTATGGCAATCCTATCACATGCCAGCCTACATACTATTCCAAGATATTTAAGGCTGCCTGCCCAACTGCATATAGTTATGCTTATGATGATCCTACTAGTATTTTCACTTGCTCCGGGACCGATTACGTCGTCACCTTTTGCTCATCTAAGTAAGTCATTCATTCTGTAAAATAATCTTGTAATTAATCTATTAAAAGGTCAAATAGTTTAAAGAAAGACTTCAATTGTATTAACACGCCATATGGATTGATTAGTGATGTATATTGATACTTTCTCATCGCTCATCCATATATGTAACGTGTTAGTATCAATGAATCTTTTTTAAGCAATTTATCAAGCCGATTCGTTTATATCTTTATCGAGATTTTCTTATGATTTTTTCCTCCACTCTTTAGGGGTCAACAAGTGTGCACATATCATGATAACAAGCTTGTTTGCAGTAATGCAACATCACAAAGATTGAGAACTCTTCTTGGAAGATGGATGGTTATGCTTGGTTTTTTCCCACTTTTGGTTAACTTGTGGAAGATGATATGGTAGATTCTTCACTTTGTTTTATTTTTTTTCCTATTCCTTCTGGCTTTGGATTAGGAGCTCTTCTTGGAAGATGGATGATAACTTGTGGGAGATTGTATAGGAGATTCTTTACTTTGTTTTATTTTTCCTATTCTTTTTAGCATTCTTTAAGACAATTTGATGAAGTGAGCAAGTGGTGAAAGGAACTCTTTTGTATATTCTGGGAAAATGCCTATCATGCTATATATTTTCTTCTCTTATTTATTTATTCCTGTTAAAAATTTATTATTTAAAGTTTGTCTATATTTTATTATCGATCTTTTTATTTTATAGCTATAATAATGATGATGATCAAGAAATAAACATTGAAAGAATTTAATATAAATTTAGACCGGGTCTGTTTTAAGAAAAATTTTCTTATAAAGTAAAGATTATTTTTCATTGAAAATATTTTCTTGAAAATATATAATATATTTTTGTGTGTTTGTTTGTAATTTGCAAAACTATTTGAAAAGATTTTTCAATATTTGAAATAATTTAATATATCATGGAGCATAGTGTTAAGAAAAAAAAAATCCAATAAACATAAAATAAATTTACCCTTGCATTCTAACCATAAACAATTATAATAAATTGAAATAATAAAATAATAAAAACATAAAAGATTTACATGGAAAACCAATAGAAGAAAAACCGGACTGCAACACCAAACTTCTGCTGTTAACAAATAACAAGTTCACAACATTTTTCTCATGGATGAATATTTGCTATCCTTATTTTGCTGACCCGTTGCTGTCCCAACTAATAAACATGTGGTAATTTTAATAAAATATATTTATGCTAAGTTATATAATTTGATTACATGTCATATTATCATTGATGAGAATACAACTAAGACACCAATTTTGGGACATCAAACATTCATCCCTCACTACTTAAACCGGTTGATAATTAAACTTTCATCAAATTAATGGATTTCGATAAAATGATAAAACTAATTGATTCACGGAAACAAATATACAATCTGGAGTAATTGAGAAAGCTAGGCAATATACAAAGATAATACGGATTCAATGGCTGAAGTTTCCTTACAATCGGGATTTAATAAGCTTTTTGATTGTGGATTGAAAAACCCTCCTGGCTTCCAGAGAAACCATGAATTACTTCAGCATCAACTATGACATTTACCCAAAAACTCGGAATCAGGTTAATGTCTGGGGCCTCGGGAGAGATCCTAATTTGTGGGAGAATCCCCTGGAATACATCCTACTGGGTTTCCGGATAATTCTAACTAATTATAAGGGACGACATTTCAAGTTTCTGCCGTTTGGGTCTGGCTGAAGAGTTTGTCCTGGACAGCATTTCAAGAGGATTTTGTTAGTTAGTGCTGTCGTGGCACTTTCTAGTACAAAACAAAAGGAATTTACATCTTCAAGAAAATGGATGACAAGAAACATTCTACAATTTGAGGATGAAATGTGTAATCAACTTGGTAAAAAATTTTATTTCTTGAATCTTTGTCAAGTGCCTTTGGAGCAGGACCCATTTTAATTACACATTCATCCTACCCAAGTGTATGATGGAGCTTTCAAAATGATCTTTTTCTAAATTTGGCAAACTAAGCAGGTCTTCGGATTCCGCGTATTTTACCCGATAGTTTGCATGCTACAATCTATATTTAGCGCAGGCTTCCAGGTAGTTCTAATAAGATTCTATTAAAATTTAGGAATTTATGCTCACGAGTTTAATTACTAGATTGAACTTCCTAAATAGCAGCATCTTATTCTATTACCATTGGAGTAATAGAATCAAACAATTTGAGGTAATTTGAAACACCACTTTGGCTTCCTAAACAGTTGCATCTTGTCAATTACCATTGTTAACAGACGTTAATGTTGGCTGACATGGGCTGTTTATACACAACCTGTTTATTACACCACTTTGGCTTCCTAAATGAGATTTATTTATCTAATTTTTTAAGCTTAACACCACAACCATTGATCTAAAAATTTAAGCTATTTCTTACGTAACACTCTATCTCACTCAAGGGCTAAGATTTTGACTAAACTTCATAAAGTGGATGGCCTGATTGAATGAGTTATAATAAGTGCGCAGGGATTTAAACTTTGATCTCCTATTCTGATACTATATTATTTCGGTAGAAAAGGTGTTGGGAGTGAGACAAACTCTATCCTGACATTTTATTATATATAGTTAACATAAAAATAGAAAAATACCCTTATAGTAATACAATTAATTATTCTAACATGAATTTACCAAAAATGATTGGGTTGGAACTGAAGATTATATGAAAAGTGCATCAAGATATTGTTTCTCACTTGGTTCTGCAGTTGTTTGTTGGAGTTAGTTGCCCAGTCAACTGTTGCAGCAGAATACCTTGTTGCATTTACTGCCGTCAATAAAGCGACTAGGCTAAGAAAAATTTGGTTTGATTTAGGATTTTAGCAAGACCAACTAAAATCCTATGTGATAACAAGTGAATTGTGGCTATGGTGAAAAATTTAATGCTTCACCACAAGATAAAGCACATCAAGATATAATTTCATGCCATTAGAAAAGCTGAGAAAGAAAAGAAGTTTTGATCAGGCATTACTGTGATGAAGACCAAGTTGCTCATGTTTATACTAAAACATTACAAATATAGAGATTTGAATTTCTTACATCGTGTCTCGATGTGTGTAGCATTACCTGCATCAAGAAAGAGTGTTAAGATATGAAGCTGTTGTCCCTGTTCTATGAATGATGCAAATACTGCTGTTTTTTGTTATACATTAAAATATTTTTGATATTTTGTTGTTTAAAAATCCTCGACATTGGAGTAGTTAATGTTTGCTGTAAAAAATATGGAGGAGCCTACTTCTAGCTTTTATTATCCAGAAAAGAGTAAATGATGACCCTGTCAAAGAACATGAGCACACAATCTCCCAAATCATTTACTAAAAATTTGTTATATATATTAAATATAATAGTCCACATTATATATACATATTTTAGCTTTTAGATCATATATTGTGGTACTAACCTAAATATGGAATCAAAGTAGGAGGTCCTAAGTTCGAATCCCTAAATTTTTTATCTTGCGGGATGATGGAATTTGAAGGTTGAGGAAGTAAAGAAAATGATTAATCAGGAAGAAGGACAATACTCTGTTCCGAATTTTGTTTGCTTTGAGCAAAATTACAGATGAGTACATGAAGTGAAAGAGCATGAAAAACGTTGGTAAGCAAACCAATGATTATATGATTAAGAGAGAAATATTATAAAATTGACGATTTGACAATTATACAGGGGGTCTGTCATATTAAATAACAAATTATGTCACAAGTAGGATACGCATTATCGTAATTCGAGTAATCCTATTGGTTGCGGCAGATCCTGCCATCCATGATGAGGGGAATAGTAATCACAGCTTCTCTATAATTGCAATCACTCTTGCTGGGTTCTATTAGCCACAAAGGAAAAAGTTATTATGGCTATGCACATCCCAGTGGCATGTATTACATTTCTTTTCCTTTTCCTTCTGCCTTTGTTGAAAAAAAAGTTCAAAGGAGAAACCAGGAACAGGCCTCCAGGACCTCCCAGACTTCCAATTATTGGAAATCTGCACCTGCTAGGAAAACTTCCACACCAATCCCTATGGGAACTCTCCAAAAAATATGGCCCTGTCATGCTACTCCAACTTGGCAGCATGCCAACCCTCCTAGTCTCATCATTCGAGGCTGCAAAAGAAGTCCTGAAAACTCATGATGTCGATTGTTGTAGCCGCCCCAAATTGCGTGGCACGGGGCGGCTTTCTTACAATTACCTCGATATGGCATTTGTGCCGTATGGAGATTATTGGCGGGAAATAAGGAAGATTTTTGTACTTAAGCTGTTTAGTGCCAAAAGGGTGCAATCTTTTCAAATTGTCAGGGACGAAGAGATCGCATCATTGATGAATTCGATCTCTCAAGCAGCTTCCACAGGTACCAAGGTGAATCTTAGTGAAAAGTTTACTGCACTTACTGCTAGTATCACCTGCAGGGTTGCTTTTGGGACGGGGTTTCAAGGGAGTGAATTTGATCATTTCCAGGAAGTGATTCATGAGGCATTGACCATGTTGGGAAGCTTCTCGGCCTCGGATTTTTTTCCTTACTTTGGCTGGATTATTGATAGGATCACAGGCTTACATACTAGGCTAGAGAAAAATTTCTATGCTTTGGATGCTTTCTCTCAGCAGGTGATTGATCAGCGCCGCAACTCTGGGAAGTCTGATCAAGAGCAGGAAGACATCGTTGATATGTTGCTGAGATTGCAGAAGAATCAAACTGAATTTGGATCCATGTCACTTGGCGAAGATCATATAAAGGCCTTGCTTATGGTACTCTACTTTTCTTTCTTGAAAAAATTAGAAAATCCATGAAAGTGCAAATAAGCCCTTATACTTTGCTTGGTTTAGCTTTTCCTTTAATTCAATTAATTCTCATGAGTAATATTAGCTTAAATTGATTCAACTGACTTCTCTATCCCTAAAATTAATTGGAAATTACCTTGTTTTGAGTAAGGAAAGCTAAATTGTAACCTTGCTAAAAGACCATCTAGGTTCAGCAACCATGTTATCATATTCATACCTGGCTAACATAGAATCGTCGATTATACATATTTTATGTTCATTCATAGACATAATTAAAAGCGAACTCTTAGTGTCAGTTATTATAACTCTTCTTGAAGCTCAATAATAACTCTAATGATTCTATGATATCACTCAAATAGAATGCATCAGACCTCTAATTGACAAGATACCGAGGTGCTTGGTGGTATAATGACTTAAAGGTTGTTAGAAATATTGACTTAGATAAATCCATCAGGCATAAGATGTCAAAGTGGACAGTAGCTCAGTTTGCGGAGTTCCAACTTATATATATATATATTACTGTGTATACTCAGAGCTAACTAATTTGTTCCTTGTTTTGCTATATCTTAGAATATATTTTTAGCTGGAGTTGAGACTGCTGCAACTATTATGGAGTGGACCATGGCCGAGCTGGCCAGGAACCCAAGAATCATGAAGAAAGCACAAGATGAAATCAGAAGTTGCATTGGAGATAAAGATCGAGTAACCGTGAATGACATCGAGCAGCTCAAGTACCTAGATATGATCATCAAAGAGACCCTGAGATTGCATCCTCCAGGTGCCCTCCTAATTCCTAGGGAAACCATCAATCACTTTAGGATCAATAGCTATGACGTTTACCCAAAAACTTGGATCCAGGTTAATGTCTGGGGCCTTGGGAGAGATCCTAATCTGTGGGAGAATCCTCTGGAATACATTCCAGAGCGGTTTTCCCATAGTTCTATCGATTATAAGGGACAGCATTTCGAGTTTTTGCCGTTTGGGGCCGGCAGAAGAAGTTGTCCTGGAATGTACATGGGAATAACAATGGTGGAGCAGACCCTTGCCAATGTTTTGCATTATTTTGATTGGAAACTGCCTGATGGAATGAAGGAGGTTGATGTAGACATGCAAGAAGGAGCCGGCCTAGCCGTGTACAAGAAAGTTCCTGTTTGTCTTGTTCCAGTGAAGCCATATCTTGAGATGGATCCTTAATGTAAAATGTAATATCCTATACATATTTCCTGTGAAATAATTATGGTGTGTGACATGACAATAATGGAGATCTCAGGGATTTTAATGTGTAATTTTATTATTAAAATTCGGAAAACAGGTTTGGTTTTGTCATGTATACCAGCTCTACATATAAATATCGTTATATTACTAAAAAGAACTAATTTTTCTAGGAAAGTGATGACAGGTTCTCAGGGCATAGTTAAAAGGTGAAAAAAAGAGACGATTTGTTTACAATTTGATCGTAAAATGCGTATATCAGATGACTTTTGGAGCGCGAGTTGCTGTGAGATGGACCGTTGACAAGTTTTTGAAGCAAGAGGAGATTTTTCTTGTCTGGCTTCATATAAAACGAGATTTTTTCTTGACAAGACCAAGGTACAAGCCTTCTATAATAATTTGACACTATACTAGCTACTAGGATCTCCAGATGATTCAGATTTTGGATTTATAAGAGGTAAAACATGCTTGCAGATGTGTTAACCAACAGCCACAAGTTCATTGCTCTCATCGCCCTTTCAGATTTCATTGCTTCAATGAACTAATTTTAAAGTTTGTTAGAATGCCATCAAGTATGCAAAATGGAAATATTTTAACACAGAGATTGGCCCTGGAATATATTTTTAAGGTACAAGTTGAATGTGTTAAAGACAATTATATGGAATGATGGGAAACATTCATGTATATTTTGAGATAATGACAGCTCAAGTGTCTATACTTTCAATTTTTGATAATTTAGTATCTCATCTTTAAATTTTTTGGTAAATTAATGCTTATAATATCAAAGTATATGCAATTTAGTGTCTCCGTCAAATATAATTTGGCGAACATTCATTTTAACGAAAGGTTGATGGCAACTAAGTACTGCTCTTTTAATTTTTGTCAAATTTTTCACAGTTTAGTATCGTATATTTGGATTTTAGTAATATTTAGCCAAGTACTTGCAATTATCTTATCATCGAAATTGATGTCCATAAAATATTATTTAACAAGGACATGCTTTTAAGGTACAAGTACTAATTTGCTAAAATTTAAAAATAAGATATTAAATTGCTAAAAATTGGAATTTATCCCATATATTTTCCAGGTACAAGTTGAATTTATCATGTTGCTCTCTTCATTTTCATATAATTACGCGACACTTCAAGTCAAATTCATTGAATGTTGGTAAAATTATACAGGGATATTGAATCTTTTCATGCATTTTACACTAAAAATTGGTAATGATAGGGTCGTGTTCGTATTGCGATGGCGTTTCGTTTTCTCTGGTTCTTTAATGAAGATGTCGTTTTGTGGGAGTCTCATGAAGATGGATTTTTCTGGTTCCATGTGCTTGTTTTATTTATTGATCTCTTTCATTTTTCTTATGGTTGATATATATTTTTATGGATAATATGGTTTTCTCAGATTATATTATTATAGTACGACTTATATTGGTGGTTTTGTTTATTCATTCTTTTCACATTTATCTAGTGAACGCAGTTGATCAAAATGAATATAGTGTTTAGATCCTCTATTTGCTTTTTTCTCATTTCTTATAATATATAGAATGAAAATGTTTTAAACATCCTTTATGTTTGGAAATGTCAGCTTGATTATAGCCATAGCTCCGTTTTGTGAGAACTTGTTATTACCATTTAATGACGGTAATTATCATGCAAAGGAAGTAAAAATGAAGGCCTACATTGTTAAAAGGTCTTATGTTATGGCAGGATATGGTGAAAGATAAAGTTGTTCCTTCTCTGAGATAGAATCCAACATTGTGGCAAATAAGACAATATGAAGAAAAAGTTGGAGAGCAATAAAGGTGGTAAACTTTAATGACATGTAACTTAGCCCACTGAGGTATTGTTTGTTTTAGTATTATATCGCACGATATTATCTTTGGTGTTAGCTACTTTCCAAGAGGTCATCTATCCTGAGAATGCTCTCTATTGAGCACACTTAACTTTAGAATTCTGATGAATTTTTAACCATTACACCAAAAGACATTTAGATGATTAAGATTTCACCATCTTATATTTGAAGGATACCTGTTGTCACACCCTAAAAGGTACTTATAAATGTGATAACCCATAGTAAATTCTTTCAAGCAAGAGGGCTCTCCCTCTCAGGAGTCTCAGTTCCCTTCGACAACTTAAGAAGTGTTTAAATTACAATGATGAATAAAATTTTAATAGTTGAAGCTGGATTTTAGAAGTCATACGTAGGTTTAAAGGCTTACAATACATAATTCAATGGTTCTCTAGCTAAATGAGTGTCTAAATGACTAAATAAAATTCATCGAATTACATAAAAACACAACTTAGTGGAAGGGTCTCCCATGTCACCTTGTTTCTCTTTACACCTCGCTCTATCAAAAGTAGAGAGTCTTACTCGAGTAATTCTTTTAGCCACACCATGGTAGAGCCTAAAAGGTAAATTATTCTATAGGGGTATGAGAAAACCCATGACTTAGCAAGGGGAATCTCAAAACTACACACACATAATAACAAGCAAGTTTTTAACAACCATATGCTATGCATGAATATGCATATGCAAAAGTAACATCGCATGTGGTCTTTCAATAACTAGTGTAAAGGGAATCTTAAAACTGCACACACATATTAACAAGCATGTTTTTAACAACTATATGCTATACATGACTAAGCATATACAAAAGCAACATCGAATACAATCTTTTGATAACTAGCGTCAAGTCTAGGATTTAACACCCCCTTGACATTAGCCTCCTCCTCTAGCAGCTTAACAATATAGTAGGTCTTGGCACCATGACATGGACAACACTCATTTAGTCATTTAGTTTGCGTATTATGTTGCAAGGGCCCTCTTGGCCCTATTCGCCCTACTATATAGAAGTGGTGGCCTTTATATTTAATGCAAAGGGAACTATGTATAGTTTATTTAAAATATGGATTATTACTTAGTCCGATTATGTGGTGATCACTCAATTAGCCAAATAGAAACACACTAAATAACAACATTCAATATGTGTCTGACAATCACGGTACCATTATTATAACTATATTTCACATCCTCTTACCAACAATAGACCTTGTATGCATAAGTATAAAAAAAAACGGTAATATACTAAAATATGCCCACCCATATACACATGGATACTAGTTCTAATGGAGGCAATCCTCATGGTTACATAATTTTTATGGTATATTTGTTGTGAAAGAGATAAAAGCGTACACACGTGCACACTATAAGTCTATATCTAATACCATAATTTTAATAACTTACCAATTTTTTTGCTTAATATGCATATGTATATGATTTTAATTTAGTCCTCTATTATTGTCACTTTTTCTTATAATTATCATTATTAGTATTGTAAAATTTATGATCATCACCCTTCTCATTATTACGTCATGGGTTCAATTCACCTCTATTGAATTGACATCATTCTTATTGTATTACGAAGCCATAATTTCAACTACCTTCACTAGGGTATACGGAAAGACTCCTATTACCATGCTTTATCCTCATTGAAATTCTCTTCATCTTTTTTTTAATTAATTTTTTATACGTCATGGAATTCATTTATTTATTTAAACTTCCATGCATATATATATAAATAATTCCTTAGTTAGGACCCAAATGATAATTAATTTAAATTAAAAATAATTATCAATATACAGTTACAAAATTACGTCTTAAAAATAGGATATACCAAAATTATAATTATGCATGTATTATGTTTAAATAACTCGGTAACCATACATATATTTGTAGGGATGTCAGGTTTAGTATTCACGACAACCGCACAGGAAAAAAGGGAAGCAGGAGCAAAGGACAATACTCTGATCCGAATTTTGTTTGCTTTGAGCAAAATTACAGATGAGTACATGAAGTGAAAGAGCATGAAAAACGTTGGTAAGCAAACCAATGATTATATGATTAAGAGGGAAATATTATAAAATAGACGATTTGACAATTATACAGGGGGTCTGTCATATTAAATAACAAATTATGTCACAAGTAGGATACGCATTATCGTAATTCGAGTAATCCTATTGGTTGCTGCAGCTCCTGCCATCCATGATGAGGGGAATAGTAGGCACAGCTTCTCTATAATTGCAATCATTTGCTGGGTTCTATTAGCCACAAAGGAGAAAAGTTATTATGGCTATGCACATCCCAGTGGCATGTATTACATTTCTTTTCCTTTTTCTTCTGCCTTTGTTGAGAAAAAAGTTCAAAGGAGAAACCAGGAACAGGCCTCCAGGACCTCCCAGACTTCCAATTATTGGAAATCTGCACCTGCTAGGAAAACTTCCACACCAATCCCTATGGGAACTCTCCAAAAAATATGGCCCTGTCATGCTACTCCAACTTGGCAGCATGCCAACCCTACTAGTCTCATCATTCGAGGCTGCAAAAGAAGTACTGAAAACTCATGATCTCGATTGTTGTAGCCGCCCCAAATTGCGTGGCACGGGGCGGCTTTCTTACAATTACCTCGATATGGCATTTGTGCCGTATGGAGATTATTGGCGGGAAATGAGGAAGATTTTTGTACTTGAGCTGTTTAGTACCAAAAGAGTGCAATCTTTTCAAATTGTCAGGGACGAAGAGATCGCATCATTGATGAATTCAATCTGTCAAGCAGCTTCGACAGGTACCAAGGTTGATTTAACTGAAAAATTTATTGCACTTACTGCTAGTATCACCTGCAGGGTTGCTTTTGGGAAGGGGTTTCAAGGGAGTGAATTTGATAATTTCCAGGAAGTGATTCATGAGGCATTGACCATGTTGGGAAGCTTCTCGGCCTCGGATTTTTTCCCTTACTTTGGCTGGATTATTGATAGGATCACTGGCTTACATACTAGGCTAGAGAAAAATTTCTATGCTTTGGATGCTTTCTATCAGCAGGTGATTGATCAGCACCGCAACTCTGGGAAGTCTGATCAAGAGCAGGAAGACATCGTCGATATGTTGTTGAGATTGCAGAAGAATCAAACTGAATTCGGATCTACGTCACTTGGCGAAGATCATATAAAGGCCTTGCTTATGGTACTCTACTTTTCTTTCTTGAAAAAATTAGAAAATCTATGAAAGTGCAATTAAGCCCTTATACTTTGTTCGGTTTAGCTTTTCCTTTAATTCAATTAATTCTCATGAGTAATATTAGCTTAAATTGATTCAAGTAACTTTTCTATCCCCAAAATTTTTTGGAAATTACCTTGTTTTGAGTAATGTAAGCTAAATTGTAACCTTACTAAAAGACCATCTAGGTTCAGCAACTATGTTGTCATATTCATACCTGGCTAACTTAGAATCGTTGGTTATACATATTTTATGTTCATTCATAGACATAATTAAAAGCGAACTCTTAGTGTCAGTTATTATGACTCTTCTTGAAGCTCAATAATTACTCTAATGATACAATGATATCACTCAAATAGAATGCATCAGACCTCTAATTGACAAGATACCGAGGTGCTTGGTGGTATAATGACTTAAAGGCTGTTAGAAATATTGACTTAGATAAATCCATGAGGCATAAGATGTCAAAGTGGACAGTAGCTCAGTTTGCAGAGTTCCAACATTTATATATTTTACTGTGTATACTCAAAGCTAACTAATTTGTTCCTTGTTTTGCTGTATCTTAGAATATATTTTTAGCTGGAGTTGAGACTGCTGCAACTATTATGGAGTGGACCATGGCCGAGCTGGCCAGGAACCCAAGAATCATGAAGAAAGCACAAGATGAAATCAGAAGTTGCATTGGAGATAAAGATCGAGTAACCGTGAATGATATCGAGCAGCTCAAGTACCTTGATATGATCATCAAAGAGACCCTGAGATTGCATCCTCCAGGTGCCCTTCTAATTCCTAGGGAAACCATCAATCACTTTAGGATCAATAGCTATGACGTTTACCCAAAAACTTGGATCCAGGTTAATGTCTGGGGCCTTGGGAGAGATCCTAATCTGTGGGAGAATCCTCTGGAATACATTCCAGAGCGGTTTTCCCATAGTTCTATCGATTATAAGGGACAGCATTTCGAGTTTTTGCCGTTTGGGGCCGGCAGAAGAAGTTGTCCTGGAATGTACATGGGAATAACAATGGTGGAGCAAACCCTTGCCAATGTTTTGCATTATTTTGATTGGAAACTGCCTGATGGAATGATGGAGGTTGATGTAGACATGCAAGAAGGAGCCGGCCTAGCCGTGTACAAGAAAGTTCCTGTTTGTCTTGTTCCAGTGAAGCCATATCTTGAGATGGATCCTTAATGTAAAATGTGATAATCCTATACATATTTCCTGTGAAATAATTATGGTGTGTGACATGACAATAATGGAGATCTCAGGGATTTTAATGTGTAATTTTATTATTAAAATTCAGTAAACAGGTTTGGTTTTGTCATGTATACCAGCTCTACATATAAATATTGTTATATGACAAGTTCTCAGGGCACTAGTTAAGAGGTGAAGAATAGAGACGATTTGTTTACAATTTGATGATAAAATGCGTATATCAGCCGACTTTTGGAGCGCGAGTTGCCGTGAGATGGACCATTGACAAGTTTTGGAAGCAAGAGGAGATTTTTCTTGTCTGGCTTCATATAAAACGAGATTTTTTCTTGACAAGACTAAGGTACAAGCCTCCAATAATAATTTGACACTATACTAGCTACTAGTATCTCCAGATGATTCAGATTTTGGATTTATAAGAAGTAAAACATGCTTGCAGATGTGTTAACCAACAGCCACAAGTTCATTGCTCTCATCGCCCTTTCAGATTTCATTGCTTCAATGAACTAATTTTAAAGTTTGTTAGAAAGCCACCAAGTATGCAAAATGGAAATATTTTAACACACAGATTGGCCCCGGAATATATTTTTAAGGTACAAGTTGAATGTGTTAAGACAATTATATGGAATGATGGGAAACATTCATGTATATTTTGAGATAATGACAGCTCAAGTGTTTATACTTTCAATTTTTGATAATTTAGTATCTCATCTTTAAATTTTTTGGTAAATTAATGCTTATAATATCAAAGTATACGCAATTTAGTGTCTCCGTCAAATATAATTTGGCGAACATTCATTTTAATGAAAGGTTGATGGCAGACTAAGTACCGCTCTTTTAATTTTTGTCAAATTTTTCACAGTTTAGTACTGTATATTTAGATTTTAGTAGTATTTAGTCAAGTACTTGTAATTATCTTATCATCGAAATAGATGTTCATAAAATATTATTTAACAAGGATATGCTTTTAAGGTACAAGTACTAATTTGCTAAAATTTAAAAATAAGATATTAAATTGCTAAAAATTGGAAGTATAGACATTTAGCTTACCTTTATCCCGTATATTTTCCAGATACAAGTTGAATTTATCATGTTGCTCTCTTCATTTTCATATAATTACGCGACACTTCAAGTCAAATTCATTGAATGTTGGTAAAATTATACAGGGATATGGAATCTTTTCATGCATTTTACACTAAAAATTGGTAATGATAGGGTCGTGTTCGTATTGCGATGGCGTTTCGTTTTCTCTGGTTCTTTAATGAAGATATCGTTTTGTGGGAATCTCATGAAGATGGATTTTTCTGGTTCCATTTGCTTGTTTTATTTATTGATCACTTTCATTTTTCTTATGGTTGATATATATTTTTATGGATAATATGGTTTTCTCAGATTATATTAATATAATATGACTTATATTGGTGATTTTTGTTTATTTGTTCTTTTCACATTTATCTAGTGAACGCAGTTGATCAAAATGAATATAGTGTTTAGATCCTCTATTTGCTTTTTCACATTTTTTATAATATATAGAATGAAAATGTTTTAAACATCCTTTATGTTTAGAAATATTAGCTTGATTACAGCCAAAGCACCATTTTGTGAGAACTTGGTATTGCCATTTGATGGCGGAAATTATCATGCACAGGGAGTAAAAATGAAGGCCCATATTGTTAAAAGATCTTATGTTATGGCAGTATATGGTGAAAGATAAAGTTGTTCCTTCTCTGCGACAGAATCCAACATTGTGGCAAATAAGACAATATGAAGAAAAAGTTGGAAAAGCTATAAATGTGGTAAACTTTAATGACATATAACTTAGCCCAATGAGTTATTGTTTGTTTTAGTATTATGCTGCACGGTGTTATCTTTAGTGTTAGCTACTTTCAAAAGGTCACCTATCCTAAGAGTGCTATCTGTTGAGCACATTTAACTTTAGAATTCTGATAAATTTCTAGCCATTACACCAAAAGACATTTAGATGATTAAGATTTCACTTTCTTATATTTGAAGGATACCTGTTATCACACCCTAAAAGGTACTTATAAATGTGATAACCCATAGTAAATTCTTTCAAGCAAGAGGGCTCTCCCTCTCAGGAGTCTCAGTTCCCTTCGACAACTTAAGAAGTGTTTAAATTACAATAATGAATAAAATTTTAATAGTAGAAGCTGGATTTTAGAAGTCATATGTAGGTTTAAAGGCTTACAATACATAATTTAATTGTTCTCTAGCTAAATGAGTGTCTAAATGACTAAATAAAATTCATCGAATTACATAAAAACACAACTTAGTGGAAGGGTCTCCCATGTCATCTTGTTTCTCTTTACACCCCGCTCTATCAAAAGTAGAGAGTCTTACTCGAGTAATTCTTTTAGCTGCACCATGGTAGAGCCTAAAAGGTAAATTATTCTATAGGGATATGAGAAAAACCCATGACTTAGCAAGGGGAATCTCAAAACTACACACACATAATAACAAGCAAGTTTTTAACAACCATATGCTATGCATGAATAAGCATATGCAAAAGCAACATCGCATGTGGTCTTTCAATAACTAGTGTAAGGGGAATCTCAAAACTGCACACACATATTAATAAGCACGTTTTTAACAACTATATGCTATGCATGACTAAGCATATGCAAAAGCAACATCGAATACAATCTTTTGATAACTAACGTCAAGTCTAGGGTTTAACAGCCCCTTGACATTAGCCTCCTCCTCTAGCAGCTTAACAATATAGTAGGTCTTGGCACCATGACATGGACAACACTCATTTAGTCATTTAGTTTGTGTATTATGTTGCAAGGGCCCTCTTGGCCCTATTCGCCCTACTATATAGAAGTGGTGGCCTTTATATTTAATGCAAAGGGAACTATGTCTAGTTTATTTAAAATATGGATTATTACTTAGTCCGATTATGTGGTGATCACTCAATTAGCTAAATAGAAACACACTAAATAACAACATTCAATATGTTTCTGACAATCACTGTACCATTATTATAATTATATTTCACATCCTCTTACTAACAATAGACCTTGTATGCATAAGTATAAAAAAAATGGTAATATACTAAAATATGCCCACCCATATAAACATGGATACTAGTTCTAATGGAGGCAATCCTCATGGTTACATAATTTTTATGGTATATTTGTTGTGGAAGAGATAAAAGCGTACACACGTGCACACTATAAGTCTATATCTAATACCATAATTTTAGTAACTTACCAATTTTTTTGCTTAATATGCATAGGTATATGATTTTAATTTAGTCCTCTATTATTGTCACTTTTTCTTATAACTATCATTATTAATATTGTAAAATTTATGATCATCACCCTTCTCATTATTACGTCATGGGTTCAATTCACCTCTATTGAATTGACATCATTCGCATTCTATTACGAAGCCATAATTTCAACTACCTTCACTAGGGTATACGGAAAGACTCCTATTACCATGCTTTATCCTCATTGAAATTCTCTTCATCTTTTTTTTAATTAATTTTTTATACGTCATGGAATTCATTTATTTATTTAAACTTCCATACATATATATATATAAATAATTCCTTAGTTAGGACCCAAATGAAAATTAATTTAAATTAAAAATAATTATCAATATACAGTTACAAAATTACAACTTAAAAACAGGATATACAAAAATTATAATTATGCATATATCATGTTTAAATAACTCGGTAACCATACGTATATTTGTAGGGATGTCAGGTTTAGTATTCACGACAACCGCACAGGAAAAAAGTGAAGCAGGAACAAAGGACAATACTCTGATCCGAATTTTGTTTGCTTTGAGCAAAATTACAGATGAGTACATGAAGTGAAAGAGCATGAAAAACGTTGGTAAGCAAACCAATGATTATATGATTAAGAAGGAAATATTATAAAATAGACGATTTGACAATTATACAGGGGGTCTGTCATATTAAATAACAAATTATGTCACAAGTAGGATACGCATTATCGTAATTCACGTTATCCTATTGGTTGCTGCAGATCCTGCCATCCATGTTGAGGGGAATAGTAAGCACAGCTTCTCTATAATTGCAATCACTCTTGCTGGGTTATACTAGCCACAAAGGAGAAAAGTTATTATGGCTATGCACATCCTAGTGGCATGTATTACATTCCTTTTCCTTTTCCTTCTGCCTTTGTTGAGAAAAAAGTTCAAAGGAGAAACCAGGAACAGGCCTCCAGGACCTCCCAGACTTCCAATTATTGGAAATCTGCACCTGCTAGGAAAACTTCCACACCAATCCCTATGGGAACTCTCCAAAAAATATGGCCCTGTCATGCTACTCCAACTTGGCAGCATGCCAACCCTCCTAGTCTCATCATTCGAGGCTGCAAAAGAAGTCCTGAAAACTCATGATGTCGATTGTTGTAGCCGCCCCAAATTGCGTGGCACGGGGCGGCTTTCTTACAATTACCTCGATATGGCATTTGTGCCGTATGGAGATTATTGGCGGGAAATGAGGAATATTTTTGTACTTAAGCTGTTTAGTGCCAAAAGGGTGCAATCTTTTCAAATTGTCAGGGACGAAGAGATCGCATCATTGATGAATTCGATCTCTCAAGCAGCTTCCACAGGTAACAAGGTGGATCTTAGTGAAAAGTTTACTGCACTTACTGCTAGTATCACCTGCAGGGTTGCTTTTGGGAAGGGGTTTCAAGGGAGTCAATTTGATCATTTCCAGGAAGTGATTCATGAGGCATTGACCATGTTGGGAAGCTTCTCGGCCTCGGATTTTTTTCCTTACTTTGGCTGGATTATTGATAGGATCACTGGCTTACATACTAGGCTAGAGAAAATTTTCTATGCTTTGGATGCTTTCTCTCAGCAGGTGATTGATCAGCACCGCAACTCTGGGAAGTCTGATCAAGATCAGGAAGGCATCGTTGATATGTTGCTGAGATTGCAGAAGAATCAAACTGAATTCGGATCTACGTCACTTGGCGAAGATCATATAAAGGCCTTGCTTATGGTACTCTACTTTTATTTCTTGAAAAAATTAGAAAATCCATGAAAGTGCAAATAAGCCCTTATACTTTGCTTGGTTTAGCTTTTCCTTTAATTCAATTAATTCTCATGAGTAATATTAGCTTAAATTGATTCAACTGACTTCTCTATCCCTAAAATTTATTGGAAATTACCTTGTTTTGAGTAAGGAAAGCTAAATTGTAACCTTGCTAAAAGACCATCTAGGTTCAGCAACCATGTTATCATATTCATACCTGGCTAACATAGAATCGTTGCTTATATATATTATTTGTTCATTCATAGACATAATTAAAAGCGAACTCTTAGTGTCAGTTATTATAACTCTTCTTGAAGCTCAATAATAACTCTAATGATACTATGATATCACTCAAATAGAATGCATCAGACCTCTAATTGACAAGATATCGAGGTGCTTGGTGGTATAATGACTTAAAGGGTTAGAAATATTGACTTAGATAAATCCATCAGGCATAAGATGTCAAAGTGGACAGTAGCTCAGTTTGCGGAGTTCGAACATTTATATATTTTACTGTGTATACTCAGAGCTAACTAATTTGTTCCTTGTTTTGCTATAACTTAGAATATATTTTTAGCTGGAGTTGAGACTGCTGCAACTATTATGGAGTGGACCATGGCCGAGCTGGCCAGGAACCCAAGAATCATGAAGAAAGCACAAGATGAAATCAGAAGTTGCATTGGAGATAAAGATCGAGTGACCGTGAATGACATCGAGCAGCTCAAGTACCTAGATATGATCATCAAAGAGACCCTGAGATTGCATCCTCCAGGTGCCGTCCTAATTCCTAGGGAAACCATGAATCACTTTAGGATCAATAGCTATGACGTTTACCCAAAAACTTGGATCCAGGTTAATGTCTGGGGCCTTGGGAGAGATCCTAATCTGTGGGAGAATCCTCTGGAATACATTCCAGAGCGGTTTTCCCATAGTTCTATCGATTATAAGGGACAGCATTTCGAGTTTTTGCCGTTTGGGGCCGGCAGAAGAAGTTGTCCTGGAATGTACATGGGAATAACAATGGTGGAGCAGACCCTTGCCAATGTTTTGCATTATTTTGATTGGAAACTGCCCGATGGAATGAAGGAGGTTGATGTAGACATGCAAGAAGGAACCGGCCTAGCCGTGTACAAGAAAGTTCCTGTTTGTCTTGTTCCAGTGAAGCCATATCTTGAGATGGATCCTTAATGTAAAATGTGATATCCTATACATATTTCCTGTGAAATAATTATGGTGTGTGACATGACAATAATGGAGATCTCAGGGATTTTAATGTGTAATTTTATTATTAAAATTCAATAAACAGGTTTGGTTTTGTCATGTATACCAGCTCTACATATAAATATCGTTATATGACAAGTTCTCAGGGCACTAGTTAAGAGGTGAAGAATAGAGACGATTTGTTTACAATTTGATGATAAAATGCGTATATCAGCTGACTTTTGGAGCGCGAGTTGCCGTGAGATGGACCGTTGACAAGTTTTTGAAGCAAGAGGAGATTTTTCTTGTCTGGCTTCATATAAAACGAGATTTTTTCTTGACAAGACTAAGGTACAAGCCTCCAATAATAATTTGACACTATACTAGCTACTAGTATCTCCAGATGATTCAGATTTTGGATTTATAAGAGGTAAAACATGCTTGCAGATGTGTTAACCAACAGCCACAAGTTCATTGCTCTCATCGCCCTTTCAGATTTCATTGCTCCAATGAACTAATTTTAAAGTTGTTAGAAAGCCATCAGGTATGCAAAATGGAAACATTTTAACACACAGATTGGCCCCGGAATATATTTTTAAGGTACAAGTTGAATGTGTTAAGACAATTATATGGAATGATGGGAAACATTCATGTATATTTTGAGATAATGACAGCTCAAGTGTCTATACTTTCAATTTTTGATAATTTAGTATCTCATCTTTAAATTTTATTGTAAATTAATGCTTATAATATCAAAGTATATGCAATTTAGTGTCTCCGTCAAATATAATTTGGCGAACATTCATTTTAATGAAAGGTTGATGGCAGACTAAGTACTGCTCTTTTAATTTTTGTCAAAATTTTCACGGTTTAGTACCGTATATTTAGATTTTAGTAGTATTTAGCCAAGTACTTGTAATTATCTTATCATCGAAATAGATGTCCATAAAATATTATTTAACAAAGACATGCTTTTAAGGTACAAGTACTAATTTGTTAAAATTTAAAAATAAGATATTAAATTGCTAAAAATTGGAAGTATAGACATTTGGCTTACCTTTATCCCCTATATTTTCTAGGTACAAGTTGAATTTATTATGTTGCTCTATAATATATCAACATTCCTCCCTCAAGTTGGTGCCATACAAAGCCCTACATGGCAAGCAAAAAGAAAATGTATCTTGAGGTGGCAATTTAATGAACAAAATCAACAACTTGTTCATTAGAGGAGATATGATGAACCATAAGAAAACCACGAGAAATAAGATCATAAACAAAATGAATATCAATATCGATGTATTTAGTATGTCCATGAAGGCAGGGATTGCGAGCAATTTGAATTGTGGATTTATTATCACAAGACATAGTAATAGGCAATGAACAAGGCACTTTAAGATCCTAAAGAATGTATGATGTCCAAAGTAATTCTTTAGAAACAACGACAAGACTTTGGTATTCTGCTTCAGTCATAGATGAACTAACAGTGGACTGTTTTTTTTTTTTTTTTTTTTTCCAAGTAACAAGTGCATCCTTAAAGGAATATACGAAAGCCAGACAAAAATTTCCCATCAAAGGTAAAAGATCCCCAATCGACATCAGAAAAAGCATTGACATGAAGAGAATTATTAGAAGAATAATGAAGACCAAGATCAATTATCTTTTTAAGATAGCTCAACAAATGCAAAGCGGCCTGATAGTGAAGGACATGCGACTAAGAAAGAAATTAGCTGAGCTTATTAACAGCAAAAGCAACATTTGGGTAGGTTAAAGTTAGATAAAGCATCCTCCCGATAATTCAACGAAACATAGAAGGATCTTTTAAGACGGGACCATCAATTTTCAACAAATTTCTCATGGAAGTGATAATGAAGTTGGCTTATAAGTAGTAAGACCAACGTTGGATAACATATCAAAAATGAATTTCAATTGGTGAACAAATAGACTGAAAGAAGCAGAACATGTTTCCAGTCCAAGAAAAATATGTGCTAAGCCAAGATCCTTTATGGTGAATGCTTGATCAAGTTGGGATTTTAACAAAGCAATGGCAAAAGCATTATTCCCAGTTACCAACATGTCATCTACGTAAAGTAAGACAACTAAAAAACCATCGGCATGATTTCAAGTAAACAAAGAGTGATCACTAGAAGACTGAGCAAAACCTTTGCTTAACAGAAAATGAGAAATCTATTTATTCCATTGTCTTGAAGCTTCTTTAAGCCCATAAAGTGATTGCATTAATCTATAAACTTTAGATAACCCAGCTTTGGAATAACCCTATGGAGGTAACATGTAGATTTCTTCATCCAAAAATCCATGAACAAAAGCGTTGTTGATGTTGAGTTGATGTAAAGGCCAATGATAGGTAGCCACTACAGCCAACAATATTCTCACTATACTAAGCTTAGCAACATGAGAAAATGTATCGTGATAGTCAATTCCTTCAACTTGTGTGTAGCCCTTTGCTACTAAGCAAGCCTTGTAGCATTCAATAGAACCATCGGGCCGATATTTAATTTTGTAAATCCATTTGCAGCCAATAGGACGTTTACTTCTAGGTCAATCAACAAGCTCCCAAGTGTTATTGTGTTCTAGAGCTTCTATTTCCTTATTCATGGTTAATATTCATTCCTCATGTTTAGTAGCTTGAGCAAATGTAACCAGTTCATGAGAATTCAAAACAAGAGCCATAGAATCAACAAAATCTTTAGGGTAAGCGGAAAAGGTGTTAGTTATAAACAGAGGATAAGAACAAGTGGTAATGGGTGTATGGTCAGTAGAAGGAAAAGTATGATCAAAATGTAGAGAATTATATGAGAATCAAGCCATCTCGGTGTTTGTTTGGTGCGATTGGACCTGTGAAGGATAGACCGATGTAAAGAACCAAATTCAGGAAGGGAAATAACAGGTAACTATCTATCTATAATGTCTTCACTAGAAAGCATAGGAGCAGGCAAGGTGCCTGGGAGTTTTGTTTGAGATTTGTGTTTAGAATGTGTATGTGAGA
The DNA here is from genome assembly GCA_024138025.1 of Combretum micranthum. Classification (NCBI taxonomy): domain Eukaryota; kingdom Viridiplantae; phylum Streptophyta; class Magnoliopsida; order Myrtales; family Combretaceae; genus Combretum; species Combretum micranthum. The sequence goes on along the minus strand of JAMXBD010000149.1, from coordinate 1,097,150 downwards.
ATTGTGTATCGGAATTAGAATCAAGATTATCCGGGGCAAAAGGAAAAGTGTTTTCTCAGAAATGAACATCACGACTGACAATGAGTTATTTATTGGATGAATCATAAAGGTGATAACCTTTTTGTCCAAACATATACCTAAGAAAAACACATCGAATGCCTTTAGAATCAAACTTGTCAAGATGAGGAGAGGACACCCCATAACATGTAAATGATCATAAAAAGGGGCTCAATGAAAAAGAAGCTCATAAGGAGACTTCCAATTTAGCTTGGTCATAGGCATTATATTAATGAGATACACGACTGTGAGAATACATTCCTCTCAAAAAGATTTAGGTAGATGACCCTGTAACTTTAAAGCTCTAGCCGTTTCTATAATATGTCGATGCTTGCATTCAACATGACCATTTTGTTGAGGAGTGTATGGACATGACTTTTGATGAATGATTCCAAGAGCATCTAACAAAGATTGACATGAAGAAGATAAAAATTCTGCCCCATTATCAAACCGCAAAACTTTAGGTACAACACCAAATTGATTCTTGATTAATTTGAAGAACTTATCAAGAAAAAAAAAAAAACAACTTGTGACTTAGTACTCATGAGATAAATCCAAGTAGATGAAGTAAAATCATCTAAAATGGTGAGAAAATATCTCTCCCCTCCAATAGAAACTATAGAATATGGTCCCCTTCTATCAACATGAATTAAATCAAAGGCATTATCAGAATAGGAAGAAGAATGAGGAAAAGGCAACCTATGAATTTCATATTCAACACAAACAGTACAATCTAATTTTGATACATTGGAATTGGAATATGGAAACAAATGTTGCATCTTTTGTGAAGCAAAAGTAAATCAAGGTTAATGTTTTTGGAAGCAGCAAAGATGTTTAAAACAAAATGTGAAATAGAATCTTTAATAGCATTTGCATCAGTCTTGAGCAAGTACAACCCATTGGATTCCTTCACATGAATAATGTCAAGCTTACTAACTTGGTCCTAAAAAAGTGCATGATACAAGGTCAAAATGAGCTATAACTTACTATCTTTAACAAGTCGATGAACTGATAGTAAGTTGTATGTAAATTCTGGCATAAACAAAACATTGGATAAGGTCAGTTTGGGAGTAAGATGAATAGAACCATAAAGTTAAACCAATTTAGTGTTTCCATCTGGTAAGCGTATGTTAAGTAAGTAAGGTAGGGTGTGTGTGTCAAAAAGAAGGGAATAAAATGGTATGATATGATCTGTGGCTCTCGAATCAATTATTCATGTACCAATCAAATTACTCACTACACTAAAGCATGAAGGAGGCGTGACATTACCTGTAAAACCAATTGTGCTCATTGCAACCATATCACTTGCTTGCTTTTCTTGCATCATCTTTAAAACTTCATGGCATAAATTGTAAACCAATTGAGGATCTACACTAGAAGTCCCAATGGAACATGAACTCCCTGCAATAGAAGAAGATCCTTCCATAGAATATATATCTAAAGGTGTTGACAAATGACTCATAAAATTATATCCATCAGACTTGGAAACTTTCTGATTAACACTTCTAGTTCTTCTTCCTTTGTGCCAGTTAGGATACGCGACCAATTTGAAACAAGTTTCAATGCTTTGTCCTTCTATACTACAATGCTTACAAAACAAACGTTTTCCTTTCTTCTTTTCAATAATTTTTTTTTTTGAGTTAGACATCCCATACCAGTTAGAAGACCTATTAAGCTGATACGCAGAAAGTTTTACATTAGAGGATACACCAGATGTAATAAATCATTGTCTTGCTATTTGTTGAACCAAGTAACAGGCGTTATTCACTATTAGTAAGGGATCCATATAAAGAATTTGATTTCTGACCATCTCAAAATTCTCATTTAAACCCATGAGAAACTGTATCAACCTAGTTTTTTATTCAAATTCTTGAATCCTCTCATTCAATCGACAATTGCATACATCAACTCAACTACATGTACATGACGGATATGCATGTAAACTTGTAGTTCATCCCAATACTTTTTCATCTTGTTATAGTAAGTTACAACCGATTGATTGAATTGTTTCAAATTACTATTTTCATATTGTATATGAAAAATTAAAGGTCCATTACTATATCCATATTGCTCTTTGATTTCATTCCACATATCAAAGGCAAACGAAGTGAAAATATAATTTTGTGCAATTTCCTTCAACATTGAATTAAGAATGCACATTTGAACCATTTAATCCACTCTTTCCTAACGAATCAAATAAGAGGATTCTAAATCAAGTTTGAGTAAACTACCATCAACAAAACTAATGTCATCTTAGCATCCAATCCTCTTTTAATCGAACGTGCCCAAGGCAAGTAATTCAATCCATCGAATATAATGTTTCCAATAGCTATGTCTGGATTATCAGATCTCGATAGATACATAGGATCATTAAACAGAACATCATTTGTAATTCTACTGTTCCTATCCACAAAATTACTCATAATTGCAAGAAACAGAGGAAGAACGATCGACATAAATCAAAGCGTTGAAAACAAATCTAACCTTGCTATGATACCGTGATAACAATCATGAACTGATGCAATAAAAAAGACTTGAACCAACACTGTTGTAGTCTCGAACAAACATACAAGAAACTTGAGAAGGAATGAATTTTATTGAATGAACTACTGATTATGTACACTATTTTGCTATTTATATGAGGAAGTACAGAACGAACGGACTAAAGAGGAAGAACCAGTCCTTGTAAAACATGTGGACAAAATAAATAAATACAGCTGTACTCTGCATTATGCTATATAATATATCGACACTCTTTATATCTATAATTTTGTCATTTTCTATAAAATAATGTAAAATTTTTTTAACTCTTACATTTTTAACTCAAAGGACATAGTGGGCATTCTATATTTTAATATGAAATACTTATGTGTATAGAATAGTAACAATTCTTCATACAACCTAGGATTTCTACTCAAAGTAAATGTTTCATTGGAAAACTTTAGAAGAGTTACAGCTCATTAAACTCTTACCATTTTTATTCAAAAGGTAAGGAAGATTAAGAAGAGTCATAATCTGTTTAAAACACTTACAATTTTGACTAAAAAATATATGTTTTTTCAGAAAAAACTTCTAAAATTATATATAACTATAAATATCAAATTATAAATAAATTTCATAGACTTGCTATTTTTTTATAGGCTAGACGCCTAAATGATTAAAAATGCTCATATTTATAAAACCATAGATAGTCCCACTAGACCTTTGAAGTTTCTTAATTATAATGGACATTATGTCATCATAATTCATATCATTAAAATTAGTATCTCTGATTTAACAAAATTTGAATGTAGTATCTCTATGGAGAAAGTATGTCTTCAACAAAGTACTTTTATTATTTTACCCTTTTTTTAAAGGACCTCTTTGAAACAAACATTATTTGCTTATTAATAATTCTTTACTGTGCTCTTTTTGCTTTGATCTATTCAAAAATAATTCTTAAAATATCATAAATTATTTCTTCTTAAATAGCATCCTTCACAAATAATACCTCTTCGAAATGAAATATGGCCTGATATCCAGGTGGAAGTTTTGACGATAGAATTTAATCGTTTCTTTAGCTGTGAATTGTGGGGTCATTCAGAAAGACATGATTTTTGTGGAAGCATTCACGTGCAAAACTTAATATAGATTTTTCTACACGAATAATAAGTTAATAACAATTAACAATTCAGGATATGACGTATAAAAAATGTCAGTGTAATTTACTTTAAGAAAAGAAAAAATATATATATATATATTTATAATTTGTTTTCCTTTTTGGAGTACTTTCACGATTTAATTATGCAAATAATGTTTTCTATTATATTGATTACCAATATATTGTATATATAATATGCGATTGCACATGCAATTCACATTAAGCTATGTTATACAAAAAATTATAAGAGTAATATGCAATTTTTATTTAATAGTATAACTGGTATTCTAAACTTTTTTTTTAAATATGTAATTTTATATTATATATTAATAATTAATTTTATATAAACTATATTATGATAATTTTTTTTATAGAAATAATAGATAGGTATGCTATTATATATATAAAATTAGGACGGAGGTCGAATTGGGCAACGGTGGCGGCGGCTTTTTAGAAAAGGCAAATGTATTGTAGATGATGGACTGGTAAAAGACGTGTTTCGTTCTCTCTGAGTTTTGTAAGGGGAAAAACAAAAAAAGTCAGCATTAAGATGTCAGATGTGCAATAATGTACGTAAAAGATGGTTTCTATAAATACAATCACCATTACACTTTGAGCCACATAGCAGAACATTCAACCATGGCTATGCACATCCTAGTAGCATGTATTACAATCCTGTTCCTCTTCATCCTGCCTTTGCTGAGGAAGAAATTCAAGGGAGAGAACAGGAACCTGCCTCCAGGACCTCCTAGACTTCCAATCCTAGGAAATCTCCACTTGCTAGGAAAACTTCCACACCAATCTCTATGGGAACTCTCCAAAAAATATGGCCCTGTCATGCAACTCCAACTCGGCAGCGTGCCGACTCTTGTGGTCTCATCGGTCGAGGCTGCAAAAGAAGTCCTGAAAACTCATGATCTTGATTGTTGTAGCCGCCCCAAATTGGTTGGCACCGGGCGGCTTTCTTACAATTACCTCGATGTGGCATTTGCGCCGTATGGAGATTATTGGAGGGAAATGAGGAAGATTTGTGTACTTGAGCTGTTTAGTACCAAAAGAGTGCAATCTTTTCAAACTGTTAGGGACGAAGAGATCGCATCGTGGATGGATTCGGTCTCTCAAGCAGCTTCCACAGGTACCAAGGTTGATTTAAGTGAAAAATTTATGGCACTTACTGCTAGTATCACCTGCAGGGTTGCTTTTGGGAAGGGGTTCCAGGGGAGTGAGTTTGATAATTTCAAGGAAGTGATTTATGAGGCACTGGCCATGTTGGGAAGCTTCTCGGCCTCCGATTTTTTCCCTTACTTTGGCTGGATTATTGATAGGATCACTGGCTTACATACGAGGCTAGAGAAAAATTTCCATGCTTTCGATGCTTTCTATCAGAAGGTGATCGATCAGCACCGCAGCTCCGAAAAGTCAGATCAAGAGCAAGAAGACATTGTTGATATGTTGCTAAGATTGCAGAAGAATCAAACTGAATTCGGATCTATGTCGCTTGGGGAAGATCATATAAAGGCCTTGCTTATGGTACTCTTATCCTTTTTTTCTTGGCAAAATCAGAAATCCCATGAAAGTGCAATTAAGCCCTTAAAACTTTGTTTGGTTTAGCTTTCTCTCTGTTTCAATTAGTTCTCATGAGTATTATTATTCTGAACTGTTTCAACTCAATCTAAATTGTGACCTTACTGAAAAGACACAATACCCGGTTCGACAATAATAACAATATAATCAAACTTGGCTAACTTAGAGACCTTGATTATAGACATCTTATGTTCTTTGGTAGATTTTTTTTAACATAAACATCTAGTATCAATTTGTTATGGCTCTCCCTCAAGCCCAATAGTAACTCTAATGATACTCTAAAAATGCAATATTTCTTAAATAAAAATGTGATGGAATTCTAATCATCAAGATATCTTTAGTATTTACTGTCCAAGGTTTACCAGAGTGCCAAAAACAAAACTATAGGGTGTGCAATGCTAATGCCAAAGCAAATGTTCTCTCAATCGGCAGAATTCAAATTGTTATAAATATAATACTCTGGTTACCCATAGCTTATTGATTTTTTTTTTTTTCCTTTTGGGCTATATTTTAGAACATATTTCTAGCTGGAGTTGACACTTCTTCAATTATTATGGAGTGGACTATGGCAGAGCTTGCTAAGAATCCAAGAATCATGAAGAAAGCACAAGACGAGATCAGAAGTTGCATTGGAAATAAAGATCAAGTAAGCATGAATGACATCGGAAAGCTCAAATACCTAAATATGATCATCAAAGAGACAATGAGATTGCATCCTCCAGGTGTCCTCCTGATTCCTAGAGAAACCATGAATCACTTCAAGATCAACAACTATGATATTTACTCAAAAACTCAAATCCAAGTTAATGTTTGGGGCCTTGGAAGAGATCCTAATCTGTGGGAGAATCCTTTGGAATACATTCCAGAGCGGTTTTCAGATAGTTCTATCGATTATAAGGGACAACATTTCGAGTTGTTGCCTTTTGGGGCTGGCCGAAGGGGTTGTCCGGGAATGTCCTTGGGAGTGACAATGGTGGAACAAACCCTTGCCAATCTTTTGCATTGTTTTGATTGGAAATTGCCTGATGGAATGAAGAAGGAAGATATCAACATGGAGGAACGAGCTGGCCTAGCTGTACGCAAGAAAGTTCCTCTATGTCTTGTTCCAATGAAGCCATATCTTGAGTTGAATTCTTGAAGCAGAAAATGATATCTTATACATATTTCCTCTGAAATATTTATGGCCCACCTATTGTGATAATTAATAGAGATTTTAAGGATTGGAGTGTAGTTTTATCATTAATATCAATAAATTGGTTTGGTTTTGTTGTGTAAACATGTCTACATATGAATATTGTTATATTGCTTATTAGAATGAATGCAAAATCATGGAATTAAGGGGTGGGACTTAATATTTTTAAATTAACACTGAAGTTGTCTATAAAGGAAATATTCATTTGTTGTTTATATAAGTAATTTTGTTGTTCATATGTGTAATTTATGTTAATAAGTGATACCATCTAATACATAATAAAAAAAGTTGATAACCTAAAGGAAAATTGTAATAAGTGCTAAGAAGCAAATTAAGAGGTGAAAGATATATCTTACATTTTGACTACAAATTGTGTAATCATTTTGGGGAAAAGATTTATTTCTTGAATCTTTGTAGGTGCCTTTGGAATGAGACCCAATTTTTAAGCTCACTCAAGCCGCTCTGTATCATGGTGTTTTCAAAATGATCCTTTCTACTTTTATTTTGTATTTTTTATTTTTTGCTTCTTTTTCTTCTTTATAAGGTAAACTTAGCAAGTCTTCGTCTCCTTATATTCCTTGTGGTAGTTTGCATTTACAAATTTTACACAGTGTAGGTTTGTCGGTAGTTCAATTTAGTTTCTATTTGAGTTTAAAAATTTATACTCACAGGTAAAAGATAAAACTCCCTAAGCGGAATTGATAAATAGACATCATCACAGTTCCATAACCAAATAAAACGTGAATTAGAACCGTCTTTCATAACTAAACAGAACTTGAATTAGAACCATCTTGCATGGTTCTGGTCCACTTCCGAAACTAGGGAACCGCAAGTTTTGTTATTTATTTTTTTAAAGTTAAAATTTAAAAAATAAATAAATGAATTTTTTTTTAATAAGATAATTTTAAACTTAAAAAAATAATTTGGTTTCAGGGTATTTGCTAAGTTTTCTTTATTGGTCAAAATGAAATGAAGTTATCTGATTAATTTAATTAACTGTGTAGCAACATAAACAATGTGTTCAAGTACTGTTAGAAGCTTTGTCAAAAGACTGATTAGAATCTCTGTTGATGTAAAGATAGTAAAGAACGAATTTTGTAGAAAACAGAGTTTGAAGAAATTGTTGATTCACGACTTTTAAGTTAGTTAATTCAATTTATGAAGACCTAACTCCACTTATTAGGTGTATCAGGGTAATACATCTAATGCGTTCTACTTAGAGATGATTTAAAATCCATTAAGATAAAATCAAGTTGGATTTGTTTGACATTTTATCTTCATGATAAATTTTTTATAAAAGCGAAGTTTTTTCGATAAAGATAGCATGGTTTTTTTATATATATTATTGAAGACTTATCTGAGTCTAACATGGAAGAAGTAAGGCGAGATTTTATAGATAGGCATTAGTACCATTAAAGAAGTTATGGATAAAGAAGTTATGGATAAGGATAAGTACCAACACATCTTTACCACTAAATATCTTGACTTTCATAGAGATTCAAAATTATATGGCGCCAAGGATAGTCAAGATTTCTTTTGGAAGAAATAATAATATCATCTATTATAGACTGTGGAAGATATTTCAAGGTTAAGGTCGAAGTTCAAAATTTTCAAGATCAACCTCAGATTTTAGAAGATCTTTTTAAGATTTCAAGTTTCAAATATACGTCAACAAAAAGAGTAGAGACATTTACTCAAGGGCCATTACATCTCTAAATAATATAAAAAGAGATTGATATTTAAATTTAATATTATATATATATATATATATTTGCACATACAATCAAATCTTGAAAGCAAAAAATTAAGAAGTTTGTAATTGTAAGTAGTAATCATCAAAGGCTTTATCAGAACCTTCATCCGAACTTACCTGCATACATTGAATATATATATATAATATATATACATATATTGTTTACGTGCTTAAATTTAAGAGTTTCAATTCTAATTTACTTTAAAGAAATATATACACTATGTAAAAGTTAGATTGATTATTTGTGAGAGGATTACAATTAGTATCTTGTAATTCTATGATTAGCTAGGTGTATAGTTGTCAAAATCGTGATTTTACCCATACGATTCTACAAGTTTATGATTTTAGGAGACTCAATCGAGTTGGCTCGGGAGTAGAATCTTTTTTTGATAGAATCTTACGATTTCAACCGAGTCTACATGTAAACTTGGTAGAATTTTACAATTTTAATCGAATTTACTGATTCTATATGTTTCAGTCAAATAAGCTAAAATATAAAAATTACAATTATGTATTTACAAGCTCATCAACTATTGGGAATGAGGATGATGTATCTTTCTTATTGTCATTTCTATTTGGTTTCCACACTCTCTCTCAAATTATAGTTGTAAAGTTATAGCTGTAAAGTTTACAAGGAAACTTATTTATTTCATTTATATAATTAAGTATTTAATAAGTTGAAAATTTTGATTTTCCTTCAATTTATCACTTATTTCAAACAAAACAATAGAAAATAAATTAATTTTGACTCTATTCACTCTTTTTTATATATGTTATATCATGAATTAAGAGTTATTATGAAAGCAAGAACTTTATTTTTTTTTACATTCATTATGTGTTCTAAGTTATCTATAAGAATTTTTATAATTTTTCAAAGGTTGTAGAAACTTACATTTTTATGTTTTGATTTGACGTTTTGATTCTACTGACCCTTGGCAATTCTATATAAAATCGCGAGTTTACCAACCTTGGCTAACTGTGAGACTTGTGAGACAGAGTAAGATAGTATTGGTGTTTGTAATATCTCATTTTTGCTTCAGTGGATTAGTGGAACAAATTGGTTTTGGATTACAAGGTCCTTAGTAGTAGAGTTGGAAAAAAGGACTGGCACAAAAGAAGGAACCTTTATAAGTCTTGCACTCCATTTACTTTATCGCACTTTATTTTAATTATTTATTTGTTTGTTAAAGTAGTGTTATCATATCATCAAACTAAGAAAAGTTGAGGGGAATTTTGCAAATAAAAATTTAATTTAAAAAATTTTGAAATAACAATCAACTCACCCTCCCCTCTTGATTTCTTAGTCAAGACTAACAATTGGTATCATAGCTAAGGCTCTTTGATCTTAAGAGTTCGATATAATGGATGATAAACTATTACTATTACTTCTAATCGCATATCATTCTTTGATGGCTCTAATTTTCCATACTGGAAATGCAAGATACAAATATGTACAAAAGCTATAGATTTTGCATCTTGAGAGATAATTCAATACGAAGATAAGGAACTTGCTCTTGGTGGAAGAAAAGAAAAAGGCCAAATAGAACAATAAAACCAAGAATATGATCTTAATGAGCATATTAGAATCTGCGTATGGTATGGTGTCCTTGTGTGAGCTTGCAAAAGAAATCTAGGACAAGTTATGTGAGACTCATGAAGAAGCTACAATGATCAACAACATCAATATGGGCGCTTAATGCAAGATTATGAACAGTTTCTATTCAAAACTAAGGAAAGTATCTACGATGGTTTTAATGGCTTTATTTAATTACTAATGAACTTGCTTTTCTTGGTAAAAGTTTGATGACAGTGAATTGGTGCGAAAGATTTTGAGGATTTTACCTAGTTCGTGGGATTCAAAGACCAATGCAATTAAAGAAGCACATGATCTGGATAAGCTAACTCTAACCTACCTTTGAGAGAAGTTGCAAGCCTATGGGTCAAAGCTAAAACACCTTAATGAACTAAAGAAAAGCAAAAAGTCCATCACATTTAAAGCTTCTACTAAAAAGGAATCATAATCTGACACAAGTCTTGACAGTACAGGTGATGATGATGAAGTGATCTCATTAGCAAAGAAGCTTTCAAAGCTAATCAAGAAAAAAGGTGAGTGTACTAACTAAAGGAAACGTTTTATTACTGATCATGCTAAGTATGATGCAACAAAGTTGTTCAAAGAAAAAGGAAGAGAAGAAGAATAAAGTTTTGTTCTATGAGTGCCATATATCTAGACACATGAAATATTGGAAATCTGCACCTGCTAGGAAAACTTCCACACCAATCCCTATGGGAACTCTCCAAAAAATATGGCCCTGTCATGCTACTACAACTTGGCAGCATGCCAACCCTACTAGTCTCATCATTCAAGGCTGCAAAAGAAGTCCTGAAAACTCATGATCTCGATTGTTGTAGCCGCCCCAAATTGCGTGGCACGGGGCGGCTTTCTTACAATTACCTCGATATGGCATTTGTGCCGTATGGAGATTATTGGCGGGAAATGAGGAAGATTTTTGTACTTGAGCTGTTTAGTACCAAAAGAGTGCAATCTTTTCAAATTGTCAGGGACGAAGAGATCGCATCATTGATGAATTCAATCTCTCAAGCAGCTTCGACAGGTACCAAGGTTGATTTGACTGAAAAATTTATTGCACTTACTGCTAGTATCACCTGCAGAGTTGCTTTTGGGAAGGGGTTTCAAGGGAGTGAATTTGATAATTTCCAGGAAGTGATTCATGAGGCATTGACCATGTTGGGAAGCTTCTCGGCCTCGGATTTTTTTCCTTACTTTGGTTGGATTATTGATAGGATCACTGGCTTACATACTAGGCTAGAGAAAAATTTCTATGCTTTGGATGCTTTCTATCAGCAGGTGATTGATCAGCACCGCAACTCTGAGAAGTCTGATCAAGAGCAGGAAGACATCGTTGATATGTTGCTGAGATTGCAGAAGAATCAAACTGAATTCTGATCTACGTCACTTGGCGAAGATCATATAAAGGCCTTGCTTATGGTACTCTACTTTTCTTTCTTGAAAAAAATTAGAAAATCCATGAAAGTGCAATTAAGCCCTTATACTTTGTTTGGTTTAGCTTTTCCTTTAATTCAATTAATTCTCATGAGTAATATTAGCTTAAATTGATTCAACTAACTTCTCTATCCCCAAAATTTTTTGGAAATTACCTTGTTTTGAGTAAGGTAAGCTAAATTGTAACCTTACTAAAAGACCATCTAGGTTCAGTAACTATGTTGTCATATTCATACCTGGCTAACTTAGAATCGTTGGTTATACATATTTTATGTTCATTCATAGATATAATTAAAAGCGAATTCTTAGTGTCAGTTATTATAACTCTTCTTGAAGCTCAATAATAACTCTAATGATACTATGATATCACTCAAATAGAATGCATCAGACCTCTAATTGACAAGATACCGAGGTGCTTGGTGGTATAATGACTTAAAGGTTGTTAGAAATATTGACTTAGATAAATCCATGAGACATAAGATGTCAAAGTGGACAGTAGCTCAGTTTGGAGTTCCAACATTTATATATTTTATTGTGTATACTCAGAGCTAACTAATTTGTTCCTTGTTTTGCTATATCTTAGAAGATATTTTTAGCTGGAGTTGAGACTGCTGCAACTATTATGGAGTGGACCATGGCCGAGCTGGCCAGGAACCCAAGAATCATGAAGAAAGCACAAGATGAAATCAGAAGTTGAATTGGAGATAAAGATCGAGTAACCGTGAATGACATCGAACAGCTCAAGTACCTAGATATGATCATCAAAGAGACCATGAGATTGCATCCTCCAGGTCCCCTCCTGGCTCCGAGAGAAACCATGAATCACTTCAGGATCAATAACTATGACATTTACCCAAAAAGTCGGATCCTGGTTAATGTATGGGGCCTTGGGAGAGATCCTAATCTGTGGGAGAATCCTCTGGAATACATTCCAGAGCGGTTTTCCCATAGTTCTATCGATTATAAGGGACAGCATTTCAAGTTTTTGTCGTTTGGGGCCGGCAGAAGAAGATGTCCTGGAATGTATATGGGAATAACAATGGTGGAGCAGACCCTTGCCAATGTTTTGCATTATTTTGATTGGAAGCTGCCTGATGGAATGAAGGAGGTTGATGTAGACATGCAAGAAGGAGCCGGCCTAGCCGTGTACAAGAAAGTTCCTGTTTGTCTTGTTCCAGTGAAGCCATATCTTGAGATGGATACTTAATGTAAAATGTAATATCCTATAGATATTTCTTGTGAAATAATTATGGCGTGTGACATGACAATAATGGAGATCTCAGGGATTTTAATGTGTAATTTTATTATTAAAATTCAGTAAACAGGTTTGGTTTTGTCATGTATACCAGCTCTACATATAAATATCGTTATATTACTAAAAAGAACTAATATTTTCTAGGAAAGTGACGACAAGTTCTCAGGGCACTAGTTAAGAGGTGAAGAATAGAGACGACTTGTTTACAATTTGATGATAAGATTGTGTATATCAGCTGACTTTTGCAGCGCGAGTTGCCGTGAGATGGACCATCGACAAGTTTTTGAAGCAGGAGGAGATTTTTCTTGTCTGTCTTCATATAAAATGAGATTTTTTCTTGACAAGACTAAGGTACAAGCCTTCTATAATAATTTGACACTATACTAGCTACTAGGATCTCCAGATGATTCAGATTTTGGATTTATAAGAAGTAAAACCTGCTTGCAGATGTGTTAACCAACAGCCACAAGTTCATTGCTCTCATCGCCCTTTCAGATTTCATTGCTTCAATGAACTAATTTTAAAGTTTGTTAGAAAGCCATCAAGTATACAAAATGGAAACATTTTAACACACAGATTGGCCCTGGAATATATTTTTAAGGTACAAGTTGAATGTGTTAAGACAATTATATGGAATTATGGGAAACATTCATGTATATTTTGAGATAATGACAGCTCAAGTGTCTATATTTTTAATTTTTGATAATTTATTATCTTATCTTTAAATTTTGGCAAATTAATGCTTATAATATCAAAGTATATGCAATTTAGTGTCTTCGTCAAATATAATTTTGCGAATATTCATTTTAATGAAAGGTTGATGGCAGACTAAGTACTATTCTTTTAATTTTTGTCAAATTTTTTCAAAGTTTAGTACCGTATATTTAGATTTTAGTAATATTTAGCCAAGTACTTGCAATTATCTTATCATCGAAATAGATGTCCATAAAATATTATTTAACAAGGACATGCTTTTAAGGTACAAGTACTGATTTGCTAAAATTTAAAAATAAGATATTAAATCATTAAAAATTGAAAGTATAGACATTTGGCTTACCTTTATCCCCGTATATTTTCAAGGTACAAGTTGAATTTATCATGTTGCTGTCTTCATTTTCATATAATTACGCGACACTTCAAGTCAAATTCATTGAATGTTGGTAAAATTATACAAGGATATTGAATCTTTTCATGCATTTTAGACTAAAAATTGGTAATGATAGGGTCGTGTTCATATTGCGATGGTGTTTCGTTTTCTCTGGTTCTTTAATGAAGATGTCGCTTTGTGGGAATCTCATGAAGATGGTTTTTTCTGGTTCCATGTGCTTGTTTTATTTATTGATCTCTTTCGTTTTTCTTATGGTTGATATATATTTTTATGGATAATATGGTTTTCTCAGATTATATTTATATAGTACGACTTATATTGGTGGTTTTGTTTATTTGTTCTTTTCACATTTATCTAGTGAACGCAGTTGATCATAATGAATATAGTGTTTAGATCCTCTATTTGCTTTTTTCTCATTTCTTATAATATATAGAATGAAAATGTTTTAAACCTCCCTTATGTTTGGAAATATCAGCTTGATTACAGCCATAGCTCCGTTTTGTGAGAACTTGTGATTACCATTTAATGCCGGAAATTATCATGCATAGGAAGTAAAAATGATGGCCTATATTGTTAAAAGGTCTTATGTTATGGCCGTATATGGTGAAAGATAAAGTTGTTCCTTCTCTGAGATAGAATCCAACGTTGTGGCAAATAAGACAATATAAAGAAAAAGTTGGAGAGCTATAAAAGTGGTAAACTTGTTTGCTTTAGTATTATGTCACACGGTGTTATCTTTGGTGCTAGCTACTTTCTAAAAGGTCACCTACTCTAAGAGTACTCTCTATTGAACACGCTTAACTTTAAAATTCTGATAAATTTCTAGCCGTTTTTCCAATAGACATTTAGATGATTAAGATTTCACCATCTTATAGTTGAAGAATACCTGTTGTCACACCCTAAAAGATACTATAAATGTGATAACCCATAGTAAATTCTCTCAAGCAAGAGGGCTCTCCCTTTCAAGAGTCTCAATTCCCTTTGACAACTTAAGAAGTGTTTAAATTACAATGATGAATAAAATTTTAATAGTAAAAACTAGATTTCAAAAGTCATACATAGGTTTAAAGATTTATGATACATAATTCAAAGGTTCTCTAGCTAAAGGAGTGTCTAAATGACTAAATAAAATTCATCGAATTACATAAAAACACAACTTAGTGGAAGGGTATCCCATGCCATCTTGTTTCTCTCTACACCCCGCTCTATCAAAAGTAGAGAGTCTTACTCGAGTAATTCTTTTAGCTGCACCATATATGGTAGAGCCTAAAAGGTAAATTATTCTATGGGAGTGTGAGAAAAAACCATGACTTAATAAGGGGAATCTCAAAACTACACGCACATAATAAAAAGAAAGTTGTTAACAACTGTATGCTATGCACGAATAAGCATATGCAAAAGCAACATCACATGTGGTCTTTCAATAATTAGCGTAAAGGGGAATCTCAAAACTACACACACATAATAACAAGTAAGTTTTTAACAACTATATGCTATGCATGAATAAGCATATGCAAAAGCAACATCACATGCAGTCTTTTGATAACTAGCGTAAAGTCTAGGGTTTAACACCCCCTTGACATTAGCCTCCTCCTCTACTAGCTTAACTAAGACCCATAACAATATAGTAGGTCTAGGCACCATGACATGGACAATACTCCTTTAGTCATTTAGTTTGCGTATTATGTTGCAAGGGCCCTCTTATTGGCCCTACTATATAGAATTGGTGGCCTTTATATTTAATGCAAAGGGAACTATGTCTAGTTTATTTAAAATATGGATTATTACTTAGTCCGATTATGTGGTGATCACTCAATTAGCCAAATAGAAATACACTAAATAACAACATTCAATATGTGTCTAACAATCACGGTACCATTATTATAATTATATTTCACATACTCTTACCAACAATAGATCTTGTATGCATAAGTAAAAAAAAATAGTAATATACTAAACTATGCCCACCCATATACACATGGATACTAGTTCTAATGGAGGTAATCCTCATGGTTAGATAATTTTTATGGTATATTTGTTGTGGAACAGATAATAGCATACACATGCGCATCCTATAAGTTTATATCTAATACTGTAATTTTAGTAACTTATCAAATTTTTTTGCTTAATATGTATATGTGTATGATTTTAATTTAGTCATCTATCATTGTCACTTTTTTCTTATAATTATCATTATTAATATTGTAAAATTCATGGTCATCACCCTTCTCATTATTACGTCATGGGTTCAATTCACCTCTATTGAATTGACATCATTCTCATTGTATTACGAAGCCATAATTTCAACTACCTTCTCTAGGGTATATGGAGAGACTCCTATTACCATGCTTTTTCCTCATTGAAATTCTCTTTTTCTTTTTTTTTATTAATTTTTTATACGTCATGGATTTCTTTTATTTATTTAAACTTCCATGCATATATATATATATAATTTCTTATTTAGGACCAAAATGAAAATTAATTGCTCTTTAAATTAAAAATAATTACTAATATATAGTTATAAAATTACGACTTACAAGCAAAATATACCAAAATTATAATTGTGCATACATCATATTTAAATAACGCGATAACCATACCTATATTTGTATAGATGTCGGGTTTAGTATTCATGGCAACCGCATAGGAAAAAAGTGAAACGAGAACACCTTTTGGAAAAGCAGAAAAAGTGACGCCAATAGAAAAAACCAAAAAGTAAAAAGATAGGAGAGAGGAGAGAGAGAGGAAGAAGGAGAGGCAAGAGAGAAGAAAAAAAAAGAACAGTCAGAAGAGATAAGCGAGGGAAGGGGGGAGAAGGAGAGAAAAAGACGTGATGCATGAGACAGAGAGAGAGAGGTGTTGTAAATTTTACTCTTGCTATATCATGATTTTAAACGGTGGTGTATATCAAAAATTAGTATATCTTGTTTATCAAACGTAATATATGTATGATATTAAAACATTAAATTGTTATTTTTAGATGTGATTTGTATGTAAATTTTGATATTCTGTTATATAGATGTGATATAGATATAGGATTTTGATAATTAATTTCGTTTTACTTGTATATTGATAATTTTTTTCTATAAAAATGATATACAAGTGTTTCACCCCATATATATATATATATATATATAATCATTTAATTACTTTAAGCCTGCCCTCCCCTTTTTTAAAGCTATTTACACATTAATGTATTTGTATATATTATTTAATTACTTTATGTCATTTACCATTTTTATATATGATCTTAATTTTTTTTTATTTAGACATTTCATATTTTACTGGTATCATATATTATTTTATTACTAGGCGCCATTTAGCATGATTGTTAATTTGTTATTGTCTTAGTTACTATGTCATTATTTTATTCCCATTATGTAATATGTCAATCATTACAAATAATTTCCTTTGTTAAGTAATTAAATCCACTATTCATTCCCTTCCACCAATTATATATATTATCCACGTCATGTTTGAAACTCGGAGAAAGGGTAAGAAGGCAAATATGGATTCCTCTTGTACGCGGTTTAAACAATATGCAAGTCACAGGTTTAGGGTTTAGGAATGAAACCATGAAGCAGTTAGCACTTTAATCCCGCATGAAGAGGCTAAGTTTAGCCTCACAGGAACATAGAAAAAGAAACTCTGAATATAGCTATATTTACTCGATATCGTAATGATTTACAATTGAGAGGAATACCCCTATAGGTACAAGTAGCCTTCTAAAATGGATGGTCTAGATTTATCTTATCTAATGATTATAACTGAATCATTCTAACTCGTGTTAGTTATATTTACCTACCTTACCTACTATGATACGATGTATCTAAACATTCTAGGTATTTTGGGACCTTCCAAAGTCTTATAGAACATTTCAGAATCATCTCAATCTTGTAATCACTACGAATATAAATTTTTAGATTCTTCTAGAACATTTCAAAATCATCTCAGTCTTGTGACCGACTTCAAATGTAAACCTTGGCCTTGTCTTATTGTTGAGCCTTTAAGAACCATGTGAATTTGGGGCCATCTCTAGGGTCCGCGACACACACCTCAATTCCAAATAGTATAAAATTTATAAAGAAATACAATCAGGGACATTTTATAGAGAAATGCAATTATTGTTTCTTCATCATGATAGGAAGGCACATGCATAATACAAATACACCCACTTCCTTTATTTATTTATTTATAGGTAAATTACACTAGAAAGCTACAACGTTTAAAGGTAAGTTCATTTGAGGTTACAATATTTCGAATGATTAAAAAGAGGTCATAGCATTTAGAGAATTTAGTCAATCGAGGTCATTATTGACATGTGTTAACTGGAAGAATATTTTAATTTAAAACTCATAAAATCTAGCACGTTGTAACACATGTCAATAATGATATCAATTGACACACTTTTCTAAAGGATTTGACATTTTTTTAACTACTCAAAATATTGTGATCTCAAATAAACTTACTCCCTAAATATTATAACCTCTTTTTAATCATTCGAAATATTGTGACCTCAAGTAAACTTACATCAAGAGTTATGCATACGAGTTATGCATGCTAATCTGTCTCGTCTTGTGAGTTATGCGGGTTAGCCCACTTTGGCCCGCATCCTATGCAGACCAAAATTTTTGGCCTAAGTTCCCCTGCGTGGGTTAGTGGGTTAAATAGGCTGGCTCACAAGCCCCTTAATATTTTTTTTTAATTGAAAAAATTTATAAGAATTCAAATTTAAATTAGGTAAGGCACATTAAATTAAATAAATAAATCAAATGAATTTAAAATTGTAAAAACATTTACATCTTGGAGATGGTGTTTATATTTAGTTCATGTTGCTTTTTGGTTGCTGACATAATGACATTAGACATGGAACCCTAACGTGTGTGTGTGTATTATGTATATGGTACATTTGCCCCCATATCTTTTCTACTAAATGTCACAAAATTACCTCACATGAGTAGGCAAATTTTTCTCATATCCACATTTCCCTTTATAACAAATTCTACAAAATTCTCATCGTGTCTTTTTTTTTTTTTCTAATTATATTGTTAAATTAATCTTGGCATGTGTATATCCACTACACTTCTACTAGTATTTAATGATGATTACAAAACAATAAGTCCCACATGGATAATGGAAAGCTTCTAACAATCCATTCACTTGACATTAATAGCTATTCATTCCTTTCTGATATTACGGTGTCCACTTAAAAGGAATGACAATTTATAATGAATTGCTGTTACGTATGGATAACAATTCATATCTCTAGCCTATGAATTGCCATTTAATGGTCTATTTTTTAATTTTATCATAAATACATTTGTTTTGAAAATAAAAACTATACAATTATCATTTATCTATAATAAATACAGGGCATTATAGTTATTTTATATTTTACTTTAATAATTACTTATTTTACTTTTTACACTAAATGAATATTGCAATAGTTATTACAACCCTATTACATTCGCTTTGAATTTAAATTTCTACTTACTCCATTCAGCCAAGTGAATGGGCCATAAGTAAACATCAGCATGAGGTAAAAAGCTCAATTATAGGTGTTGTGAATAGCCCAACATTCCAAATCATATAAAACCACTAAAATAATTTCTATCATAGTTTTTGACTAAGTATCTTTAATAACATCCTTTTATGTTTGTTAAGTGTGGGTTTGTGGGCTAACCTGACCTGTAGCGGGTTATATAGGGTGAGCCATTTTTACCTACACATTAAACGGGTTAAAATTTTTAGTCCAATCAACAATTTTTTAGGGATTATACGGGCTGACCCCCATAACTTGCCCTATTTGTATAACTTCATTACCTCCAAACATAATGACATTCTAGTATAATTTACTTATTTATTTATTTGTTTATTCTCCATGTAAATTTATGTGCATATATGTTTGTACATTTTCCCTTATGAGTCCATTATATTAATGACACTTGTGATGGTCATGTGACTTATAATACACACACACATAAGCAGATATGTACCTACATTGTGTATGTAAAAATTAAATAAAGTTGTATAGTAAAATTTATAAGATATCAAATTAATAAAATAAGCTATTAACATGACCGAGTAAAAATAATAAAAAATATATACAAATAATTTGAAAAGTATACATATGGAGAGAATGTGATAATGGCGTTAAAGAATATGTATAGAACATGAGATGAGATAGAGAGAGAAAAATGCAAAAATGCACTTAAAGAATATGTGTAGAGAATGATATGGGATGGAGAGAGAATATGATAAAATAGGACGGTTACAAAATAAAGATAGTGATATAGCTGCTCATGGTTGTGCTAAAATATTAGAGTTGCATAATTCCTTATTCTCTTTATAATAGTGGTATATTTCCATTTTCACTTGCCTCTTGTGAGTAGTTAATTTTTGGTATAAAAAAATATGGAGGATCTTACTTCTAGCTTCAGTTTGGTAGACATACTTCCTTAAATCATTGAAGTTTGGTTAACAAACTTTTGCAGATGTCATGTATAAGCATGCCAAATCACCTAAGTAAAAGTGATCATCCTATTTCTGTATTGCATATTTTCCTTCATTTTTTTTCCCCCTTTAGAAAGTTCTCCTTGCCAACACTATCTACGTAGCCATTAGATTGTTCTAAAACAACAGTCCACGCCAGCTAATATTAATGTCTGTTAGCAACTACCTGTACAGAATCTTCAACGTGATACAATTTAAAAAGTCTAAATCTTCATCCAAAATTATGTTGAAGTTCGGTTACTAAAATGAACACTTTAAAACATTGAGGTACCCGAACTGGCTTTATCCCCAAACAGTATTGATGTTGGAGGAGAATACCCCTCTTCCTCTTTCCTCATGTTGGATTTTGTTACTGTGCAAGAATAATCTGTGAATAAAACTATAGCAAAGTTTGAAATTTGGATTAAGATAGTTTAGGGATTCAGCAACATCTTTTTTCATTTTATGGTTTCGGTCAAAGCTTCACAAGGAGTAAGTGATTGTTTGTTATATAATATATATATTAGTTTACACCATACTTACAAGCTTAAACTTTTAGATTAAATGGTTGTGGTGCTAATTTAAATATGCTATCACTGTTCGAATCTTTATGCACTAACTTCAATCCATTTTAGTTGACAAGTGAAGGACAATGTTATGTATAATAAATATAATAGAATAAGCTTAAACTTTTTAGATTAGATGGTTGGTAAGTGGAAGAGAATACTATATATAAGAAATATAATAGAATAAGCTTAAGCTTTTTAGATTAGATGGTTTTGATGTGCTAACTTGAATAGAATTTACAGTCTTTTCTCTTGGTCAATATTCGGTTTTCAATCTTGATGCTGGATACATAACATGATTAGTCTCCTCTTTCCTCATGATTATTATGGATGTCGTGTAGGAATAATCTTAATAAAACTATAGCCATGTTTGGAACATGGCAGCGTCAGAATGTAAGTTACTTTCCTTCTGATCATGAAATCAGCTCATGTTCATTGAGAATTGTATTGGCCTTCGGGTGAAAAATACTGAAGAAGGTGTTTATATCTGTTACAGATGAAGTTTACCTGATTTGGCTTAGGCATTTTACCATGGGTTGCCTTTTCTTTTTCAT
Source organism: Combretum micranthum (assembly GCA_024138025.1). Taxonomy (NCBI): domain Eukaryota; kingdom Viridiplantae; phylum Streptophyta; class Magnoliopsida; order Myrtales; family Combretaceae; genus Combretum; species Combretum micranthum. The sequence continues at coordinate 1,075,924 of JAMXBD010000149.1, read as the reverse complement.
GAGCATTTCATGAATAATTTTAGCAACTTTTAGGAAGAATCAATGAAGGCAAAGTCCGAGGCTGCTTCAAATGACCGAAGAATTGGCAGAAGTGTTGAATTTAGTAAATTTTTTATCTTGTGGGATGATGAAAGTTGCAGGTTGAAGAAATAAAGAAAATGACCAATCGGGAAGAAATACAATTCTCTCATCGGAATTTTGTTTGCTTTGAGCAATATTACAGATGAGTACACAAAGTGAAAGAGCATGAAAAACGTTGGTATGCAAACCAATGATTATATGATTAAGGGGGAAATATTATAAAATAGATGATCTGACAATTATACAGGGGGACTGTCATATTAAATAACAGATTACGTTACAAGGAGGATATGCACTATCATAATTGGAGCAATCCTATTGCTTGCTGCAGAAAAATATTTTTAGGTGTGTTTGGATTGTCAGATTTCTATCTGTATCATATATGTATCTGATCTGCATCTGTGAATTATCTGTATCATATTTGCATCGTTTCTATTTGATCAGTTTATAAGTAAAATTGTTAGTTTTTTGTTGTTATTTATTTCTTGACAAACATCTATTTGAAAACGATAAAAATATGATGTCAAAATGATTAGAATATGATGAAAAAAATAGACCCCCTGCCATCCATGTTGAGTGGAATAGTAAGCACGGCTTCTCTATAATTACACTCACTCTTGTTGGGTTCTATTAACCACAAAGGAGAAAATTTATTATGGCTATGCACATCCCAGTGGCATGTATTACATTTCTTTTCCTTTTCCTTCTGCCTTTGTTGAAAAAAAGGTTCAATGGAGAAACCCGAAACGAGCCTCCAGGACCCCCCAGGCTTCCAATTATTGGAAATCTGCACCTGCTAGGAAAACTTCCACACCAATCTCTATGGGGACTCTCCAAAAAGTATGGCCCTGTCATGCTGCTCCAACTTGGCAGCAAGCCAACTCTCGTGGTCTCCTCAGCCGAGGCTGCAAAAGAAGTCCTGAAAATTCATGATCTTGATTGTTGTAGCCGCCCCAAATTGGTTGGCACAGGGAGGCTTTCCTACAATTACCTCGATGTGGCATTTGCACCATATGGAGATTATTGGAGGGAAATGCGGAAAATTTGTGTGGTTGAATTGTTTAATACCAAAAAGGTGCAATCATTTCAATACGTCATAGACAAAGAGATTGAATTGTTCGTGGATTCGATCTCCCAAGCAGCTTCCAAAGGTACCAAAGTGGATCTAAGTGAAAAGTTTATTTCACTTAATGCTAGTATCACCAGCAGGGTTGCGTTTGGGAAGGGATTCCAGGGAAGTGAATTTGGAAATTTCAGGGAAGTGATTCATGAGGCAGCGGCCATGTTGGGAAGCTTCTGGGCCGCAGATTCTTTCCCTTACTTTGGTTGGATTGTTGACAGAATCAGTGGTTTACATACTAGGCTAGAGAAAAGCTTCCACACTTTGGATTCCTTCTATAAACAGGTAATTGATCAGCACCACAACTCTGAGAAGTCTGATCAAGAGCAAGAAGACATTGTTGATATGTTGCTAAGATTGCAGAAGAATCAAACTGAATTCGGATCTATGTCACTTGGCGAAGATCATATTAAGGCCTTGCTTATGGTACTCTATACTGTTCTTTCTTGAAAAAATTAGAAAATCCATGAAAGTGCAATTAAGCTCTTATACTTTGTTTGGTTTAGCTTTTCTTTTGATTCAATTAGTTCTAATGAGTAATATTAGCCTAAATTGATTCAACTAACTTCTCTATCCCTAAAATTTCCTGGAAATTACCTTGCTTTGAGTAGAAGCAATCTAAAATGTAAGCTTACTAAAGAACCATCAGGGTTCAATTACTATGTTACCTTACTCCGACCTGGTTAAATTAGATTCCTTGATTATATATATCTCATGTTCATTCATAGATTTATGAGAAGTGAACTCCTAGTATCACTTATTATAACTCTTCTTTAAGCTACTCTAATGATACAATGATATCCCTCAATAAAATGCGGACCTCAAAGCAGCAAGACATCAAGGTGTCCATTGGTGTAATGACCTCAAGTTTGATAGAAATACTGACTGGGACAAAATCATGAGGCATAAGATGCTAAAGTGGACAATAGCTTAGTTGGCAGAGTTGGAGGTTTTATAGATATATTACTCTGTTTACTCAGAGCTAGCTAATTTGTTCCTTGTTTTGCTATATCTTAGAACATATTTTTAGGTGGAATTGAGAGTAGTACAGCTGTTATGGAGTGGACTATGGCAGAGCTGGCTAGGAACCCAAGAATCACGAAGAAAGCACAAGATGAAATCAGAAGCTGCATTGGAGATAAAGATCGAGTAACCGTGAATGACATTGAACAGCTCAAATACCTGAATATGATCATCAAAGAGACCATGAGATTGCATCCTCCAGGTCCCCTCCTGGCTCCGAGAGAAACCATGAATCACTTCAGGATCAATAACTATGACATTTACCCAAAAAGTCGGATCCTGGTTAATGTATGGGGCCTTGGGAGAGATCCTAACCTGTGGGAGAATCCTCTGGAATACATTCCAGAGCGGTTTTCAGATAGTTCTATTGACTATAAGGGACAGCATTTTGAGCTTCTCCCGTTCGGATCTGGCCGAAGAGTTTGTCCTGGAATGTACATGGGAATGACAATGCTGGAGCAGACCCTTGCCAATGTTCTGCATTGTTTCAATTGGAAACTTCCTGATGGAATGAAGGAGGATGATGTAGACATGCAAGAAGGAGCTGGCATAGCCTTGTACAAGAAAGTTCCTATTTGTCTTGTTCCAATGAAGCGATATCTCAAGTAGGTTTCTTAAAATATAATATGATATCCGAAACATATTTCCGGTCAAATAATTATGGTTACTTTGTGTGACATCTCAAGGATTGTAATGTGTAATTTTATTGTTAAAATTCAGTAAACAGGTTTGATTTTGTCATGTATACTGGCTCCACATATGAATATCATTATATTACTAACAAGGGATGGAAGCAAAATCTTAAAATGGAGGGATGGGACCTTGCATTAACATTACAATAACCCAACAAAAGAAATATTCACTTGTTTTGGCAAACGGATATATATGGATTTTTTTTAGCAAATCTTCGGATTCCTCACATTCCGCATGGTACTTTACATCCTACTAGTAAGTTTCTATTCAAATTTAGGAATTCATACTCGCAGTAGGATCTTGAGGGTTACCATTGGAGTAATAGAAACAAACAATTTGGGGTCCATTGAAACAACACTTTCGCTTTCTAAACACTAGCATCTTGTTGATAATACGTTGTTGCAACAATGAAATACGAATCTAATCAAACTCTGTTGATAATCTCTGCTAATCAGCCTGGAAGGGGACAAAACATCGATGGAAAGGCTTTCGAAAATTTCAGTATATCAGGTGACTTTTGGAGCATCACTAGTTCCTGTGAGATGGACCATAGTCAAGTTTCGAATTAAAAGGAGATTTGTCTTTTCTGGCTTCATATAAAACGAGATTTTTTCTTCAAACTACTAATGCACAAGCTTCCAATAATAATATAACACTGCCATAGCTACTAGGAACCCCAGTGATTCAGATTTTGGATTTATAAGAAGTAAACATGCTTGCAAAGATGTTGGTAAAATTATACAGGGATATTGAATCTTTTTCTGCATTTCACACTAAAAATTGGCAATGATAGGGTTGTGTTCATATTTCAATGGTGTTTCGTTTTTGCTTTTTATTTAATGAAGAATGTGGTTTTGTGAAAATTTCCGGAGGATGGGTTTTTCTGGGTCCATGTGCTTGTTTTATGTGTTCATCTCTTTCATTTTTCTTATGGTTAATGTTTACTTTTACGGAAAATATGGTTTTCTTAGATTATATTAATGCAATAGGGTGAATTATAATGTACTGCAAAAAAACCGCGTTTAAAGTTAAAAATTTTATCTTTAAATGTAAATTTCTATCATAAAAATTATTATCAGTAATTCTATTTGTACAAGTAGAATTTTTTTTATCAATTTTCTATCGTAGTATTTCTGTTTCTAAAAGTCAGTTTTCTTATAATACTGGAAGGTCATAATATTTGAAATTAAGTTTATTTAAGGTCACAACGTTTGGAGAAGTGGATCAATTAAAGTGACCATTGACACATATTAGAATATGGCGGGTCTTCAGAGTTTTAATTAAATTTTTCTCTTATAAACACATGTTAATGATGACCTCAATCAACTAATTTCTTTAAACGTTGTGACCACAAGTGAACCCCTTGAAATATTTTGACCTCAAATGAACCAACCCTCAAATATTATGACCTTCCGATGTAATTTACCATAATCTAAAACAATTTATTGTTGTGGCTTTGTTTATTTATTTATTTATTTTTTCATTATTTATATATTGAGAGTAGTTGAGAAAAATGTATATAGTGTTTAGATCCTTTGTTTGTTTTTTTCACAATTCTTATTATATATTGAATGAAAATGTTTTAGACATCCTTTATGTTTGGAATTATCAGTTTACTTACAACAATGCCAACAAAGGTGCTATCATGGATCAAGTTAGGTCCATTCAACAAGAAAAAATTTTACAAATGGATCATGTAAAAAACACATTAATGGACTTAACACCATATATAATCTAAAATCTTTACATAACTCACATATTTCCCATATGAGACTTTCTTAACCCCACTTTTGTATCATTATGTCTCTCATGTTTGTCTTTGAAATTAATGTGGGTTGTATTTGATTGAACTGATATATAAAATGACTCATATTACATGATAAAATCCATGCCTTTGAATTTTCAAGGCTGCAATGGAGAAATCCCAAAGAATAATGTTACTATCATAAATCCATGCCAGTGGTGTGCGTCATTTTTTGAAGATTAGGATGTAAGGTGTGCATATTGTGATATTTGATTGGGGTTCAATAAGATTATGTTGTTCAATTTGTGTTTGTTGTTAATTTCCCCTATTGATAGTACCAAGGACAAGATATTCAAATTGCTTTATAGAAAGAATTTGATTGCTAGAATGTCACAAGTGACTACAAACACCAATATATGTGATGCATTTTAGCTTAGCAAACTCAATTAAGGGTCATTTTTTGTTGGTCAAGCTTAGAGAGCTTTTGGAAAGCTTGAATTGATTCACATTGATGTGTGTGGATTGATGAATACTCGTTCCTCCAATGGTAGCAAGTATTTCCTATTGTTTATACATGATTGTACCTAATATTGTTAGGTATTTTTTCTTAAGCAAAAGACACAACTCTTTGATATGTTTAAAAAATTCAAAGCCTTTGTTGAGACTCAATTTAGCTACTTAGTCAAGATTCTAAGATACGATAACAGAGCTAACTATACCTTTAATCAATTTAAAGAGTGTTTGGAAGAGGCCCCAAATTAAATCCCCAGTCGTAACCCTAACTCAAACTTACGTTCAACCACTCTTGCACCTAATTTTGCCACTCTAAGGAAAAATTCGACTACTCCATGAACCACTGCAGTAAGTTTGTGTGAAGCTCAGCAATATTTATCAAATCTAACTATGATTATGTGACTTTTTATGGTGATTCAAGGTTCTTTGATGATTGCTCTTATTATCCATGATATTATTGTCAAGAATGATCAATAGATGTTTATTTTGTGTTGTCTTTTCATAATTTAGTGTTTTATGTCCAAAAGATAAATCAATCAATTAATTAACTACTATAGATTCCTAATGAGTCATTATGTAGCCCTCATCTTCTACTCTAGCACTTACACCTGTTACATCATTAAATTGAATGGGAGTATTTTTTTTCAATGAGCCCATATCATTCTAGCTTTCTTTCATGATCAAGACATCTTAAAATATTAATGAATTCACCTCCTAAAGATATTAATAGTAAATATCTAGAATGGGATCAAATTGACCAGCTTTATCTTCATTTGCTTTGGAATTCAATGGAATCTCATAAATTTAACTTATGTAACATTTTTAGCACCTATAAAGAAGCTTAGGATTACCTTAAGTTCCTCCATGCCTCGAATAATACATGTACGTATGAAGTTTTGGTTATTTTCTTTCAACTACAATAGGAGGATAAGGATTTTATTGGAATATTATGGCAAGGTTAAATTATGTCTAGTAGAAATGAATGATGTGATGCCTCTTAGTAGCGACATGAAAGAAATGTAGAAAAACGTGATAGCCTTGCAATGGTTAATCTTCTTCATGGTCTTCTCACACGCATTATGTTTTTGTATAGTCTACACTGTGTCTTACTTCCCCCTCAAATTGTTCATCTTTTTTTAGTTAGACACCTCTTGGTAGATGTAGAGGATCTTTTAGCAGAGGAGGAGGCCGTATAGGTTGTTGAAGATGAGGCCATAGATTACTTCAATATTACTTCAATACTGTGGTCATTGTCATTGTCCATGTCATACTCAAGAGACTTGTTAGGATTTACATGGACATCTGCCTTTGGGCTCTTATTGTTTAGTTTGATAGTTTTGCATGTGCACCTAGTCTAAATTTACATGGTGAAGAATCTCAGTTATCTACTATGGCTTTACCATGGGAGTGGTAGGCTACTGCAATGTCAAAAATGTGTCTTAACCATTTGCTTCATCTTTAGTATAGTCAAGTAATCGAATTGTTTGCTAACTTAAGCTTCTTAAAATATTCAGTTGTCGATCAGTACCACAAATCATATGTTAACTACAATCAATTTCTTTTCACACATGTCTTACTCTTTCAATTGCCAAATGTCACTTACGCTTCCACTTCACCAAATGGTGGGATTTACACCACCTCACTTGTTCCTTCATTTTCCTTGAACTTGGTTCTGTATATTCCCAACTTGCCTTGTAACTTACTATTTGTTAGTGTTAGGATAATTAATTATATTAGTCAATGACAATTTTGTAATTTTATATTTATGATATATAATATTGTGTTAGGGCTTTGATATACCCTAACACAATTTCGGCCTCAATATGGTATCAGAGATTGGCTGAGGACCGCCATCTATCTTCTACCAATGGCCAGCCAAACCTCAACAAATCCAATGAATACTACCATCAACAAAAGCCACCATAGTCACCATGAACTCTAACCTTTCATCATCCACAAACACCACCATGAACTCCAAACAAAACACCTCATCAAAACCTATGAATAAAACCATTCAATCACAACCAAATCCATCCATTCCATCCAGACCCTAACTTTACAATATCAGCCACCATTGCAAATGTTCTCTCATCCAGCCGCTCTCACTACCACAAGTTTGATTGAGGTTCGGCATCATGCAATATTCTTTGATTCAGATTTAAGGAATTTTTTTGTTCTTTGTTATGGTGATTTAATTTGAAAGATATACTATTGGTTAAGTATGTTCAATGAGTTATCTATCATCAAGATTGTTCAATTGGGGTTGTTCTATTTTGTTATGTTTATTGTATAAATTAGTGTGTCGCTTATCATGGATCCTAAATCTGTCATTACATTGCCCACATCACTTGCTTTGGCACTTACTTCCATCCAATTGAATGGTAGAAATTACTTTCAATGGGCAAGTATGATTCAAGCATTTTTTTTGTGGTCAACACTATCTTAAGATACTAACAGATTCCCTCTCTAAGGAGACTGACAACAAATATGTAGAATGGGATCAAATTGATCCATAATACCTTCATTTGTTGTGGAATTCGATGGAACCTCAAATATTTAATTTATGTAATAATTTTAGTACTTGTAAAAAAGTGTAGGACTATCTCAAGTTCTATATGCCTTGAATGACACATTCGTGTATGATGTTCTTATAAACTTCTTTCAATTGCAGCAAAGGGCTAAGGATTTTACTAAATATTATGGGGAGGTTAAAAAACGTCCTGAGGAGATGAATGATGTAAGGCCTTTTAGTATTGATCTTATAACGCCCTAATCTGAAGGCATTACAACCCACCACATGTCCTCATTAGGTATGGACACACTAAGGCTATTATTCTACTAATCCACAAATTTGAGTCATACAACATCAAACTCTCATATACAGGATACATGTTTAAAAACATTTCATATAACAAAGCTTCTAACCAACTTAGTTGGCATAACCAAAAGCCAACTCAATTCAAACTAAAACATCCTGAGGAAAAAAAACTCATAAAACTTTAGATTTATAAAAATATTATAAAACTTTATAAAATCTTCAACTTTCTCTATCTCCGAACCAGCATATCTATACATTAGTAAGAAAGTCAGGTCCACAATCGTCCGCCCTATAGTCCACATAGACATCATGGTCCAACAGTTTAAAGACTACTAGATCATCACCTATCCTTGAAAAATAGAAAGAAATGAGTACAAAGGCCTAGTACGCCATACCGCAAGCACATGCACATGAACAAGCATAATACAAATTTCATATACAATTTAATAATATATACAACAATCAACAGGTTATTATCTTTGATTAGCTAGCAAACAACACGGTTTAGAACTATTGGCCATTAGTTCTAAACCTAAAGTAACTCATGATTCCGTAAAAGCAAACAATATGGAAAATAGTAATATATACATATAATTGTGTTAGGAACTTCCACACATACTGGGTACCGTTTTTGCACCACTCCTAGATTATCATAATGATCTTTGTGCATGACTCTACTCAAGACAACGACACACACGGATCATGAAGACACCATTCTAGTAGCAAAGATCCTCCTGATCTATTAGACTCAGCCATAGATAAGCAACAAATCAAATTTAAAAGTCGAACAACAGTTAATCAGTTTAAAAATACTACTCCTACAATCACAAGCAATAAGCTAGGTAAGGTCGCACTTGAAATCACTTTAGGAATCGAAACCCTAATTTCACCAATAACACCTTATTATAATTAAAACCTCCATCAAAATATATTTTCATGAAATAATCATAAGCCCATCATCATCTAAAACCCTAAATTCTAAAAAGAACAACAAACTCAAAACCACAATAATTAAAATTTATAGATTCGTACACACCTTTCTCCTTTTGATTGTGAAACCACAAAATCTCCAATCCACACTTAGGGTTTTCTCAAAAATTTTTCCAAAACTTGACTCCTTTTAATATTAATAAAGAAATTCATAAAAGATTTCATTAAGGATTAGTTCCTTAGATCTTGAATCTTGATCCTCCTTGAAGCAAGATCGCTATTGATAGATTTCTTAGGATCTCTAAAAGCTTAGAGAGAGATTATCATAGCTTTCTAGGCTTAGGAAAAGATTTTAGAGAAGAAGGAATAGGCTAAGGTTATAAAGAAAATTTGGAAACCCTTCAAATTCCGTGTCTATACGCTGGCCTAAGTAGAAAAGCTGGCGGCCTATACTTGCAAAATTGAATCTGTGGCCATTGAGGCCGCCTCTAATGCTAGCAACGTTGGCATTAAAGGTCGGCGACTTTAAGGCAGTATATAATCGCATCTCCTTATCTTTAATCTCGTGTCTACCATTTGATATAATATATACATATATATTATGATGGATCCTAATGTTGGGTTCCAAGGGTTTAAAATTTTTATAAAGATCAAATCTTTTTGCAGCGGAATCAAAAGAAAAACCTAACCCAGTATCCATGTGTATCGATTAGATCAGAACAGATAAAGATTTCAGATCCATACCTTTTTGGTACTTTTTCAAATCTGGAAATTCGGATCTGAGATGTTGCAAACGCAAACACCCTCTACGGTATCCACAAATGAATGCTCCTTAAAGATCCTCTGTGTGCTAGCACAATCTAGAACACCTTCTAGATTCGAACGGGATTAAACTTTCTAATCACGACTCTCGTGTTATTTGCTTTAGGGTTTACAGTGTTTCACTGCAGTCTAATGTGACAGCATGTGTTGTCTAACCCTAAAGACAAACCCTTATGTTCTATTTATAATGTCATTCAATAATGACATTTTTACCCCTTAATCTAATTAGGGATAAATAATTATATTATAATTTATTAAATAAATTATAAGATAATTAACGAACATAAGAATCCCTAATCTAATTAGGGAACATAAAACTATTTGGCCTAGGGCATAATTACCAACAATCTCCCACTTGCATTAGGCCAAATTATAATTGTTTATTATTCCCGTTGGACTTATTTAAATTCAGTCCACGATCCTTTTAGTTCATTCTTGTGTGTGACCCTGTAGGTTCACTTAATGTTGGCAGTAGATCTAAAACACACTTTAGATCTACAAGACATAATTGGTCTCTAGCAAGACATTATGTCTACCCAAATTAAGTGAAGATCGGTGATCCGACTCTACCTATTAACAGTCAGTTATTTAATCCTTTTGTTACACGATATCTTATAATTAAACATAAGGTGTGGATCAATACACACTTATATCGTTTAATCACATATTTCTTGATTCCAGAGTATGACTGACTTAAACAAATGATATTGATAACTCCTTATCAATTCATTCGAGCATGGCCATGCATTTCTCAGTCTTACCCATCAAGAGGCCCAAAAGATATCTCTCTCAAATTAATGAGAGGAACAAATCCCATCTTAATCACTCAACTTCCTCTACATGATTCATATTATGCCGAATCCCAACCTTTATAATTATCCGGTTAAAGATAATGTTTGATTGAGTCAAAACACAATATTTCTCATGTTGGAATCTATGATGATTTCAGGTCTAAGGACTAAAATAACACTGCAAATGAGAAATACTTATCGCATTGATCCATATAGTATTCTCATATTTGGTCAATCCAATACAATGTACTCTTACATGTATTCATGTGCTGAATTGACATCTCATATCCATAATCAGTAAAACATGATCATCATCCAGCCAACATACTAGTCTTAATTCATTATTATTTCATATAATGAACGACTAGGGATAATTTAGAATAAAGTTATTTCTCACCTTATGGTTTTACTATTAAAGTGACATACTTTAATGACATAAGGAATAACCAATTTATTCAAGGAATAATACTTTATCAAAACAAAAAGCCAATAACAACTTTGATAAAGAAAATGACAAATATACTATAATGATAATAAACATTCAATGACATAGAATCCATATGCTTAGGGCACATCACTAGCAATCTCCCACTTGCACTAGGCTTGGTTAGATACAGGTCTAACACCTAATGCTCTAGTATGACCATCATACTTTGACTGTGGAAATGGCTTAGTCAATGGATCTGCTACATAGTCATCTGTATGTACTTTGCATATCTTAACATCTCTTCTATCGATGATCACTCGAATGAGATGATAACATCTGAGTATTTTTTGGATCACTGATGTGATCTTGGTTTCTTAGCTGCATCCGATGCTGCTATATACTCTGCCTCTATGGTAGAATCCACAACAGTACTGTTTGGAACTCTTCCAGCTTATAGTATCTCCATTTAAACAAAATACATAACCTGTTTGCGATCAGAAATCATCAAAATTGGACTGAAACTGATATTTATGTAACCATTTACCACAAGATCAGTTTCCTATCCCATTTATCAAAACGACATCCTTAGTCCTTCTCAAGTACTTTAGACTGTTTTTGACTACTATCCAGTGACTCTCACATGGATCTGACTGATACCAACTAGTGATGCATAAACGACATCTGGTCGAGCGCATAACATGGCATACATGATGAAACCAATAGCAGAAGCATATGGAATCCTACTCATGTGTTCACGCTCCTCCTTCTAAGCAGGACATTGAGTCTTACTCAATTTAATTCCATGTGACATTGGGAGAAATCCTCTTTTAGATTTTTCCATACTAAATCCTTTTAGTACTTTGTCAATGTATGCACTCTAACTTAGGCTAATGCTCCTTCTAGATCTATCTCAATAGATCTTAATGCCTAGAATATAGGCAGCTTCACCTAAGTCCTTCATTGAGAAACAATTTCCTAATCATGTCTTGACATTTTGTAATGTAGGAATATCGTTTCCAATGAACTATATGTCGTTTACATAAAACACTAAGAAAACTATTGCGCTCCCACTAACTTTCTTGTAAACACAAGATTCATATTCATTCTTGATGAAATCAAACTGTTTGATTGCATCATAAAGACGAAGATTCCAACTCCGAGATGCTTGCTTTAATCCATAAATGGATCTTTGAAGCTTACAAACCCTATGTGAATTCCCTAGATTATCAAAACCCTCCGGTTGTGTCATGTACACATCCTCAATGATGTTTCCATTCAAGAAGGCTGTTTTGACATCCATTTGCCATATCTCGTAGTCATAATACGTAGCTATAACAAGAAGAATTCTCACAAACTAAAGCATGACTACAAGTGAAAAGGTTTCATCATAGTCTATACTATGAGTTTGCTTAAAACCTTTTGCAACTAGTCGTGCTTAGTAGGTATGCACTTTGCTATCCATGTCAGTTTTGTTCTTAAAAACCCATCTACACCCAATAGTCTTAACACACATCAGGTGGATCAATCAAAGTCTAAACTTGATTATCGTACATGGATTGCATTTCTAATTTCATGGTTGATAACCATTTCTCAGAGTCAGGGCCCTCCATCGCTTCCTGGTAAGATGTGGGCTCATCTTGATCTATGAGTATAACATCACAATTGTCAGTGTTGAGAAATCCATATTTCTCAAGCTCATGATAAATCCTACCAGACCTACCCAGGCCTTTAGCTAGTGGTTCAGGCTCAGCAACTACTTGCAAGTCTGATTGAACATCCATCATGGGTGTTATGTTAGTTTGTGGTTCTCGAACTTCTTCGAGTTATATTTTACTCCCACTGGTTTCTTTAGAGACAAATTCTCTTTCTAGAAAGTAACCATTACGAGCAACAAACACTTTGTTCTCAAATCGGTTTTAGAAGTAATATCCTTTTTTTTTTTGTTTCTTTTGGATATCCCACAAACAACCATATATTAGATTTGGGTGCGAGCTTGTCAGACACTTGACGTTTGACATATGCATCACAGCCCAATATCTTTAAAAAGACAAACTGGGACGTTTCCCATTCCATAACTCATATGGTGTCATTTCAACCGATTTTGATGGAACCTCGTTCAATATAGACGCAACAGTTTCTAGGGAACCCCAAAAAGAATATTGGAAGATCTGTCTGACTTATCATTGATCGAACCATATCTAATAAGGTTCAATTTCTCCATTTAGAAACACCAGTCCATTATGGTATTCTTGGAGGAGTTAATTGTGAGATTATCTCATAATCCCTAAGATAGTCAGAAAAATCTTGGATTAAATAACCTCTTCTAGCAGGTGAACTCAATGGTCTGCATACATCTGTATGTATGAGACTCAACAAGTCAGTAGCTCTCTCACTTTGTCCAGTAAAAGGAGTTTTTGTCATCTTACCCATTAAAAAGATTCTCATGATTCATATGATTCAAAATCAAATGAATCTAAAAACTCATCTTGATGAAGTTTTGATATGTGTTTCTTTTTAATGTGTCCTAAATGACAATTCCAGAAGTAAGTCGGATTTGAATCTTTTGGTATTTATATTATAAATGGACTTATTATCAGATTCATCAAAGTTTAGAACATGGAGACCATTCATTAAATGACTAAATCATAAAAGATGTCTCCATAATGGATGCAGATTGTATTATTCTTAATAACAAATCTAAAACCATCAATGTCCAAACATGAAACTGAAATAACATTGCTACTCATAGCAGGCATAGTAACAGTTACTTAAAATAAGTCCAGAAGGCAAAGCTAATTCAAAATTTCCTACAGCTAATACAATAACTTTTGCTCCATTAGCCACACGTAGGTCCACTTCGCCTTTTGCCAATTTCTACTTTGCTTAAGACCCTACACATTTACACAAATGTGAGAGCTATATCTGGTATCTAATACCCTTGATATATAAGTAGATAAATTGACATGTATAACATAAATACTTAAAGAAATAGTCTCACTATCCTTTTTCCTTTTCAGATCTTCCAAAGATAGTTTGCAATTCCTCTTCCAATGACCTGGTTCATTGCAGAAGAAGCAAACCCCTTCCTTTGGTGGTTTAACCTTAGGCTGGGTTTTGAGCCCTTTAGCTTTGGTCCGACCTTTCAGCTTTGCCCTTACCCCTACCATTGGCTTTTCTCTTCTTGCCCTATCCCTTTTGAACCAACACAATTCAATACTTGTGTGATCACAAATCTCTCATGCCTTGCCTATTGTTGGAACATTTCCTAAAGGTGTATGATCATATCGTATGCCTCCATGTCTTCCATTTGCTTCCGAAGCTCAGGATTCATAGTGGCAAGCATGATGCAAGTGACATTCAAAGAGTCTACAACTCTTAGAGCATCAGCAACAAGTTCATTAGGGATTGGTTCATTTAATTTCCTTTCATCCTTAAGAACAATTCTTAAGTTACGGTACCAATCAAGGAAATTTGTGGTATTCAGATTATCTTTTCAAGAATCGATCGCAAGGTTATGTTGTTTGTTGTCATGATCTACATACAGAGGCATGCAAAGTTAATTATCTTTATATAAGTCATTTTACATACTTCTACTATTTTATCAAATTAATAACCCTTCAATATTAATTTGGAAAACAAATTTTCTTAGTAGAATAAGATCCATATTTCACCAAATATTGAGTCAGCTTTGGCATGACGCTCAAAATTTAGTTATTTAGGTAGGAAACCCTTTTCCAATTACATCACATGTAACTCTTGTTATGGGATTGACATCACATGTCCCGGCCAAATAATCCCATTTAATGCCATAGGCCCAAAACCGTTTTGATGGCCTATTTAAGTCTAACCATTACGACATGCAAATAACACTATTATTCACTCCTGTCTGACTAGGATGGTCTTTTGTACCCTGCTTTGGAAGAACCTACAATTGGACAATCTAAGTCTTGACAGGTGTCGAAACATGGAAGGCATTTTATGACTTAGTATTTTGTAAAGGTTTATTTTATCTATATGTTAAAACCTTATCATATTAGATGGATACTAAGCATGTAAATGTGCAAACATGGTATCACATACATTCACATATATCATCATATATGGTATAACATGCTTATAAAGAAAAAGAGAAAGTGTCATAGTATGGCCCTTAATCTATGTTAATCTTCATAACATCTTCATGTCTTCATTACAAGATAAAGAAGATACAACAAAACAAAACGACACGCAGGCCGTATTTATAAAATTACAACCCAAGATGTAAAAGAAAGCAACCTGCCAATCACATAGGTCTTAGGGCCATACTATGCACCATGCATTCAACACAACATATATGAAAATTATACATATGGCTTAAAACAATTCAAAACCACTCACATATGTTGACTATCATAATAGTCGAAAAATTGCAGGGGTCAAGGGGACTGCGTCCCCTTGTGGGGTCAAGGGGCAACGCCCCTTGCAAGGGTCAAGGGGACAGCGTCCCCTGCGGGGTTTCAGGGGCAGCGCCCCGGAAAGCTAAACGAAAAAGAAAATCTGGGTAAGGAAAATCCTTTTGAAAAATTGAAACTCCTTTTTAAAAACCTTTAAAATTGTTTCCAAAATTTTTCATGAAAATCCTTTCTTAAAACTAAAAATTGTTCAACAATTAAACAATTTGTTTTAAAACAACCCAGATCTGTTCAACAATTGAACCATATCATATATATTAAAAGACTCCAAGAATATACGCATTTTTTTTTTAAATTAAATATGCAGTTCATAACTGATATTAGACGTCCGATTCATCGTTCCAAATCTGAGGATCATTCGTAGAAGTCTAATTTAGATGCTTAACCAATCCGAGGAAAGCAATTCGAAAGAGGAACCGCTCGAAGTGAGAACACGGATCTAATCCGCTTGAAACATTATCACGCTGTTCATTCCTTTTTTTTTTTTTTGGTTAATTATTGGACGTCCACAGCATATGGAACGATCGCGCTAGTCAGACCGCGTCACAACAAATCCAATCTGCTTTTGTATTCAGGCGCACAACTTGACGTGTGATTCAGTTACACAAACAGATCACATCTGTATTTTTTTTTTTTTTAATAAATCAAACGTCCAATAACATCTTGTAATTGATAACCGCGATCATGTAGATCTAATCTGGCTTTCATGAACCAACATGCTGTTAAGAAAAACTCTAAAGATCCTTTGTAAACTAATTACACCAGATCTATTCAATCCATTAAAGCAAGGTACTATAATATAATTACAAATCCATATTTGTATTGATTTAGATTTTTGCAAACTCAAATTAATTTCACAATTAACATGTACAAAATTGAATCTCAAAAATTCAACTTTCATAGCATCACATGCAAATCATAAACTAATTTCAATCTAATAAAAACACAAGCGGCTCTGATACCACTGTTGGGTTCCAAGGGTTTAAAATTTTTATAAAGATCAAATCTTTTTGCAGCAGAATCAAAAGAAAAACCTAACCCAGTATCCATGTGTATCGATTAGATCAGAACAGGATAAAGATTTCAGATCCATACCTTTTTGGTACTTTTTCAAATCTGGAAATTCGGATCTGAGATGTTGCAAACGCAAACACCCTCTACGGTATCCACACGAATGAATGCTCCTTAAAGATCCTCTGTGTGCTAGCACAATCTAGAACACCTTCTAGATTCGAACGGGATTAAACTTTCTAATCACGACTCTCGTGTTATTTGCTTTAGGGTTTACAGTGTTTCACTGCAGTCTAATGTGACAGCATTTGTTGTCTAACCCTAAAAACAAACCCTTATGTTCTATTTATAATGTCATTCAATAATGACATTTTTACCCCTTAATCTAATTAGGGATAAATAATTATATTATAATTTATTAAATAAATTATAAGATAATTAACGAACATAAGAATCCCTAATCTAATTAGGGAACATAAAACTATTTGGCCTAGGGCATAATTACCAACACCTAAAACCTTCTTATTAATCAATAAATGACATTTTTCCATCCATTATAAATTATTTATCGTTATATTACAGATCTGAAGGAGATGCAAACGCAACATAATTTTCTTATAGCCGTTAAACTTCTTCATGATCTTAAGCAAGAGCTAGGATTAATGAAATCATAGGTTCTTGGATCATCAAAGCTCCTATCTTTAGCTAAGGTTTATTCTCCCATTAGTCATGTTTCGGCACAATCTATGCCATCTCCTGCTTCTCTTAGTAACTATTCAACTCTTGTTGGTCGTACACCTAATGCTAGGCGTGGAGGACCTTCTGGTCAAAGGGAAGATCGTATAAGTCGTGAGGGGTAAGGCCATGGTTCACATCATTATTGTGATCATTGTCTCCGCCCTAGTCATACTTAGGAGACTTGTTGGTATTTACATGGATGTCCTCTTCGAGCTCATGTTATTCAGCTTGGCACATCTACACCTACCCATACTTCTTCAGATTCAATGCCTGCCATGCATATCCTAGATTCGCATGCTGAAGAACCAAAGTCATCTATTATTACTTTATTGTAGGAAGAACGCCTTCTAACCATCTTCTTCTTCTTCAACCCTAATCTAGTCATGCCTTACTTAGGCCAACGTACTAAATTAATAATCTCGCTAGATACATAAGATAATAATTTATCAAGAAATGCTAAAGGCCGAACAAAAATATAAATTAATAATTCATCAAATATATAAAAAAATTAATATAAAGCTAAAACTAATGAGTATTATATTAATAAAATTTTTATTCTATTTACTTAAAATATTTTGTAACATTTCATCTTTCAAAACATTAACTTTGAAAAACTCTTTCTCTTATGTACTCATCCATTCTAATTTCCATGATTTACCACAGCTTTATAGTTTTTCATTTTATAAAATTTGTTATTTTTTTTAATATTTGTGCATTATGACTTTCGAAATTCTTTATATATACACCATATATACATTTTTTTTCCATATTTATTTTTAGTTTTCATTGATACGTTATATATAAAATTTGAAAAGAAAAGTGTAAAAAATATTTGTAAATTAATAAATATTCATTTATCGATAAATTAATAAATTTTTTATTTATCAATAAATAAATAATCCATAAAATAATTTTTTTATTGGTCCTAACAGTATTATTTTGTAGAGGTTTTACTGTAATGGAAAACACCAATAAATAAAAAAAAAATAATGTAAAATTATTTAACTCATCTTTTATACTAAAATAATCCTCCTTTTACAATTCGCACTCAATTCAATTATTATTTTTTTTAACGAAGCTCATTTAAATTATTAGTTCTAACCCCAATTTTCTCTTCACTTCTTTATGTTTTCGCTTAGATCAATTGTGCTACTTGCAAAATGACTTATGATAGACTTCTATCCGGGGTGGGCACGAAATAAAGGTGTGCTAAGCATGGCATCAAGGGCAGTTGTATTTAGTAAGACAATTGTCCCCAAGAATGTAGGGTAATATAACTTCCCATTAAGGCATGCAAAGATTTTCGAGAGTACTTGAAATAGCAAGTACGTTATTTCTACTGTGTAACTTATGGTTGACCTATCGAGTCAAGTCAAAGATGGGCATAAAGACTATTTTGTCTTCTTGGAGTTTCTCCTACATTCTCAAGAGATCGAACATGGGCTCTAATAAGTTAGTGCAAGTTCTATTAGGTTTAGAAACCCATGCTTAAAATCCCTCATCAACAATAAATAAATTTGACAGAAAATAATTAAAATCCCTTATATATTAGTATCTATTACCAAACATTTAATATATTTATCAAGCATATATCAAATTAAAAAATAAAATATTGTGAACAAACTCCATATTACCTTAAGCATTTTTTAATCCTTTTTCTCTTTCTTTCTCGTTTCTTTTTCACTAACTGTGAGTTCTTTTTTGCCAACTTACGACCAACATAATAGAAAATACCAATAAATCAAAGGAAAAATAATGTAAAATTAAAACAATCCTCCTATTACAGTTCACACCCAATTCAATTATTATTTCTAATGAAGCTCATTTAAACTATTAGTTCTAGCATCACTTCTCTCTTCACTTCTATATATTTTCACTTAGATGAATTATGCTACTTGCAACAAGACTTGTGAAACTTCTTTCTGGGCGGGTTTAGGGTCCAAATCGTGACTCGACTTGCTAGGTTTGAGTCTTAAAATGTAAGACCCTTAACCACCTCGGCTTGATAGCGGGAGTGGTTTAGACTTGCCAGTTCATGGGTTAGGTCCAATCGATTTGTACCTGACAATTTTTTTTAATTAAACAGAAAATTTGAGGGAAATTTTTTCTACATTTTGAACATCAAATGGACCTTTTTTATTACAATCAAAACATAAATTTTTTATTGTTTGATTTTGCTTTTTTTTTTTTTTAATTTCAAGCCCTTTAGAACCAACGGGTCCTGTGGGTCCCCATGAAGGACCCAGATTGGACATGCCTACCCAACGGGTGCCTTTACATAATAAGAGCTGCCCCAACAAGGCAGGTCCTAGTTCGAACCCGACCCGAAGAGAAATTTAATTTGGGATAACTTTTTCATGTTTTCATTCTTGGTTGAAAACAGATAAAAGCTAATATTTAAGTTGAAATATTCTTAAGATTAACATTATAATGATTTGATCTAAAAGCTTAAACTTTTAAACGTGATAATCATGTGAGCAACATATTTATCATACAAGACTCCCCTCATTTGTAGGTTAGAACTTGACTTTGACTAAAACTCAGTAGACAACTTAATTTTAATGGAGTTGTAACTAATGCATGGAGATTTAAATTTATGACATTCTCTTTGGATACCATGTTAAAGTCAGCATCATAAAAGTCTTAAGTTTGGAGATATAGTATGGACATTATATTTATACATAACAAATTTGCATAAAACATAAATAATTTCACATTTATATAGAATTAAAAATTACATCATCAATTTAAACTGATGCATGAGACTGGTTTGATTGTTTGTCTAAGTATTGATCAAAATAATGGCTTGTAAGTTTGGCCACTCTTGTAAGATTCCTATCATATTTATCAAGTTTATTATATTTATTATTCATATTCAGCAAGTTAAGTATTCAGTACACCCTACATATACTAAGAAACTACAAATAAAACCTAAAACCTGTAGTACATAGGTTGTAGATTTCAAGAAAGCTCCATAATAGATAGAGGACTATACATTTTATCATATCCTGTAAATACAGATTTCAAAGATTTAGATGTGGATATTTTCCTTTTTCAATGAATAATCATCAATAACTTGGACTTATTTAATTAGGTAAATGTTAAAGCTTTCATGGCCCAAGATTATTATTATACAAAACAACCAATACAATAACAAACCCACTATAGTTTATCTGACCAAATCTAGTCACAAAGCAAAACATGACACTAATACAAAGTAACCCTTAAAAAAACAAAAAACAAAAGTGTTGCCTATCAATCAATCGAAAGGATCGTGACTAAGGGGTTCTGTATGTAATTAATTTTTTTTTTAAATTTAATCCAAAAATTTTTAAGTTTATTCCTCATATAATTCGCTAAAAACGCATTCAATGAGTGTGCTAAAATATTTAAACTAGTAGCGCACTCACTGAGTGCGTTTAGGGGCGAAGTTTTTTTTTTTTTCCCAATTGTGCTAGACACATTCAGTGAATACACCTAGTCGTCTTTTTTTGTATCTTGGTCCTAATACTAGCACTCCTGCTTCCAAACTTAGCCCATGCAGCATCAAGATCACAACTTGATAAGCCAATTAACATCAAAAGAAGAAGAAAAAGAAGATGAAAGGCCTGCTTATGATTAGCGGAAGTTATCTTCAATTAAGGATGACCCATTTGCGAAAATGCAGAGACAAATCCATATGACCAAAATCCGAGACGAAAAATTCAAATTCACCATGTTGAGTAAATGATGGGTTATTAGACAAAAGGCACGACAATTACAACATTACATTACATTATATGAATGGAACAACGTAAGAAGACCCAAGTTGTTCCCAAGTGATAAAAAACGAATCTTGAGAAATCCTGAAGGATTGGCGTACGTGAAGAATCATGTAAACCTAATTTTCAGGGAAGGTGTCCAACCAAAAAAGAGAAAAAACATCATGTGACAAAAGCAAAATTTAGGATGTAGGACTGTTGGTATTAGGACCAAATAAGAAAAAAAAAAAAAAAGGATTGGATGCATTTAGTGAATGCGTTCGATACAATTGAAAAAAAATAAAAACGCTATGGACACATAATGCACTCATTCTTATTTTAAAAAAAATATCTCCACACTCGAATGCATTCAGTGAGTGCACTACTAGTGTAAATTTCCGAAAGCACTCATTAAATGCGTTTTTAGGGAATTATATAAGGAATAAGTTTAAAAAGTAAGTTTCAAAAAAAAAAGCATTAGTTCCATACGAAACCCCATGATCAAGTATGCTTCTTTTATCTTCCTTTTCTTTTTGTCTTCAATTTCTGCATTTTAGGCTACACAAATCAATGATCTGAAAACAGATTTGTGTTTATCTTTCAGAGATCTATCTACTAGTGTGATCTTTATGTTGTCTCTATGTCTGTAATGTGTTTAACTAATCTAGGGTATGTGTCTGACTTGCAAGTGATAAAGTCATATTTCATAGATTTTTCAAGGAACTAATAGTGATAAATTGTTAATAATTTTATAGAAATCTATAGGAATTGGTGCTTAATTGCTCTTAAATTGATATTTCAGGTCATAGAGGACTTAGATTGCAAAAATACAAAGTATGGAGGAGTTTTGATCAATTTTGGTGAAGAATACAATGTACACCGGCCTTCAAAGGAAGTACACCACCGACCTTGAACAGAGGAAGCACCAGCATTGGAATTTTGAACGAACACCAGCAAAATCTACATCGCCTGCATTGAGCCAGCCTTGCTTAAGAACATAATACAAATTTTTAAGTCTAGCAGCGACATCGCCTGCTTACAAGTCAATCCCTTAGGCCTGCATAATTTTGATCATACGCCGGCCATATAAGACCCTACCCCCCTGGTGTTGAAGCGGTGCTCAGCATCCATAGTTTGTAAAACATTAATGTTGATGCCAATGTTGCAAGTGTTCATGCCAGTGCACAAGCCACCTATATGCCACCGGCGTTGAATCTGTAACCGCTGGTATGCTTTGCAACTTTTGAAATTCCTTTGAGTTTTGCTTATAAATTCCTAGTGTTTCTTCACTTTGGAAAAGATACGAAATCCATAGCAAACATCTGCTAGATCTAGATTAGATTAGATATCTTATAATAGTTTTGTTAGAGAGTTGTTTTGGATCCAAATTGTTTGTCGATTGAAGCCTTGTAATCAATTGAAGATTAGATTACAGACTTTGTGAAGTTTTGCAACAAAGATCTTTGAAATTGAAATCGATGACTTCTGATCCTTATTGTTTATGCAATTTCAATTGTTCTTTGTGTTTATTAAGATGAATTCTTTTGTTGCAAATATTTTGATTTGTGTTGGTTTGATTCAATCCATGAATTTCTAAGTTTTAATTGTGGGAATATGATGAAGCCCTAGGATAGCTAAGATGATTATTGTAATCTTTTTATAGAATTATTAGATTTGTAGAATATTCATGTTGTAATTCCAACTATAAATTATGTTTCTTATTAAACTAGGTTTATAGGAATCTAAATAACTCGGAAAGGAAATTAGAGCCCATAGGAATTCTTAGATTTGGGTTAAATTACAATTAAGGAAGCGGCGTGATTTAGTCTGATTTAGAAATTATCGATTGAGATTAATGCAATGTTTTAGATTAGTTTCTCATTAAGGAATTAGGAGAAATTAGTTTAGAGCATTAGACAATTATAGAAGTGGAAGATTCATAATTGTAATTTCAATTCTACTATTAATTTGTATAGCAGAAGCTAATAGGTTAATTGGTGGTCTTGAAGGATTTTGAAACTTGTGAAAGGATTAATATCCTTGATAATTTCATATGAATATCCATAAAACTAATGGTTATTATAACAGGATAGCAATTTGATTAGCAAGACTAAGGTGGATTATGTTCTTCTCACATTCAATTGATATATTTTTCTTAAAACAATCTCTCTTTACTCTTAGTGATAATTGATAATCTAGGTTTAATCAGTTAATCATCTCAATTTTGATTGCCTGGATAATGGTAGAATCTAATATATGTTTATTACTTAAGTAATCCTCGTAGGAGCGATACTCTACTCATCATTGTATTACTTGATCTGAACTAGTATACTTGCTAGAAGAATTCACTTATTTTTATATATACGTTTGCAGCGGATCAGCAAGGCAAAAGATTTTAAGAGAAGTACTAACTGTTTTCGAGTACAATTGCTCCAAGAAAGGAAAAAGAGGCTAAAAATAACTTTGAGAAATTAGGTTTGTACTTTGGCATGGTTCTTCCATGAACTCCTGTATTAATATCATGTGTGTTCATAACATTTGCCTCCCCATTGAAAATTCACCTTCTTCTCAAGGTGAAAGTTAAGGTACTCCCAAAATTCAATGGTTACACGTCACAAAATCCATCATGTGCTTAAGTCTTTCAAGTAGCAAGGTACACCTTGTCCTCAAGGTATTAATTTGTGATCCTTAGTTGTAGCTTTGTGTTAATTTACCAGATCCGATGGTCTTATATTCTAAGTGTTGTCCCATAACTGTGTAACTGCTAACTGACAATTCTGAGTGCAAAATTTAAGTTTTGTCCCTCATTGTAAAATGCTCCATAGATGACAATGAGAGGCATGGTATTGTCTAAAGGTGTCATCTGCCTACATTTTTTATGTGCCAGTGGTAGCACTTTGATTTGCAGCTCCAATGACCAAATCTGAATTTGTTTGGAAACAAACACACCCATGGGCATAGACTAGAAGTATCAATATGCTAACATCTTTGAGTTCCCAATTTTTGAAAAAATACCCTCAAATAGGCAATGATGACTGAGGGATATATGAAAAATACCGACTGCCCATTTCAGTAGAAGTGTAGGTAGTAGGCATGAATGAAATAAGATCAAATCCCTAAGCCATGCAAAAATCAAAAATATAGCCCTCCTACCTACTTTCTTCTTTTGTTAGTTTTGAGTCATTGAAATTCACCTCATCATTTGCATATATAATGTCATCATGCCCCAAAACACTGCTTTGCCCATTGTTGTTATCCACAGTTTCAATATCCTAATCCATATCTGAAGTAACCTATAATATTTCCCTTAACATAATACCTGTAGATGCATCCATATTTATAGCCACTGGATTATTATTACCTAAGTGGCCAATCACAATCTCAGTATTTCCCATGGATGCAAAAACATTTAATATGACACATCTTTATTATGCTTTTGAATATCAGTAGGTACTAAATTAAATTCATCAAAAAATATCATTTGATTCCTCTATGCTTAGAATTGAGTCCTTCTTTGGAAATCGCTCATATTGAAAAGAAACAACCTGAATTTAATAATGTGTCTAAATTGATCCCAACTGCATATCAGTTAATTGTTGTACTTCCATTGAAACCAAGCATATGCCTCCTCTTCAAGTGCAAAAGAAACCAACTTCAATCTATTCTCTACTAGTACTTGATGAAAGTCAAAAGTCTGGTTAGTTTCAAAAAGCCATGGGGTAAGATCATCTCTGGAAAATTTTGGCAACTCCAATTCAATGTTTCTCATGTTGTTCGTATATGAACGATTTGAAATATTTGTGCAAGATGATGAATTTTTCATGTTCTGATTTGCTACTATATTTGATTGTGCCTATAAGGAATGTGCTAAAGTATTAATCTGATTTAGCATAGCACTAATGTTTTGACTCATAGATTGCTTGGATTGAATGGAAAACAGATATATGAAGTTTGTTCTCTTGCTCTGTGCATCTTTGTGATGGGTAAATCCCCATGAAAAAGGGGCAATTTTCGTGTAGTTTGTGATTGGATATAACTGTTAAGATTTTTTCTCGAATAAATCTTTCTCTTAATATTTGTCTTCTTCTTCCTCAATCTTCGGAGAATGCAGCGTTGTATTCTTGCATTTCTTGAACAATTCTTTCAATGTTATTGCTATTCTCATTAATCTGATGCAATTTTGATTGCCCCTTTATATTTTCTACTATCTTGACAACTCAACAAAAAAGCACCAATTGTTAAAGCTTTCACGACCAAAGATTATTATTTTGCAAAACAACCAATACAATAACAAACCCACTACTGTTTATCTAACCAAATCTAGTCACAAAGTAAACACGACACTAATACAAAGTAACCCTTGGAAAAAAAAAAAACAAAAGTGTTACCTATCAAACAATCGGAAGGATCTCGACCAGGTACCTTTCTTTTATCTTCCTTTTTTTCTGTCTTCAATTTATGCATATTAGGATACATAAATCAATGATCTAAAAACAAATTTGTGTTTATCTTTCAGAGATCTACCTACTAGTGTGATCTTTATGTTGTCTCTATATATGT
Organism: Combretum micranthum; assembly: GCA_024138025.1. NCBI lineage: Eukaryota > Viridiplantae > Streptophyta > Magnoliopsida > Myrtales > Combretaceae > Combretum > Combretum micranthum. The sequence continues at coordinate 1,050,462 of JAMXBD010000149.1, read as the reverse complement.
AATGTGTTTAACTAATTTAGGGTATATGTTTGATTTGCAAGGTAAATGATTTTAAGAAAAGTACTCACTGTTTTCGAGCACAGTTGCTCCACAAAAGGAAGAAGAGGCTAGACACAACTTTGAGAAATTAGGTTTGTACTTTCTAGTTATCCTCTATTTTTTCCATTTTGGTATATTTACACTCGATGTTGAAATTTGCTGTAAGCCTTAACAAATAAAAATTTCTTCTGTTACTCATTGCATTCTACTCAATATGTCCAGTATGCATAAGTCTCATGTATTTCAGTAGACCCTCATGTATCACACCACAAAACTTGCTAGGTGTTTTGGCATAGTTCTTCCATGAACTCCTTGTATTCATATCATGTGTGCTCATAATAGTGAAGTCCGATAAATTTCAAGATTTTTAAGAGTTTCCAATGCTCAGATAAATTGGATATTTATATGTACCTATTACATGTAACATGAAAATTCAAATGAATAAAAGATGACCTTGGAATTTAATGAGTGTGCTCATTCTTTTGGCCATTTAACTAGTGCACTCTTTGGTGAAGTCTCTTGTTCTCAACCAGTTTTGTCTACTTCATTCACGTTAGATTCTTATAGTGCAAAAAGGAAAATTTTTGGACTTTATAAGTAATAGTACGATTCCTTAAGGGACAATATATATCTATTATACTTATTTCCCTAAGGAGGATAATACAACAAGGGTTTCGTTTTTACTAAGTAAGTCTTTACTTTCTGCTTAGAGTCACATGGTAATTCATTTTGATGTAATACATTTCTATTGGTAGAAATTAGAGGGACAGAATTGCTTCAGTTTTACCGAGCAACTCTTCAAAAAGAGACATTGTTAAATAATTCTTTTAAAGAACTTACTTTTTTGCTGAAGAGAATGACTTGGCATATGGACTCGTGTCAAACAACTTATAATAAAAATGCTCTAACGATCCTAATTAAAAAATTGGAAAACTTTCACCCTCTATCAACAAGTAGGCACCTACCATAACTTTTGTTCATATAAAACTTTTCTTTCTCAAAATGTCCTTGTTTCTCCATAACGGGGAATTCATGAATGGGCAATTTTCTAAGTTTTACATAATTTGTTTATGTATAATTGACATTTCAAATTACTTATACCATCATTGTGATATTTTTTTATCACAATCTCAATTAATAATTACATGTGACAATATGTAAAAGGGATAAATTGATCAAACTAAAAGAACCTAGCTGAAAATAATACAAATCTTTTTTATTAACTATTCTTATTTGATTGGATAAATTTTTCATTTCACTAGACGATTACACCACAACCAATGCACTGTATTTTATTGTCTATTTGTATCAGTTATATGTTTACGAAATTGAAAAAGGAAAATATAATAGAAACACAATGACATATTTAGGTTAATGAGACAACAAGAGTACGTATACAAGCATGAACACAAATCCATAAAATCAAGAGGATGAGAGCGGATTATCTTCTTGTTGAATTGCATTGGTGCCAAAAATATCTAAAATCAAATACAAATTATAAATATAAAAAGTATAAGATAATTATATATTATAAATTGTATCTCTATCCATTAGGTCAGATCTGTATTCATATTTATCCTGCCATAGTAGCAATTGCTAACCCTAAAGCATAGGTATAGCACTATCATGGCCATAATGGAACCAAATGAAATATAAAGACCCCAATTTTAGGGATAAAAGCTTTATTGTTATCAACAAGCAACGTGTTTGGTGAATGATATATAAATACTGATAAATTTTGACTATTATATAAATAGCTTCTTAAATATTCATATATTATCAATACCATCTATCAAAATTTTATTATTACTTATACACCACTCATTTAGACACATGATGTGTTAATACTAATGAATCTTTTTTCTAATCATGGGACATCTCTATGCCTCTATGCCAAGATTGCTTGAAATCATCAAGTAGGTTTTATAGGTGCAATGCCTTGCAAGTTTTGATAAGGCCACAAAGTCAAATCATTGTGATCTCTTGCTAATTCTTTCATGCTCCAAACCGGAATTTGTGTGAGAAGTGCCAAAACTTTCTGGTTTTTCAGCTTCTTTTTTGCTATAAAGTACATTTCTTGTCGTGTCTCCTCGTACAAACTAACATCTATGCGTAAAGCAACCTACATTAATTACCTTAATCAACCAAAACTCATGAATGTAGAGACCAACACTATGGCTCCGAATGCTGTTGACAATCTTGGATCAAACCTAAAATGTTACTCATTTCATGCCATATCAAATTTACCTTTTCTTTAAGGGTGTTTACTGATCGGTTGACCGATCCATGGCTTTATAATTTGAATCTAACTGTAATGATCTGTTTTTTAGTATCATGGTCCTTAACTGGTCCATTATAAATGGTTAACCGCCTTAACAGTTAACCATTTTGTTCGGTTAATTTTTTCGGTTTTCGGTTTTTAACCATTTAATGTAATGGTTTCAATAAATCAAATTGATAATTTCAACAAACCTTTTTTTTTATCTTTTATCATAGAGTTTTTTCTTTATTATTATTATTATTATTATTATTATTATTATTATTATTATTATTATTATTATTATTATTATAGCTAAAAAAAGAAAAATCACATTAAGGAAAATGAGAAAAACAAGCCTTTTAATGTATCATCATCAACAAAAATCAAATTAATCAATTACCACATCAACTCTCATCAAACATAGGACAATAGTACTTTAATCAAAATCCAAAGAACATTAATATATGTAAATTATATGTATATGTAAATCATATATGTATGTATATATTTTTAAAAAATAATTATATATATGTAAATTATACATATAATATATTTATAAATATTGAAAATGGTTAACCATTAACCGTCGGTTTTTTGTGGTTACAAACCGAAACCGAAACTGAAAACCAGAAAAAATAAAATCTGTGATTTTAAACCAAAACCGATGGACCAGTTAACCATATTTTTCGGATTGGTTTTTCGGTTTCGGTTCGGTTTTTTAGTTTCATCGGTTTTTTTTGCACCCCTACTTTTCTTTGCATGGTTTAGACTTAGTTTTACTTTTACTAGGTTAATATTTACTACAAACTTTGGCCATATCAAGACACGAGATTTTACTATTGTTTTCTTCATTTATGCCAAGCTAAAGTTACAAAGCATCTTTCCTAATACTATCACTAAAAAGGCAAGATGATTCATAAGTCAAGTGTTTTAATTTTATTTAGATATGTCCATTAACCATTCATATGGGAAAAAACTCGTAAATCATGTGTTTGGGTGATTGATTGGCAAGTATCAATATTTTTTTAGACAAACAGTAGCAACAATGTATTACTTTTTATAAAGCTATTTACATTTCAGAATTTTATTGTTACTTAACACCATTAATCAATTTATATGATATATTATTACAGTTGAAGGATTTCCCTTTAGATTATATTCATTCAATTTTTAAAGTATTGGGCACAATTTATAAGAGTGAAAATACTTTAGTAGGTAATTTGGAATCCATTGGAAAAAAAAGTGCACCATTGTAGTATTTCTTTTATATAACATTTCTTAATTGGATTATTTGGGTAGTTTAATGAACACATATTGAGAAAAAATAGACCAAGTTAAGGAACATTTTGCCATATAATTTAGTCCTTTAGTATAACTTTAGTTTTTTCAGTTTCTATGTAGGTTATGTAACCTTACATAAGCTCTAAATATTGTACTTATAATATTTTGATATAAGCCAAAACAATATTATATCAGTGTTGATTAATTATTTTTCTCCTTTTCTCTTCTAATTCCAACTGCCTACTTGAAAACTTGATTTGTTATTCTCCCAATATTATTTTTAATTCTTGTTTTTGGTGATGTATGTTATGTCCTTTCTCTTGTATTATAGATGTGATACACAGAAACGAAATGTATATGCACAAAGTAGCAAAGTTTGTACTTGTGACCACATTCTTATCTATCATAGTTTTAATAGAGGGTCTTAGTAGACACAATTTTTTGAGATGCACCTATTTATTTTCCTTTCATAGCCTCTTATCCCCTCATATCTCTTGTGTCTTTTCTTCTCTTGAAACTTCGATCATTCTATGTTCTTCTACATAACCATGTGTCACCACCACATAACTCCTCTCTCCCTAACCCTTCTTTGTCTCATTCTCCATAATCCCTTTCTCCTTTACCTCTTTTTAGGGTTACAATCAAATCGAGTCAAGACAGTATAATGCTAAGCTCAAGCTCAACTCAAAATTTGAAAACTCGAGCTCAATCAAGCTTAAGATTTTAAGTTTGAGTTTAGCTCGAAGTTACACTACATAAGCTTGAGCTCGATTAGGTTAAGCTCGTTTAAGCTTAATCGATTAAAAAATGCTTTTAATTTTAATCTAAATAATATTAATACCCAGACTTTATTCGAATTTGATTAATATTTATACCTGACTCAAATTCGATTAGACTCATGAGCTAACTGAACTAAACATACTAAGCTTAATCTCGGCTTGATAAGCTATTCAAGTAGCTCGAGTTCAAGCTCTCAACTATTCTTGAATCAAACTTGAGTAAACATCGAGTTGAGCTCAAGAGGTTTATAAACTAGCTTGGTTCATTTACATCCCTACCTCTTCATACCACACCACTACTTTTGATCAACACCACCATGTTATAAGCACCCTTTCAATTATGCTTCCTCTTACCAGCCTCTATTATGCGTCACATCTTTCTCCTTTTACCAAAACACTTCCTCATTAAAGCACCACCAATGTGTGTATACTCACCTTTATCCTCTCATCTCTCCCACATTAGCATATCAATTCTATCAAACATTTCTATTCCTTCTCCTTTTTCACTCGATCCCCTGACTATCGACCCATAGCACCACCACTATCCACTTCTTTCTACGTCATCGATGTCATTATTATTGAATTAACTACACATAAATTACATTAGAAGTTCTGGATAGGTAGACTTGAAGCAAGAGACTAGTTGTGCTACTTCTAATCTTACTTAACAGGGTTGCGTTGTCAATAGCACCCAATAATATGACCCTAACACTTAAAGACCCATGAAAAATATGGCTTATTTCATCCATCATCACTAGTAAAATAATTCGATAGTAATCATTTAAAGCCAAACACTATAAATACCTAGAAGTTTTTCTCATTTTATACAATTTAGAGATCAAAGAAGTAAGTTCTTATGATTAATCTTCCAAGACCAAGAATTAAATAGAGTATAGAAGGTGAAATTTCATGCAATTAAACTTAGATTCTTGATAATAATGAAATTGATGCTTGAGAGCTCCTTTACCTATTATAAAGATATCCACTTGCACAACTGCATGTTTCTCCTCTCAATACTCCGTCTAAGTTGTCTCAACTAATGGTTGTCATCTCTACATCACTCTCTAAGGTCACACAAAAGTATGGGATTTATGTCGTAAGTATGTTCTAATATCTATCAAATCATTAATCTAGCATATATTTATTTAGGTTCTTAAACTTATTTTTGCAAGATGAGAACTTTGTAAATGATAGACCAAGTAAATTATACTTTACCTTTTTTGATTTACTTAATCTACTTGGATAAGATTTAAATAATCAATGTTCATATCTACTTATTAGTATATAGGAAAAGTCATAAAATATGACTTAGTCTTTTGGCAATTTTGCAAACTCATGGGTTATATTTTTTTCTTTAACAAGCCATCGATCTATGTTTTCATCACTGAGTTAATATTAATCAAGGAACATATGTTGGCTTATTATTGGTCTGTAATGATTAATTTAATAAAATAATATTAATAATATATCAATTATATAACATGATAAAAATTAAATAATGTATAAAATAAATTATAAAATGTAAAAGAGAAAATCGGATAAAAGCCTTAAATTACTTGATCCGCTATTGTAAGTCTTAGGGTGGCAAGTTTAGGGTTGCCATCTACCATCCTTTGGGTTGGTGTAACCCTTATTAGGTTGGTAAATGTTTCTTCCACGAAAATAGCTAAAATTGAAAAAAAAATAAAAGGAAAAGGGAAAAACAAAAAGAAAACTACTCTAAAAAATTCAATTAGGCAGGTTGCACAAAAATATACATTAGTCATTGTAGAGACAAATGGAATAATGTTAGGTTGTGTTTGGACTATTTGATTTTAATTTATATCATATCTATATCGTATCTGTATCATATTTACATTTATATCATATATATATCGTATCTGTTTGGTTTGTTTATAAGTAAATGCTAGCTTTTTAATCGGTATCTATTTCTTAACAAAAATTTATTTGAAAATGATAAAAATATGATACAAAAATTATCAGAATATGATGAAACAAACAGATCGAATAATTTTAATCTAGTTACTTGAGCCATGTCATATAACATAAATAATTAGCTCAAATGGCCATTATTCTTAACCTAATTCAATGTAAAGCCATATGTTCGCTCTCTACATATTTTTAAAGGAAGAATTAGAGCTTAAAATATCAAAAGAACACTTATTTTGAGGGTCTAATTGACTAGCATACTATATTGGTAGACTTGGGTCGATTATATATGAGTATGCATCTCACTTCGCAAAGTAATGGTGATGAGTAGTTGAATAGTACTTACTTTGTTTGACTACCCTCTTTGAATCTTCCTTCAATACCTTAATTCCCAAGGCTCATCTAAAGCTTTATTAAACCATGCTTATAAATTTTACTCATGCTTTCTAAAAATATTAATGGGAAAAAATTAATATAAGCACTTCTAAATTTTAGCTATTTACTATTTAAAGTTTTATTTTATTTTTTATATTTTAGTACTCTTATTTTGAAATAATATTGAAACTCCTCTCTCTCTCTTCTTTGCAATATAATGCTCTTATTTTAAAATGAAGTCCGATTTAGTAACTCAAAAATATTAAACCAAACCTTATTTTGATGTAGAAATATTAAATTATAAAAAGTAAAACTTCATATACTAAATTATTAAAATCCAAAAGTAGTGGCACTTAGATTGTCTTACCCTAAGAATTTTAAGTTAATTACTTCCAGTAATCACACAAGCGAATAGGTTTTATAATTCTCTACTCTCTCTTCTTCTATTGATGTTTAGTTCTGTATCCTGATCTAAACATGGGCACAATTTGATTCCAAACCAGGAACTGGACCGGAACCACCTTTAACAGTTCCAAACCATAACCGAACTAACCCATCCACTTCCAAAACTAGGGTAGAATGTCGGTTCCAAAACTGGGGTAAAACCACCAGTTCCTAGCTGGTTCCATGGCCAAGAATCAGTGGAACCAGCGGTTTCACCCCCGGTTCCCAAAAAATGAAAACAAAAATAAAAGAAAAATTAAGACACATAGAATTAAAAGATGGATTCAAATTAACCTTGAACATTCATAACGTAATATTTATAATAGAACTATGTGTGCTTCACACTTATCATTTGTAATAGAAATGTTTTTATTAATGAAACTTTTATTTCACTTCCTTTTTTTTCATTTAATGTCAAAGCATTTCTAATATTTACAATATATGAGAGTTATTGCTATGTAAGGGCATTTATTTTTCTTAATCTTTTTTTTTCGAAAAAAAATTTAACCATATCAGTTCTATAATTCAAAAACCAAAACCGAAACTAGCAATTCTACAAGAGTCGGCAGTTTCAATTCTAATTTGGGTCGATTTGGAGTTGGTGCCATGTCTATCTTAATCTATGCTTTTCAATTATAAATTGAAAACTTAATTTTATGAATCTCCAAAAAGGAATTGAATCATTATTATTCTTTCTTGGACAAAATTTTATATGCCTCAGACACGTGCAAGAATATGATAACTCTCTACTTGAACCTTTTTTTGTTCACAAGCATGAGCACGTGATTAAGTTTTGTTTGCTTTATCTTGTTTTAATTGTTTTAATATTTTATTTTTATTATTTTCAAATAAATCGTTTGTTAAGAAACAGATACAAATGAAAAATAGATTTTTTTTTTTTTTACTTCTAAACAAATCAAATATATCAAATATAGACAAGATATAGATGTGGATTAGATACAGACGATCCAAACAGACCTCGTAATCTAATTAGAATCACAATTTAACTTTTCCAGCCATTGAGTTAGATAACTTAAAGGCATTTTTCTTTTAGGTTTTTTATGCTTTTGTAGTTAATAATTATACAATTTCAACTTTTATGTTTTTGTTGGTTGTATATTCTTATTACGATCTTCAATTTAAAATTACATCTATATATCATATTAATTATTTGATTTTCACTTTTTTTTGTTTTAACATTCTTAATATTCAATTTGGGCTTTATTTATCTAATCTTTTTATATTAAATTTGATTTTGGGAAATGACTAATAAAACTTATGTAAGACACTAGTAGTATTTACACAGGATCTTGAAAAGAGTTTGAAAATTATTCTATTATCAAACTTTTCCTATATTTCTTATTTCCTTTTTCACATGGGTGGACCTTTTCTTTCTTTACTTCCATCTTTCGTTTTCTCCTTTTCATTTTTATTCCTTTTCTATGCTTGAGGTATACTTAAATAGAGTATAAGTAGTGAGATCTTAATTAAAACTTTCTATATTTTATTTTACAATTCTAATAGGCCTTATTATTTAAGTATGAGAATTTTATAATACCATTAATTGGGTCATTCACCTAATCATCAAAATGATTATAATAATTAATCTATTTGATATTTGAGAACTATAATCACGATTACGTATGAAATAAGTAAGGATTTTGACAATTAAGTAACCGTTTGTTTATCTCATTAGAAAACAATCATTGGATATCAAGGCCCTTAAGAAGACCATTCTAATGCACTTTAATGGCAGCAATTTTTTGCCCAAAAAAGGTGGGAGTCCCTAGAGGTTTTAGGATTAGACACCCATCAAAGATGCTCAGATATCCAAACAAAAAACACTAAATTTTATATTTATTAAGTCTGATGCACCCTTCTCTCCCTTAACAATCCAAAGTCAAGAAAACAACCCCACCAACATCATGAGAAACATCAACTCCATTCCAATGTCCCTCTTTGTCCTAATTCTCCCACTTCTACTATTCCTCTCCCCACCACCACATCATGCCATATCTGTCTCGGCAGTGTCCCTCCCACTCTCCACCAATTCCCGGTGGATCATCGATGAGACCGGGCGGCGCGTGAAGCTCGCGTGCATAAACTGGGTGTCTCATCTGGACCCTATGGTGGCAGAGGGGCTGAGCAAACAACCGGTTGATGCGCTGTCCAAGCAAATTGTGTCCATGGGATTTAATTGTGTTAGGCTGACTTGGCCACTATACCTAGCCACCAATGATTCCTTAGCAAATTTAACGGTGAGGCAGTCTTTTCAAAACATTGGACTGATGGAATCGATTTCAGGCATCCAAAGAAACAATCCCTCAATCATTGATATGTCCCTCATTCATGCTTTCCAGGTAATCCCTCTCTTTTTACTGTTGCTATTATTATTATTATTTTATAATTAACCCATGAAAAGTAAAAACCATTAAAAGGGTATCTAAAGTCGTACTTGTGAACGGGAAAAGAAAATTATATTCTTTTGATATAGTTACTTTTTATTATAAAATATATAATTAAAATGGAAAGATGTATATATAAATATAATTTTTTAATATTACCTCTGCTACTACCATTAAGGTGGTGGTGTCCACGCTTGGAGAAAACAACGTTATGGTGATACTAGACAATCATGTAAGCAAGCCAGGGTGGTGTTGTGGTTACTCTGACGGCAATGGCTTCTTTGGTGACCAATACTTCAATCCTGATCTCTGGATCACCGGTCTAACTAAGATGGCTACACTCTTTCATGGTGTCAGAAATGTTGTTGGCATGAGCTTGAGGAATGAGCTTCGAGGCCCTAGACAAAATGTCAACGACTGGTACAGGTAGATAAGCATATAATTCTTCTTCATTTATATGCATTAAGATTACCCGCATTTGGTATATAAGAATGATCTAAAATAGAGTAGGTTGGAATAGCATCGATAATGGAATGGCAAATCAATTCCTGTATATGAAGATATTCACGGAATCATTTATTTCATTCCTATATTATGTTTGATTGTATCGAATTTGAAATGAAACAAAACACATATATTGTAGTATTTGTCAAAGTACCTTAATATATGGTAGGTTAAGAAGGTTTTAAACAAACATACACTAATAAAATAGGATAGAATTGCAATTCCATCTTTAAGAATGCAGAATTTTTCCAAAATTCTATAGTCTTCTCATTTTTTTAACGGAATAGAATATTTAATAGTTCAAATTTATATCCAACTATAATTGTATCACTCAAATACGTAATATATCAATCAATATGCTTATTTTAGTGGTCAAATAATTCATTAAACAATCCTATTCACGGAGCCATAGAAGTGCCCTCTTCGTCAAAGTTGGAATCACTGGTTCCATGAATTTTCGATTCCAGCCTTTTTAAATGCTTCCAAACTCGAAGAATTACTTGAATTGCATTTCCATTTTGGGTATATTCCATGAATTATTCATTGCCTAAATGTTTTAGATTTGGTAGATAGTTTAATTGTAATAAGATAAAGTTGAAATTCATGTTTATATGTGGTGAGTTTAACACCATGATCATTTAATCTGAAAGTTTGAGGTTGTGGATTTTGTATGTAGTAATTGACACCGTGGAACTGATTTTCGACCACATATGATGATTTATATAGGTACATGCAAAAAGGAGCAGAGGCAGTACATGCTGCAAACCCGGATGTTCTTGTGATTCTATCAGGCTTAAGCTATGACAAGGACCTGTCATTTATCAAAAACAAGCCATTGAGTCTCTCATTTACTGGCAAAGTAGTGTTTGAAGTGCACTGGTATGGTTTCACAGATGGAAGTGCATGGAAAAATGGCAATCCTAACCAAGTGTGTGGTAAAGCTGTGGATAACTATATGAGGTTATGGGGATTTTTGCCAAAACAATATCCACTGTTTGTAAGTGAATTCGGGGTGGATCAAAGAGGTAGTAATGTGAATGATAATAGGTATCTCAATTGCTTTTTGGGTGTAGCAGCTGAATTGGACCTAGATTGGGCATTGTGGACTTTGGTAGGGAGTTACTATTTGAGAGAAGGTGTTATTGGGATGAATGAGTACTATGGGATTTTGGATTGGAATTGGAATGATATAAGAAACTCAAGCTTCTTGAAGAGAATCTCAGCAATTCAATCTCCCTTTCAAGGTACTTGAAAACTCTTCCAGTCCAATTCCAATTTTTCTATCACCTTAGCTAGAATAATTGGATGAGTATAACTGAATGATGTACTTTAAAGTGAGCTTCTATATTTACTGCACTGCTGACACTCACACCAAGTAGCCGGATTTATTAATATCAGAATGAAATGATGATGTATATCAAATCTGTGGTCCCATAGATCATTTGGTTTTGTGCCTAAACATATGAAAAGGAGTCGAATCTGGTAATCGATAATTTGGCAGATAAATACAAGCTTCAAATGAGATTCAGTCAAGAGAAAGCTTGAGAGAAAATTAGTTAAAATTATTCCAATACATTTAACCTTTTAAATGATCTTGTTATGATATCGAACCTAGCATGATATCTGTCATCTGAGTTTAAATCAATGTTTTTGCCCAACAATGCAATAAGCATTGTAGTATAAACATCAAATCTGACATACCAATTAAAAAATAGAGTTTCATAGAGATCTTATCCTTGCAATTAAGTCTGTTTTGCTGAAATGATCTCACGGAGTTAAATAGGATCAGCGAATCATGTTTTTCTTTCGTTCATTAAAAGATAAAATGGAAGTTCTAGTGGATGAGATCATCTTTATTCTGCATCTTGCAGGACCTGGTTTATCAGAAACAAATATGCATAAAGTGATATTTCATCCACTTACTGGTTTGTGTCTCCTGAGAAAATCCATGGTAGATCCATTAACATTGGGTCCCTGCACAAAGTCGGAAGAGTGGAAGTACACACCAGCAAAGAGCTTAACCGTGAAGGGAACTTACTTCTGCCTACAAGCAGATCAGTTAGATAAACCAGCAAAACTAAGCATACTTTGCACAGATAACGATTCAAAGTGGGACATAATATCAGATTCAAAGATGCATCTGTCATCGCAAACAAGTGATGGTACTTCAGTGTGTTTAGACATAGACTCGAATAACACACTTGTAACTAGTGCTTGCAGGTGCTTGAGTGGAGATACTAAGTGTGATCCTGCTAGCCAGTGGTTCAAGCTTGCGGATAGCACAAGGAGTTACGATGATAGTGCAAGAACTTCATATTTGATCAACCTGGCATTGGATTCACAAGAGAACCGATGGTCCTTTGTTTATTGAAGCAATAGAAGACTCGGGAATGATCAGTGATTGCAGAAAGACTATCAGTTGCCTGCAATTTGTATTAGTGATGATTCTTTTCTTGACGATTGCATACATTATATGCATGTGGTCAATGTTGGTCAGGTTGATCTAAATTCAAAGATGCAAAACCATGTTGTTTAGTATAGAAATCAAAGCAAGTTACATGTACAGCAGAAACAGCAGGGATGCAACCGGGGCGGGTCGTTATAGGGTGCCCGCCTGCCCGCCCCGCTAAAAACCCTATAGGGTTTAGGGTCGGGTTTTGGGTTGTACTCATAACCCGTTGGGAAAACCCAACCCGATTTAATTAAAAAAAATTAAAAATTTTAGTTTAAGGAGTTTACTTATTCATTAGTTGAATGATGCTTTTCATATAATCATTTTGTTATTCATGTATTGAGTCACATGATAGGATATAAATTATATTTACAATTAATAATCACTGGCCAATTATTCAGAGAAAATCGATTTCCATGTGCAATCTTCCCCACTTTTTCAAAATTCATTTCTTTCCCATGCAACACAACAAAGTATAAAAATTAATTTTCTCAGAAAAAATAGATATTATATATATATAATGACAAATAAATCAAGAATATATAAATCGTCGTGTAGTGTCATCATTTTATTATTATTATTATATTATTATTTATTATTTTGAGTTTGATGTATTATATATATATATATATATGTAAGTCTTCTAATAATTTTAGGCAATGACATGTCTTGAGTTACTGACTTTACCTTATATATTCAGTTTTCATGTTTAATAATTTTTTACTTGTCTTTAACGTTTTCTAATTTTTTTTAAATAAAAATTAGGATCTTTATCAACTTCATTGAAATTTTTGCCCTCCTCAACATGCCTCACTATGATAATAATTTAATGAAATAATAAAATGATGCATTTAATTATGTAATAGATTAAACGGGTCGGGTTTGGGTCAGGGCGGGTTTCTTAAAAAATCGGGTCGGGTCGGTTCTGGGACACCCCCAATTTATAATCGGGTCGGGTTTGGGACAGAATGATCTGACCCGTTTACATCCCTAAGAAACAGAAGCTCCAGTAAGAAATTCAATATGATTATTAAAATAGAAAGAGATTCTTGGTCAGTTAACATGTGGTCAATGTTGGTCAGGTTGATCTGTATTCTGTATTTTGTATTCTCATATCATAACAAACAAGGTGCAATCTGTTTGGTTCATTTTTCTCATCTATTTTATATCTTTTGGGCATCATGAATATGTTTGTCAAAAAATAGATACCTAAAAGATAAAGATAAAAGTGCAATTATTTAAAAATTAAGTACCAAATAAATCCCTATAAAATTGGATTTATTTGTCTTTTATATTCAAAATACCAATTAAAATTTTCTTTTTCAATTCATAAAACATATATTTTTTGACTTTTTCTCTTAAAATTATGTGAATTTTCACACCCTAACTGTTATATAATAAATATAATAGCTCACACCACTTCTATAAGTATAGATGATTAGATGGTGGTGGTGTTAACATAGACATGGTATTAGAGAAGTAGACATCGGCACGGTTCGGATCGGTTCTGGACCCGAACCGGAACTGAAACAGCCAGAGTCGGGGCGGTTCACGGTTCCAAGGAACCGCCGGTTCTGACGGTTCCGGTTCCGATTCTACGTGAACAGGTTTTCTTTTTTTTTTTGGAAAAATGAAGTAAACAAACCCCTTATTATATAATAGATTCAGATCTAATGACTATAATATTTATTAAATCTTAAAATAAAAGGCAAAAAAAAAATCATAATCTTTATAATACTTTAATTATATGCATATATATATGTCTTTTTTTTTTTAACGTCTTAATGGATAGTAGGTGAGATGATGATTTTTTTTTCTGAAATATTTTTTTTCTCATTTATCTATTACTATTATTAAGCCAAAATTTGATATAAAAAATTAAAATACATAATATGGTAATTATTTATCTTTTTCTTTTAATATTTATAACGGTTATCTTACACCCCCTCTTCTCTTTTTTACTCCGCCGTCTCTCTCCTATCTTTTCCGTAATAACTCCTATTTTTAGGATAAATTGTAGTGTTTTCTCCAATTTTATTTTTTTTTAATTTTGGCACACATTGCGTGATGCGTCCGCTAGTATTATAAAAATAATATGGTTGACACTTGACATGTGCGATAAATTGACATAGGATAATCATTCCATCATCATAACATCATCAACATTTTAGTTTTTTTTTTTTTATAATTATACCCATCACTTCCACCCAAATCATTCTTTTAATCTTCTTACTTTTTTTTTAATTCAAATATTTGGCGGGTTGGAACCACCGGTTCCGGGTCTGGAATAGCGGTTCCGAACCCGGTTGGAACCGCCGGTTCCACCACTTCTAACTGCTTGGACCCGCCGATTCCGACGGGTCCTTGGACGGTTCGGAACCGTCACCGACAGGGCAGTTCCCGGGTCAGGAACCGCCGATGACGGTTCGGGGCGGTTCACGGTTCGGAACTACCCCGTGATGATGTCTATGGAGAAGCATATCACAAGTTTGAATCTATGCGCTTCAAATAAATTGTTAGATTTCAAATAAATACAAATCAAATATAGAAACAAGAAAAGAGACAATCCAAACGTGGCGTATTTGCTTATGAACAAGGATATCTCTACTCTAAGTTGACAGAAGGACTTGTGGTAGTCCTTTAGAATCACATTGAGATCTTTCACAATTTAGTCTTTATTATGCATAGCTGCATGCATACAATGTGCCATAGTTTGTTGTGTTAAGATAAGCCTCGGTGTAGGTCATATCCTAATAAATTTACCTTCGGGTAATTACATTAGTAACGCACAGGGATCTTTCTTGTTATACGTAAAAGAGAAGGTTAAATTGCCTTTCTAGTGGCTTCAAACAAGGGAAAAGCAGCACCGCCTTTTTTACTGGTAACATTAGTAAAATACAAAATCATTGATCTCTTGATAGTCACATTCAAAGGAAAGTGAAAAAGAGAAGGCTCTGAATTGGACTCTGCTCTTTATTAAAAAAAGAAGTATTCAAGAGCATCTCCTTTTCCTTTTTCTATTCTTTTTTTTTTTTTTTTTTTGGCCTGTATCCTCTTTGATAAAGCCAAAAATTACTATGCTTAGAGTAAAATATCAAGTCTCTTAGAAAGTCTCGTAATATAGCCAAGAACTTGTGCAAGAACTTGGGCCTTGTAGCATACAAGTGACTTGGTAGGAGAATAGATACTTGATACCTGATTTGCCATTCTAAAAATGTGCGCATATATAACTTAATCTCCTCACCAAACTCATAGAGCTTAAGACTACTCTTGTGACCACAACAGAATCTTTCTTCCCATTGCAATGAGATTCCCTCAGGAAGGAAAATAACGACTCATAATGGAACAGTTGCCACTTCGACTTCGACTTCAAGAAGATGATCTTTTGATAAGGAACCTCTTGCTTGTACATGATCCAGATGGTAGAGAATTTGACACTGAGTTGCAGTTTCATGCAATAGAAGTATAATTTTTCATATCGTTTCACTAGAAAAATCAGTGAGTGATGACCTACTCCTACATCTCATCAATCTTCTATTCACTAAAATGATTATGTGCATTAATGGAATAGGATTTTAATCCTTATACTACTTTGCAAGGATAGATTTAGTAGTTAGAAGTAGATTACTCTACTCTACTCTACTACTAAGTCTTGCAAACAGACATATGTTAATTCCTCTATACTAGCAATGTAATTATACAAGTTTTGGCAGTGTTAATTTTATGAGCTGATATTCCCTTTCATTTAGCTGTGATTGATCTAATTCCATCAAATGTACTGCTAAATTTTGATTAAATAAGAGCAAAGTGAGTGCATGGGTTTCAAACTTGGGACTTCCTTTCTAATACAAGGATATATTTCACTTCGTGACCAATTGATCTAAAAGTTGACATTAAATTCTATGTGGTTTTATGTTTATTGGTCAACAAAGGGCATGATGAGGAATACTTGACATACAAATTATCACATTTTTTTGCAAGGACTAGCATCCCTTATCTCTATGGTTTATGTATGTATTAGTACAGTTTGATGCCAAAGGGAAAAGTGAAATTAATAGGATTGAAGTTGATGGATTAGAAGATTTGCTTGGATATATCATTTGCAATGTCACATCTAAGGTGATGTATAGCGTCTACTTAATCAAGCATGGGAGAGCAATAACATTTTTTTGACTTGCCTTTTGTTGTACCTCCATATGTTTGTAGATGCTTAGTCAGTGTACAGATGAAGGAAACCCTCACTTCAAGACAATGAACATCCTTGATTTTCTAGAAAAATATAGATGGGATGCAAAATTAGTTTTAGTTCTAGCAACTTTTGCCATAAGCTATGGTGAATTTTGGATAACCTTGCAGGTCTATTCCCATTGTCTCCTAGCGGCATCAGTTGCAAAGATCAAGTGATTGCCACAAGACTTTAGAGTGTTCAAGCCTCAATTGAAAGTTCTAAACTTGTTGGCTTGGAAGATGTTGGACGTAACAAGGTACATCATTAAGTTTGCAACTTATCCGAATGCTCGATTGAATATGGATAAGCAGCTCCAAGAATCTACCAAGTCCCAAGTTTATTTAGCAGTTTATTAGATGATCAAGAGTTCTCTTGTGGATTTTACACACATAAAAAACTTGAGAGTTGTGAAACCACAAGAAGTAAATTTTCCTTCTTTTGACTATTGCTTCTGCCTTTTGAGCTTTTCTACTTTACATAGTTTACTAAGGATTGACAGGGATGAGTGTTAAGTAAAAATATAATGGGTCATACCATATTTATTAACTTAAACTTTTAAATTAGATAGTTTCTTGATGTGCTTTGATCAAAATCCCAACCCAAATGTGCCAAGAAATGTTAAAAAAATAGATATGACAATCTACATCATATTTACGAGCTTAAACTTTTAATTCAAATGATTGTAGTGTTAACTTCCATAGTGAATATGTATACCACTTGATGAGGCACTGATTGGTATATTCTAGGTTGGATGTTCAGCATTACAAGTAGGATTTTATCCAAAGATTTTGAAACTGTTTTTCCCTTGGGTAGATATCAAGCATGAATGACAATCAACCTACCTCAAGGCCATTTTAAAACTTGAATCTGCACTCAAAGACCTAAACTACGAGAAGGAATTCTTATGATATGGGTTGTGTAGTGTTAGAATATTTCCTTATCCAAAACAAGTTCATATGCTGGAAAATAAATCAAGTTCAATGGGACTATCAGCTTTATACATCATGACTTCCTAATACACCACATATCTTACCACTAAAACTGTTCACTATCAATTATACATAATGACTTTCTAATACACCACATATCTTACCACTGAAACTGTTCACCCTCAGATTGTGGGTTCCTCATAAATAATGTCACACCTGTCTACATCATAGGACTTACCAGTACCTGATCTCTGCATAATTGATAGATACTGCAGTCTATGGATAATATTTACTATGCTGAAGTGATGTATCTGCTCACTCGTTAGGGATATTTATCCACAGCAAGCGCAACCTGGGAGTTATCAAGCTTGGTCTTTAGACTTGGCAACATATGCAGTAAACTCCATGGGCTAGTGGAGAGATATTATCAACAAGCAGGTTAAGCTTCGAACTTATATCTACTATGAATAAAACAGCCCTAGAGGAAACATGAGCCTACACATTGATTTGTGCAGCCCCACATGGTTCTAAGTTCAGTAAAATTGCAGAAACAAAGATGGTTGAGAAGCTAAAGACATTGCTCGAGGAGTCCCAAACCGACAACCAAGCCATATTGTCCATGCTTTTTTCATGGAAATTCCAGTTTCCTCACACACATAAATCCTCACAAGGAAAGGTATTGCCCTACTTTAATCCTTTGTAATTGCTTTTTAAATAATGAGCAATCGAGCATAACCGGTAATTTTTTTTTTTTTTTTTTTTGCATAATTGAAGCTATTTGTTTTAGCTCCATGATCACTTGATCTAAAAGTACGACATCCTTGAATTCTCATAAGATGTCAAAAGGCAGAATGCACAGTGAGATTATTGCAACGTCCTTTGCCTAAATATTCAATCACTTGACAAACATAGCATATACGCATACAACAAACAAAATACTCTTTTGAGTAAATTGGTATGATTATTCAATCATCTACTTCTAGGTAGATTAATCTTCTTTCAAAAACAATCTCATTGTTCCCCGTATGTAACTGATACTAGGATAATTGTGTTTTCTTTAATTTGCTAACTTCACAGAGATCATGTCAAAGAATGTCGCATCAAGGAAAGAGGCAGCATTTGCTTTAGCAGCTTATGGAAATTCCTTCTCAATAGAGCATTTGCTTTAGCAGCTTTAAGTTTTCAGCAGCCTCCTCCGCAGCTTCTTGTGCTTTTCTTTCAGCTTCCAAAGCACCTTTTCTTTGTTCTTCTTCTTTACGCCTAGCTCCCTATATTGAAGTCAAAATGCCATGTATAAGCTTGTTTAAAAACAAAAGTTCGAATGGCTTTGATAATGATGAAGGTCCACAGACAACAAATGCCAAAATATTCAAAAGAAATCAAGAGCTAAAGCACACGGGGCTGGCACATAACCTGAAGTTTTCACTTGTTACAAAACTTGACAAACAAAGATACAAATTATTCATCACTACAAAGAAACATTTAACCAAAACACTTTTACACATGTAGAGGGGAGGCCAAGACAGAACCATAGTCCTAACAATTATCTATAATAATATAAAATAAGCTGAAGATGGTATAAGACTCCCAAATTTACTGTCTCTGCCCTACAAAAAAGCATAAAAGTTTGTTGAATTACAAGAGAAGAAACATGAAATAGCTTGCTCTTATAATGCCTTCCTGTTTTGATAATTCCATAATGCTTGAAATTTTTCAACTTCATAGATATATCAAAGCACAATAATCCCAAGAGAGAAGGGGGAAAATTTTTAAAGTACTGAGAGTCCAAGTAATGAATGAATGGCATACCTCAAACTGTCCTCTGATCCCCCTATTTGTCTCATCAACCTAGCCACACGCTTCTCAATGCTACCAAAATCCTAGTTATTAAAAGCAGAGATAATATAAGACAGAACTGTAATACGGAAAATTTGAGAAACAAGGAAAAGATAACATTCAACACTAGAGTTAGTGATGGAAAAGAAGGAAATCTAGAGGGAGTATACTGATACTTATTGAGTACTCCATTTTGAAGCATAACACTAGATAATAATATAACATGCTATACAGATATTTCAAAAAATAATGACAATCATAGCATGTGTGCACCACCTTATTGGCATGTGCTTTAATAGCCAAGTTTCCTTCCTCAATCTGGTTCAACTTCTGAAGTCTTCCCTGCTCTAGAGCAAGAGCGGTTTGTGCAGCCATAACTGCATGAAAGGACATGTCATCAGAAAGGTATAATAAGGATAAGCAATGAATCACCAAAATTGGTGAAACAGAATGGAAGCAGAGGGAATAAAAAGGATATATTAAAAGAGAAATACATAGTGCAAGTACTACTAATTATCCCCCCCCCCCCCCCCCAAAAAAAAAAAAAAAAAAAACTACCAGAAAAAAAAAAAAAAAATCAAATGTGTTTAGTTTGGACATACTAGAAAACATTTAGATCAACAACCAACCAATTTAAAAGTTTTTGTCATTTTCATAAACTGATTTGAAAAGCCTAAAATTGTAGATAACGCATGATTCTAATAATTAATCTGTAATGATCCCCCTCACATTTGCACTTCAATAAGATCCTTTGTGTGGTAATAATTAAATGAGAAGCCAAATGACAATGCAAAAAAATCAAGTGAACACCCAGCTCTCACATCATTTTGAATTTTGATTCAAAAAATAGATATAAAAGCTTAAGCATGTATGTCAGTTTAAAAATTCACTTCAACATAATTTATATATATATATATATATATATATCCAAGCTTAAGCTTTCAAATAAGTATGTTGTGGACCATGGCAACACAACACCATAATCAGATGCCATGAGTTCAATCATTGTAAAAATCATAACTTAACCCTTAATTAATTGATACTACATGGGCATCAAATAATGTAAAGTCAATGTCACATTTGGTTTCTAAACTTTAGTTGGTTTTTCAGATAACTACCCTGAACTTTAAGATTATTAATTTCAGTATCATTGAACTTTTCAAGGTCAGCGATTCTACATGTATTAATTCCATCTAAAACCTTCTACCCCGTTAGGTTTGTTTTCTGTTTTTTTCTTTTTTAGTTGATGATGGATTACTGTGAAACTTAAATGATTATTTTAATGAAGATTTTTCACTTAGGATGCATGCAAGGGGTGAAAGTAACATCTTGTAAAATGAAGTTGACAGAGCAGTCCACAGTTGTAAAAAAAAAAAATCTTTTATTTTAAGTGTATCTTAATGAAAATAATTACATGAAACATGTGTCTATTTATAATTGGTCTAAAAAGCCAATTGGACAAACAATTCAATATATAGTTGACATAAATAGTGTAAATGACCCCAATAAGTCTAATTCAATATTAAAATCAACAATCTAAAAGTACAGAAAGATAATTGAATAATCAACTGAAATTCAAGTACCTTGATACCCCAAATGTATCAGCCTCTACATGAGGGAGAGTGGCAGCAAGCATAATCCATGGTATCAAGTTCAGCATAATTCATGAATAAACAAATGGTATTTTTTACATTACATACCAGCTGAATCTGCTGTCTTTTTCCCATCTAAATCAGATGGCTGTGGTTGAGATGTCAAATTGCCAATACGGCTATCCACCTTTGTTCCTGCAATTCCATTTTCGGAAACTGCACCAGACATCTTTTTTAAGTTTTCAGCAGCCTCCTTCTCCACAGCTTCTTTTGCTTTCCTTGTGCTTTTCTTACGCCTAGCTGCCTATATTGAAGTTAAAATGCTGTGTATAAGCTTGTTTAATAACAGAAGTTTGAATGGCTTTGATAATGATGAAGGTCCACAGACAACAAATGCCAAAATATTCAAAAGAAATCAAGAGCTAAAGCACATGGGGCTGGCACATACCTCTGCTTCAGCCTTTGCTCTCTCCTCTCGTAGTTTTTCCTCATGAAGAGCCTTTTCTTGCCTTTTGGCCTCTTCATGAGCTGCATCATTCCAAATTTTTCTTTCTTCAATTTGCCATCTCTGCTCATGGTCTCGTCGAATAGCCGTTAAATAACTGTTGAGTGCTTCTTTCCTATGATAACATAATGCTAAAGTCATGATATTTTCAGATATTCATTCTACTAAAGGAATTTTTACTGACTCCAATCAGTTTATAGAAAGAATAACCACCAAGGATGAAACTTTATATGACTTAGAGCTTGTCACATGTCTATGTTGTCATGCTATTGATATGAAAGAAATCAAATCAGCCATATATAAAAAAATAAAAAATAATAATAAAAAAAGAAGCTAATTTTTGCTTTGAGTGGCATTTCTGGAATCATAAAATTCTCAGCATATAGGCATGCAATTATTGTTTTACTATCCATGGCCACCATTTTCAATCGAATGGCCCCATGAATAAAATTTTCCCTTAGTGCATCTTATCTATGAATTCCAAAAGAAAAAGTGATGTTAGAAATGAGTTTCATCTTACATATGGCGCTGGTATTGAGCATCAATACTCCTGTCCAACTCACGTCTTGCCTCTTTATATTCTTCAATTCGAACAAGTGCAGCTGTCCACTCCTCTCTTTCATTTAGCAGTTCTGCCTCCAACCTTGATATTTGATTCCAATTCTCATCCTGTAAATACATGCATATTCATGCATCATTGTGGGAAGAACTCAGAAGGCCAATAAGGTCCATGAAAATTAGTTTATGCTACCTTTGAAAATCTGAATGGCTAGAAATAAAAATTCCCAATTTTTTTTTTTTTTAATGAGCAAAGAAGAATTTCCCGTAAAAATAATATATAATTACAAGACATGAAAAAGCAAACATAAAAAAACACAGCAAAAGTTTACAAGCCTCTCGTACTGTTCTTACTTGAGACTTCAGATTAAGGAAGAAAACAACCATAACTAAACCAGTTACTTTCACACATTTAAATGGCTTTCGAAGACACATACAACTAGTCTATATAATATAGGGGTAAAATCAGATTTTCCGTGTTTTCCATTGGACAAAATAAGTTACAAAAGAGACAAAGGGTAAGAAACACTGAGCTAAAGATACAAAGACGCCTGTAAGGGTGACAATCAAAACACTAAAAAAGAGCACGAGGAAGATAAATCCTAAGGGAAAGAAACATATAAAACTGAAAGGATGTCAAGTGTCAATAAAGGCATTGATGGGATTTGGGCCTTGGGCATTATGAATTTCCTGAGCAATAAAGTGTCTTCTCCAGGTTCCACATGTTTTTTTAATTGCTGTTGACAGGCTATCTTCACTCTAAGCATACGAAACACGAAAATCCATGCATTGGTGAAGTCCATTTATGCTCTGTAGATAGCTTCAAGTGAACCTAGTGAAACTTGAACGTTATTACGATTTGTCAAGAGTTTTTGGACCTTAACCCTTGACCAGTCAAATCAATAACAAATAAATAAGAGTTGGTTCACATGACAAGTATGGGTATGGGCTACACTTTCACTGCAACAAATAAGAGCAAAAACAGAAAAGAGAAATGCCAGAGTTGAATGTCAAAGACACTTTGCACAAAGTCCTAAATAATCAAACATGTAAAAAAATAAATAAATAGATAAAAATAAAAATCGAACAAACAAAAAACCTATAAAGAACAATTTACCTGCACCTTACGTTGGTAACCACGAGTGAGCTCAAGCATCGCACCTTCCACCAATCCTCCTCCTTCCATCAAGAACGGTTGCTCATCGGAAGTAACCTCAGCATCACTCCCATCCCTGTCAGTAATGACCATAACATCGTAACTTACATATGATCAAACAAGAAGAAGCATTTGTTCACAAAATCAAAATACCACAATTGACAAGGTCGGGTTGCAAGCCACAACCGTATCACTAATCCTCATCACCTGTTTCTCGGTATAAGTTAGTTACTCTTCTACAATTAGAATAATGTCCAATATTCCATATTTCCGTACCTTAAATATAAATCATTGCAGTCAAATCTTCCACTGCTCACTAAAGCACCACTCTTCACCTCTTCAAAATCACTATGAACATCCTCAAACTCCTCCTCATCCACCCGCATTATGAATACCCTATCACCCTCTTCACCTCTTCAAAATCACTATCAACATCCTCAAACTCCTCCTCATCCACCCGCATTATGAATACCCTATCAACCCTCTTCACCTCCTCAAAATCACCATGCACTTCCTCAGACTCCTCCTCATCCACCCGCCTATCAACACAAAAAGATAAAAAGGAAATCAAACAGAGCAAATACATGGAGTTCTGATAACAAAGAACTAAAACTCCAATGCGGAGGATCAGCAGCAAATGCATCCACATTTTCCGCTTGTTTGATTGTGTTTCTGACATTGTGATAATTTGAAAAGCATCCTACGAGCCCTATTTATAGTGTTTGAGCCTTGATTTGCATTGGGCAAGTCCTAAACAGGGTCAAAATATGATCTTTTCATTAATGGCTTTCCATATGCAGTAAAATCTGCACGTATCCATTCTTTTTACACTTTTCATTAATGGCATTATTGACCACTGGTCAATAATGCCATTAATGAAAAGTGTACAGATTTTACTGCATATGGAAAGCTGCTCAAGGAAGGAGAGTAAGGGCATTGTAACTTCCCTTTAAGGCATGCTCCGAGATTTTCGCGAATGCTCGAAATGGGAAGGTGCCGATTTTACTGCATTTGGAAAGCTGCTCAAGGAAGGAGATAAAGGGCGTTCTAACTTCCCATTAAGGCATGCTCCGAGATTTTCGGGAATGCTAGAAATGGCAAGTAGATTGTGGTCGACCCATTGAGTCAGGTCAAAGGCGGCATAAACACTGTTTTGTCTTCTTAGGGTTCACCGAGGTTCTCATAAGGTCGCACATGGGCCCTAAAAAATTAGTACAAGATCCATTAGGGTTAGGAACCTATGCTCAAAATAACTCATCAATAATAAATAAAAGCTTCTTGAGGGAAAACAACTTACAGGAGTTCTTGCCCTCGATGAGGCTTGAGCTAGCTCTCTCTCTTCTGACTCCATATTCGGCCGGCCATGTTGCATCAGAGCTTAGTACTGTAGAGGCGAATAGACTAGATCCAAATAAGGGTTTTTTGATGGGCTAATGCTCTGTTATTTTGGATTTGTGAGCGATGCTTTGGTGATTCCACTCGTCCAAATGCTTTGGACCTTTCTTTTTGATGTATTTTCAGTATTGTCTTGTCATCTGCTTTCGGACAGTACTTTGCCTTTGATAAGTGTGTCATTTGACAAGGAGATGCAGTGGATTTGAAAGTTTTTGACAAAAATAAAATAAATTTGCTAGAAAGTAATTAAAATCCTTCGTATATTGGTAATGATTATCAAATATTTAATATAATCATCAAGCACAACTTAAAATAAAAGATAAAATAGCGTGAACAAACTCTATATTACCTTGATAATTTTTTAATCTTTTTTCTCTTTTTTTCTCTTCTTTTTCATTAATTGTCAATCCTTTTTTGCCGGTTCATAACCGATATTCAACTAAACCTCAATAAATAAATATTTAATAAATTAACAATTTCGATTAGATAATAATTTCTTTCGATTTTAACTTGGATTAATATACTAAATTAATAATCTCACTAAATACATAAGATAATAATTTATCAAGAAATCCTTAAGGCCCAACAAAAATATGAATTAATGATTTATCAAATATGCAAAAATTTTCATGTAAAGCTAAAACTAATTAGTATTATATTAATAAAATTTGTACTCTATTTTACTTAAAATATTTTATAATCTTTCATCTTTCAAAGTATTATCTTTGAAAAACTCTTTCTTTTATGTATCAATATGTTCTAATTTCTAAGATTTACCATAATTTTATAATTTTTTTATGTTATAAAATTTATTATTTCATTTTATATTTATGCATTATGACTTTTGAAATTCTTTATATATACACTATGTATACATTTTTTCATATTTATTTTTAGTTTTCATTTTTAAGTTATATATATAATTTGGAAAAAAAAGTGTAAAAATATATTTAAAAAATCTTTGTAAATTAATAAATATTCATTTATTGAGAAATTAATAAATTATTTAGTTATCAATAAATAAATATTCTCTATGAAATAATTTTTTTATATTGATCCCCACAATATTATCCTGTAGAGGTTTTACTGTAATGAAAAGCACCAATAAATCAAAGGAAAAATAATGTGAAATTATTCGATTCATTTTCTTTTTATATTAAAGCAATCCTCCTTTCACAGTTCATACGCAATTCAATTATTATTTCTTTTTTAATGAAGCAATTTAAATTATTAGTTCTAACCCCACTTTTCTCTTCACTTTTATATGTTTTCACTTTGATCAATTATGCTACTCGCAACATGACCTGTGATAGAATTCTCTTTGGGGCAGGTCAAGAGTGCATAAAATAAAAGGGTGCTAAGCATGGCCTGTAAGCCCCTAGATTTTTCGATAATATTAGCAAACCCTAAGAACCGGAAGTTGAAATGAAACCCTAAAGTTAACCTAGTTACGATTAGTCTAGTGAATCTAGATCCGGCAATCCTGTGTTCATAAACCCTAGAAAAAGAAATTGAGATAATTGTGGGATATGGTTCGTAATTATATAGGGAAGCCTAAAAATATCATATTCAAATTTTTCTAGTATCCTTCGAATCCGAGCGGGATCAGTTTTCGAAAACCGTGCCCCGGAGCACCGAATAGCAAAAATATTTCGACAACACCAATAGATTCGTAAAAATATAAGGTTTTCAAAAATATCAGTTTTTCGGTAACTAAAAATATCAGATATAGCTTAATTACGTGTATTTTCGTTACTACCGGTATTTTAATTGTCTAGTCTACTATTCATAATACTTTTCTACTATTCATTACTATTCACCTATTTCTACTTTTTCTTACACTCTACCATACCTATACCTTACAATTTACCTTCCCCATACAACTTTAATCACATCACACCTTACACGTTACTTCTTTTAATACAAAATAAACAAAACAAATTAATTTCCCCCCCTACAAGTACCAAAACCGACGCCCCCCATGCCCCTCTTTTATCCATTTTATTTTCAATTTCAATTAAATTTAATCACACAAATTTCCACTCCAAAAATCTATAAATACCCCCTTCCCCTTCCTCTTCCATTCTTTCACACAACAAAAATTCATACTAAAACTCTTCCAAAATTACTCCACAAAATTCCTCTCCCAACAACTCTCTCAAGTTCTCTCTTTTCCTTAGAAAATCCATTCCCGCATAATACTACAACCCATTCTTTTCTTCTTCAACCAATACATAAATTTTAGGTAAAACTTCTCTTATTTACTCATCATGTTCATATAACTTAACATGAGTTTAGTGAATGTTTCTTAGACTCATTTAGTTAAAGAAGCAACAATTTATTCATGTTTTGTTTTTGTTCATGTTCTTATTTTCTTTATGTTACTATTATGTTGATATTGTTATTATTGTTTCTAACCTAACTTATATAAGTATTATGTATATATATTTATTTAGAGCATATAAGCTCACTTGTTATTTATTTATTTTCAAGTCTTGCAATTTATTTATTTACTTGTTTTATGCAAATATTAAGACTAGTCTTTCTAGTCTTAAACTTGTCCATATCAAGTCAAAACAATTTTATTTCCTTGCTTTTCTTTTCTTTGAGGACTAGTCTATTCTTAGTCCCGGGATACCTTGATGAAGCTAAGGTTCCCAATACTTGACTTTACTTTTATGCTATTATTTTATTATGTTATGTTTTTCATAGTTATATACATTCTCATTCATACATGAATATGTTGTTATTGTCTCAACCATAATAAAAATGAGTTTTCTTAAGTAGTAAGAATAAACTCTCTTTAAATATAAATTTTATCACATAAGAAGTTATTTTCCTTAAAGACTTGAGATTTTAGCTTAAACAAATATTTTTCTAAAGTTAGATAAGTTTAGCTCTAATTTTAGTAATAATATGTGGTTTTCACCAAGAAATACATAAAGTAAAGTTTCTTTAGACTTCAACAAAAGATTTCTTAAATTCAATTGTCGAAGTTTTCCACCAACACTAAAGTTTAGGATAAGTTTTCTTATAAGATGATTTCTTTTAAAAGTGGATATAACCATGAAGTATTTAGAAAGATTATGTTTTCCAAAACATTAGAAATAAGGTAGTAGAAATTTGAAAGAGATTAAAACTACTTTTATTTAAGAAATTGAGTTAAAAGAAAGAGATACTTACTTTTAGCAAATTAAGAAATTTTTACAACACTAAATTCTTTACAAAAATTAAGCTTATCTCACTTTCAAAACATATTGTACTACAAGAATATTGTTGAGACAACACCACTAAATCCATGCTTATGGTTTGAGTATATATGTGTATTCAAGGGATTTTTCAACCATACAATATATCTATATTTTTGTACAAAAGCCCTTGAGTGATAAAAAGTTTGAAAACTCTAGTTTTGAAGTTTGGAAAATTCGTATCAAATCTGTACGCTACTATTCTAAGGCCTAAATAACTTCTTTTGATAAAAATATAATCTTATAAATAGATAGATCTTTTCGAGTAGGTAGAAATCGGTATATAATATGCGAAATTCCGAGTTAAAATGAGCAAGTTATGGCCATTTTAAGTTGGGATTTCCATTCCATACGATTTTTACGAATTCTCTAAGATAGAAGTGTAGAATTGGAATAGATCTTGAATGAAATACTCATGTTGGGTATTTCTCTTGTTTAGGTGTCGAGGATCACGATCTTGTCTTCCCCGAGGATTACTTCGACTCCTAGAGCACTATGGACGAGTGAGTTTCCTTTACGCTTATGTATTCGTGCATATGCTTGTAGAATAGAGCACTAGATGTTAGGAAAAAGATAAAATTGATATGCATGTGGGATATTATGGGAATTATGTATGTGATTCGTTGTGTGCGGTCAATGAACGATAAGTATATCGGAACCCGATTTGTGATTGATATAAATGTGTCCATGTATGTATTGTTATGTGTGCAAATATTATTTGATCACTTTAAATGATTTAATGTCATATTGAAATCCTCATATAATAAATTGTTCATGCATATCACTTAGAATATCATTTCGGAGTTTTGCTACTACTCCTCAGCGTGGGACTGGAAAGGTTAGCTGCCTAGCTACATCTTGAGGGTTAGGACGTTCGGGAATACGGCCTCAAGGTGTAGCCGAGCCGGATCGATCGCTTGGGGATGGAAGGCCCGGGGACTAATAGTACGGTTCGTTGGAACCCCAAGACGCGCACAAACTTGAAGGAGGTTGTTCGGGACCCAGTTCAAAGCATTCCCTAACCACCGATGGAGGGGTAAATCCATCAAACATACGAAACCGGATAGTCGTGTGTAATGTTTGATCATATGGTTGTTGCATTCATATGCTTGATTAATAAACTTGTTTGATTGTTGTTATGAGTACTATTGTGTAAGGAATATCTCACTAAGCTAGTCATGCTTATACTCCTATACACTTTTGATATTGCAGGATTATCTTTTGCACACGAGACCACCTTGATTCCCCGGGTAGAATCCTTATTTTGAGAAGCTTTTGGAGGAACTCTATTTTGAAGTTATAGAGTAGATTTCTTCTAAAATCTTCTAGCTTTAGTTATGTTATATTTAGAACCATGTTATTATGAATTATCGGGGGAATGCCCCTTAGAAGCTGTAAGACTTTTGTTTCAATAATATATATTTAAGTGTTATTTTGCATGTTCCGCTGCCAATGTCTTAAAATGTATTACTCCACCGGTCTCCCTTTGCTGTGAATGTATGCCTTGTACCGATATGGAAGCTTTCGAATGACTGAGGTAGTCATTCTTAAGTTTTAATATTGCGCACGGCGAGCTGTCACGTTTAGGGTACCTGCTGGCGCGTGACATAGCCAATGTGTTACTCGGTATAACCACTCTAATGTTTAAGTTTATAAAGGGGTATGAGGGAATAAAAGGACAAAGTGAGTTTAGATGGATTTACCTAAGTTCTCTAAGGCCTACTTATAAAGGAGAAGACATATGATTATTACGAATAGGTTTTTTTTTTTTTCAAACCAAATGGTTATTATGGACAGTTGTCTTTGGTAAGATAATTGCCCTCGAGAATGTAGGGCGATATAACTTCCCATTAAGGCATGCTCCAAGATTTTCAAGAGTGCTAGAAATGGCAAATAGGATATTTATGCCATGTAACTTGTAGTTGACCTATCGAGTCAAGTAAAAGAAAGAGGTCGAACATGAGCTCTAATAAGTCAGTGCAAGGTCCATTAGGTTTAGGAACCCATGCTCAAAATCACTAATCAACAATAAATAAATTTGATAGAAAATAATTAAAATCCTTTATATATTAGTATTGATTACCAAATATTTAGTATGTTTATCAAGCACATATCAAATTAAAAAATAAAATATTGTGAACAAACTACATATTACCTTAAGAATTTTTTAATCCTTTTCTCTTTCTTTCCCGTTTCTTTTTACTAATTATTGGTTCATTAATACCAACTCATGACAATCATAACAGAAAACTCCAATAAATCAAAGGAAAAATAATGTAAAATTAAAACAATCCTCCTATTATAGTACGCACCTAATTCAATTATTATTTCTAATGAAGCTCATTTAAATTATTAGTTCTAGCACACTTTTCTCTTCACTTCTATATATTGTCACTTAGATTCGCAACATGACTTGTGATTAGACATGGTAAATGAATCGTTTCGTGCCGTCCGCGTGCCAAATTTTGCATGCTACGTGCTCCGTGCTGCGTGCTATGTGCTTTTGCGTGCCTAGCCTATTTGTGCTTGTGTGCCGTGCTTCTCGTGCTTTTTTTTTTTTTTTGGTATGTTGTGCCTTACCGGCCCATTTATTTGCGTGACGTGTTACGTGCCTCTGCATGCCGGTTTGCGTGCTTTCAATCGGGTTCAATTTCACACGATTTTTCAATTTTTTATTATTTTCAACGTGCAGTTTTTTCCCGATGGTTTTCAAAATTTTAATTAAACTAATTATTCAAATTAGTTACAAATAAATTATTGATTGTGACATTTAACCTAAATAAAATTTAGACAATTCTTAAAGTAATATTTTTAACTCTATTAATAATAATATGCATTACATTATTATTTACATTAATAGTAAAAAAAAAAGTAATTAATTAAATTTTTAAAAAATGATGTAAATGTGATAATTGGTCATCTTGTTGTCTGCCTTGATCATCAGCATTACTTGGGGGTTGATGGTGATACGATGGTTGTAACCCTTATGGAAGTGGTGGTGGAGGATGCACTGCTCGATAATCTGCCCTTGTGGGGGTTATGGTCCTTATCTGCCTTGAAATTAGTATGTTAATAGTAATACAATTGAACTCATTTTAAAAAGATAAAATATACTAAATATATTTCAAGCAATACTTTCACGACAACTGGGACGTAACACAAAATTTAATTTAAAATCTAAGTTTTAAAATAATTTAATAATACTCAACTAATTTATTATTATTATTTTTACTATTTCTAATGTTTTTTGTTCTTTTTCTAACGTGGCGAGTATAATACATCATTAAAACATTTTTCTCACTTACTTATCTCTTTTTTTTTTTTGGCCCAACCCACTTACTTATTTTTTCAATATATATATATATATTTCGGCATAACAGGAGAAGGAATAGAACCAGTACTTCTCAATTGAAAAATTAGAGGAAATGCCATTACACAATGAGATCATTAGTTATCTCTCTTATCTCTCTCTTAATAAGAAGGTACAAAATTAGCATTTGCCACAAAAATTCCTCGTAGAATGGAAAAAAAAAAGAGAAAAATAAATTTATATAGATATATACTTTTTTTTTTAAGTATGGTTTATGGGGTAATTATCTTGGTTATTAATATTTGAAGAAAATTAGAAATAGCATGGTCTATTGATTCTCCACTTGTGGTTCTCTTTCTGCCTGCTTTTGGATATATACAATGTTTGACTTTATATACAAGGGAATATGCATGTGCCTAGGACTTGCCTTGGAAAAAACGAACAATGACTATTCTTGGTGATGATAATGACTTGATTAATTGTCACTAATTTACTTTTTTTTTTTAAGCTATAGTCACATTGTTACAAGTTTCTTCATGATAATATCCATGACCTTGACTTTTGGGAGAATTGGATGGGCTAGTGATGTCAGCAACATGACATAACCATCTTATCTAGAACAAGATTAAATTATATAGAATGGTAGCAGTTATTATCATACTGTTGGAATTATTTTCTTTTATTTTGAAAATAATTATCTTAATTTTTATTTTTTTTAGTTTTTATGTTTAGTTTTCTTAAATTTCTTAAAAATACATATCTCATTTCACTTGCATGATTATTTGGTCAAGCTCATAAGTTTAGATCGATATTAAAGAAAAACAAAAACACAAAAAATTTAGAGACTATTCATAATATTAACAAAACCTATATTTATATGCCAAATTTTTATGACACATTAATAATGCGGAAAGGAAATTAATATTTATATTTTTTAAAAAATTATAAAAATATCATTAGCATGAAAATAATCGTAAATTTAGGTAAATTAAACTCGTCTTCTCATTTTTTCAAACGGAATAAAATATTTAATAGTTCAAATTTATATCCAACCATGATTGTATCATTCAAATACGTAATATATCAATCAATATATTTATTTTAGTGGTCAAATAATTCATTAAACAATCCTATTCATGGAGCCATAGAAGTGCCCTCCTCTTCAAAGTTGGAATCACTGATTCCATGAATTTTCGATTCCAGCCTTTTTAAATGCTTCCAAACTAGAAGAATTACTTGAATTGCATTTCCATTTTGGGTATATTCCATGAATTATTTGTGGCCTAAATGTTTTAGATTTGGTAGATAGTTTAATTGTAATAAGATAAAGTTGAAATTCATGTTTATATGTGGTGAGTTTAACACCATGATCATTTAATCTGAAAGTTTGAGGTTGTGGATTTTGTATGTAGTACTTGACACCGTGGAACTAATTTCGACCACATATGATGATTTATATAGGTACATTCAAAAAGGAGCAGAGGCAGTACATGCTGCAAATCCGGATGTTCTTCTGATTCTATCAGGCCTAAGCTATGACAAGGACCTGTCGTTTATCAAAAACAAGCCATTGACTCTATCATTTAATTTACTGGCAAAGTAGTGTTTGAAGTGCACTGGTATGGTTTCACAGATGGAAGTGCATGGAAAAATGGCAATCCTAACCAAGTATGTGGTAAAGTTGTGGATAACTATATGAGGTTATGGGGATATTTGCCAAAACAATATCCAATGTTTGTAAGTGAATTCGGGGTGGATCAAAGAGGTAGTAATGTGAATGATAATAAGTATCTCAATTGCTTTTTGGGTGTGGCAGCTGGATTGGACCTAGATTGGGCATTGTGGACTTTAGTAGGGAGTTACCATTTGAGAGAAGGTGTTATTGGGATGAATGAATACTATGGGATTTTGGATTGGAATTGGAATGATATAAGAATCTCAAGCTTCTTGAAGAGAATCTCAGCAATTCAATCTCCCTTTCAAGGTACTTGAAAATCTTCCAGTCCAATTCCAATTTTTCTATCACCTTAGTTAGAATAATTGGATGAGTATAACTGAATGATGTACTTTAAAGCGAGCTTCTATATTTACTGCTGACACTCTCACCAAGTAGCCGGATTTATTAAAATCGGAATGAAATGATGATGCATATCAAATCTGTAGTCTCATAGATCATTTGGTTTTGTGCCTAAACATATGAAAAGGAGTCGAATCTGGTAATCCATAATTTGGCAGATAAATACAAGTTTCAAATGAGATTCAGTCAAGAGAAAGCCCGAGAGAAAATTAGTTAAAATTATTCCAATACATTTAACCTTTTAAATGATCTTGTTATGATATCGAACCTAGCATGATATCTGTCTAGAAGTATCTGAGTTTAAATCAATGTTTTTGTCCAAAAATGCAATAAGCATTATAGTATAACATCAAATCTGACATACTGATTAAAAAATAGAGTTTCATAGGATCATATCCTTGCAATTAAGTCTGTTTTGCTGAAATGATCTCAAGGAGTTAAATAGGATGAGCGAATCATGTTTTCTTTTGTTCATTAAAAGATAAAATGGAAGTTCTAGTGGATGAGATCATCTTTATTCTGCATCTTGCAGGACCAGGTTTAACGGAAACAAATATGCATAAAGTGATATTTCATCCACTTACTGGTTTGTGTCTCCTGAGAAAATCCATGGTAGATCCCTTAACATTGGGTCCCTGCAAAGTCGGAAGAGTGGAAATACACACCAACGAAGAGCTTGACCATGAAGGGAACTTACTTCTGCCTACAAGCATCAGTTAGATGAACCAGCAAAACTAAGCATAATTTGCACAGATAATGATTCAAAGTGGAACATAATATCAGATTCAAAGATGCACCTGTCATCGCAAACAAGTGATGGTACTTCAGTGTGCTTAGATATAGACTCGAATAACACACTTGTTACGACGGCTTGCAAGTGCTTGAGTGGAGATACTAAATGTGATCCTGCTAGCCAGTGGTTCAAGCTTGTGGATAGCACCAGGAGTTACGATGATAGTGCAAGAACTTCATATTTGATCAACCTGGCATTGGATTCACAAGAGAACCGATCTACCTTTGTTTATTGCAGCAATAGAAGACTCAGGAATTATCAGTGATTGCAGAAACACTCTCAGTTGCCTGCAATATGTATTAGTGATGATTCTTTTCTTGACCATTGCATACATTATATGCATGTGGTCAATGTTGGTCAGGTTGATCTAAATTCCAAGATGCAAAACCATGTTGTTAAGTCAATGCTGGTCAGGTTGATCTAAATTCCAAGATCAACCTGCGTGCCTGCAATGTGCCATAGTTTGTTGTGTCAAGATAAGCCTCGGTGTAGGCCATATCCTAATAAATTTACCTTCATGTATTTACATTAGTAACAGCCAGGGATCTTTCTTGTTATACTTAAAAGAGAAGGTTAAATTGCCTTTCTGGTGGCTTCAAACATGGAAAAAGAAGCGCTGCCCTTCTTTTACTGGTAACATCAGTAAAATACAGAATCATTATGATCTCTTTATAGTCACATCCAAAGGAAGTGTAAAAGAGAAGGCTCTGAACTTGAATCTGCTCTTTGTTAAAAAAAGAAGTATTCAAGAACCTCTCCTTTCCCTTTTTCTTTTCTTTTTGTTTCCTGTATCCTCTTTGATAAAGCCAAAAATTACTATGCTTTGGAGTAAAATATCAAGTCTCTTAGAAAGACCCGTAATATAGCCAAGAACTTGCGCAAGAACTTGGCCTTGTAGCTTACAGGTGACTTGGTTGGAGAATAGATACCTGATACCCAATTTGCCATTCTAAAAATGTGCGCATATATAACTTAATCTCCTCACCAAACTCATAGAGCTTAAGACTAATCTTGTGACCACAACAGAATCTTTCTTCCCATTGCAATGAGATTCCCTCAGGAAGGAAAATAACGACTCAGAATGGAACAGTTGCCACTTCGACTTCGACTTCAAGAAGA
This sequence comes from Combretum micranthum, assembly GCA_024138025.1. NCBI lineage: Eukaryota > Viridiplantae > Streptophyta > Magnoliopsida > Myrtales > Combretaceae > Combretum > Combretum micranthum. Next base: position 1,015,248 of record JAMXBD010000149.1, on the reverse strand, counting down.
TGATCTTTTGATAAGGAACCTCTTGCTTGTACATGATCCAGATGGTAGAGAATTTGACACTGAGTTGCAGTTTCATGCAATAGAGAGTATGATTTTTCATATCGCTTCACCAGAAAAATCAGTGAGTGATGCCCTTCTCCTACATCTCATCAATCTTCTATTCACTAAAATGATTATGTGCATTAACGGAGTAGGATTTTAATCCTTATACTACTTTGCAAGGATAGATTTAGTAGTTAGAACTAGATTACTCCACTCTACTCTACTACTAAGTCTTGCTGACAGAGACATTTGTTAATTCCTCTTTACTTGCAATGTAAATATACAAGTTTTGGCAGTGTTAATTTTATTAGCTGATATTCGCTTTCATTTGGCTGTGATTGATCTAATTCCATCAAATGTACTGCTAAATTTTGATTAAATAAGACCAAAGTGAGTGCATGGGTTTCAAACTTGGGACCTCCTTTCTAATACAAGGATATATTTCACTTCATGACCAATTGATCTAAAAGTTGACATTAAATTCAATGTGGTTTTATGTTTATTGGTCAACAAGGGCATGATGAGGAATAGTTGACATACAAATTATCACATTTTTTTGCAAGGACTAACATCCCTAATCCCTATAGTTTATGCATGTATTAGTACAGTTTGATGCCAAAGGGAAAAGTGAAATTAATAGGATTGAAGTTGATGGATTAGAAGATTCACTTGGATATATCATTCACACTGTCACATCGAAGGTAATGTATAGCTTCTACTTGATCAAGCATGGGAGAGCAGTAACATTGTTTTGACTTGCCTTTTGTCGTACCTCCATATGTTTGCAGATGCTTAGTCAGTGTACAGATGAAGGAAACCCTCACTTCAAGACAATGAACATCCTTGATTTTCTCGAAAAATATAGATGGGATGCAAAATTAGTTTTAGTTCTTGCAGCTTTTGCCATAAGCTATGGTGAATTTTGGCTAGCCTTGCAGGTCTATCCCCATTGTCCCCTGGCGGAATTAGTTGCAAAGATCAAGCGATTGCCACAAGACTTGAGAGTGTTCAAGCCTCAATTGAAAGTTCTAAACTCATTGGCTTGGAAGATGTTGGATGTGACAAGGTACATCATTAAGTTTGCAACTTATCCGGATGCTCGATTGAACATGGATAAGCAGCTCCAGGAATCTACCAAGTCCCAAGTTTATTTAGCAGTTTATTGGATGATCAGGAGTTCTCTAGTGGCTTTTTCACACATAAAAAATTTGAGAGATGTGAAACCACAAAAAGTAAATTTTCATTCTTTTGACTATTGCTTCTGCCTTTTGAGTATTTCTACTTTACATTCAGCATTGGTAATGATTTCTACACAATAGTTTACTAAGGATTGACAGGGATGAGTGTCAAGTAAAAATATAATGGGTCACACCATATTTATTAACTTAAACTTTTAAATTAGATAGTTTCTTGATGTGCTTTAATCAAAATCCCAACCCAAATGTGCCAAGAAATGTTAAAAAAGTAGATATAACAATCTACATCATATTTACGAGCTTAAACTTTTAATTCAAATGATTGTAGTGTTAACTTCAACAGTGAATATGTATACCACTTGATGAGGCACTGTTTGGTACATTCTAGGTTAGGTGTTCAGCATTACAAGTAGGATTTTATCCAAAGATTTTGAAACTGTTTTCCCTTGGGTAGATATCAGGCATGAATGACAATCAACCCACCTCAAGGCCATTTTAAAACTTGAATCTGCACTCAAAGACCTCAACTACAAGAGGAATTCTTATGATATGGGTTGTGTAGTGTTAGAATATTTCCTTATCCATAACAAGTTCATATGCTGGAAAATAAATCAAGCCCAATGAGACTATCAACTTTATACATAATGACTTCCTAATACACCACATATCTTACCACTAAAACTGTTCACCCTTAGATTGTGGGTTCCTCGTAAACAATGTCACACCTGTCTACATCATAGGACTTACTAGCACCTGATCTCTGCATAATTGATAGATACTGCAATTTATGGATAATATTTACTATGCTGAAGCGATGTATCTGCTCCTCCTTAGGGATATTTATCCACAGCAAGCACAACCTGGGAGTTATCAAGCTTGGTCTTTAGACTTAGCAACATATGCAGTAAACTCCATGGGCTAGTGGAGAGATATTATCAACAAGCAGGTTGAGCTTTAAACTTATATCTACTATGAAAAGAACAGCTCTAGAGGAAACATGAGCCTACACATTAATTTGTGCACCTCCACATGGTACTAAGTTCAGTAAAATTGCAGAAACAAAGATGGTTGAGAAGCTAAAGACAATGCTTGAGGAGTCCCAAACCGACAACCAAGCCATATTGTCCATGCTTTTTTCATGGAAATTCCAGTTTCCTCTTACACATAAATCCTCACAAGGAAAGGTATTGCCCTACTTTATTCCTTTGTAATTGCTTTTTAAGTAATAAGCAACCTAGCATAACCGGGTTTTAAGTACATGAAATTTTTTTTTTTTTTTGCATAATTGAAGCTATTTGTTTTATCTCCATGATCAATTGATCTAAAAGTACAAACTCGTGAATGTAGTGTGCCCCTTTCACACTAACTATTTAGCTTTCTTTCTCCTACAATGACTGAGACTTTGACTGAAGCCCAGATGCACAATTTAATTGACTGTAGGTGAAATGAATGCACATGAGGCTCAAACTCGTAATACCATATTAAAATTTCGCTGGTCTAGAGCTTATGCTTGTGAATATGGTGTAGGCCTTTTTATGTTTACTGCTTAGCAATAATCAACCCATTTTTTTCATTGACAGGTTGGTATTATTGAGCTTAAAAATAAGGTGCTGATTCTTTTGGTTTCGAAAAAAGAATTCCTAGTACCTGAGGAACTTCTCTTCTTGCTACACCTAACATATTATAGTCCTCACAATAAAAAACTTAATGAAAGTTGCGAATTCATCTGGGTTCCAATTCCAACGTCTAGCACATGGAGTAAGGCTGAAGAAAGAAGCTTCAACACCATATCAAAATATCTGCCATGGCATTCAATTCGGCAGCCACACTTGCTTAGCACTGCAGTAATTAACTTTATGAAGCAAGTGTGGAACTACAAAGACAACCCTATCATGGTCGTTTTGAATGAAAAGGGCGCAATGGTGAACTCTAATGCTCTTGATATGGTTAAAATCTGGGGAGCCGGGGCATATCCTTTCACACCTTCTATTGAAGCAGAGCTATGGCAGAAAGAGCACTTGGTTCTCCCACTTCTATTTGAAGGAATCGATCCAGAGCTACATGAAATGGTAACTGATTCTAAAGTACCATTTGTTTTGCTACTATAATATGCTTCTTTGTTATGGAAAAGGTATCCATGTTCATGATCTAGGTAAGTTAAAAGTGAAAACTACTACTTATGAGTTGGCAATGATGCAGATCCTAGAAGGCAACAGCATATGCATTTACGGGACAGATGACATGACATACTTCAAGGAACTTCATTCCAGAGTAAAGGATGTTGTAGGTGCAGGCATACAACTAGAGTTTTTGTATGTTGGCAAGAAGAACCGTTCTACCCAAGTCATGGAAATTGCATCAATCATACATGAAGAAGACCTGCAAACATCACTCTCCCTAACAAAGATTCAGTTCTTCTGGCTTCGTCTAGAGAGCATGAGAAGGTCATTGGTGAAGCTAGGAAAGAACCCGAACACTGATCATATCTTAGCAGCTGTTACAACATTGCTGGATTTGGATGAGAAAGAAAAAGGTTGGGCTATAATTGCTGAAGGGTCATGGACAGAGTCATTATGCTTGGCAGGAAATGAACTAACTGAGTGCTTGAATCTTTATCCTGAATGGGCAAAGAATGTGCAAAAATTCGGAGTGTTAGGTGCAATTACAGCAGTCCTTGAGCCTAGTTCTATCGGCAAACCTTGTGGTTGCTCAGAAATCGTTACCTATGTGGAAGGTTTGGCTGAGATGCTAGTCCTTTGTAGCAAGTGTAAACATGCCATGAAGAACTTCATTGTCTATGAGTGACAAGCAATTAGAGTAGTAAAATATGTAGCTGGGAAGAGGATTTGAACCGGTACTTTGCATTTGGGGTATGTATAATATCACTAGAGTATAATGCGATTGGCATGTAGCTTACATATTAATAATAAATTATCTTAAAGGATAAATTTCTGCATTCTGTAGTGATTGTCCTTGGTCTCAAGAATCTAAATGTGGATGGTTTTGTTAAAATAAATAAATAGAGATTTGGGGAAAAAAAAAAAAAAGCTTTGCTTACATTGCAATTAAATGGAAAAAAACAATTAGATGTGTTCTAATATATTAGAATAGTTAGGTGAAATAGTCAATGGGCCTGCCCCACATTAACTTGTAGTTTATTAGTCAATTATTTATTCAAGTTTTAACTTTAAAATATTAATCTTATATTTGATACATGAAAATGAATTCAGAATGGAATTGCGATTCTAGTTCCATTTTCTATTTTTATAGTTACATGCATTTTTAAAAGTCAGAACTATTGTTCCTAAAGAATTTAATTCCATCCTTGAGATTATATTCTATCCTTATTAATGAATACTATTACTACTAAATCTTTATTTTCTAACACATTTATCATTCACATTTACTAAAAGGATATTTTTTATAAATATTCCATTCCATATTATATTCAAATAAAAAATGAACTAATCATTCTGCCACTCATTCCTTCTATTTATCATTCATATTTATTACAAGGATAATTCTGATAAACATTTCATTTTATGTTGTATCCAAATAAAGAATGGACTTATCATTCCGCCACCCATTCCATTCCTTACATTTCTAATGATTCCTACATAGCAAACATAATATAATTTCCGTAAATTTGCAAAACTATAAATTTTATCTTAAATTTTTTTAAAAATAAATCACAACAATTTATATAATAATAAAAAAAAAAAAACATTCCATTCCTTACATTTCTAATGATTCCTATATAGCAAACATAACATAATTTCCGTAAATTTGCAAAACTATAAATTTTATCTTAAATTTTTTTAAAAATAAGTCACAACAATTTATATAATAATAAAAAAAAAAAAAACATTCTCTAGCCTGACACTTTGATTTTTGGTTTACTGCCGCCAAAGAATAATTAATATTTTTAAAGAGAATATATAAAATTTCAATTTGGTAAATGAACTTTAAAATAGCTAATTTAACACTCAATCAAACTTTTTGTTATATTTATATTACTCCACTAATCCGTTTGCTTTATTTTTTGATGTGGATGAGACAACCAACCGATGCTAGATAGTATTAGGAAAAGTAGTAAAAACTCAATAAATGATTGACTCTTCCATATCAATAAACAAAATAAATGGTATTAAAAAAACTAGTTAGACAACTATAAAAAATTTGATTGGATATTTAGTTTATCTTAATTAAAAAAATCAAATTTATAATTTATACTTCGCATATCAAATTTCAACCTCTTTAACTTCATGGTATACCCACGAATTGGCTTGTCTCTATTTGCATTTACCCATAATTTATTTATTCTGTTTTTATTTTCCAATTCCCATTTATGGGAAAATGAATAAAAGATTAATATTTTAAAAATAATTATGGAAATGCCATCGGGAAAAAATTATTCCCGATTTTAGGCAACATGGCCTCGTCTCTTGAAAAGACGAGGTCATAAGTGACTGACCTCGTCTACGAGGTCTTATTTGTTTAATGACCTCGTCTCTCGAAGAGACGAGGTTGCTCCGCATGTGACCTCGTCTCTTCAAGAGACGAGGTTGCACCTATTCTGACCTCGTCTCTTCAAGAGACGACGTCAGCTATTCCTCCTCAAAACTCAATCTATTACTTGAGAAACCCAAAAAATTATGTATAAAACCTGTCAAGTAGAAATATAAGTGGCTATACGAGCCATTAACCAAATTCAACACAGCTATAATACCATTCGGCCTAAAAACACATGCCGAATCCCAATCTGAATCATTCAATCACAGCGGTATTGTGATTTGTTTGTCAGTACAGTACAATGAAAATATGGGAATTTGTAGGCTCGTAACAGATAATATGAAACGAAATGCCGATTGATTGTTCTTTTAAAATGTACAAGAGAAAAGGAGTACAATATACATACCAAAACAATACAAAAAAGTAAGAAGCTATATGCAACAATCAAAATAAAGAAAATCTATTATCTACTACTGCTGCTGATGTGTGTCCCTCCTCCGTTGTCCTCGGCCTCTATCCCGCCTCACGTACGTCTTGGGTAACAAGGTACGCAAATGTGGATGCTGTGTAGATGGAACAATATCTGTAACTGCAGCATCCTCGTGTCCAGTAGCAGCACTGTACCGATGGAACTGGACAGGGTCTGGCTCGACCTGTGTGAGCCCCTCCCCCATATCATGTGATGGCGATGGTTGTCTCTTCTGTGGAGCCAAGGGGGTATGGAACTCAGAGTATGACGGGTCTAGCATGGGGATGTCCCCCATATAGTAAGATGTCGATGACGAGCCAGCCTCGTCCTGAATGACCTGGGAAGGACCAGGCTCATCAAGTGAAGGTAGATCGAACGGCTCAGGCTCATCTTTGATATGTATACCCGGTGCTCGAGCTCGTTTCCGACCCCTGCCTCGTCCCCGCCCACGCCTCTCTCTAGGAGGTTGTCGTCTCTGTACGGTATGAGATTGTGGGTCACCCTGTGCTGCTACTGATGATGGAGCTAGTAGCACTGGATCATTGAAATTCAACCTCATAAACTCTTCCACCACACAACAGACATCTCGTGCAGTGGATAGAGTGAGCTGTGGGGGCATGTCTGGGATGCTATAAATGAAATCAGCCTGCGAGTAATAGCAAAAAATTATATCGGTGAATAGCTGCCAAGTCAGTACGAGTCTATATAAAGCTTATGGAGACAGTTATCTTACCATGTATCGTATGATAGCTCCCGTGCGTCCGATCCAGCGTTGGGTGATCGCATGATACCACTGGAAATAATCGTCAGATGTCCCAGCAGGCAAATCGGGCAGCTCAACTATGCAATCACGTCGAGCATCCCACTCAGCTATCTACCTAGCATGCTCCATCTGCCAGTTCCACTCGGAACGTCCTCTCATGTCAATCTCATGGAGGGGTCTCATGTCGGCAGGGAGGCTGGAAGCCACCAAACTGTCTGAGCACTCTGTCAGGGTAGTAGTGCTCGACAAGGTAGAAGCATACCAGGGAGACCCATGCACGCCACACATCGCTCCCAGCTAGGCAGTATGGAGGCAGGGAGGGCAAGATCGAACTATATGGGTCCCACACCACCTGATGCAGTAGGAAAAGTAAAATATTGCATTAACAAACCATCGTACTATAGCAATGTAACAGCACAAGTCATTGCAAAACAATTGAGGTATAGGAGGGAACGGATGTCATACCTGATGCGCCGTCTGTCGATCGAAAGATGCGCAGTACTCAATCAGCAAATGTGTCGATACTCGGGTCACGTCAAAAGTCGCACACTCAAATTCCTAAAATAATTATCCAACAATAACTACTTAGAACTTGATTTTTTCCAAAGCAAATATTATACATATACATATCTATACAACATACAACAAGCAAAAAAAAAAAAAAAAAAAAAAAAAAAAACCAGTCGGCGTTGGAATCATGCTATAAAATTATTCTAACAACACATACAATCTACATTCAACAATGCTAAAGTACTAATACACCACGTTAACGATAATTGAAATTATTTTCAATTTTTTTTCGCACACTCAAATTCCTAAAATATTATCCAACAATAACTACTTAGAACTTGATTTTTTTCCAAAGCAAATATTATACATATACATATCTATAGAAACATACAACAAGAAAAAAAAAACCCGTCGGCGTTGGAATCATGCTACAAATTATTCTAACAACACATACAATCTTCATTCAACAATGCAGCATGAATAATTGAAAAAAAATACGAAAATACGCGAAAATCCAACCTCAACGTTTGTCGTTCGACGTTCTCCGTTCACCGCCGGTGGTTTCGCTTCAAATCTCCTCTTTTCGATCCTCCTACCCAACCAATCGCAATACAATCAACTTCGAACAAATGGGGATGGGCGATTGTGGTTGATTTGTGGATTTTGGCCGCAAAAATCGGAGCAATAGAGATTTCCGATTAGGGTTCCGACGTGAAAAGAGGGAAATGGGGAAGAAGAAGCGCGCGCGAAGAATTTAACCCGCTGACCTCGTCTCTTCAAGAGACGAGGTTAATCACTAATGACCTCGTCTCTTCAAGAGACGAGATCACATGCGGAGCAACCTCGTCTCTTCAAAGACGAGGTCAGTCACTTATGACCTCGTCTCTTTAAGAGACAAGGCCATGTTGCCTAAAATCAAGAATAATTTTTTTCAGATGACATTTCCGTAATTATTTTTAAAAATATTAATATTTTATTACTTTCCCCTCCCATTTCTACCATACAATGTGAATCTACTACTTTTTGTCCCTTCACATTCTTGTCTAGATTGCGAAACATAATCCAATTTTCGTACTTCTTCGGTTTACTCACTCGAAGTTAATATCACAAATTGTATCTGAATTTTGGTAGAATATGCAATTACATATTTAAACTTTAAAATTATCAATTTAATATCTGAACTTTCAACTTGATTAATTTGATACCTGTAAAAACTTTTCATGCACACCAACAATATCTTTGTCAAGTTCTCTTATATACTAAATTAATTAATTTTAAAATTTTTTAGATATCAAATTAATCAATTTTAAAGTTCAAATACTAAATTTAACAATTTTAAAATTCCAATATCTAATTACATATTTCACCAAAATTCTAATACTATTCATTACATTAACTTACTCACCGATCACCAATTACTACCATCTTCCATCAAATCTTTTTATTCAACATGGGCTCTTATTGGATCCAATAACGTTGGTACTTATTCTTTAATTAAATGTATAGACAAATTTCTTATAACTTTTTTCAATTGTTATTTATTTATTTTTTCATGATTTATTTGAAATGAAACTTTTGTTAAAGATTTTCATTTGTTATAGGATTGTCTCACTAATAATATTATTATTAAATTGATTATAAATAAAATATTAATATGAAAAATATATTAAAAATTTAATCATAATTGGAATAAATCCGAACCACTTAATGATGGAAAAAAAAAGTATTAAAAGTATCTCTATTTTGTAATTTGGATAAATAAGTGTGTGAATTTTCAAATTTTTGTATTTTTTTTGTATTTCTACATTTACCTTTTTACCTATATTAGTATCTCTAGAGAGTGGAGATGCTAAAAATACAAAATTTAAAAGATTTAAACACTAATTTATCCAAATTTTCTCTCAATGATTATCTAAACTGGTCCATTAAAAAAAAAAAGTGCAAAACAGTAAAATTTTCCTTTTTATAAATGGGTTTGAACTTCTTTTCTCATCTAATTATTAAGCGTCACCCTTTATTTCTTTATTTATGGACAGAGGGCTCCACCCTTTGTACTTTCTTTGTACGCTATCCACCTTCTAGAGATTATTCTCAATCCAAAGGGAAAAGAGAGAGAGAGAAAGAGAGCGATTATTCTTTTTATTTTTTTTGTTCTTTTCTCAATCTGATTGGGGGGAAGCGTGCGAAGTGATTATTTTCAATCTTCTTTTTTTCTTTTGGTGCGGGCGCGAATTCTCACTTTTGTTTGCATTGTTAGTTTATGGCTATGCTTTTTTTAATCTCCCATCTATAATTACATTAGAAAAATAAAAAAAGATAAATATATTAGGTATTGAAAATGGAACCTTGAATGTATAGATATATTGATTTGATATCATATAAATTACTTTACAGTTTAAAAGATAATATCATAAATGGTACATAAATTTTAACAAAATATGCAATTATGTGTCTAAACTTTGAAATTGATCAATTTAATATATGAAAAAACTTAACAGATATGCTATTAGTAAAGTTCTTTCAAGTACTAAAAATAAATTTCAAAATTCAAATACTAATTGATCAATTCCAACGTTTGGATATTTAATTACATATTTTGTCAAAATTCTAATATAGTTCATGACATTAGCCTTAGTTTAAATTAAAATATAGCTTGTTCTTCCTTAAATCAACTTTGTCATTTTTCATCACAGCAAAATTATTAAAATAAATCACCAAATAGTTTTTTTTTTCTTTAATCTCAAATTTAACAACCTAGGTCCTCAGATTTAAAAATGGATAAAGAAAGTAAGAAAACTAATTATACAAATAAATCAAGATTTATTAATTTGCATTGGAATAGAAAAATATGATGAGAAAATATTTAAATTTGGATTGAGACGTACACAGTACACTAAACTAATAATAGAAATCTATATGCTATTGTCACCGCTGTTTAATTTTTTTTCTTTTTTTATTGTCTTCTTCCTATCTTTTTACGTCTGACTTTCTTATATTCAGGAGCTTATAATCAGTTACAATTAACATTTAACAAACTATAAATATCCGATAAGAGTTTCTTTGGTTAGTTATACTTTTTTTTTTTTTGCGAAACAAACGAGACAATATTATTAAAAATCAACCATAGTCTCATACAAAGATAACATCCGAGTCAATCAAAAGATCCAGGAAAAACATAAAATCTCTATCAAGTAGCTTTTGGAGGAGGAATGGGGTGGAAATCCACTAATCATAAGGACACATTCTCCTCCTAAAAAAAGAAGCTACCCAATCTACAGCACCATTTGCTGAACGTTTAACTAGCTTGAAACTAAAAGAGCAAAGACTAAGTAAAGGTAAAGAAAGCCAAATAAGATCAAAAAAAGGTTTAGAACTCCAGTGAAGATGATCAACTGCTCCAGAACAAGCCTGATATAAGTTGCTACAATCCATCACAAACAAAACATTTGAAAGATTGAGGCTTTAAGCTAAATGAATAGACAAATCAAGGGCCTTGCATTCAGCTACCTCAGCCGAAGGAGCAAAGGAAAGCTCAGATTTTCCTCCAATTAATTGGCCTGAAACAGATCTGGCCACAACACTAAGCCCAGAAGGATAATTCGGTCCAATCCATGAAGCGTCCGAGAAGAAGGATCACCAAATCATTTGTTAAAGAACCGTGAGGATCAGAGAAAACCTTTTGTACTTTATTCCAAACATGCTTATCCCTATCCAAACAACTTTGTTCCACATCCCTTTCCATACCAGTCGATGCCCTAACAGCATCTCTATTTTTGACCGATTCATCAAAACCAGAAACTGAAATTTCAGATCTAACTTTATTGGAAATATTCAAACTGTTCAAGTTAGATCTCTCCATCGTCCTCACAAAGAACCTTTGAATGACTAAATTAGGGTTAGGACTTCTGCTTGAGAACACTGAATCACACCGTTCCTTCCATATCAACCACACAACTTCACACATCAGGGCTTCAAGATTGAGTCTTTCATGTTTAGATAGATCTAAACCATCCATAGATCTAAACAGCCAATCGCCTAGAGTAGAAATCCGACTTCATTCGTATGTCCAGCCGAACACACCAAACCAAATACATAAGTCCAGGGCAACATAAAATGGTATGTTCAATTGTTTCAATTTCCTCACAGAAAGGACAGCAAGGACTCACCTTTACTCTTCTATTGTGCAGGTTTGACATGGTAGGAGCAATGTTGGAGACAGCACGCCATATAAAATGCTTAATTTTTGGTAATGTTTCCATATTCCATAACCTTCTCCATTCGAATTTTGTGATTATTGTTGAAGAAGAAGCCTTATGTATTAATACATCTTTTTTGGTTAAAATACAGAAATGATAAGCAGATTTGGCAGAACAAACCCACTTTTCTCGAAGGGCCAAATCAAACGATCCAAGCACCTACCATTATTGAGAGGTATGCTCTGAATGCATGTTTTTCTTCAATAGAAATATTATTTCTGATGCTTCTTAGATCCCAAGTACCATGTTGTTAATCTATTAGATCCTTGACCCTGAGATTAGGATCAATAGAAAAACCTCTCTGAATTTTGTTACCTGGAATCTGTGGTAACCACTTATCAAGACCCACTCTAATTGAGTCTCCCATTCCAACCTGCCACAACCTACCTCTAAAAAGCACATCCCGACCCTCCAAAATACTACTCCATGCCCAAGATGCTCTACTACCTTTCCTAGCCTCTTGAAACGATGAATCTGCAAAATAGATCCCTTTAAGCATCCTAGCCCATAGAGATTTAGGATTATTCTGCAACCTCCATGCAAATTTTGTCAATAAAGCAATATTGAACTCATGCAAATCCTTAAAACCATATACCACCCATCTCCTTTGCCCTTGTCAATTTCCCCCAATCAAGCCAATGGATTCTATGCTCATCCTTGCGCTGTCCCCACTAAAATTTAGCAATCATAGCATTAACCTTGCGGCACCACTTAATAGGAAACTTTAAAAAATTCATAGAGTAAGTTGGAATAGCATTTGCCACAGCTTTAATTAAAATTTCTCTTCCTGCTTCAGTCAACAAATGTTGTTTCCAACCTTGAAGTTTCTTTGCAATTTTATCCCTAACATAGCCCATAGCTTCACATTTTGAATGTCCCCATACCATAGGAATTCCTAAAAATTTACCTGGATCCTTTGTACCCGGAATCCCCGAAGTAGCTCCAATACACTATTTACAATCTGTAGAAGTATTTTTACTATAAAAAACAACATATTTCTCAAAGTTAACAGCTTAGCCAGAAGCTGTACAAAAATCCAAGAGAATATGTTTGAGAAGTGAAACATTTCTCTCATCTGCCTCAAGGAAAAACAAAGAATCATCAGCAAAGAAAAGGTATGTCAAAGTAGGGCAACTTTGTTTAATGGCAATTCCACGTAAGTTCCTATCAACCACAGCTTTAAAGAGACCTTTAGATAAAACATCCATAACCAAAAGGAAAAGATAAGGAGAAAAAGGATCACCTTGTCTTATCCCTTTAGTAGGACAAATTTTACCCATAATCTTTCCATTAACTACTAAATCAAACCTGACACTCTTCACACAAGCCATAATCCAGGTGATCCATTGATTCCTAAACCCCATTTTCCTCATAACAGCTTCAGAAAAGGCCATTCAACTCTATCATAGGCTTTACTCATATCTATTTTGACAGCATAAAAACATTTCCCCCATTTTTCCTATTTTTTAAAAAATGAAACATTTCATGTGCAACAACAATGTTATCATGGATCAAACGACCAGAAATGAAAGCACTTGATTTTAGAAATGACCATTTAGATGCATTTTCAGCTTATTAGTTAAATCTTTGACACAATCTTGTAAAGATTATTGCAAAGACTAATAGGACGAAAGTGAGAAACAGAATTCGGACTAGAAATTTTTGGAATGAGGACAAGATCAGTATTGTTAAGATTAGGAGGAAAAATACCTAACAAGAAGAAATTCTGAACAGCCACTATCACATTGACCAATAGAGTCCCAATAAGTCTGATAGAAAATTCCAGGATAGCCATCAGGACCTGGAGCTTTTAACGCACCAAGTTGAAAAACAGCTTCCTTTACCTCATCTTTACTAATGGGAGCACATAAAGCAGTATTCATCTCCTCCGTCACACAATGATCTACCCAATCCAAACAACTACTGTTATCCTCCCTCCAACTAGAAGTAAAGAGATTTTGAAAGTGGTTAGTAAACATCCGACCAATCTCTTTTTCATTAGCCACAATAGACCCATCTTCCAATTCCAAACTAAAGATCTTATTTCTTTGCCGCCTACTCAGAGTAGAATGGTGAAAAAAAGAAGTATTCCTATCACCATACATTAACCAATTTACTCTTGACCTTTGATGCCAAAACACCTCTTCCTTTTCCCATAGATCATCAATTTGAGCTTGGATTCTGTCTTCTTCCTCCAACAAAATCTCATCCTATTTAGATTGCAATTCTGTCATCTGGGTTTTCAATTTATCAATGATAGCTTTATTGTTAGGAAAAGCATGCCTGCTCCAAGATAGAAGTCTACTGCTACAAGACTGTAAACAATTCATGACTCCAACCAAATCCAACACCCCACCACTTTCCTACCATACTCTTTGAATAATATTTCGACAATCATCAGACATTCTCCATAAATTCTCAAATCGAAATCTTTTCTTTCCTTTAGCATCTGCAAAGTCAGTATTTATGACTAAAAGAGCATGATCAGATCCAATGTAAGGTTCATGGATGATCCGAGTTTTTGGAAATTTTTCAACCCAACTCAAAGAGCCTAATCCATGATCAATATATTCCTTCCCATCTCACTACCATGTCTTTTGTTACACCATGTGAATTTTTGACCCATGAATCCCAGATCTTGAAGGTTTACATCAGAGATCATATTCCAAAAAGCATTCATTTGATTCTGATTTTTAGGTCTACCACCACATTTCTCAGTAAAATCAATAATATCATTAAAATCCCGCACATAAAGCTAAGGATCCTGTATACCTCTAGACAAATCCACAATCCAGCTCCACAATTTAGCTCTCTCACGAAACTTGCAAGATGCATAAATCCACGAAAAAACCCCAATACTATTATCATCACATAAAGAAATGTCTGTGTGGATAAAGGAAACATCCCAATCTACAACATTGACCACAACATCATTGGTCCACCAAAGCAAAAGACCCCCATAAGACCATTAGGTTCCACACAAAAGCTACCAGCATACTTAAAACGATTCCTTATTTTTTCAAGTTTTTGCATTCGATTTTTAGTCTCCATCAAAAACAAAACACTAGGATTATACTTATTAACCAGATCTTTTAGATGACGAATTGTCAAGAGAGATCCAAACCCTTGACAATTCCAAGATAAAGCAATCATGGCCCCCGTGTGGTTGTTAAAGGCCAGCCACCACCGCCTCCATACTGGATGAAGATAAAGGAACATCAAAAAGTTCCCAAGAACTTTCAACCACCACACTCCTCCTCCCTTTCCTCACTCTGCATCGCACTTTCCTACTATCATTTTCAGTTTTTTTTTCCCTTTTTTCACAATTTTTTTGCTATTTTGATTTTTTTCCTTCAAAAACTTTTCAACTTTGACTTCCTCAACAACAACTTTCATTTTTTTCTTGAAATAATTTTGTTCCTCCTGCATGGGTCTCTTAAGATTCAAACGATTGAAAGCATTAACCAAAGAATCTGAAACAGGAACAATTGCTCTGTTCTCGATGCAATCCAACACAACAGGTTTTGAACATTCTTCATCAATAGGTAAATCAACAAAATAAAGTTTTCCATGACAATTAGATTCTTCTTTAGGATTATCTTCATTTACACTTTGAAATTGATGTTAATTATTCTGCAGCACCAGATCCTCCTCCTGATGGTTCAACTGAGTCACCGGACAAATATTGTGAGAAGCATTACATCCAATATGCTCCTCTGCAACTGGGTTCTCCAACATAATATTCAAATCAAGTAGCATATTCCTATCCAGATCCTTAGTATCTTTTATAGAAAAGGTAGTAGGATTAGTGTTTAAATGTTGACAGTCTAATGAAATGGAATTAGATGTGTTGGATGGAATAGAAGGTTTATTTGAAGACTGTGGTTGAAGGGGAAGAGAGGAAGATTGATAAGGATTATTAAGAAACTTGGTGTGTATAGGTGGTGAAGAACAAGTAATAAGGGTATGTAAAGGATGTGAATCTGGAATGGGTAAATGGGTGTATATAGAAAACGAATAAGAAGTTCCAGAGAAATTAGGATCTAAATTTCTCTTTATGGTTTTTTTTCCAAAAGACATGGACCAATCCTTAGTTGGAAAGCCTCTCAAAGTAGCAGAACAAGAACCCACATTATTCTTATCATTACTACAGAACTTATTAATATGACCCAACTTACCACAATTGAAACAAAAATCCGATAACCTTTCATATTTAAAATGCACCCAATATTTACTGCCAGCTCTCTTATTGATCCATGACCCTGTTTTCAAAACTTTTGAGCATAACATTTTAACTTTAACCCTTAAAAAACTCCTTTGAGCACCATTAGGAAGCCTAATAGGCTCTACTTCAATGACCCTACCAATCAAAGCACCCGGTCGATTAACATTATTAATTGAGAAATGTTCCAGCTGTAAACCGTGAATTTGTACCTAGAATATAATGCTATCCAATTGAATGTCTTGAATCCTCATACCATGACCCCATTCCCCCCAAAATCAACAAATGACCCATAATAGCCCAAGGTCCTTCCCTAACCACCACATCAGCAATTGATTTATCACTAAATGTCAACAGAAAATGGTTGGATGTAGTAGTAGAATTTTTTATTGATCCAAAATGACTCCAAGCACATTTGAGTATATTTATAACATCCAATTTATTCATAGATCTATCAGCATAAACTCCACCAATCATAAGAAATTCTTTATCATTGGCTAACTCACTATCTTCCTCCAGGTCAAGACTATCGAGGTTGTTAATATCAGACGCCATAGACTCCACAGGAACAATCTGTACACAGCAGCTAAGGAAGAAAAGCTACAAGCCACAAACAGAAAGAAAAAGAAGGGCAACAAAAGGGAACAAACAAAAAACAAAAAACAAAGAACAAGAAGCCACGAACATAACCAACGAAGACAACACAAAGAACAAAGAACGAAGGAGAAAAGAAAAAAGCAACAGAGAAAAAATAGGATCAAAACCCGAAAAAGCCTTCGAGAAAAGAAAAAAGATGAAAACAGAAAAAAAAAAAAAAAAAAAAAAAAAAAAAGAAGAAAACCACACAGGAGACAAAAAGATAGAAGAAAGAGAAGAAAAAGGAGAAAACCAGAGCAACAAGGGAAGAATGATCAACAAAGAAAACCGAAAAAGATACCCCACATGGGGGACCACTCTCACAAAAGGAGAGGAAAAGCTCTCACTCATAGGAGAGGATTTTACTTATGACAAAATCCGTTATCCTTACTATTGTGGTTATTTATACTTAATTCTTATTAATTTCGTGACAAACATTGAATTGACGGTTTCGTGGTGGCACATAATTCAACAAAATTGCTCATGATTCCCGTTTGAGCAATCCCTTAGAGTGACAAGTTTAATTCAACAAATCAACCAATTATTCCAAAATTAAGAATGAAGCAACTTGAGGAAGGTTAATCAATATTTGATTGTATAATTTTTTATGATATTGAATATCATAGTAGATTTACAAAATGTAGCTTGGACTGGATAAATTTTTCTTAAATGGTACTAGACAAAATCCAAAATTTGTCATTTATATTTGATTATAAAACAAATATTGGAACCGGACAAAAATAAAATATTTTTAGCAAGAATATTGTCTAATACCGTGTATGATAAATATAGTATAAGAGAATTATAAAATCCTATACATTTATTTTTTTCACGATCACTAAAACCAAACCAAACCATGATTTACAGTTTTTTTTTTCCCCAATCATAAACCATGATTGGGACTAGAAAATTTTTCAAACCATTAAATAATAGTTTGGTTTGGTTTGGTTTGAATTACTGATTAAATCAAAATTCTAGTAAAAAAACTTATTTATAATATTTTACATTTGTTGGGATGTTAAAATATTGAAATCAATCTACAAAGTTTATATTGTAGATCTCAACAAAATACTCATAATATTTCATAAAATCATTTAGTGACTAATACAGTACACTCACTGACTAATACATAGTAAAATACAATCTATATTCCTTTAAAAAATCATCCAATCAACTATCTATTAACAAATTTGAAAAAAAAAATCATCTACCAAACAAAATATAATGAACAATTAATGCATAATAAGATATATAACTAAATAACAAAATCTATAGTCCACAGAGTTCAAACAATTAATAAAAAACAACATTTGGCCAAAAAATAAAAATAAAAAACAACGTTAAGTTACCAATAGAAGAATATATATTGAACATAAAAAAACAATTTTAAAAAAAACGAATAAGTTACTATTAACCAATATTTTTTATATAATAAAGATCATAATAAAATAATAAGAATATATATGACCTTTAATCAATCATCATAATAAAGTTTATGATTATACGTAAAATATTTTTATGTTTACAGCTTTGTTTGATTTTACGGATTAGTTTGGTTTACCCCTTCATACTAACCATAAATTTATGGTTTGATTCAAATTAAGAATTTTCTAAACTAAATTATTAAAATGAAAAAAAAAACCATATTTTCGGTTTGATCTAATTTTTTATCAGTTTTTTTTGTCCACTCCTATTTCATACACTTGTTTCCCTTCAAGATTGTCCAATTTACACCTTATCTTTGCTAATTATAAGACATGCTCATGGTAAAACCACATGGAACATTCCTAAACTCTTGCAGTGTTTTGTAATCTAAATTCTATAAGAAGAAAGGTAGCCATGGAATTGAACTGTATTCCTATGAAATGGTCTATGCATATAATAAGCAACTAAGAAAAAATTACTCATTACTCACACAGCATTAGTAGAAAACCACAATACACTTGCATTATTGTCACCTTACCACCACATTGGAGCCTCAAAATTACCCTGTTCTTGCTCTTATTGCCATAAAATCAAAAAATGCATCGCCATCCAAATGATCACCTGGAAACCTCATCGTCTGATGAGAGTGAATTGCTAAAGGAAGTAACTTCCACTCATGCTCCTGATGGTCAGGTTTTTTATTTTAGGCCTCTCTTCCAAGCGGGTTTAGAGATATTCGAACATTCTCGTAAACATATTTCCCCAGCAGATCGGTACTTTATTGTAGTGTATATCCTGATTGATTGCTTAGGATATTTATCATATTTAATATCTGAACTTTTACCGATTTATATAATTAATCATCTGAATTTTAAAAATATTCATATATTACCTAAACTTTGCTCAGTTTTTGTAATAAACAACCTCTCGACTTTGTAAAATTTTACAATTATCTACCTAAATTTTACTTATTTTGCAATTAACTATACCATATAGGTACTATGAATGATTCGGTAAAAAAAAAAAGTACTATGAATGAATTCGATAACTTTATAGGTAATAAATTGATACTTTTAAATTTTAAGTAATTAATTACACCAATTGATAAAATTCATGTACCAAATGTGATATCGAACCTACAATTAATTATTTGTAAGTTTAAAAGTGTCGATGTTGGGATCTAAATTTTGTTTGTTTTTGTAATTAACCATCTAAATTTTACCTAATTTTATAATTAGCTACATGAATTTTACTAATTTTTCTATTTAACTATGTTGCATGAGCACTATAAATGAACACTTTTAAAACTTCATATACTTAATCGTATCAATAGCCGAAGTGTGGGTATAAAATCTGACATTTACCCTCTCTCTTACATATTGCTACATGGCTAGCTGTATCAAATGAACTTAGAAGGGAGTGCAGCCATATGATGATGACAACAAAGCGAAAAGAAACATCCTCGAGCAATTTCCATGCACCATATGTCAGATTCGCTGCAAGGTAATCTAGGATTAATAACATGACGATGTTGTTAAGTAGGTCGTTTTAAGTTTTATTTTTGTATGTTGTTGTAAATTACTACTGTATACATATACACACTATGCGCATGAAGAACTACTAGATGGGATAAATAGCTTGACTGAATTCTTGCCATGAATATAAATGATTGAAGTTACTCACTCAAAATGTTGATAATTTTATTAAATTTCAGCACCAACATAGAAGATTTTCATTATAACTATCCCAGTAATCAATAATGATTGCAATTAATAATAACTTTTATTGCCAAGTGGTTTTATAGGTGGTGCAAACGATTGACGACTAGAGGTAGTTGTTTAGTTGAAACTAGAAAATGAGCCATTTTGAAATCAAAAATCATGACCTCGATTTTTCATTATAATCTTTAATTACAATTAATCACATCCCAAGGTTTTTCTCCATGGTCATTGCCTCTCACCATCCAGGGTACTTATTAGAACATACTGAACCCTTTAACTTGTAGAATTTTTTATGATCAAGTATAGTTGTTAATGCTACAAAGCTATAGAGTGAATTGTAACAAAAAAAATTTCAACAACTCCATGGTAGGGTTAGGATAGGACCTTTGACCCTATTAATCACATAGCTTATGATATCCTTCAAATACAAAATGTTGGAATTCTAATCATTAAAGCATCTTCTGATGTAATGGATTAGAGTTTATCAGAACTTTAAAGTTAAGCATTTTCAGTAGAGAATACTTCCAGAATAGGTAACCTTCTAGAAAGTACCCGACATTAAGGACAAAATTATGCAGCATTTCACCAAAGCGGATAACACCTTAGTGAGTGAAATTTCGAATCATTACAAGCAATATCAAAATAGTTCACCTGCCGAAAGTAAGGGAGCTAGGTGCTATATAAGACAAAGTGCCTCAGAATGGAGACACCTCTTGACCTTGCATAGAGCACTTCTAGTATCTTCCCAATCTAGTGTGGTTCCAAACATTTGCGATAAAACTAACAACGATGTCAGTACTGTAAGTAAGAGAGAACATGATATTCCTCAAATGCAAGATGTTGAAACTCTAATCATCAAGGCATCTTTTGATATAATGACTTGGAATTCATCAAAACTTTAAAGTTGAAC
The DNA here is from genome assembly GCA_024138025.1 of Combretum micranthum. Classification (NCBI taxonomy): domain Eukaryota; kingdom Viridiplantae; phylum Streptophyta; class Magnoliopsida; order Myrtales; family Combretaceae; genus Combretum; species Combretum micranthum. The sequence goes on along the minus strand of JAMXBD010000149.1, from coordinate 994,586 downwards.
ATGCTTAATGGAGAGTACTCTTAGGATGGGTGACTTTTAGAGAAGTAGCTAACACCGAGTATAAAAACGTATTGTATTTCGCCAAAACAGACAATACTCCAATGTGGAATTTCAGGCCGTTACATGCCTATCATTCCTACGACATTTTTGCTCATATCAAAAGCCATTATTTTACGCAACATAATGATATATTTTCCATAATTATTGGGATTTGTGAATATCAGATTACGAAATTTTATGTAAAATATTTCTCTTCATCTCCAAACTTTTCTATTTTGCAATTTAGCGTTTAAATTTCTTAGAACCTCCACATTATCAAGCCTTGCATCCTACTCTAATATACACGAAGCAACTGAAACCTTCTCAACATGTTCCTCAGAGTAATATGTTTTCCTTCTGGAATTTTGCAGATGTCTTATAGGTCTGTAAATGGAGGAGCATGCATCTACAATGACCATATAAACATGCTTTCCAAATATACGTGGGAAGCAAAAGTGGTGCTTTCCTTCATAGCTTTTACAGCAAATTTTGGAAAGTTTTGGTACCTTGACAATTCCCTTGCCAAAGCAGTTGCACTGGTTAAGCAATTGCCAAACTTTCTTGAACAGGCTGATTCTTCGCAACCCCATCTCCTCTCCTTGGACGACAGCATCCGAGCAATGGTTACTCTAACTAAGAATATCATGGAGTTTAAGAAGCTCCTTGCACAATACGTTAGCGCTGAATTTACTGGATAATCCTAGGCTGCATGGCTTGTGCCTCACAAATTACATCCTTTATAGGCACGGCCAATGAGTAAGTTCTGTCCTTGATAAGTTGGATTTGGTTTTTACTAATTCTAAGCAACGATCATCTGTTTGAAGATAAAAGAAGCCGCCATATAAATGTGGCATGGATTAATTTGTGCACCAATTAATAATTGTAACGGTTAATGTCACGAATGGTACTCAAATTTTGACAAAATATATAATTAGTGCTTGAAATTCTGAAATTGATCAATTTAGTAGCTAAAAAAACTTTTCATACATGCTAACGGTATCTCTATTAAGTTCTTTTAGGTACTAAATTGATCAATTTCAAAGTTTTTTATGTATTAAATTGATTATTTTCAAAGTTTAGATACTATATTGATCAATTTAAAAAATTTAATTATCTAATTATATAATTTATCAAAATTCAGGTATTATTCTTAACATTATATCATAATTATAATATCATACCAGATCTCATATGCGTAGGCTCCTAGATTAGATAAATGCAGATTCATTTTGAATATACTCATCACCATCTTTTTTACTCTCTCATTCCCTTATTGTAGGAGCATGCAATCAGCTACTGACTATTGGGAAATTTTGAGTATAACATATAAAATCAACGGCATAGGCGTTCATCTATGGATACAACCGACGTCGTGCGATCAACTCAGAAGTAAGTTACAGTGATAAATAAGTTATTAAGTTCAGGAATGCATATACTCTGTTGACTGAAGACGTATCAAGTGAACCAAGACTTTTTACTTCATTCAATCTCACTATTTTGTTGGAATTGATCAATTTAGTACATGGAATAACTTAACGGAGGTATTACTAGCGTGTTCAAAACGTTCTTTTAAATCTTACATTGATCAATTTCAAAGTTCAAATATATTTTATCAAAGTTCAAGTATCATTTATAATATTAACTCCATTACATTAGTATTGCTTTGTTACACTCTTCCAAGTATCTAGGGGATCTTAGGGGTGTTGTCCACAAGAAGTCTTGGGCATTCCTTTGTTAGATTGTTTTGGGATCATTTTTTTCGTTCTTATTACGGCAAGTGAAAAAAAAGGAGTGAATTAATGTCATGAATCATACCTGAATTTTGAATATGCAATTAAATACCTAAATTGTAAAATCAATCAATTTACTTGAACTTTGAAAATGATTAATTTAGTACCTAAAACAGTGAAATTGATCAAGTAACAGAAGTACTATTGGTGTGCACTAAAAGTTATTTTAGATACTAAATCGATTTATTTCAAAGTTCAGGTACATAATTACATATTTTATCAAAGTTTAAATATTGTTTATGACATTAAACCAAAAAAGGTCAACAACATGTATATAGCATATTAAAAAAATTATCAAAATATAGGTTAAATGAAAGTAATTTCTAAAATTGACTGTAAAATTGAATTTAAAAAAATGAGATATATAATCTTTTTTATATACATCGCATGTGCATGTACTATACGGAAAATGATATTTTGTACCGTTACTAAATCATGTATCTAACGCAAGATATAGAATTTTCAACATATATTACGTTTTATCCTTGCGATATAGCATCAGACAAATTAATTTTTTTCAATAATTTCGCGTCTGGCAAAAGCGATATAAGGCTTTCCCTCTTGACGTTGAGAATTTCGTCCAAAACAAAAACAGAAGGTTGGATCTTATTTGATTATATCAAGAACGAAGTTTGAAAATTCACTTGCCGCCCAGAGATAGAGACACGAGGCCTTTGGTCCCACAAAGTTCCATTCCAACGAGAGAAAAGAAATTACACACAAATTAATATTTAATACTGTGTTTGGCAAAGTAAAATTGAGAGAAATTAACAGAAGTAAAGTGGGGGAATGACATGAAATCAACTTCACTTCATTTCCTTCCGTTTTATCTCACAAGTAGGCAGAAAGAATATGATCCTAAATTTCTCATTACTTCCTTTGGTCTCGTCTGGTGTCATCCTCAATAAAAGTAACCGAACACATAACTTCACCACATTTCATTCATTTTTGTCCAACTTCATCGTTGAAGTGCCAAACACGGTGTAAATACCAGTGCATGCCGCGTATTAAAATCAGGATGCATCTATGACATTCATTGTAATTTATACACATTATACATGCGATATATCTATATTTTATATATCCCATATTACTTTTTAAAAAAAAGTCCTAAACAAAAAATAATTTCCACAAAATAAAATAGGTCCACATGCGATCTAATTTTTTATCATTTTATATTCCCGACTCCAATTTTTCTCCTCTCACTCTTAAACTCTCTATTACACATCTTCGTACTTAATCTGTCTCTCTAATGCATTTAACAAAGCAATAAAAATTTTAGTTTTCTTTAACTTTCTCGTATATGATTGTTTATATATGTTATTTTGAAAATCTTAAAGTGTACATGGATTATGGACTTTTTCCTTTTTTTTTTTAGTATACCTACTAAAAATAATTACTTAAACAATTAACTTTTTCCATAAATTTGATGAGGATAAATTCATATGTAGATGAAAGTTTATAAGGTAAATCCACAAATAAATAAAAGTTCGATAAGATATTTTACGATTCACCTTGTTTTGTTTTAATAGAAAATACTAAATGGGAGAGAGAGTATTAACCAACATATAAATCCACAGTGGATCTGTGGGGTCACTTGGTGTCACGCATTTAACTGTCTAATTAATCATGGGGGCACTGCACTCAATGAAGCTATAATGGTGTTTAGAAAAAAATAGAATGTACTTGCCAGTGGTTTGTTTTTATTAGAATTCTTGTCAAACCTCTAGACAAGCGAAGGCATATGTAATCAGAACTTTTACTGAACATTAACCGTAACACCCCTAAAATATATATGGTGGAACTCTAATCACAGAGGCGTCTTTTCGGTGCAATGGCTTAAAGTTTGTTAGAACTCCAAAGTTAAATGTGCTATAGGTAAAGCAATCCCAGGATGGTTGACCCCTTGGGAAGCGCTAGCACCAAAAGGACAAAACCGTGTGGCGTGTGGCCACAGCGAACAATACATCAGTGGGTAGATTTTCAAGTCGTTACACAGTGCCTCTAGTGTCCTGATTGTGCTTGAGGGCGCACTGGAATGACCAGTATACCTCGCATCACGATTCCTGCTAGGGTGGCCTGAGGGCCTAGGGGCGCCCCCTTCGCTACGGTCCGGAGTGGCAAGTCATGAAAAATGGTATCAAAGCAGTGGTTCTGGACCTGTGTAACGAAACTGATGATGACGTCAGTTCTATAAGTGGAGGAGTGTGTAACACCCCTCAAATATAGATGGTAGAACTCTAATCACAAAAGCGCTTTTTCAGTGCAATGGCTTGAAGTTTGCCAGCACTCCAAAGTTAAGCATGCTCTGGGTAGAGCAATCCCAGGATGGGTTACCCCCGGGAAGCGCTGGCACCAAAAGGACAAAATCATGCGGCGTGTAGCCACAGTGGATAATACCTCGGTGGGTAGATTTCTAAGTCGTTACACAGTATCTCTGGTATCCTGGTTGTGCCTGAGGGTCTATTGGGATGGCCAGTATATCTCACATTACGATCCCTACCCAGGGTGATCTGAGGACCTAGGGGCACCCTCTCCGCTGCCGCGGAGTCTAAGGTGGCAGGTCGTGACATTAACAAATCCGGAAAGAAAGATGCATTTGCTTTAGTGGAGGGGTGGATTTAGAATGGATAAGAGATTTTGCAAATGCTGCTCGTAATGTTTCTAGAGCAGCATCACTCCCACTAGAGATAGTTTATGCTGGCAAGAGCAAATCAAAGGGGAAAAATCAACGTAGCAAAAGAGCCATTAATACTGAAAAACTGGGCCATGCCCTCGGAGAAATAGTAAGGCGGTTCTTCTGGATGAGGATAGAGAGCATGTGGTACTCTAAAATTCAACATGGCAAGCACACTGAGAATGACCAAATAATGGAAAAGGTGTCAACAATGCTCACGTACGACAATGCATATCCCCAACCATGGACGATTGTCAGTAGGATCACATGAGATTGCCTGATGGATTATGGTAAGTGGAAAGATAAAACCAGTCTACAAGGCTTTATGCCTGTACTACAAGAATACCTTCTTCAATTGCGCACTATAGAGCATTGCAGCCATTTGGGATTGCAAGCACCGTGTGACGAACTCCCGGATCATGTGATTTGTTCAGAATGTAAACGGTCCGTGGAAAAATACATCACATATCGTTGCTGCACTGATTAAGATATTGCAGTGGATCTTGAGTTCTTAAACCGATCTAATGTGATTACTACATTATGGAAATAAAACTTGTGCAGTGAATAAGAGTAAATAGCTACTTGAGGGTGTACTCTCGGGTAGCACAAGATCTACTTCGTTTCCTGGTTTTGAGATATCTGTATTATGCTAGTGCTCAAGTAATAACTCCATATATAAAGATGTCATCATGTTAAGCCACTGCTCGTTTATATATGCTGTTCGGGTAGCACAGCATCTCGTTTATATATCTGTATCCCTTGAGTATTAGACACAGCACTCTGACGCATTTACTGTGTACCAATATCAAACATATGTTAGTACTAACTAGAGCTATAAATGAGTTGAAACAAATTACGAGCTGCTAAGTTTGACTTGATAATAACTCGAGTTCGACTCGATGGTCACTCGAATTCGACTCGACTGCAATCGAGTCAATCCCAAGTTTGAGCTACTTGAGTAACTATCGAGCTCAAGTTCGAGTTTTAAAATACCTGATTCAAGTAGCTCCCAAGCTTAATTGAGCTTTTTATAATTTTTTATAAAAATAATTAATAAAATTTATTTTTTTTCTATTTTAAAAGCCTATTTTTGTACCTTATTTTTTTCTTCATATCCAATGGTCCACATTTGTTATATTTAAGACCAAATCAACTAAAATTCAATCATATTCTAAAATCCTAATTCATTTTTCAGTCTAATTGATTTTTATAAAATAATCGAGATTAATCGAGTCGAGCTCAAGCTTATCAAGTATCAATTCGAGTCGAATTTGAGCTTAAAAATCAAAGCTAATTTGAGTCTAGCTTCGGTTTTACATTTGAGTCAAGTTTGAGCTTAATACTGTATTGCCTCAACTCAATTCATTCATACCCATACTATTAAGAAACATCCGTATGTCCCATAATGCACCGCTCTACAATGTAGACTACTAGAACTCCATAGCCTGTGCAGTCCTAAGTACTTTCTGTCTCTGTGCAAAACTATATTAATCACTAAATGCATATATAGGGCTATTTTGCACAGATGACCTTTATCCTTCTTTTATTATGAGAAATATAACAGCTTAGTGTAATTAGAAGACCAAAGGATTAAGCCAACTTTTAACCGACAGACCAAATAGAAGACCAATACTGTTGCGAGCTGCCATCCAATCTACAGTTCTGTTGGCAACCAAATATTACTAGAACATCGCTGATAAGCATCAAACCATGCAACAAAAAGGAATAGAGATAAGATCATTAAAATCTGACATAGGCTTTGAAAAGTCATGGATAAAGTGACGTGTAATGGTGGATGATCCTATAAATAAAGATGGTGCTGCTGAGAGAAATATATATAGGTAACAAAACTTAACATTATTATAATCATTTTGTATGAAACAGTGACAATAGAACATAAGAGCACCTAACCGTGCACGTCAACACGAAAAGAGAGTCTCATCAATTGCATAGATTGCGAAAGGAATGACTTTTATTCGATAAAAAACAGCAAAATATAGGTTATGAAAAATAACAAGCATAGGTAAAGGAGTGCGGGGAAAGGGAATTATAGAAATCTTCCGCATGGAAAATTAATACTTCCAGAAGATTAGCATCGTTAGAATACCGACAAGCTTTGGTGTATGTGCTTGTCTTGACTGTCTGTCTGCTGACTGTATGTGCTTAAATTACACACGTCATTATGGCTATCAAATATTTTTTTTTATGGAACAAACACCCTGAAGGTTCAAAGCATTTTATGTACCTATGATTGACTAGCCTATATCCTAAAATTCTCCACAGAAAAAATTTATAATCACCACTAATATGCTAGACTATTGGACCACAAACTAATTTTTAATAATTATTTAGTAAAAAGAAATCAAAGACCAAAACAAGCATCGAGAGGAAAATATTTTAACAAGAAAGCCATTTACAAGGGTGTGGTGCTGCTGTACGAATACAGCCAGAAGAGATTACTGGGAGATAAACCCATGGACAGATCTAGGATAAATATGACAGTCAAAATTGAGGAACATGCAATGCAGCTTCTTCAAGTAAAAGCTACCCCCATACAAGCAGTTTTAAGTCTGTGATCATAAATAGCAAAGAAATAAAAAAATTACCAAGAGCCATGGAGACTGAAGACAATTAAAAATAATTATACTCGAAAGCAGATCTACAAGCTGGCTATCTCTCCATTGAAGGAGATAGCTGATCAAATTCTGACCAAAAATGTTTGGAATTCCATCCCAGCTTTTCTGCTCTCTAGCTTCCCAGTACCCACCAATATACTGATAACAACCATCCTCATCTTTCCTAAACCAACGTGGCTGCCATCCTCTCTCCTGGACTTTCCTTGCCTGAATGCGAGAACAGATAATGGCTTTGGTAAGTAAAAAGTAAAATTTTAATGCTTCACCAAAGAATGCAACTCAGCAAAGAATTACATACGAAGCTGTCACATCGGAGGAAGAAGCTCATAATAGAAATTATTGTTAAGATTCAAAGGCACGTCGGTCCAAATATGTCAAGGTCCATACCTTACATTTTAGTTCAACATTTTTGGCGATAAACATAGACTGTCAGGGTACAGATTTTTCCTTTTTCAAATGTTGTTTCTATGGGTTCCACTGTAGTTGTCCCATCAAGATAATACCAACATTATGGCTGGGGTAAGGGATACTTACAAAAGCATGATTTAGAAGGCTTAGGGATATAAATGAGTTAAAGAGATTTACCTGATTTTTCCTTCTTTTTTCCCCTACATTTTTTTTTTCATTTTATTATTTTGATGAATAAATAATGACCACTTTTTCTTTGTTTTGTGCAAATTTTAATTATTATTAATATATAATTTAATTAGATTTATTTAATATATTTAATTAAATTAATTTTTCTAAACACAATCAAAGCTGGCATCCATCCCCTAATTAACATAGCAAGGAAACATTAGTCATGGGTTTGTCAAATTTTACTTGTTATCAAAGCATTTTAAACCCTAAAGTACGAAAACAATAATGCACTTTACTCAATTTTACTTAATATGCTACTAAAAACATGCATGCTATTTAGAATAGTTCTTAGAACATAATATGAATGTAGAGAAGGTGAACCAGTCTCTCTATATACAGAGTGATGGAAAATTCTTCAAAAAGTAAGAAAATAACCAAAGATACATCATATATTAGAGAGATAATAAACATATTTCAAAAATACTAAAAGGATTCTCTTGAATATAAAAGATATCATGGGATCAATTACTCCCCTCGAGTAAGAGTAGATATGTACACGGTTACCAGAAATCAGAAAAACAGCAACAGCAGTAGTAGGCATGCAAAAGGTAGTAGCACATACACAAAATAACAGCCCAAGTAAGGGGTATTCAGAGCAGCGTTTAGCAGAAGTGTTAGCAGCACAACTGATGGAAAAGGAGATTGGACAGCAGCAGTGGGAGGCGGTGCCAACAGTCGATAAATTTAAGAGTCATCGTGGATAAACAGCATGTTGGCTATAATGTCAACTTTAATTAGCCCACACCAGTACAGGGTCACATTATGAGAATCATATTCTATTGATGATGCATGCTCGGGGGTGGGGGGATGAAAATCAATGCCCAAGGTTCTTGGATCCTTCTAAGATGTTCAGATTTAGAAAGCAAAAGCAATTTTTATCTAACCATTATGGGTGTAATTTGAGTTCTGTCCAATAAGGATGCATCACAAACTTCTGAAGCTCTAGCAGGCTTGAGTGTTCAGAGAGGAAAGAGTTAGTTCTTCTGCTACGGAGTTCCTCAAGATGTTTAAGAAATGAAACATATTACCAAATTTACAACTAAATGAAGGCAAACTGCCTTTTCTATTTTGGTGTCCCTTTAATCTCCTCCGTATAGCGCATAGAGGATTATAAAAGGCTTGAGCAAGCCATCACAAGAAAGGTCTATCATTTCCTTGAAACAAGTTTATTGGGCTTTAATGTTTGTTCTACTCGAGAAAATCAATACAGAAATCAAGAGACTAATGCACAACAACTTAGTGAAAGGCCAGAAATAATCAAAGTGAAGATGATAAGGAAAGGTTGTTAGTCTTCCTAAATTTGAAGGGGGCATCCAATTGTGCAGGTTGGAACAGTGAAATAGATCTGCACAGCCAAAGCACATATAGGACCTACCCAGAACAATTTGAGGTAAAGTTTGCTTGTGGAACTGGAGTACGTTAATCAAATTACGCCCAGAGGTATTAAAAGGGTTCAACGGGGAAGTGATGCAACGTCCTGCTGGTAGTGTGTGTGTTAACATGGAGTGCAGAGGGAGTGCACTAGGATGTTTGTTGATGGCTAGGATTGCAGAAAGTAGGTGCAAGCTGGTCTGTGTTGTAACTTTTTTATGTCATGTGTTGTATTTCAAAGTAGTGTCAGTTGTGGGGCTTAGGGTTAAGGCAAGTTATGGTGCTCGTAGAAGTGTCAAGTGAGGAGGAAAAATAGGAGAAAAACAGAAGGCAATTTTACAGCCAATACTGGTTTTAGTATTTTAAATGGCAGAAATGTAATGAGAAGGGCCTACTTTTCCAGAAATTTAGAATTTTTCAATTCAAGAATATTATAGAATTCTTTATAAAAACAAGCCCAAAAAATAAGATCAGTAGGTTCGCTCTTAACAAGCCTATAGCTGCAATCTTTCAAAATAGAAAAATAAGGTGGGACGTGTGTTAAACAACATATAAAATCTGATTTTAGTGTTTCCAGAGTCATTAGAAGCTATTAAATCCCCCAATTGGTATCGAAAGTAGCTTTCATGGAAGAATTGAAGCCACTTCAACAACAATCGATTTTAGTGCTTCCAGTCCTTACCATTTTAAATGTGTGTTTCTAATAAACCAGAAAGAGAGAGTAAAATCATGACACAACTTGCAAACTTCCTCCGTAGAATCATTCAACCTTCTTAAATCAACATAATAAACATGTTGATATTTACTGAGAGAGAAACTGAAGCAGAAGTGCAGAACCCATGCCCTCGACAACCAAGGCTAACCTTATTCTTTTTCTTTTTTCCACTCTCAGTCTCTTTAGCTTTCCTCCCTTGCAAACAACCTGCCTTCTTGCAAACAACATCCAACCAAACTACAAACTCCACCCATTAGTGTCTCACCCAAGCTAAAAGCCAATGGAAAAAGGTTTCTCTTCAGCTTTGGGCACAGTGATGAAATTCTTCGATTGTAAGAGCTATGGAGACTTTTAAATGATACAATAGAGAGCTTAGAGGACTCGGATCCTTCAGAAATAGAAAAGCTAGCCACCAAGGGTGCCTGTCCTTTGTCTTATTAATCCCTGATATAATTTTGGCTTTCTCCAACCTCAAACTGTTCTTGAAAGCTATTATTTGTACCTCCTTGCTCAGCAGAGGCCTCATAGCTAGTCTGCTTCGCACACAAAGTGCAACATTTGGGAAGCCACTGATATTCATCAGGATCTGTACGGTTCTACCGCACTTTTTTAAAATTAATCCAAAAATACCTCAGTTTTGAAACATATTCTAAATCTACTTGACTGAAAATGCATTCAATAAGTGCGTTTGGAGATTAACAATGAAAACGCACTCATTGAATGCATTCGAAAATTAACATTGAAAACGCACTTACTAAATGTGTTTGTTTTTTCTTTTATATATATATGTATAAATATGACCAGCCAAAAAAAAACAAAAACCCAGTTATGTTCAATGAAATTGATTACTAAAATCAAAAACACTTTCTGCACCAGATGGTGTGTTTATTTGTGATGATTAATTATAATCGTCCTCATTTTTTTCCATTTGGAGGCAGTAAATTCTTTCCCATTTCCATTCCCTCTCACCCACTACCATCCATCCTCCATCAACAATTCACCACCACAGCAATCCATTGTCACTACACTTTCTTACAACATCAAAACTAATTCTTGTGTTGAGATATAGACCGATCATTCTCTAGAAAAGCAAACCCTCATGCCAACACAGCACTGACTGCCATCGAGTCAATTAAAGCCAGTGTGATGAAAGGTAGGACATGAGCAATAATTCTCTCAAAATTTCATCCAAAATTCAATCAATTTCAACCAAAAAGAAAAGTTCATCACGTTATCAAAGGAGAAATTATCAGCTCCGAGTTCAAAAGCCACGCATGCCATACGTCATACATACAAAAACTCAATTTTTGGCAAATATAAATAAACACAAATGGATAGAGGAAGGGGGGAGAGACAGAGGACTGACAAGCTGAAATCAGAGAAAGCAGAAGTGCGAAAGGAAGAGCAAGAGAGAGAATTGGAGCCCTAGGGTTTTCTGGTTGGGTGGTTGCTTCTTGTTGTTGTTGTTGGAGCTTGAATTGCGACTTCGTTTAGAAGATGATTTGTCGCTGGAGTTCACAGAACGACCCGAGCTCAAACTTCTAGGCCCAAGGGATTTGGGTGCATTCACTGTGAACGACCCGAGTTCACATAACGACCTTGTCATATTTAAAAATTTAAAAATAAAAAGCTTACAGAAGCATTGACTGAATGTGCCCAATACAATTTAAAAAATAAAAGAAAATCACACAAATGCATTTAGTGTGTGTTGTCAACGTTAATTTTCAAACGCACTCACTGAATGTGTTTTCAATCAAGTAGATTCAGAATATATTTCAAAACCGCAGTATTTTTTAATTAATTTTTAAAAAGTACAGTAGAACCGTACAAAACCCAATGTTCATCATCAACTAGCACTTTCAACCAGTCCAGACATCCAACTAAATTAACTCGTGCAACTCCATATCAGCTTTCATCTCCGCATAAGCACACGCTTATCCAATCTTGCGCTTACAGGCAGTGCCCAAATCCACCATTATAGGTTCCCCTAAATAGCTTATGATATATCCAATGCCTTGCTCATGGAAATTTCGTGGTTATGATCCAAAGCTTCAACCATACAAGGGTAGAGGATGGCTCAACTTTAGCAAAGGACACATACATTTACCAACATTCGAAAAAGAGATAAAAGAAAATTACCAAGGTGCCACTTGAAGAAAAAAGCACATCTGTCATTGCTTCAGACTTGATTACAGTCAAATCAATCCCATAATGGGTGAGCTATGCTGGCTACAGCAGGAAAAAAAATTTTGGGCCCTAAGAAATTACCCATCAAGGTGTTGCACCGAACTTTAGCTCCATATTCAGCAAATTATTTTGGATGAGCAACCAATAACTATTGTTCATCTGCTACTAAAACTATCTATGGTCTCAACACCCCATGCTTGGTACATGGTTCAATGAACAATCAAGTTCTTCACTTTCAGAGGAGTGAGAACAGGCTTGAGCAAAAATCTTCTGATTTCCATAAGAGTTGGCCGAAAACCACTATAGGTGATTGGCATACATCTACTTATTCCAGCTTTCCCTTAAAGCTAACCCCAAAAAACAACCTTGATGGGATATCAATTGAACCTCACATAATCTGTCATAGGGACCACTTATAGGCCTTAAGGCATTTAACCATCAGGACAACCTCTTAAGGTTAACAGTAATTAAACTTGAAAAGCTTGATATTTAAAGTATGAAAAATAGTAAGAAGCTTTTACCTGTCTCTGTAACTGCTCCAGTCTCAACTTCTCAGCATTTGCCAACTCATATTCCCCATTTTCTAAATGTCTTTGATCTGGCCTGAGTCTTGAGTCAGTTGGAGGCAGTTCTCCAACAAACCAGGTGTTAATTCATTCAAGGATATAGCAAAAGGAGAAAAATTATATCTTGTCTTGGTTACATGTGTATCCCTCTCCCAAAGCCAAACAGCTTCTGTCATTGGATCATACCCCTTCGGTTTAATAGTAGGATCTCCTAGTACATAATACATTGCCTCATCCCACTTCCCCACCAGCATCGCCACCTTCTCACCTGTTCTATTATCTTGAACAAATCCATGAACCTGAAAATCAGTAAAAAGTAAGCATTCGCCCAATCAGTTTTCAGCAAAGCTCAAAAACATGCCAGTTATCCTCATCAAATGAGTTCCAAACTATGGTAAACGACTAACACCAACAACAGAGCTATTCCCACCCAAGCAATCCAATGAATTATATGTTCAGGACAGAAAAGGAGATTTCAGCAGACTTCAATGAATTCAATGATTAGGACAGAGAGATTTGGAGAGAATGAGACTGCAAATCAGTGATCTATTTGCCTTTAGTTATACAAACTTGTCTCTGGAGTCCTTGCCTCATGGTGAGATTTTTCCATTCTGCAATCAAGGGATCATTTCCTTTTTTTAATCCTCTTTTTGTTAAGTATGGCAAGCTCAAATTTCCTTCATATTCATGTCATGCAGGTTCAAGCTAACTTGTGCTAACTCATATCTATGAGGAAACAGTCAGATAGATACACCAACTAATCATAAAGCTCCGTCGCATAATTATCCTTTCTTATGATAAATAAAACCTAAAATATCCAAGATACTAGAAACAACTCTAATGCATTCGTCACAGAAGTGTCTAAAGCTGGAAGCCACACATAGAATAAACTACCAGCTCCTTGAGATGTGTTTCAAGTATTGCAAATAAGGTTATTCTTAGGTAGATAGCTGAAAGCATCATACGGACATTTAAAATTACAGGAAATTCAACAGGATTGGCTACATTTTTGTAAATTTTTTTTGTCTGAGTTGACCATCTTTCTCTTATTTTAGTTAGAGACCTTTAAAGTACTCAGCACTTGAAGCTCACTAATGGCATTTACTGCAAGAGGCTTTACTTCACTTGCACATCAGAAATGTCAGGTCATAGTTGATGGAATGTTAGTTTAACTTCAAAAGAAATCAGGGAACGGTATTAAGCAGGGGGAAAAAAAATCATGGAACAGTATTAGGCAAAAAAAATAGGAAACAGTAAATGGGTAGATAGAGAAACAGCAGCATCATAGGCCTTGCTATATCAACAAATTTTGCAACGCCACCATGCAGAAAATGCAATACAAAACTCTTTTATGTAATAAAAAATGAAAAACTTGCATTTTTTATTTAAACATCTGGTGAAGTATGTGCCATGAAATTGCTAGGCTAATAACCAAGTTACCTGATGGGGATTTCGGTCTATTATTGACTGCTCCTTGAACTTGAGCTTGCAGGAATAATTACCACTTCCCTTAATGCGCATTGTGCCATAATGGTCACAATAGATTTTCCCAAGTATGATGTTGTAGATAGAAGTTGTAACCTTGCTCCACTGAAACGTCTCAAGATCGTCAAACTGTAGTGTAAGCACACCAACAGGATCAAGCTGAATTGACCGACCCCAAAACTTGCCTTTGAGATTGGAATCTCCCCAGAATTTCCAACCCCTTCCTTCACAGTGACAAGCAACAATCATAGGGTGGTGACTGACCTGAAACAAATCCAGCATGAGACTGTTTGCTGAATAAAAGACAGCTAAAGAAAGAAAAAATGTCTTTCAAAATACATGGTTGCAAAGAATGCCGATTCTCAGTTAAATATATATTAGAAAAGAGAGGAGTTGTTTACTTTCTCTGAGAAAAAGCGGAGTCCTTTATCAGGATAGTCAGCTTCATAGGTCTCTCCAAGTAGAGGATTGAATGGTTTACATTGCCGTCCTTCTGTTGATGAATAGCCAGACACAGCAAAAGCAGCGACATTTAAAATTCTCATCAATTCATTTCCCTGCATCAAACAAAATCTCACTTTGAAAAATATACAATGTTAGCAGCTTACAAGAAAATATTAGCAACTGTCTAGAGTAGTTTAAATTAGTAATAATAATTGAACATCCTAACAAATTCAGTCCTCTTTCCTGACATAAAACCTTGATTTTCATTCATTAAAGCAAACTAGGCCATCATTAGAGCCCAATGGATGATGAAAAGGACCTAAATTTTTAATGAGCATTCCTAAGAGGAGAAATGAACAGAGGATGAAAGAATACGTCACCCTGATATGGATGAACTGTTAGAGGAGAGAACATAAAATAGGGGGTTTGTGTTTTTCCTTTTTTTTTTTTTTTGGTTGTTTTGTGTTGTCTCTGTGTCTGTGTGTGTGTTGTGGCGGTGTTGGGGGGGGGGGGGGGGGGGGGCGTGGTGGGTGTTGTTGTTGGGTGGGTTGATGTATCATTGGTTTAATCCATCAAAACGCAAATACATTTGCAATTACTCTGGTGACAACCATAGTTAAATGTAGATGAACTATCTACCAAAATCACCGAAAAGCCAGACATATGTTTTGTGAGAACCAGCCTCATAATTCTACAAGAGTTAATAAAAGAGATATGTAGATATATCTCCCAAGATTCAAGTGGCCAAGTGGATGCACTGTTAAAGGAAGAGAATATGGGGGGGAAGGGAAAGAGGGTTCCAATAATTGGTTTAATCAATCAAAATGCAAATCCATTTGCACTAGCCTCAGGCTACAAACCATGGATAAATGTAGATGAACTATCCACCAAATTCTCTGAAAGGACATAGGTATATTTTTTTTGGAGCACTCATCTCATTTTTTCTACAAGAGTTATTGAAGAGTGGTATAGACCATTTTTCCCAAGATTTCAAAGGCCCTGCGTACCATACATCAGTAATCACAAAGGCTAGCTATGTGTATAAAAGTATCTGGAAAAATGTGCTTAAAAGTCTGCAACTGAAAATGTAAATTCACTGCTCACTTGAATACTCATTAGCTACCTCAATTTTAGTAGGGCAGATCATGCTTAGATAATTTTCACAAAAGAAATACAGAGATAGAGTAGACCTGCTTTCCCCATTCCAATGCTCGATCCACTAAGTAAGAATATTCCAAATCTTCAAAGCACTTCTGCAACGAGGAGAGTGGTTCATTGAAATAGACAGGAAGACACACACCTGAAAGATCTTTTCCAATATTGTCCTTGATGATTGACCAAAGACCAACAGGCTTCTCTTTCTCCTTTGGCTCAGGTAAATTATCTCTTCTCTTGACAAATGGATATTCCACAGCCCTTATGCCATTGTCCACCCCTCGCATATGGTCACAAAACAAAGAATCTTGATCACCTATACAAGCATTTCCCCTACCTTCTTTACAACGATAGGAGGCACTTCTCAAAGCATCAGAAGACAAAAAATCATTTGTATCAAAGAATGTTCCGTCATCTTCATCTGTCTCAACATCCACACCAAATCGGCTTTCATTATCTGCATCAGATTCGCTTCCACTGCCCTCCGACATGACTGAATAGAAGTCTGTGAGTTCCAATAGGCATGGATTAGTAAAATGATTAAAGACTTGCTCCACCAGTCACATTAGTGTGGAGCTGCAATCCTTTGACAATTGAAGCAAGGAATGCTAGCGTTCTCACCAAGAACCAACAGCATGAAAAGGGCAGTTGATTTGAAAATCAAAGCAAAAGGATACTAGTGTTCTTGTCAAGAACCAAGAGCATTAAAAGCCTGGTTGATTTTTTATAACATATGAAATAAAGGTAACATTTTAAATAAAGAGTTTATGAGTATGGGGAATACCAATGGATAGAAAGAAAAGGTGAAGAGCATCATAAGCATATCAAAAAACATAAATAAAAGAGTTGCCAAATCAAAGTTCAAATTAAGACCACAAAGGTTTCTGGAAATGTTATAAAATAGGAAAAACCATTACAAAATAGGAGAGCTGTTATAGAATAGAAATTTATTTTATAAGGAGGAATAATTAGCATTATTCTCTTTGCTTTTTTTTTATCTTGTAGCATATATATAAATATATACTAGGTAAATCCAAAAATATACAGAAAATTCTTTTCACTCTAAATTTACAAGGTATCAAAACTATGGTTTCTAGGGGTTCTTTCTTTTTCACATCTACCATCGTGTTGAGTGGTAGGAGAGGCATGTGTTGGATTTGTGGTGTTCCCAATCGACTCCTTGTGAGGTCAATTTTTGGTTATTTTAATTTTCTTTGGTGACCCCTTGTTCATTGGTGGCTTTTTAGTGTTAGGGTTTTGAGGGTATTGCATTCGTTAATGTGGAAAAGGTCTATTGGAATTCTATTATTGGGTTTATTTTTGTTCGTTATTATAGAGAATTATGAATTGCACCCCATGGCAAAAGAACAGAAACTATAATTGTGGTTGTTGTCCCAGTGATGTCCAAAATTATGGAGCACGAAGTTATTGGTCCTACTTATCTAGAATGGAGTAAGATAAATATTATATATTTGCAGAGCATTT
The DNA here is from genome assembly GCA_024138025.1 of Combretum micranthum. Lineage (NCBI taxonomy): Eukaryota > Viridiplantae > Streptophyta > Magnoliopsida > Myrtales > Combretaceae > Combretum > Combretum micranthum. The sequence goes on along the minus strand of JAMXBD010000149.1, from coordinate 977,397 downwards.
TTTAAGACAATTGCCCTACTAATAGTCCATCCAGAGATGATACTCGTAAAGAATGGTTGAGGGATGATGCCAAATTATTTTTGCAAATTAGGAATTCTATCGAGAATGAGGTGGTTAGTCAAATTAATCACTGTAAGTATGTGAAAGAGTTAATGGATCATTTGTTCTAGAAAAGAGAATCTTTCTTGCATTTAAGAAGTGTGTAAGAAATTTTATCATCCTCAGCAGAATGATCACTCCCTCCGAACATATTTTATGAATTTCAACAAATATGAAGAGTTAAATGTTTTGTTACCATTTGGTGTGGATATTAGAGTGCACTAATCACAATGAGAGAAGATGGTAATTATGAGTTTTCCAGCAGGACTTAGTTCTCAATTTGAGATTGTCAAATCTCAAAAATTTTATCTAGTTTGGCATTTCCTCTTTGTATGAGGTATTTACTAAAGTTCTTTTCCACAAACACCAGTATTTTTGCAACTTCTTTTGCTCCAACATCTAGTGCTCTTATTAGTCGTGACAGTGGATCAAGAGGAGCTAAGTCCTTTAATCGAAATTACAATAGAAGAAAAAATAAAATCAGGATGTAGGGAGAGTTGAATGTTATTATTGTCATAAGCATGGCCATACTATGCGCACTTGTCATAAACTGCTGAATAAATCATACCAGCCTCACTTAGCTCATGTCACAACAGGTTCATCCTTCGAACAAATTGTGACAACATCTACAGATAAGTTTGCCAAATATCTTCAATATCAAGAAACATTGAAGAATTTCTCCTAGCCTATTACTGCTATTGCAGAGTCAAGAAATCCAGATAATTGTCTTCTTTCATCCACCTGACAATGGATTGACTCAAGTGCTACAGATCATATAATGGGTAATCTTTTCATTACTTTTAATCCAAACACCTCGTCTACCCTAGTCACTTCAGCAGATTGCTCTATATCATTTGTTTTTGGTTCTGGCACTATTCAACCTACACCATCCCTTTCTCTATCTTCTGTCTTAGGTCTACCAAATTTCTCTTTTAATTTAACATCAATAAGCTAGATTATTTGTGGCCAAATTGTTATGCCTCATTCTTTCTTGATTATTGTCTATTTCGGGATCTTATAATGAAGAGGATTATTGGTAAAGGACGCATATAAAAAAAGCCTATATGTTTAGGATACTCAGACTGATGTCCCTAAGCCTATTGCCTGCCCTACTATCTTCACTCCTTTTAAAGTCCATTGTCTACTCAACCATTCTCCTCTCTCTCTCTCTCTCTCTCTCAAATAAATTGTGTCCTCAATTCCAAAATATGTGGTCTTTAGATTATGAGTTGTGATGGTTTGCAAAACACTACCAGTCTTATGTTTCTTGTGTCAATAAGAGAGCTAATTGTCCTTCAAGTTAGTTCATTCAAATGTTCAGGCTTTATTTAATTAAAAATCATTATGAGTAGTTATCCCACTTCACTTCTTTTGTGTTGAAATACGTATTTTTATATATCAAACTTCGTGTATTGACACACCATCTCAAAATGATGTGACTAAAAGGAAAGCTATCTTAACAACCTGCTTTCTAAATTATAATATGTCGTCATTATTTCTTAATGGGGAGGTTTTTTATAGCATTCTGTTTCCCACAAAACCTTTATTTCCTATTGAAACTCACATATTTGGGAGTACATATTTTGTTTGAAATGTCCAGTCTCGTATCACCAAGTTAGACCTCAAGTTTGTCAAATGTGTCTTCTTGGATTACCCTCATGTAGAAAAAAAGTATCAATGCTATTGCCCAAGTGTAAACAAATTTCTTGTGACTACTAATTTCACATTTATGGAACATTGTCCATCTTTTCCTACTTCTTCAACTTGCTAATAGTGAGGGGAGAATGATTATTAAAGTTTACTACATTATCTATCAAACACCAAATGTATCTTCTACCGTAACACCTTCTTTCCTTCTCCTCCGCCAATTGATCATGTGTACAAGATACTTTCACATCCTTCCATTACAAGTCTAGCAGCAATTTCTTCTTCAGCGTTAGATCCACCAATTGATGGCCTAGACCTTCCAATTCCTCTTCGTAGAGGCAAACAACAATGCATATGCCCTATTTCCTTGTTTGCATCATATGATCGTTTATCATCTCCTTCATATTCTTTTGTTGCTTCTCTAGATCATATCTCCATTCCTCGAACTCTTCGGGAGGCCTTATCTCATCCCAAATGGCATATCACAATGATAGACAAGATGAGTGCTTTGGACACTAATGATACATGGAATGTGGTAAATTCAATTGCAAGAAAAAAGGCCCGTTGATGTAAATGGGTGTTTACAATTAAGGTTAACCCCAATGGATCTGTTGCACAACCAAAAGCCAATCTTGTTGCTAAGGGTTATGCTTAAACCTATGATATAGATTATTTCGATACTTTCTCCCATGTGGCTGAATTAACATCTATTTGTTTATTCCTATCTGGCAACTACTCATGATTAACCATTACATTAGTTAGATATGAAGCATGCTTTTTCACATGGCGATCTAAAGGGAGAAGTTTACATAAAGCAATCATCTGGGTTTGCTGCTTGAAAGGAGAACAGAAAAGTTTGTAATCTCTTAGAGTCTTTATTTGATTTGAAGCAAAGTACTCATGCTTAGTTTAGCAAATTCAGTTAGCCAACTGAAAAATTTAGAATGACCAAAAGTAAGTCTGATTATTCAGTATTTTATAAATACTCTTTGCCAGGCATTATTCTTCTTGTTATATATGTGGATGATATCATTATTACGAGAAGAGATGTTAGAGGATTATAATTCCTGAAGGCTCTTCTTCATAACCAATTTCACATAAAGGAGCTAAGGACGTTAAAGTTTCTTTTTTTTTTTTTTTTTTATGAGTCAAGTGATGAGGAGTAAAAAAGGATACTTTCTTATCTCAGCAAAAATATGTACTTTACTTGTTAACTAAGATGGGAAAGTTAAAGTTAAAACCATGCAGTTCTACATGTCACCTAATTTGCAACTCACCAAAGATGGAGAGTTATTTGAGAATCCTAAGGGGTATAGGAGATTAGTTAGGAAGTTGAACTATATTTTAGTTTGTCATCCATATATTGCATTTTTTGTAAGTGTTATGAGTTAATTTATGTCTTCCTCGATGGTCTATAATTGGACTACTTGGGAGCAAATATCGCATTATTTAAAGGATGCTCCCATTGGTCATTATTGTACAGAGTTTTGTTCATATATGAATTGGGCAGAGTCTAAGGAGGATCGAGAATCAACTATTATTGTGTTTTCTTTAGTGGAAATTTAGTTTCATGGAAAAGAGATAGAATGTTATATCCAATATACATGTGAGGTGGCATGGACATATCAGCTACTAATTGAGCTTGAACTCTAAAGTCTCAATGATAGCAAAGCTATGATGTGATAACCAAGCTACTAATTATATTATTTCAAATCTAGTATTTTACGAATGAGCTAAACACATTAAGGTTAGTTGTCATTGCGCTCATGAAAAGATGCAACAAAACTTTATTTTTTGTTGGATATGTGAAAACTAGAGAACAACTAAGAGATCTCTTTATAAAAGCTTTAAATGAGACTCAAGTTGATTACATTTGTAACAAGCTAAGCATGAACAACATCTATGCTCTAGCTAAGGGGGAGTATTATAGAATAAGATAGTTAACTATTACAAAATAGGAAAGTTGTTATGGAAGTAGGAATGTAATTTATTAGGAGGATTAAATAGGATCATTTTCTTCCCTTTTCTTATCTTCTAACATGTGTAAAAATTTATATCATGTAATTTGATGAATGGGTATCAAAAAATATCAATATTCGAAAATAAGTTCATTTAAGGTATCGACATTTTGAGTGTTTAAAAAGAGAAATTGATGTTTTGAGTAAATTCATTTAAGGTATCAATGCTTTAAATAGTTGAAAAGAAGAATCAACATTTCGTAAAGTGAGTCAAATGAGGTATGTAATCTGCCCATCTTAAATGGGTATGTTATGAATATACAAAAATATTTTTTGCTCTAAATTTACGGGAAATTTCTTGGAAATCTTGAAATTGTAATCACCATTCTATCAAAGATATGTAAATTGCTCATTCCAAATACACCTTAGTATTTTAGGAGGGCTGCCATTGGCAGTCCATAAGTTCTTTCTAAAGTAATATGAATAAATGTTCCTACAGCAAAAGAATAATTATAACAAAAAAGATGGCATAACCCCAATAATGTTCAACAGGATCCCATGAAATTCATGTGGCTTTCGCAACGAAGTAAAAAATGTTCTGCGCTCTCCTCTGTAGATTACACAAACCCACAAAAGTTGGCTAAATGAAAGTCCTTCCTAAGGAAATCAAAATTAATAGGAAGAATATGGCCACTAAACTGCTCCAAGGATATTTTGAAGTTCCATATATCACTGGATGAAAAGAAGAATAAATTACTATTGTTTCTCTCAGATATTAGCGGTGAAGGGGCTATCAATACAAGGCATTTACTTAAAAAACATTACTTTAAGACATAAGCATTTGCACTAAAATGCAATAAAGCAGGTCATCTAGAATTTAACAGTGAATTATTTAGACAGTGGAGTATCATAAGTTCCAGCAAGATAGGGAAATAAGGCAAATGTTTGGAGAGAAATGAAAAAGGAAAAACTCTAAATGTGTTACTAACCACTAAATCTTCTATTCCCTTGTCCACAGAATGAATCTCTTTCCTTAGTTTCATCAACCACAGTTGTCTCCAGCTCTATTTTCTCTGCCTGCAGAAATGATCCCACGAAGGTTTATGTAAACAGCATAAAGAATTGATAGCCTGATCATCAAGCTTCATATTTGTGAACCAAATGATAGCACTGTAAAACTGAAGCCATAAACCGTAGCATATGCACAGGGGAAAAAAAAAAGGATAAGAAGAAGAAGCAAAATGGATAGAATAGCAACAAACCCTTTTTTGGCCCAAAAAAAAAAAATCCTTAGCCTGCATCAAATGTAACTCTACCCAATAAAATCCATTATTTCCTTATGAGCTGAATGTCCATTATGCAATCCCTAATTTCACACCAACAGAAAACAAGCCAGGAGAAATTTTGTTGAAATTATAAAGTATTTTTCATATATAATTTGTACAAGAATACATCTATTTATACAAAAAATTTGTGACTACTGATCTACCTTGCCTACCATACTATTAATTGTGACTATTGGTCTACCTTACCTACCATACTATTAATTACATTGTTAATATAATACTAATAATATTACACGTATATCAACACTCCCCCTCAAGTTGGAGCATAGATATCACACATGCCCAACTTGCAAACTAAAGTATGATAGGTCCTGTGACACAACCCTTTAGTAAATACATCAGCCAGTTGCTTATCAGATGTCACATGATGTAAATTCAAGGCACCATTATTCAATTTTTCTTTGATGAAGTGTCGATCAATCTCTATGTGCTTGGTTCTATCATGTTGAACTGGATTTTGTGCTATATTAATAGCAGCTTTATTGTCACAATACAAGGACAGTGTATCTTTGCTTGATAGACTTAATTCTTCTAATATCTTCTGTACCCACAGAAGCTCACAAACCCCTTGAGCCATAGCTCTGTATTCTGCTTCAGCACTTGATCGAGCAACTACATTTTGTTTCTTGCTCCTCCATGTTACTAGATTTCCTCCTACAAAAGTACAGTAGCCAGTGGTGGATCTTCTATCACTTGGAGATCCAGCCCAATCTGCATCTGTGAAGCATTCTATCTGAAGGTGACCATGTTTGGCAAATAGTAGTCCTTTTCCGGGAGCAGACTTCAGATATCTCAAGATGCGAAATACTGCTTGCATGTGTGATTCTCGTGGATCATGCATAAATTGACTCACTAGACTGACTGCATATGCAATGTCGGGTCTAGTATGAGAGAGATATTAGTCTTCCTACCAATCTCTGATATCTCCCTAAATCAACTGCATCACCAATTCCAACTTGTAGCTTATGGTTGTTTTCAATAGGAGATTCAGCTGGCTTACAACCTAACATGCCAGTTTCTTCCAGAGATCCAGAATATATTTTCTCTGAGAAATGAAGATACCTTTCTTTGATCTGGCAACTTCAATTCCTAAGAAATATTGCAGTTTTCCCAGATCCTTAATTTCAAATTCCTGGGCCAAAAGTTTCTTCAATCGAGCTATCTCCTTTTCATCATCTCCTGTCATACTATATCATCAACATAAACTATGAGAATAGTAATTTTACCCTTGTTATGTTTAATAAATAGAGTATGATCTGCATTGCTCTGTTGATAGCCGAAAGAAGTCATAGCTTTGCTGAATCTGTCGAACCATGCTCTAGGAGATTGCTTTAATCCATATAATGCCTTTTTCAGTCTGCATACTTTCCCATGTGTTGTTTCAGTATCAAATCCAGGTGGGATCTCCATATACACTTCTTCTTCTAAATCTCCATGTAAAAAGCATTTTTCACATCAAACTGCTGTAAATCCCAATCAAGATTGGCTGCACATGATAACAAGATTCTGATTGTGTTCATTTTTGCTACTGGAGCAAAAGTTTCCTGGTAGTCTACCCCATAGGTTTGAGTGAATCCTTTAGCCACCAATCTAGCTTTGAACCTATCAATTGATCCATCAGCTTTGTGTTTTACAGTAAACACCCATTTGCAGCCTACCAGTTTCTTTCCAGGTGGAGAGGTAACAAGCTCCCAAGTCTCATTCTTAGTCAAGGCTTTCATTTCTTCAATCATTGCTCCCTTCCATTTTGGATCATTGAGTGCTTCCTTCCAATCCTGTGGAATAGACACAGACGAAATGGACAAGGCAAAACCTCTATAGGTAGGAGATAAAGAATCATAGGAAACAAAATTAGAAATGGGATGTTTAGTACAGGCTCTAACACCTTTTCTTTGAGAAATAGGTTTATCTAAATCATCAAAAAATAACTCACCAGAAGAGGATGATTCTTGGCAGCGGAGAGTAGGTTGCACGATGACTTCTTCTGTTGTGTCTTTGTTTCTCCTTGAGTACCTCTTCAAATCAGGTTTATCCAAACGTCCAATTTTCTCCCCCTGGATTATAGTCTCCTTCTGATCATCACTTGTTCTTGGGGTAAGATCAATGAGGGTCACAGTACTAGGTATCATCTCTTCCTTTGCATTATTCTCCCCCTGAAGAGATGATGGAGTTGGATTGTAGTAAGGTTCAGTTTCTCTGAAAGTAACATCCATACTCACAAAATACTTCCTAGATGGAGGGTGGTAGCATCTGTAACCTTTTTGTGTCGGCGAGTACCCAATAAACACACACTTAAGGGCTCTTGGATCTAGTTTCCCAGCATCCTTAGTATGAACAAAACAAACACATCCAAAAACCTTTGGAGGGACAGTGTATGTGTTATGTCCTGTTAAGATTTCTAAAGGACTCTTGTAGTTAAGGACTCTAAGAGGCATTCGGTTGATTAGATATGCAGCAACTAGAATTGCATTGCCCCAGTAAGGCTTAGGAAGATTCATGGTAAACATAAGAGATCTAGCAACTTCCAAAAGATGCCGATTCTTCCTCTCAGCTACCCCATTCTGTGCACTTGTATAGGGACAACTAGTTTGATGAATTATCCCATGTGACCTTAAATAAGAATCAAATCTTTCATTCATGTATTCAGTGCCATTATCAGTCCTAAGAATTTTTATTTTAGCATCAAATTGGGTGCAAACCATCTTATGAAAAGACTGAAAGCAAGAAAACACATCACTCTTAGCCTTAAGTAAATAGACCCAAGTCATCCTGGTGCAACAATCAATAAAAGTGACAAACCATCGATTACCAGACAAGGAAGTAGTCTGAGTAGGACCCCAAACATCAGAATGAATAGTCATGAAAGGAAACTGGCTTTTATTATTAATCAAAGGATAAGAGTTTCGAGAATGTTTTGCATATTCGCAAGGATCACAAACTAATGAATCAAACTGAGTCTTTGAAAACAAACTAGGAAATAATTTACTTAACACAAAAAAGGAGGGATGTCCCAAACGCCTATGCCATTGCAAGATTTCTTGATTAACATCTTTATTTTCCCCATAAAAAACCTGTTGGAGACTAGATCCTTGACTTTCATCCAACATATATAAGCCATCGTGCAATCTACCACTGCCAATCCTCTTCCCTGTTTGAAGATCCTGAAAGACACAATGATCAGGAAAAAACTCAATTTTACAGTTGAGATTTTTTGTAAGTGTACTGACAGATAACAGATTGACAGGAAATTGAGGGACATGAAGCACAGAGGATAGTTTGATATGGGGAGTACAGAAAACAGAACCTGTTCCAGAAACTGGAGTAAAAGAGCCATCGGCTATTCGGACATTGTCCTTATTTAAACATGGTGAGTATTCAAGAAGATTTTTTGAGGAGCCCGTCATGTGTCTATTCGCACCAGAATCAATAATCCAATGATTAGTATCAAGGGTAGCAGAAAAAGCATTACCTGACTGCACAAAGTTGGATTTGGCACCGGAGGAAGATTCTTTATGAGACATCAGACGCTTAAGATACTGAATCTCATCAGGAGAAAAGAAGTCAGAGGGAGTCATCTCAGGAGTTGTTATAGTTTCAGACAAATTTGCCCGAGTAGAATTAACTCGTTTGCCTCCACGACCTCTCGTTGGGCGTCCATGTAATTTCCAGCAAGTCTCTTTGGTATGACGTGGTCTTCCACAATAATCACATCGCAAATGATCCTTATTAGAACTTTGGGTTTTCAGCTGCTCAGATGAATCACTAGCTGCTACTAAACCAGATTTTTCAACTTGTGGGATATAGAGCATGGTATTGCGTCTGCTCTCTTCCTGCTGAACATAGGAATATGCTTCCTCAAGAGAAGGAAAAGGGGTCTTACCCAGAACATGAACTCTAATCTGATCAAATTCATTGTTCAGTCCGGCCAAGAAATCATAGACCCTTTCTTTTGCAAGCAGTTTCTGAAATTTGACTGCATCTTCAGTACAATCAGCCTGAAAATCTTGATAATAGTCAAGCTCTTGCCACAGGCCATTCAACTCAGAAAAATACTGCGAGATTGTCATCTCTCCTTGCTTCAAACCATGGACTTTGTTTCGAATCTCATAAATCTGGGCATCATTTCCCACTTGTGAATAGGTGAGAGTAACAGAATTCCATATTTTTGCTGCTGTGTCAAGCAATAAGTATGTCCTTGAAATTTGGGGCTGCATGGAATTGATAAGCCATGACATTACCAGCGATTTTCAGAATCCCACTGGTTTGAATGTGGATCAGTTGTTGCTGGTTTGACTTTAGTACCGATAATATAATCCTGCATTCCTCTAGCTTTTATAAACAATAAACAAGACCGTGACAGGCAAGATAATTATTTCCATCAAGCTTATAGACTAATTTGCAGTGAAGGATTATCAGTACTAATAGCTACAATTCTTATCACTTTCCATATTGAAAGAAAAGGAGATACCAGAACAATCCAAAAATAGATCGCGTTGGAATAGTGCACGTCGGAATAGTGCACGTAGGAACAGTAGTCGTGTCGGCGGAAAAACGGCGGGAAAAGGCCGGATTTGGGCAGTCGAGCCGAACGCCACTCGTCGGAGGTGGCTCGGACCTCCCACGCGCCCTCACGCGCCGGCGCGTGAGGAATTCCGCTGAAGAACAATCGGCGCGTGAGCCCACGCGCGGCCTCCGATGGCGGTCGGACTTCTGGGATAGGCCGATCGGGGGATGCTCCTCCTCCTTGTAGCGGCGGTGACAAAAAATGGAGGGAGGAAACTCGACCTCCTTTAGAAAAAAAAAAAAAAAAAAAAAAAAAAAAAAAAAAAAGAGAAGGAACGAACAGTAACGAAAAAAAAAAAAAAAAACTCGCCTCTAATGGCAGCGAGGCTCTGATACCATGTTGAAATTATAAAGTATTTTTCATATATAATTTGTACAAGAATACATCTATTTATACAAAAAATTTGTGACTACTGATCTACTTTACCTACCATACTATTAATTGTGACTATTGGTCTACCTTACCTACCATACTATCAATTACATTGTTAATATAATACTAATAATATTACACGTATATCAACAAATTTTGATGAATTAGATTACAGGGTTCTGCAAACATAATTCTGGTTACCACGTGCAATGCTCCAATACAGCAGAATACAACATACAGTAAGAGTAAGTTCAAATGCATCCAATAAGTTACAAAGACAGTTGAGCCTTATATCCTCTTTCAAATCTGTTGACATAACCTACCTAGTGCTAGATAATCACACAAAATGAACATTTAAGTGGCGTTTGGTTGCATGAATTAAACTAGATAAAAGTAAGTGAACAACACAATCTACTTGTACTGCATTTGATATGCACAATACCATATTAGAATTTTTGTGCTGTTCATTGTTTAACATACTGTACAGCACAGGATGTTACAAAAGGTTCGAGTTATCCAATGAAAATTATGGCTTTTCCCATAGAAAAGTTGAAATTGTCCAGTGAAAAGAGGATATAACCTAAACTTGATGTGTTTTTTCCCCCCCTCCAAATTTGTCCAATACTCCTAACGTCTTTTGTCCATTCCAAAGTCCAGAACAAAAACCAAACAAGGGATTAGGATTTTTGTTCAGTACAGTCCCATTAATTTACGTGAACCACTTAAAGGGATGATTATTAATCCCATCATGGTCTACAACCAATGGTACTTTTAATTAGTAAGAAGATTTTTAGCAGACTTTGTAATGATTATGTTGTTTCGCTATTTTATAGACTTTTTCTTTCTTTTGTATATATGGTGCGAAATGCCAGTGAAAGTAGATAAGTACCTCAAGCTGTCTTAATGTGTCCAGCAGCGTTGCATGTTTTTGCCGAAGAGATTTGAACTGGTTCTGAATCTCAGAAAATTCTGAGAAAATAATAGATTCACAATCCTTGATGGCAGCTTCTGTTAGCCCTTCCTGTAACAGACGCGCTCGAAGCTTCTCAGTGGAAACCACCACATCATCAGATGGTACAAAATCACTGCTTGACAAAGTTCTTGGAAACTGATCTTTTACTGCCATAAGTGCCTCAATCCATGCAGCTCTATCTTCTTTGGATACACAGCGCAAGTGGAGAGTTTTTGTCCCAGTGAAAATTGAAAGCCTCTTGTCATCAGACCTACTAGCACGAATTGATGAAACCTGCAGTATATTGCAGACTCAACTGCAGTAATATATGGGTAAAATAAGGCAACACAATATGCTGCACATCCTCAAGCATCACATCATGTGGAAAGTCAAGCTGTGCATGCGTGTAATAAATAGAGCATTTTGAGAAACTGACACATCTCCACCTCACAGTAATGTCATTTAACAGACATTAGAGGCTACCAGATCTTATATATATTACTCCAATTACAGCTTAGGTAGGACCATAGGAGAAGAGGTTAAGTATAATCCACTGCACAGCAGCATGTCTGAAGAAGAATGATGCTTTAGCTTTTAAGTATAAAAGCATAAAAAATAACATTATGCTGGACTAGCAATAAATGAAATCTAAGATTGAAAGATTGGTGCAGGAAAGAGCTTTTCCCTTAACTAAATCCACTAAATCACGGAGACTAAGGCTATTCTGGTAATTAATAAAGAACAATTCAGTTTATGAAGGCTTTCTCTATGATATGAAGGCAGCTGGAGTCAATAACAGCCTGATTTGCATGAAAGGTCATTTGAGTTAACCAACGACTTTGCATTTTGCCCATTTCTTATTCCTGTTCGTCCCCATTTAGGCTTTATTTTTTCTCAAAACAGGTACAAGAATATTTGCTGGGGGAAAATAAAAATTATGATATGCCCAATTTTGGCCTACTGTACATTGGATCGAGCTTTCAGAAAAACCATCCATGACTAAAAAATAAATAAACACTTTAGTTCACAATTTGTTGCTTCATTTAGTGAGATGTGAAGTTAATAAAAATATTAATTGAAGGACTAAAGTGATAGTTATTACACATGAACTCCCCCTCCTTCCTGTCTTCCCACAATGGAAGGAAAATCACAGCATTCTGTGCTGGGATTATAATGGAAAAGAAAAAGCTTTTGTATAAAACTAGGAAATTCAACGAAGTTGCTGCCTTAAAGAAGTCAACCAAAAGGACCCGCATCCCTAATTAGTCAATGATATATTTTTATATATCTCCAAATTGCATTCCCTATCTACATTAATTGAAAAAAAAAAACAAATTCTCAGAAAGGATAACATATCAATCGCTTCAATGGTAACAACACCAGAACATTAACCAGGAAAAGAAAAATAAAGAGAGAGAAAACAGCAAGAAGAACAAAATATGAAACAAATGAAAAGGCAAACCTTCAAATGCACTTCACCAAACGGCTTGAACTGTCTTGCTCCAGTGCTACCATTACTACTCAAGCTGGTCTTCCTAAGGTACTTTAGAGATTCCGTGCCAATTATCCTAACACCCTTATCTTTCGATGGACTCATAATGATCTTATCTGGTCCATGAACCTTATAATAAGATAACACTCCATCTTCAAGCATAAACCACCTTGATCTCCATCCTTTTCCATAATTCACCCATTTGTACATAATACCCCCAACACTTCCACAAACTCCACCATTTCCATATACCTTCGAATCCCACCCTTCATTTGCATTATCATCAGCTTGTGTACCTATGAGCAAATGCATGGCCAAAAAACCAAAAATAAACCACCGCGGAGACTGCAACTCCATGAAAAACTGGTATTTAGCAATATTCATAAGTACACTTCTCAGCTACCACCTATGCAACTTTAGGTTCAAAAAAAATGGGTAAATGTCACATTTAGTGCCTAATCTTGGCCCATTTCCAATTAACTATCTTAAATTTAAAACTATCAATTGGCACATGCACACTGTCCATTTTTACAATTAACGACACACTTTTACCATTTTTCTCAATTAACTGTCTAAATAGCATAGAACTAGTTGGTATTATAATTGATTCCAATAAGTTGGGAAATAGTAGAGGGTCACTTCAGCAAAGTAAGGTATTGAAATAAAAGACACAGAATGTTAAATCACTTTTGAAAAAAAATTAAAATTACAATGAAAATAACTGAATAATGTAGAAAACACCAACAAGAATTATCCACAATCATGATTTTTCAAAACAAAAAACATAAAAATACAAATGATAACGCAGTCAAAATAAGTCAAAGGATTGATAGGTACGGTCAAAACAAGTCAAAAATCATCAACATAGAATATAATAACAGACACATTCAAGGAAAAAAAAAGGAAAAAAATCATAAACATAAACTATTATCACTTTGAAATATTCAAGATTAATAAATAAAAACTACAACTGATGTAGATATCAAGCACTTGAATACCTTTACAACAACCAAATAAAAAGAAAAAAAAAACGAATAGCAAGCAAACTAGAAGCTTACAAGACTCGGATCCCACGGACGAAACCTGTGACGAAAAGCTAGGTTTAGAGCTCGGATTGATCGGTTTAATCGTTGGATCGATCGAAACCGGACCGGTACGATCACGCTCGATTGAAACCGGAGCAATGCAGCAAAGCGGATTCATTCCGAACCATTCACGAGGACAGAATCACACACAAAACCGCGCAGTTTCAGCAACTGCAATCGAAGGAGAAACTAATGAGCGGATCGGGTCGGGTTTCTGGAGAATGCGGTACGGCCCGATCGGAGTTCGCAGTACGGAGCGTGACATAAGATCGCAATCAAGAAAAAGAAAGAAAGATAGACACAGAGAGAGAGAGAGAGAGAAGGGAAATAAATAGTGCGATTAATGTTGTCGTGCAGATCTAATTAATGGAGGTGGAATGAGTTTGTGAGTTGAGTCAGCGTGTTAGTGAGTGAGTGAGTTAATGAGTAGTGAGGGAGTAGTGGGTGCTCAGAGTGTGGTTGTTGGTTAAGAATTAACTCGGAGTAATGGAATGCAAATGGAGAGGAGAGAGAAGGGAAAAAAAAATTAACGGTTCTGTTTAGCAATTTTTTTTAAAACGGAAAAGAAAATTATTATAGGTTGAAATAAACGCCATGTCAAACGTCAAACAATGATATAAATCCAAAAACAGTAGGGGGAAAAAAAATAAGAATGGATTTGACATCTCCCGTTAGAAAGTACACATCTTTCAAATTTTCATTCAATCAGTTTCCATAGGTATCTAAATTATTTAATTTTTTAAATTATTTCATTATAAGTTTTTTATTTAATTATTTGTTATCCATGGCAACATATAAAGATAATTAATGTAAATTGAAAGGTCCAAATCTGTTTGTGTATAAAAAAGAATAAAAAATAAAAAAAATGAGAAGATGATAGGAGAAATTGTAAAATTAATTAGACATTAAATGCCTTTTCAAAGGTTATAAGAAAATAAAGGAAAGATAATTTAGTCTTACAGTTTACCCATTATCTTTAACCTCCTTTTTGTTGTATCAGTCCAATAAGATTATACAAAAATAGCGAAACAAAAATTGCAAGAATATAATTTATAAAAAATTAATTACAATATCATAATTAGAAAATTATACGTCATAAGTATGATTTTTTTTTACAAGTATAAAATTTGCATTTGTGACATGGGACTTATGAAAAAAAAATATGGAAGAATACTTCGAAGATGTTTATTGTCTTTAAATTTCATTTTAAGCATGCAATTTTTATGTAAAGTTAAAAATCACATGTCTAGCGTGTAATTTTACAGCAACATTTATATAATTAGTATTTGCGTTAAAAAATTCGTAACATATTGATAAATAGCCAAATATCTCTAATTAAATGAGTGTACTGCATATGATAGTAAAATTTATAAAAACATTATGATGTTTTGTCATTTTTACAAACACATGACAAGTGAATGGTAGGTCTACTACTTCCATAAAAAATAATTTTTAAAATAGACCCAGGATTCAATTAGTCATCAAAATTCATTTGCAAATCTGCATATTAAATGTGCGATTTATGACTAAGAAAAACTTGTGTGTTAAGGACACAGTTTGTTAGCCAACAATTTTTAAAGAACTCACATGTCTGAGATATTCTTTAAGGAGGTCCTCTTCATTCAAAACCTGGTTCCTAAAAAGAGAAGAAGGTCAATCTATCCATTGGAGATGTTGTCATATCTTGAAAATTTAATAAGTAATAGTCCCATCGTGATTGTCAAGTGCTTATGGAAATCAATAGGAATGATCCATAATCAATTAGTAATCACCAGGCTCAAAAATAGAAACCAATACTTAAGAGGTGTATACCATGCTTGATGCTGCTTAACTTACAGAAATAATGACGGGCATGTCAATGATTGTTGTCTTAAGATGGTGATTGTCACGCCCCGATAGTACCTTAGTAGTAACATACATGCCACTCATATATACTATTCACAAAATGACATATTTTTAAATAAACAGGATCTCTTAGTTGCATCGATAAAAATGGCAAATACATGTTAGTCATAAATTAGTAAAATAACTATCATCACAAGTTTGGAATAATATAATATTATAGACCAAATTCCTATTCTATTAGTCTCCAAAATACATTAACTAATATTTCAATTACTAACTAAATAATAACTAGGAAATAAAAATAAAATAACTTATCCCGAATATCTCATAATCTCCCAGCTTCTAATTCTTATCTAAGTCATGCGCTTTGAAGTAAAAAGCCAGGGTCAGAGTGTCAACTTGAAAGGTCTTTAGGGGTGTGAGCAAAACCACAGGCTCGGTGAATAATTAAACATATTACACATCAAGCAAGTTTATTAACAAATCATATGTAATGCAACAATAAAACATATGCACATATACAAGCTTTGATTATCTAGAATCCAAATAGGAAAAATATTTATGCCCTCTTTTTAAGGTTAAAAAACATTTACTTGATGACCTACCTGCCTAGGAGAGACTAAGTACACAAGAAAATCAACGATTTCTCATTTTAGAATTATAACTTTAATTTAAAGGTATTTTAACTGACCATTTCCAGCATCAATCCTTAGAAACTCCATAAGTATTACTAATTTCAAAGTGATACCACAGACAGCTTCCTTCATTGCTACTTAGTTCCCGTGAAGCCGACAGAATAAAAAAAATCTTGGAAGAACTAACATATTAGAAAAACCAAGCATTAACAGAGAATCAAAATACTAACAAGTAGTAGACTATCACTCTTTTTGAATATGCAACGATGTAATTTATGTAATGCATGATTGTTTTAATTATAAAAATAATAATTTTTAGTCAGACTTATGGTGATTATACATTACACAGACAATACATAATGTGCTTTTCTCAAATCACCAGACAATCAGTATTATCACTTTTATTATCTTGGCTTGTCAACCAAACAAACAGCTCACAACATATTCTCAATAAATTTCCACAACAACCATATTATTATATTTGCATTACATATCCCACTAAATACAAACACAAACAATGTAATAGATCTAAGTTACTCACCTGTTTATTTTGTCTAACCATAATAGTTAACTAAAAAGTCCCCAATAATATCAAGATCACCTATTAAGATGAATAAAAATATTTATTAATAAAGCATATATTATATAACTAAACTCCTATAAGTGTCTAAGTGTCATATATGGATATTTGATTTAATTTTTTTTTTACTTGTATTGGTCCTTTAAGGTAATGATCTTATGATAACAGATTTTCATTATTTAATATTTATATTCATTTTGCTTGTCTTTATATTAAAATATTTATTTTTATCGGACAGTTATAGAGTTTGTATTTAGTAAATCAGTATTTTATCATCTATTATTACTTTTATATCGTTCCTTAGTTTGATCCATTATGGTAACTAATATTTATTTTCTATTATTTATTTTCATTGTGTATCTCTTGATTTTACTTCTTATTATTATGTTGTTATTTTTAAGAATCACATTATTCATAATTTTAGCTTACTCAAATTTTCCATTCTTATATGCTTATCTAGATAAAATAATTATCGAACAATTATCATAGTCTAATTATTTTGTTTAATTTAGCTAAAATGTCTCTTATTTGTAAATGGTTATTAAAGTCTAGCACTTAACAATTATTTAAGCTTACTAATCTTAAGATATTTTATATTATTTATTTATAACATTTTTATCTTCTATTCTTCTCTTATTTTTCTTTATATATATATATATATATATATTTGTAATCCATTACGGACGACAAATTTCATTCTAGGAAAAATTTTGCACACACATTGGCATCTAACTCTGCTGATGTTGAACTCCAAGATACCGGTATTTATATAAAATTTTACGTAATTTTTCATTCGGTGTACATTGGCTCAAAGCCGCCAGTGTTACAACATACACCATAGGTGTAGAAGATATATGCTGCCGGCGTTCGTTGATTTTACGTAAAAAAAAAGTTTTTGTAGCTTCTGTTCCAGTGCACACCATCTCAAACACCACCGGCCTATCTATATACACAACCGACTTTGGGCACTTACACTGCTGGTGTAGGTACTATTTATCATCTTCCTCATTTTTTTTTTTGTTCGAAGCTTATTTTTCTTACACCCTATATGTATTATACTTGTGTTTAAACTAACTTTAAGTGTTTTTACATACTTTACAAATATTTTTTGTGACATAACAACAAATATAACATCTCGTATTCCTCATATTATATGATTTTCTAGCTTCTACATATATCATAATACATAAATAGGGTTTTAAGGTTGGATATTACCTTGCATGGGTTGATATTGAAGTATTAAACCCTCCTCCAAAGTTGATACGAATCTAAGTTGATAAAAAAATTGTTTAAGTTATTATTTAACACTTAAACTAACTTAAAACGAATTTTTACTTACCTTGCTTGATCCTTATATCCTTAAGCTTGTATTGTGTTTCTAATTGAAGCTTGTTAATGGCTATGTTGGTGTATGTTTTGTGTGTTTTTGCTATTGTTTTGTGTGTTGTTTAACTTGAACTTGCATAAATTGTTGCATTTAATGAGTTGTTGTGTTTGGCAAATTAGATTGGTTTTAACCACATTTTTTTTTACTTTTATTGCTCCTTTTTGACCTATTTGCTTCAAGAATTTGGCTGGCAATTTTGAGAACACCCCAACCGTATATTCTACATACTTGCACCAAAATTGTAAATTTATTAATATAATATTATTTAATTAATTAATTATCTTTATTTTAGAGTAGTTTATTAAGTTAAACGGGCATATTTATATAAGTTGTTTGAGAGTTTTGTCTCAAAAAATTCATTTAAAGCTTCTATAAATTTTCTAGGTTATCTTTGAGTTCCAATTTGAGTTTAAAGTTCACGCGATTAATTATTTTTAGGATTTTATCTCATGCGATTAGAGTTTTATCTCATGTGATTAGGGTTCTAAGCTTAATAGGTCAATTTTCGTTTCCGTCTCTAAAAGCTTTAGAATTCTCTAACTAGAACAATTGTGTAATGCAAATATTTATTCGAAGTCTAGATTGTTAGTAATGAATCTGTTTTTTTTTTTTTCTCATTATATATCTATAACCTTCATAGTTCATCTTTGAATGATTGTTTTATAACTATAAGATTTATTAATTATCTACTTTCTAATATATTTGAAATTGTACTTTAATTATTTTTATATTTTGAGTTTTCGATACTAGCTACAAAATCTTATTTTTGGTATTTATTATTGTCTAGAAGACTTTGTTTTAGGGTTTAAAGTTATATATAGGTTCATTACTACTTATAGTTCTATTCTAAGGCTTTTGTGGATTCCTACATTGACCTTCTATTTTTTATATTTGTATTTCTATCTATTTTTACTAGTATGAAAATTCTTGGGGTTTACAGTGATGGTAATTATGCCACTGCAAATAAAGCTGTAGGGTGGTGAGCAAAATTTACATGCTTAATAAGTAGTTAGAACTCTAGAGTATATGTAGATATTAACAAGCATTCCAATTTTAATTATTAAAGTACACTATCACACAAACGGCCATCCACATGATGTTGACTTCTACATCATGAGATTAGAGAAATTAACGCCACTCTAATATGGGTTTCGAAGAGTTCGGTGCAAATACATCTTCCACAAAAACTAGGAACGTGCAATGGATTGTTGTCCTCCTAAATATCATTTCACACTATCTGCTAATAGCTTTTACCCTTTATTATGATATTCTTTCTTATCACTTAGCTCAATAGAGATAAAAGAAGAGATTTACCTGATTTCTCACCTTAATGATTGATTTTTATGGAAGCAAAATGAGAAATGTGGTATGCCATGAATGGTGTGTTTGACTTTAGCTGGATATATTCTTAAGTTTTTTGTTATTTAGGCATTCAACTCAATTTGTCACACCAAATTGAGTCATTTAAATACAACCAAATGAACCAATCAACTAAGCAAGCACATGCAATTGTTTTGATAATTACACTCACAAACAATATACTAATTTAAGGACTCTTTAGCTAAGGAAGTGGTTATTAGGCCAGACCACGTACCTTGAACAATTCGATATTGGGTTGATTGTGACAAAACAGATACCTATAGGCAAAAATGGAATAAGTTTAGCTAAGGAAGTGGTTATTAGGCCAGACCACGTACCTTGAACAATTCGATATTGGGTTGATTGTGACAAAACAGATACCTATAGGCAAAAATGGAATAAGTAAGTTGGTATAATGATGGTTATAAGTTAAGTCTAGCTATGTTTTACATATTATTATTATTATTAAAAGGTGATAATGTAATATTTGATTATATAGGGTTTTATTATATTAATATTTGAGTTGAAGCATGCATTGTATGGTAATGAGTTAGTAACTTTCATTGTCTCATTATTATAATTATACATGCATATATATATCCAGTTCATTTAGAGGAATCAATAAAGTATGTTACACGTTCATGGTATAAATAGTAATTACAAGTAGTAATTTAGTAAATAGCTAAAATAATAAGAAAAATATTTAAAATTTTGTAGCCTATCATAACGATAGTATAAACATCATATAGTAAGGTATAGTCGTTTGGTAATTTTTACAAAACGTTTAAATAATTTACATTAATTATTTTGTTATTGATATTTTGGCATTATAACGACTATGTTTGTAGAAATTTTTAAAAATATTAAACATGCATGAAAAATTCTACAAAAATTAGAATAGACTTACGATAAAAATTTAAAATTGAAACATCAATGTTTGAATCTTGGAAATTTTACACAAGATTCAAAGCTTCCACCTAAGGATAGACGGAGAATTATTATACTGAGGGGGCGAGTTTTCCCTTTCTTTAGGTTGGTGTTGGATTTATCCATATTATAAATTCACTTCATCTTGTAATTATACTACATATTACAAGAGTTTTATTTATCCATATATTTGAAATGTAACAAAACGAAAAAAAAAAGTGAACATAACACGTGAAAAGTAATTATTAAATTCCTGATTTATATTTATGAATATTTAGAAACTTGCTAAAATACTATATAGAAAGTTGATTTCAATAGATGCCATAAGAAATGACTCATTATGTGTATGAGATAGCTCGTGATGATTATCTTTATTTATATGAAATTTCTTTTATTGAAGGAAAAATGATTAGATCCTCCTGTGAATTTATCAACTGGACTATTCGTTCCTATTTACATTTCTACGCATAGCTGTATTTGTATGATGATCAAGTTATTATCAGTTTTCTAAATATATGTCTGAAACATATTCAATCTTATTTTTTATGCCTGTAACGTTGCTCTTATTGGAAATGTAAAAATTAAGATGTGTAGTTTATAAACACATTGTGCATGTGATAAAAATTATCGAATTATTTACAATAAACACCTAGGAAAAAAAACAAATTAATAAAGTGTTTAGAAAAGTACAGTTTTTATAACATATGAGATTTTTTATTAATAGTATTTTAACAATTATATTGTTTTAATAACAACATTTAGTAAATTATTAGTATATAACACAAAGAATATCTAAAAAACATATTCTTTTTTATTATAATAAATTATTGATTAATTTCTATATGAAAATTTTAGAGAGCGTACATATATATACCTATTAAAAACTAAAACAAACAATGTAAATAATGAAACCTAAAAAATTTAAAAATATATATATTAAAAGAATAAAAATTAATGTAAATGACTATGTTGCCCAACAAAAAATAGAAATAAAGGTGGCGGGAAGCAAAATAAGTACCATGCCACAAGACCATCACTAATACCTTAGGAATAATATATTTAATTTTGTATTTATCTATATAGGCAAATATCTTAATTGTTCTATTAAAACAATACAAAAATTTCTTGGGGTTGTCGACCACTTTACACCATCTAGGATTGTTGGCAGCCTCCAAATAAATTCGTCCATGCTTCCACCGTCAGAACCACCACTTGATGCTTGACAACCACTTTTCACCATCTAGGGTTGTTGATGGCCTTTCTTTTCCTCTTAGATCTCCAAAGGCTAAGTTTGACAATTTTGAGTGAAGTTGTGTATTGAGAGTGAAATTGGAAACCCTCTAGCGTTATTTATAGGGAAAGTCAAAGAGGTTTTTTATTTTTTTTCATTCACCAAGCGTCATGTGAAAATCATGAAAAATTTACTGCATGTTTGACATATATTTACATGTGTTGTGTAAATTTTTCAAATTTTTATGACACTTGATTAATTTTTGTTGAGTTTTGCATGCAATTTGGCATATATTTAGGAAATTTCCTAGCAATTTCCTTTGATTACTTTTACATTCCGAATTTTTCTAGTAATTTCCATTTTATTTTTTATTTTTTCAAGGTATTGATTGAAGTTTATGTCTTCATTTGCTATTTTTGCCACTTCTTTGATGATTTTTACTCATATTTACAAGTAAAAGAGTAATTATGAAAATTTTCATTTAATTTCCAGAGTTTTGAGTTATGTATTTTCAAGCCTAGTATAGATTTTTCCCTATCTATGATACTCTTTGTCTCCCATGCTTTGTATTTTATAGGTTAATTTGTGGATTTTTAGGTTAAATTAAGTGTATTTTAGTGATTTCATTAGTTTAATTTGACTTTATTTGTTAAATTCTACTAAATATGCTACTATTCACTTGATTTTGACTAGTTTCACGATTATTTACTAACTTACAAGTCATATTTATTATTAACTGGTTATAATTTACTATTCGTTATTTACTATAATCCATATTCTATTTGCTATTCACTTTTTACCATTCACTTTTTATTTTTCAAAACATATTTTCTTTCATAGAATATCCTTTATTAATTTTATTTTTAATTCCCTAGGTTAATTTCTTAAGTATTTATTCTATTAACTTAAATTGTAGGGTTTGTTTGATCATTAGTTATAATGGTATATTTCTTAATTTGAGTTGATTATTTTGCTTTATGTTCGAACATCTAATCACTATTTTTATCACAAAGTTTTTTATGGTTGATGATTGTTCCCTATTGGTTCAGCTCATTATCAGTCAACTAATTGTTTTTATATTATGCTTAACATTTTTTTGCATTTATAGACATCTCTCCAAGTCGTATCCAAACCACCTTGAGGATGCAACCCCATAGATCCATCCAAACCAGTGGGTCCAAATCGGTCCTCTTGGAAATTAAAAAAAAAAAAAAACCTAATTGCTCCAATAATTTTCAGTATAAACAAAGGTATACACAATGGAATTATTCCATTTCACACAAACATTCAAAAGAAAAGCAATTGAAAAACAGTAAAATGGAACCAAAAGATGAGAAAGAAAATAATTCTCCTTAAATTAGAATGTGTATTTGTACAGATAAGGTTAAAACTTGGTCAAAACTTGGTCAAAATTCTAGAAACCAAAAAGGAAGGCAATTAATTAGAATAAATGATAAAAAAATTTCTTAGCTACATAGATTTCTAATAAAAGATCTTAATTAATATACTTGGAATCCACTTCTATCTACACCCCCTCAAGCTAGGTTATATATGTTATATAATGCCAGCTTGGATTTGAATTCTTCAAAACTTGTCCTTGGAAGAGCTTTGTGAGAATATCAACAATTTGCGACTAAGTAAGAATGTAGCTTAGTTGAACAATTCCATTATTGACCTTCTTCAGATATGAAGTGTCTGTCAATTTCCACATGCTTGGTCCTGTCATGATGAAATGGATACTTAGCAATACTAATAGCTGCTTAACTATCGCTGTACATTTTTATTGTTTCCATGATATCTACTCTCAATTCCCTTAACAGTCTTTGGAGCCGCATTCCTTCACATATGCCTAAAGCAAAGGCAAGGTATTCTGATTCTGCACTACTCTTATAAACTACTGATTATTTCTTGCTTCGCCCAATAACAAGATTACCGCACACATATGAACAGTAGCTAGATATTGATCTTCTATCATTAACTCTCTAGCCCAGCTAACATCAATATAGACTTTTATCTCGCATTTTTTAAAGTTCTTAAAGATCAAATCATGTCCAAGTGTCATCTTCAAGTACTTGAGAATTCGATTTACAGCTTCTAAATGTTCTTTACCAGGATTATTCATGTATTGACAAACCATACTGAGAGAAAATGTTGTCTGGTCTAGTATGTGATAGATAACTTGGTTTGCCTACAAGCCTTTGATAACTCTCCTTATCAACTAGGATGATGTCCCTACTCCTGTTTATCCTTAAGCCAAGGTTTATAGGAGTTTCTACAGCCTTACAACCGAGCATTCTGGTTTCTTTTAGCAAGTCCAAGATATATTTTTGTTGTGATATAACAATCACTTCCTTTTATCGAGCCACTTCTATGCCTAAGAAATATCTGAGAGGACCAATATCTTTTATCTCGAATTCCGTTGCAAGTGGCACGGCAATTTCCTTTAAGTCATCTTCTATCAAAATTATGTCATCTAATGCACAATTAGAATAGACTTTTTGCCTTCTGATGAAAATCTCACAAATAGAGTATGATCAGCTTGACATTGAGTGTAGCCATTCTTCACCATAACTTTAGTAAATCTGTCGAACCAAGCTTTAAGAGACTGCTTTAGGCCACACAAAAACTTCTTCAGCTTGTAAACCAATTGGTTGTTTGCAAGACTTTCTAAACCAGAAGGGACTTACATGTAGACATCTTCTTCAAGGTCACCGTTCAAAAAGACATTTTTTATATCAAGTTGATGTAAGAACCGGTCTTAATTCACTACAAGAGTAGTAGAACCCGAACAGTGTTAAGTTTAGCAACTAGGGCAAGAGTTTCTTGATAGTCAATTCCATATGGTTGAGTAAAGCCCTTTGCAACCAATTTGGCTTCGAATCTCTCAATACTCCCATATGCTTTGTATTTAACATTGAATATCCACTTGTATCTTACTAGCTTCTTCCTTGGAGGTAACTCTGCGAGAGTCTAAGTGCCATTACTTTTTAGTGCCCTAGTCTCTTCCTTAATAGCTTATTTCCATGTTAGGTTTTTTAGAGCTTCTTGAATTGTATTAGGAACCTGTAAACTGCCAAGAGTTGAGACAAAGGCTATATGTGCAAGTGCCAATTTCCCATAAGCACATATTTTTCAATTAAATGATCTATACATGTTCGGACACCTTTTCTTTAAGCAATGGGTGAAGTTGAGTCATCAACAAAGGGAATAATGGATTCAGTAGAAGAATCTGTATTAGTGTGTATCTTTGAGATAGGAGGATCCTCTGAGGCGGGGGATCCAATTCAGGTTCTTGACAATTCCTAATTTATGTTGTATCTTCTAAGGATTTTGTAGATCTCCTTCTATAGACATAGAGTTCTTGATCATTTGTTCTAAGTTGGAGTGGAATGGACCCAGATGAATCATCATGAATGGTCTAACATTCCAAATTGGAAGACTCGAAAGTCTTATAGTTGGATTGATCACTTGGACTGGATGTGAGACTAGGATTCTTAAGTGATTCAGATGATAGTAAAATAGTTTGTGTGACACTTGGATAAAGGAAATGTTGGGATTGGGTGTCTTGGAGTGTTTCCCGACGTTGGTATTCCTTGGAGTTCTCCACCTGAATGGCAAGTTTGCGAAAGAAAGATTGGTGTTAAAAAAAAAGGCGACATCCATAGAATGATAGAATTTTTTAGTGACAAGTGAATAGCATTTGTACCCTTTTTTATTAGACGAGTATCCCATATTATGGGTCAAGTTTGGCTCGATGTTGCTAGTGTATATGTACAAAAGATGAACATCCAAATACCTTGGGTGGTAGGTTGGAAGAAAAAGCTTTGACGTGTGGAAAGGCTTGTATAAGGACTTGGCGAGGTGATTGGAATTGGAGAACATGAGTAGGCATTCTATTAATGAGATCGATGGCAGTGAGGCATGTGATTAGAGAACATGTTGATCTTGATACCTTAAGAAGGTTTCTTTCTTTTTTTTTTCTCTTTGCTACTCCATTTTGTGGAGGGGTGTCAACTTAAGAACTTAAATGAATGATTCTTTGTTCTAAGAGGTAGGGACCAAGAAAAGAGTTAAAATATTCTTTACCATTATCAATCTTAAGAACTTTATGTTCCTTTTGAATTGGGTGCTGATCATAGTGTGAAAGGATTTAAACATGGCCGCAACTTTTGATTTTTCTCTCATTATGAATGTCCATGCGACTCCAGTATGATTATCTATACAAGATACAAACCAGTGAGCTCCATTAATATTTTTCACTCTTGAGGGTCTCCAAATGTTACCGTGTATTATGGAAAAAGGATGTGAAGGTTTATGGGGAATGCTAGGATATACATGCCTGGTATGCTTTGCAAGTTGATAGATTTCACAATGATAAAATTTATAATTTTTATCGATGAATATACAAGGAAACAACTCTTCAAGATACACAAAATTAGGATGACTAAGGCAAAAATATCATAACATAACCAGACTTTCATTTGAAACAAAAGTAGAATTAGAAACATACTCAAAAAACATAACTTAAAGAATAAACTAGTTTATGTAGGGGAATACTTTCTTTGGTACTTAATTAGAAAATATATTCATTTCAGTTTTTAAAAAGGATAAATATCAACATTTGGATCGAATTGAGCAAGGATTGAAGTTGAAAATACATCCCAAACATAATCACTTTTGTATCAAGGACAGTGATCATCACAGACGTGTAATAAATGAGATATAACGAGCGTAGCAATGAAGAAAAGAAGAGAAAATGGACCACAAAGAAGATCACGACCCTTGATACGACCGTAACTTCGGTGATGATCTCTATTGATCATACAAACACACTTAATACGACCATTATTTGAAGAAGAGAAGGAAGATATAAAGGAGATCATGACCTTCAATACTGTTGTGACCAACAGAACATCAAATTGTAGAGCATTATTAGGGTTAGACGACAGATGTTGTGATGGCTTGATGATTTGATCTAACGAGATAATAGTTCGTATCAGAGCCGTGATCTACCTTGGATAGTGGGATCCAAGAAGATAACAGGCTGTGATACGACCATTATGATGGTTATTTATTAAGTATTTTCACACCACTTCAGATTTAGATGCCTTTTCGAAGGGATTGAAGGCCAACCGACACCTATCTTCGCCAAACAAATGCACCTAACGGAGGAAGTATATAAATAATCATCAAAACATTGCAAAGTGGAATCCATGAAGAAAACTTACCATTGCTATCATTAGCCAACACATTCACTATTTTTATCATTCGTTTTTTGTAATCGAAGAGACGGGAGTAGATCATATGTATATGAGAGTATGTTACATAAGTTTGTTGGAGTATCATCATTGTAATAGACATCGTGAAGAGTTTCATTAATAAGGGTTGTTTTCATGTGCCATCCTTGTTTTGTAATGAATTAATCGTTCTTTTTTCGCCTATCGAGCCTGGATTTTGAAAATCATCCGGTTCATTTCTTTTAACCCGATTCACATTAAACCCTAACCAATTTAACATGAATCCTCAACTAGGGATTAAAAGAGGAAAAAAAATTTGGAGTCGCCAACCAATAAAAATTAGAAAAAAAAATGGAAAGTTGGGATTAATGGGTCGGTTAATCCGAACTTGGCCACTAGTCTGCGGAAAATTCGATTTAAAAATCAAACTTTAGAAAAAAAAAAAAAAACCAGATATCTGAGTCCGGGGGCTAACCTATTAAAACCTAAGCGGTTACCACTTTAAGTTTAAAATTCAGAATTTATCCTTTTCTAAAGAAACTTGCAAAAAATATGTATAAAAATAATAGCGATATTCACAGGTCAGAAATCATTTTTAATAATTTTTTTTGTTTTCTTATAATATTTACAAAAAAAAAAAAGAAAAACATTCAAAAATTATATAAAAAAAACTTATAATTACATTCACAAATAATCACAAAAGTTGAATATTTATAAAGAAAAATTAATTAATAAGAAATAATAGATCAAATCCATTTTTACCATATTTAATTATTTTTCAAAATTTTTTATTTCTTAGAAAAAAACTCAAATAACTAATTAATAGTATTTTAGACTTATAATATCTAATTAATTAAATAAAAAAATTTACATATTTTTTTTAAATGTCGCCCCGAAGGTGCCTACGTACTCGCTAAACGAGATCAGACAAAACGTAGTTCTTTATGTAAAAAAAAAAAAAGAACTTTAAATTTGTTGGTTAATTTTGATTTTTAAGAACTTTTTCCACTTTTAAGTTTTTATAAATTTTGAATTTTTTTTTCTAAAAACGAAAATTTTTTCTTTAATTCTGATCCCTAAGATCTAATGACTTTTATTTTATTATTTTATAAAAAATAGGATTTTCTAAGTCCTTTTATTAATTTTGAAAACACTTTTTGTATATATTTTTTAATCAAAAAACAAACATACACATATTAACCTATTCATGAAAATTATTCAATAAATATCAAGACGCATATATACACATTAATGCATTTTTCAAAAAATCAAAACACACATATACACATTAATGCATTTTTGAAAAAAATTCAAAAATATCAAAACACTTATATACATATTAACACATTTATGAAAAATATTAAAAAAATATCAAATTTGATAAAAAAAATAAATAAATATATATTTTTTATTTTTACAATATTTTCTGGAATTTTTGGGATTTTTCTGGATTTTTTTTTAAATTTACGTAATTAAAAAACTATATTTATAAAATAAATAAACTACAAACTAACCTGGATCGTTGGATTAATTCGGGCGAGATCTGGATCGTTCATCACGTTGACCAATTCTACGCATATGATCGAATTGACTGGATCTGGGACGTTGATTTGATGATCTAATCACAGCCGTTGGATCTGATGATTAAACGTGGACCGTTAGATTTGTGGAGCGGATTGGATCCGTGTTGGAGTCGGGTCGGATCTCGGCTCGGATCTCCCCCAGTCGGGCGAAGAAGACGACGATGTCTTCTTTCGAGGTGGATTCCGGCGGCTGTGGCTTTACTCGGCCTCCGAGACCTTGTTGGCCCGACGTATCTTGCAGCGGTGGATCTCCTCGAGGTGGTGGCTGGCGCCCAGATCGGCCGTAGGTAGCGGTTCGACAGTGGCCCGACATCAGCATATGGAAATAAAAATCCCAAAAATATTTGCAGAACACGAAATTGTAAATTCGAGCAATTTCAAACACTCTAATCTATCAAAAACACTTCCTCAATGATTTTAACACTCTTTAATTGGATCGAAATCCTCTTAATCACTTCGAATTTGCGATTTTCGAAATTTGAACACTATCCCTCCTATTTACCGATCTCGATGTTCTAATGTGTAATTTCTAAAATTCCCTTCTCCTTTTTGGCTTGTGTGGTGATCCTATTTATAGTGTTCGAATCAATTGGTTGTTTCGAAGCTTTATGAATGTTCAATTTTTTTGAATCACGAATCGTTTGTATTTTTTCAAATAAGAACGATCCAAAATTGGGACTCGATTCGTGATTGTTTGTTTAAATTGATCACGAATCTTGTGTTTATACATCATGACTCCTCGATTGGGTGTGTTTAATTTGATCAATTGATACAATTTAGCCATATTCGAAGAAACATGTTACTTTGATGCGTTTTTTCAAAAGAACAATTCAAAATTGGGACTCGATTCGTGATCGTTTGTTCAAATTGATCACGAATCTTGTCTTTATACATCATGTCTCCTTCATTGGATGTATTTAATTTGACCAATGGATACAATTCAGCCATGTTTGGATTTTGAAGAAACATGTTACTTCGAATTTTTCCCCAATTTTCATGCCTCAATTAAGATGCCTTTTGGGATGAATTGATACATAATTTGTGTACAGATGTGATGTATCACATACCTAGTTTGTGTCTGTACACTTAATTTCGAAAAGTAACAAAGATTCATTGATCAAAAAGTGTCTCAAAGTGAATAAACCAATATGTCTTTTTGGGAAAGAAGGCAAAAAAAAAAAAAAAATGAAGGCAAAAGGAGCAAAGTCTGCCTTTGGCTGGAATCAAACTTGGGTCCCCCTTGCACCTGAACCCATCTATTCATGGCCTGAACCGTTAGGCCGTTAGCCTGTGCCTTGGTCATGTAGCCAAACCACTAATATTTAAGGCTTTTCAAAAATTTAATTAGACAAATAAAATTGAAAATTTGTTTAATTATATGTTATATTGAGCTCAAATATATATATATATTTTTTATTTTTTTTATTATTATTATATATATATAGATATTTTTTTTAAACTCAACATGATACTAATTTTTATTATAAATTTAAGCCTTTTTTAATTGGGCAAAAATTGGGTGTCTACGTCGCCAAATAAGTTTTGTTTAATTTTAGATTTTGATTAATCTTTACTTTAATTGTATTGTATTGTGTTGTTTCCTTGCATGATGCATGAGTAGTAGTTAGGACTTGCAAAGCCGTTTTTAACATGTACGTGCATGAAATTAACGTCAATTATTGTTAGATTCTCTAATCTCTATAGTGTGCCTTTAGTAATCTAGTTCTATATAGTCACTACTTTGGATTAGATAAGATTTCCATAGGATTTGATTGAGAAATCTACTTGTGGAATAAATCTTAACTATAGGGAGAAGTTGCTCATGCTCCTAGAGATAGGTTCGTGAAACTTTCTGCATAAACACAAAATTTACATTTAAGTTCTTATTCTTAATGCTATCACAATTGGTTGTTAACTAGGAAGAGATTTCGTTTAACAAGGTTGGGATTAGAAGTTAACAATCTCGAAAGAGATATTAACTTTATCAAAGGAATCCAACAATTAGGGAAGTTTAACATTAAAGTCTAAAATGACTTTGTACATGTTAATTAATCGGTAAAGCAAGTCTGTGTTGTGAATTGTTTGAATTAGTAACAGCGTTTGATTGAGTACAATTGTAGAGGTAGCTGTAGAGAATATCTAGTTTAAGTTGATTAATTGTAATTTCTTAATTATAATTATAATTTTAAAATAATAATCAAGAAGGGGAGTAATAATACTTATCAGGAACCTCAAGAATATGACTCTATAGTTTGTTTATATACTACATATGATAGGTATATTTGCCTAGCACTAACTAAATCTATAATACACAAATAAATAATTTATAAAAAAGGGCAATGGTATCATTTGATTAAAAATAAAAGGGTTTTATGGTAAAAACCTAAAGTATATTTATATTTTATCACATGACAGAGACGTGATGGAAGATGGAAATTGATAGAGAAAAAGCCGGCTTGAACGCCGTCAACCTTTCATGTATGCCCCATTAGCCTTTAGCCGGCCTCAAGGTCAAAAATTTGATCCGAGAGTAAATGGCCGCCAGCTTTCATTCAAGGTTGTTAGCCTTTGTATCAACCTATGTGTACGAAAATTCAAGGTTTTTCATGTTTTCTTTATATCCTAGGCTTTCCTCTTCTTCAAAACTCATTCCCAAACCTAGAAGTCTCTCTAAAATCTTTTAGATTGTGATCCTTGCATCAAAGGAAACCAAGAAGTCTCTCTAAAATCTTTTAGATTGTGATCCTTGCATCAAAGGAAACCAAGAAATCAAGATCTAAGTAAGTGAATTTTCAATTCTTTAGAGATTAAAGGAATAATCTCTTTCTAAACCATTCCCTAAATAGCTTTGGAGATTTCATTTTGCTTCAAGGAGATCAAGAATCAAGGGTTAGGTAAGTTTTCTTTTTCAATTCTTTAGAGAATAAAAGGATGTGATCTCTCATTGAGAATGTTCTTGTGGTTTCGAAAGGAGATTTGGAGAAAAAAAAAAAAAAGAAAAACCCTATTCCTTGTGAGAGATTTGTATTTAGTGATCAAAGGGAATTAAAATTCAAAGTTAGGCACATATGAATCTTTTTTCTTTTTTTATCTTTGTAGAATTATAGCACTGTTCTTGTCTAATTTTGTCTATATTATATTGAAGAAGGTTATTATTTAAAGGAGTTTTGGAGAGATTTTGTTATGTTGGAGAAATTGTCAAAGGAGAAAGTTGTGTAAGTTTAGGGTTTTTAAGATAAAAAGAATGTGATGGTCTTATGAAATCATATTGAGAATGATAATTTATTTACATTATCAAGTGATTTTGTGGAATTAGGATTTTGTTCCTAAAAAGATTTCAAGTACGACCTTACCTTGCTTGTTGTTTATGCTTGCAGGCTTAGAATTATTAATTGACCTAAATTTTATCTGGTTTAAAATTGAATTTTTGCTGCTTGTGCTTAGCTATGGTTAGTAAAGACCAGCCAGTATTGGGGTGCTAACACGACACCTTGATGATCTATATGTAAGGTTATCTCGAGTGGACTCGTGCATAGAAAGGATTTCGGTAGTTTAGGAGTGATGCGAAAACAATACCTAGGGTGTGTGAGAGTTCCCAACACCAATATACCTATATATATTTCTTATTTTTTATATGTTTATTTTTATGGAGGCTTGAGCTACTCCAGGTTTAGAACTAGATGCACATGATTTTGAGTTATGTTGCTTGTTTGACTAATTCAAGATAATAAACTGTATTTGATGCATTAATTATTAGGTTGTGTGTGAATTGTCGAATGATTCATGTTCATGCATATTTGCTTGTGGTTTGGCGTCTTAGGCCTTTGTGCTAATTCTTTTATCTTTTTCAGGAACAAGTGAGGATCTAGTGGTGTTTGACTTATATGGATATGATGTCTTCATGGATTACAGGGAGGGCGATAGTGGACTTGATTACCTAATTGACTCCTAGATTTGCTTTGGATTTAAAGATAGCTATTAGAAGACCTTATGAAGTGTTATATTTACTTTTATGGATTTTAAATATTTTATAAGATGCTATTTTAGATGTTTTAAGTTTTAAAGTATGTTTGCTTTGGTTTATGCCAGCTAGATTTTACTAAAGATTGTTATATGAGATGTTTTAAACAAGTATCCCTTCTATATGAGATTTTGATGTTATTTTTAAAGTTGTGGATTAATATTGTAATAGTCTCGGCATGTCCATCTTTAGCAACGACACATGGTGGGTTGTAATACTTTCAATTTAGGACATTACAAAATCTTAGAAACAGATAATAGAACTTAATCATTTAAAACTCGGTTAAAAAGAAGTACAACAGACATGTAAATGAGGTATGGTATAATATCCCCTTCACAATACTAACTGTATTATATTCTAATAGAGAATGTCCATTTTATCTTTTGAAATGTGGTAATTATTTTATAGCTAAAATATGGATTTTTTTAAAAAGTACAATAGTCAAAATAATTCATTGGGTAAATTACTTATGTTGTGTGTATATATATATATATATCTTGGAATTATGAAGTGTCATATTAATACAATAATTATAGCACAACTATTTTTTTTTTAAATGAGGACCATTTTTTTTTTAAAAAAGGGTTAGACTTTTTTGGACTGCCCCATGAACCGACGGGTCCACAGGTCTAACCTACCCTGTCATCAAGACGGGGTGGTTTCGAGTCCATGTTTTAAGGATCCCAATCCAGACCGAGGAGATGTCTAAGCACTTAATCATAACTCAGAGTGTCATAGATGTCCCCTTAAAAGACATGTAAATAGAAACAAAGGTTGTAGGGGAGGAATTCTTTAAGATAGTAATGTAAAACTGCTATGGTTTTCTTGTTTTCTTTTTTCTCATAGATCTATAAAATGCATTGAGCTAACTGCTTTTATCAAATGATTGGAATATTATAGATCATTTAAAATCATGCGATTAGTTTTTTAGACAGACTCACTAGTGATATCAATATAGCTTGCATGTGCAAAGTAAGGTAGGACATGTGACATGGTATTAGTTAACCTATAAAGCTATTAAAAGAAACTAATGGTCATGGCTTGCTATAGTTGTCAAAATTGTGATCTTACTCATTCAATTCTAAGAGTTTACGACTTTAGAAGGTTCTTCCGAGTTGGCCCCTCTGTAGAATCGTTTTTTAGTAGAATCTTACGATTTCAACCGAATCTACATGTAAACTTAGTAGAATCACTGATTCTAATTATTCAAGTCAAATAAGTTAAAATATAAAAAAAAACATAACTATGTTTTTACAAGTTCATCAACTATCATGAATTAGGATGATGTATCTTTCTTGTTGTCATTTCTATTTGGTTTCCATACAATCCCTTTATATTTTTCCCTCCCTCCTCTAAAAACCCCTATTTTATATTTATAGAATTCATTCAAGTTAAATTATAGCTATAATTGTTTACAAGAAAATCTATTTATTTCATTTATATAATTAAGAATTCAATAAGTTGAAAATTTTATTTTTCCTTCAATTTACCACTTATTTCAAACAAAACAATAGAAGATAAATTGATTTTGACTCTATTCGCTCTTTTTTCATGTATGTTATATCATGAATCAAAAGTCACTGTGAAAAAATGAACTTAATTTCTTTATTTTTTTTTTACATCTATTATGTGTTCTAAGTTTTCTACGTCTTCTATAAGCATGTATATAGTTTTTCAATGCTATTTTGCAAATGTTGTAGAAACTTACAGGAATGCCCTAACTTGATGGCATTATAACCCGCTATGTATTCGTAAAATGGATAGACATGCTAAGGTTACGAAACACTATACCAAAATTAATCAAAATCATTTATCTCCAATACTCACCTATAAAGGACACATGTTTAAAACATTGTGAACTTTCATAATGGTGGATTTTTTAGGGAGGAATTCAACGAAGGTTTTTTCTTCAACCTTTCCTAGGTTGGGAACTATTATGGAGGCAAGTTTAGAAAACTTATCGGCTTCTGAATTATCGGCTCTTGGTATCTTAATGATATCCCACCAGGATAGTTTCTTAATGAGTGATCGGACCGCTTCTAAATATCTGATCATTTCTTCATTTTTTTTCCTCATATCCACCCTTGACCTGCTGCACCACAAGCTGAGAATCGGAAAAGATCTTGAGGTCCCCTATTTTTGCACCGATACTCATAGCAAGCTTGACCTCGACTAATAGGGCCTCGCATTCCACTTCATTATTGCTTGCAAAAAACCTGAATTTTAGAACATAGCTGGTCTTAACTCCATGGGGTCCCTTCAGGACTAGGCCAGCTCCACTCCTCCTTTGCATAGGGATGCAATTGGGAGGGTCATTATAGGGTATTTGACCCACCCAACTTGCTAAAAACCCTATAGGGTTCGACGCCATAAGATTATGGGACGGGTTTAAGAACAAATTTTGCGATTTCGTAGGGTCACGGATCGAGTTCGGATCATAGTTATGACCCTATAGAGTCAACCAAACCAGATAAAATTATTAAAAATAAAATACAATATTATAACATCAAAACTTGAAAATATTCATTTTATTATTATTTTTATAGTTCTATGATTGTATAATTTATTTTTTTGTTCAATTGAGAATGTTATGCTTTTTTATTATTAATAAGAGGCAATACTCTTATTTACGTATCTATGTCAGTCCTCAAGTAAAGTAAATTATACTATGTTGTGTTACAAATAATTGATTATCATACATCAAAAATCAATTGTTTAATTTATTGACTTTTTTTATGTATAGTTTTACCATCAAATGAAAAGAAATTGAAACAAATAAGCAAAATGGAGAATATATATCATGAAAACAAATAGACAAATGATGAATAAAAAGAATGAAAAGGGAAAAAATTTTAAAAAGAAAATCAGGTCAGCGGGCTGAGCGGGTCGAGACCATGACCCTATAGGGGCGGGTTTGGGTATTACACATAAAACCCTATAGGGTCGCGGATTGGGTTTGGGCAACCTTATAGGAAACCAGGTCAGGTTCGAGTTTGATATGACCCGTCCCAAACTCGCTCCGGTTGCATCTCTACCCTTGCATTGACGATCTATCCACGTAAAGGGTATAGACAGGCTTTTGCTCATCACCAGGCTAGGGTGTCTCGATATATTCAGCCACAAAGTCCTATTAAAATTTGTGCCTTTATGGCATCTCGATGTTGGTATTGTACCCATGGACACTAAGCTCGATAGCATTTTTCATTATTCTTCCTGAGACATCTGGCTTTTGGAGGACTATCCTTACTGGTGCATCCGTGAGGACGACGACCTAGTGTGTCTAAAAATATAGACGTAAGGGCAAACTTTTCCAGTTTTGCATATCTTTTGTTCTGGCCCTTAAAGGATATGGTTAATGTAATATACTGGTCAGTATTGTTTCCCTTTAGCTTGTGTTAACACAGACGAGAGACCATTTGAACTGATCGGGTTTCTTTAGGATTTTGAAGAATTCCAAGCATCGATCGACACTTCTAGGGAAGAATTTGCTTAATGTCGTTATTCTGCCGGTGAGCTATTACACTTCTTTGATTGATGTAGGCAGAATCATTTTCAAGATCCCTTTAATCTTGTTAAGGTAAGCTTCAATTCCTCTTCGGGACACTGCATAACCTAAGAATTTTCCTTATGATGTGCCAAACATGCTCTTCTGTGGATTGAGATTTAGATTATAGTAGTTGAGCCAATCAAAGGTCTCTTGGAGGTCATGCATGTGACTCTCTATGCATTTACTTATCATAACCATGTCATGGGCATAAACTTCCATATTTCTACCTATCTTAGGTTTGAATACCTTGATAACCAGTCGTTGGAAGGTGGCACTCGCATTTTTAAGTCCAAATAGCATCATTTTGTAGCAATATGTGCCAAAGGACGTGATGAAGAAGTGTAGACCTCGTCAGTTTCTTTCATTTTTTATCTGATTATAGCCTGATAAGGTGTCTACGAAACTCAGTAGCTTGTGACTTGTAGTGTTATTAATGAGTTGTCAATCTGTGGTAGTGGGAAGCAATCCTTCGGATATGCTTTGTTTAAGTCGGTGTAATCGATGCATATCTACCATTTCCTATTGGGTTTCTTGACTAGAACTACATTAATTAGCCAAGTGGGGTATTTCTCTTCCCTGATGAACCCTGCTTGGAGAAGTTTTTGGACCTCTTCTTTAATGGTAACTTGTTTCTCGGAGGTGAAGTGTCTAATTATTTGGCAAACTGGATTTTAGGTCTTGTTGATGTTCAGCTGATATGTGATCATGCCCAGGCTTATGCCTATCATGTCAAATGGCTACCATGTGAAGACATCTTTATCTGCCTACAAGAACGTAGCCAGGCTCTCCCTTATGTCAAGAGGAATCGATTTTCCCACCGTTGTGGTGTTCTCGTGATTATCATCCAATGCGACCTCTTCTGTGAGTTCGACTAGCTTGTCTCAATGTTTGGATTCGTCTCTTGGCTTTGTGTTTACTATACATACACGGTTTCTTTTTAGGGCTCTAATGTATAGTTTTTGAGATTGTTCATGATCTTATCAACATATCTCTATACCAGTTGAGGTTGGAAACTTCACTTTGAGATGGGGTTAGGAAACGATCATGCCGAAAATCAACTACATGGCCCATCCTACTATGGCATTATAAGGGGACTAACGGTCCATTGCAAAAGAAATCTATCTAATGCATGAAGTTATGTGATTCTTTGCTGGGCTCGAGGGGTAAGGTGATGATCCCACAAGGTCAAACAGATTAGTTATCTAACTTGTACAGCTCGTGATCATAAGGCCTCAACTTTGGTCTCAACTCATGTTTTATCTGCTTGTAGGCCTGATTGAAGAGGATGTTAGTGTTGCATTATGTGTCGATCAACACTCTTTTAACTTTCCATCCCGAAATGCAAGCAAAGATCACTAGGGCATCTTGGTGAGGGGTCTAGATCCCTTCATAATCTTTATCTAGAAAAAGAAATGGTAGTAGCCTTACTCTCGTTGAGATCTGAGGTGTTATTTGTGATAGTATTAATTTCACCATGGTATTGTTGGTAGAGTTAAGGCTGATCAGAGTGATCGCGGGTATTAGTGGCTCTCTCGTGTTCATTGATCCTATGTTTCTGTGTAGGTGGCTATAGTTTTAGGTCGTAGTCGATATGCTGCTTAAGCCAGCCACGCCATATAGCATCCTCTATGGAGCTCTTAAGTTGTTAACAATTCTTTGTATTGTGCTTATAGTCACGGTGATATTTACAATATTTCTTTGAGTCTTTTCTCCTTAAGTTGGGCCTCATTGGAGGTGGTGGCAGCAAAAGGCTCTAGTTCCTTATTTCAAGGAACCCATCGTGGATTGGTAACTTTAAGTGTGTAAATTCATCATACATTGGGAAAAGTTTCCACTTTATCATTGTCTCTATGACCTTAGTGTACATCAACTTGGTTGAAGTCGTAGTAGTCTTTTTGTCATCCTTTTTTCTTGAGGTGGATAACTTTCAGTTTGAGGGGGCCTCCTAGCATTTCGTTATCCTCCTGGCGAATATATTTATATGCCTTTTCTCTCACTTGCTCAAGCGTAGTAAGCTGGGATTTCAAAATGGAATTGATGAACGAGTTGTCTACGAGGACTTCTTGTTTGGTAGCCTCTAAAGCTACTCTTTGGTTAAGGTTCGAGACCTATAGGCGTGCTTTGTTAAACCTTGCTGGGTAATCCCTTAGGGGCTTATCTCGCATATGTTGTATAAAGGTATGAGACATTTTTTCTCTGGTGGATTGCTTGCCATAAAGTATGCTACAAAAAGGTTACTGAGTTGGGCAAATGAACCTATCGTGTTAAGCTTAAGCTTGTTAAACCATGCATAAGTTGCTCCTTGAAAGGTGTTACGGAAAGTCTTGCACCATATTGCATATGAGAAATTGTGTGTCGCCATGGTGGACTGGAACTAGGTAATGCGGTCCTTCAAGTCAGTTGACCCATTGTAGAATTATAGGGTCGGTAGCCAAGCTCCAGTCAGGAGTACCTTGGATTGGACCTTTGCCACAAAGGGCGTCTTACTTAAGAGTGTTTTGGCAGGGGGTTCGTCTCCAAAACCCTCTTCGATTGTCGATAGCCTTCTTATCATGTCTTTGATTTCTTCGAGCATGTGTTCCTTGTTAAAACCGAGCTAGGTATCTTTGGCAGCAAGGGTATGTGCATTGTCCTCATAAGCTCGGGTTGAGCAGGGACCTATAACCTCTGCTTTAGCATGTCAGTGGTCTTCTATTTGGTACCTTAAGGTAACTTGAGCTGGGTGTTGGGATGCTGCGCATCCTTGCAAGTTACTTTGAGTAGCTCTTACTGGGCTTTTAAAGGCCTTGAGTCTTCGATATTCACTCAAGTGCGAGTTCAAATTGTAGAACCACTCCCTATCAAAGGTGTTAGCCCATGGTGGTGTCGTGACATGCCTATAGTCCCTTTCGATCGGTTCCTCTTTAGGCCTAAATGGTGGTTATGTTAGGAAGGCACTTCACCATGCGCTGGAGGCGTGTTCTTCCAAATGTAGGTCCTTCAGGCCCTCCAGCTCTATGATACTAGCTTATAGGAGGGTATTAGAACGTTAATTTTTCGTATTCTTGTGCATAGGTTGTCTACATGAGTTTTCTAACTCTGAGATAAGTCTTGGGTCCAAAGGGGCATCACTTGCAACTGCCAGTTAGTTAGCGTACGATGGTTAAAGGTCCCCACTGTCGCTTACCAACATGGTTTTAGGTTATGGAGGAGTAGGATCGATTTGATTCTTGCTTCATTATGGCCTTAGCATTATATGGAAAGAATGTATTCTTGCAATGGTGGTTTATTGGTTTTATAAGGGCTTTAGCAGAGAGAGCGATGGGAGAAAAGAAGAGGTTTCAAAAAGGGTTTCAAACAATAGTACTTCACATAGATGCTGCCAAATGTTTACCCAACAAAATTTTCCCTGATAGAAACAACTCCTCCAAAAAAAAAAGAAAACGGTTAGAAAAGGGTGCTGGGGGGTTGTCCGACATGGCTACTACAATGCTTCAGTGAGTCTGTGGGTAAAAGTAATATTTTTGTGATAAGGTAAAAATCATTCTCCCCTTCTTTCAAGGTAAAGGGGGTATTTATAGTATTCAGGGTCATACCTGGATGAATTTCTTCCCAGCAATTAATCTAGTATTCAAGGTGGTGAAGATACTTGAGCTGAGGAGTTGTGTTTCTTGGAGTGTAGCTGACCTGATTGTATCTCCCTCAATCACGAGGTATGAATGGAGTGCTCATTTTGACTGAAGTTACGAGGCCATAAGGCCGAGCTTGTTGGTTAGTCGAACTGATGAGCTCAGCAAGCCTTTTTGAGGTAAGGATTCATAGGGAAACCTTGTAGGATATTTCTTGGTAGAGCTGTGGGTCTCATTACTTGTCTGGGAAATTAAGATGTCGCGAGTAATGAGCCCTTCCTGGGCCCATCGACATTACAAGGTTTCGAGGCCCAAGAGATCGAGTGAACTGATGGCTATATGCTACTGTCAATTGCCATATATTACCCAAGTGAGAAATTGTTAACTTTAATGACTTGAATGCATAAAGGAATGATGCTTGTTTGCAAAACAATGGTACATTTTTACTAATTTGAATTGGGTTCAAACTCTAAATTATTGGCCAAAAAGGAAAAAAAAAAAACTTACAGTAATTTTTATAAGAATCCTACTCCCTAACCCCCCAGATCTTAACTAATTTTAATTGGATTTTTAAGTCTTATTTGTCTTAGGTTTCTACCATTAGAGGATTGGGCTTGCAAAGCCATAGAGAGAGTTTATTAGGTATATAAGAATAAAGGGATCATGAGTAGAACTGTTGGAGTTGTCCAACAAAACCACTATAAAACTAAAGTTAGTGATCTAGATGTGGAGCGAGAAATTGATAAAGTAATGGCAAGAGTAAAATGTATGTTGATGATTTACTATTAACTTTGAATGCTTGTTTATAGGAGAAAAAGGTTGTAGCAGATTTGACAAGTAAATCACCACATAAAAAAATGCATCCTAATATATTAAGAAAGAATATTTCAACATAATATGAAAGCGTATCCTCCCATTACGATGGTGTTAATGGTG
Organism: Combretum micranthum; assembly: GCA_024138025.1. Lineage (NCBI taxonomy): Eukaryota > Viridiplantae > Streptophyta > Magnoliopsida > Myrtales > Combretaceae > Combretum > Combretum micranthum. The sequence continues at coordinate 936,986 of JAMXBD010000149.1, read as the reverse complement.
TAATCTAAGAGAAAGGGCCATTGAACCGAGTTCGACCCACGAGTTAATTGGCTGACCACTTGAGTCAGGGCCCTGTCCATGCTTGTAGCAACCCAAGGCCCTGTCCATGCCCTGCCTGGGCACCGGTCACTTTAACTTAGTATTCGATCAACTCCTTTAATGATCGGTAAGCCTTTCACTTGAGATCTCTCGATATATTCTCTTCAGTCGAGTTTAGCACATACGGAATTGGATTAGTGGGCCTAGCCTACGTCTACCACAACCGCTACTAATTGAAATAATGAGATATAATTAATTTGCTACATATTTCTACTTGTAGCCAGAAAGAATAAGAATCAAAACCTACTACGAAATCCATATATATACAAATGAATTTTCTTGTCACTCCCATGGTATATTGATTTTGTTCATTACACTTTTATGTTCTCCATAAGAGCGTAACATATAAGAAAAGTTAATTAATCTAAATCTATACTAAATCTACTTGTGATCCATAGCTAGTATGGTGTGTACTAACATCATTCATTCTCCCATGCCATATTTCACTCTTATATAAATTAGTAAAAATGTGTAAATGGCTTGGCTTAATAGGCTAGTCCATATAATCCACTTAGAACGTTAGTTAAGCTTCAATTTTTTTTTTTTAAATTAGGTAATCTAACTTGACCTATTTCACATGAGAGTTAAAGAGGGTTAACCTACTACGGCCGGTTATCCTACAATTTGTGAAAATAAAAGGGGTCAATTGCAAATTTCTTATAAAAAAATATTTCATATATGAATTTATAGATTTAGGATGTGGAAAGATAACGTATGTAGGTCACCAACTTAACTCAAACACCACAGGTTTGCGTTTTCCTTTTAAAAAGACGATATCATCCTATCATAGTTGTTACAATCACGAGTTTAACTATATGATATTAGAGTTTATAATTTTATGAGGCTCTTTTGAGTTGACTCGTACATATAATCATTTTTTTTAAATCTTATTATCTAAACTGAATCTATATATAAACTTGACAAAAATCCTACTTTCTTTTTCGAGTTTACAGATTTGACCTATTTAAGTAAAAATTGGCTAAAGTATAAAAAATACAACCATGTTTTTATAAGTTTACCAACTATTGTGATGATAAATCTTTTATATGACAGTTCCGTTTCGTTTTCACACTATTCTCTATCTCTTTCCCTCCCTCCCCCCGACTTCCTTGTTTCACATTTACATAATTCATTTAATTCGATTTATGGTTATAAGGTTTATAAGAAAATTTATTTATTTCATTTATATAATCAAGAAAGATAAATTGAATTTTTTTTCTTTCCATGATTTATTTCAAACAAAATAATATGAAAGAACTTAAAAACACTTTGCATAGGTTATAAAAACTTACATTTTTATGTTTTGATTTTATATTTTGATTGATAGACCCATTGATGGTTCTTCGTAGATTGCGAGTTTAGCAACCCTTCCTATGGATTCAATTACTACAAAATCTACAAAGCTTTTTTGGCTAAATGAATTCTGAAGATGGATAAAATTACTACATCATGCTAAGTTTACAATTTATTTAGATTTGATTCCCTGGGCTAGGTAATAACGTTTAAGAAGTTCTATTGACATCATACGATGAGCCTAAAATATGGACCATTGAATTGATCAGTCCATTGTCTTTTCTCATGTACATATATGTACTTATATAGGAAGTTATTAGTCTTTAATTTTTTTTTGCCACTTATTAGTCTTGATATGATGATCATATGAATACCATTAGACACAAGAGTTTATAAATACTCTATCATTTCTCCACATCGTCAACAATTATGAAGCCTAGTGAAACAAAGTCCCACTGGGTGATCCCTATTCTTCAAGGTCTAATAAGTAATTTGGACAAATATTAGTCCTAAATTGTTTAAGAACCACATGGTTTTTATCAAGACTTCCTTGCTTGTTGTTTTTATATTTGAGACTCTAAAATCGCTCATTCCTCATCTATAAAGTCGATCTTAAAAGTGTTGAGCATAATTTTTAATAACTTATGAAAGTGAAAAGTTGGTCCCTATAGTCACTTTTAAAATTTTAAGTTCAGTTATTATAGTCATTTGTTAGAACATGGCTCTGTAGCAATTCCTATAAAATTTTTATTTCTTCTTAAAATTTTAAAAGATAGCTTATAAATGATAAGCATAGACAAAAGCGATCATAAAATGAAAAATAAGATTTTTTTTATTTATCTCTTATTTTGTTTATATTATCTTATAACATAATAAATGCTTTAGAGTAAGTAGACATCCCCAGGCATTTATTGGGTCAAATTATCTGGTTTTTCTTTTGCAAATAAATTAGAATTTTTTTAAATTTAAATTAAAAATTAAACCTTAAAACAAAAATCAATCCTCTTAAATCAAAGTCTTTAGCCCATTTTCACATAAAATTATCAATGACCTGCATTTATTTATATATAAATATATCCCATTTGGGTAGAAATATTAGCATTTTTGACAATATTGGATTTGGGTCAATAACCTGCTAAGTTGAGTCCCTTTGGGTCTCGGCTTAGACTTAACTTATGGGTTAGTCTAGGCACAAGGTACCTTGAAATTTGTACCTTTATATAATAAAGTACATGTTTATTAATTGATATATGATACAAAGATCTCATGTCAACTATTACAATAGGTTTTAGAAAAACTATCATTATATCTTACATTGTGATTTTCAATACCCACCAATCTGGTTAAGCAAGGTATAGACAAGTTACCTACTCACTCCTATATTTAAACTTTCTTAGTTTGAGTGCATACATAAGGGATGAGGAATATAATAATAATTATTCATGCTTGTATTGTTTGAATTGTCTTTTATTTGTTCGCATCTTATATGTTTAATTTATACGTATTTGGAGTTTGCCATTTGAAACTCAATCTAATTTGCATATTATATGTTTTATTTAATGATTATAATGAAAGTTATGCTTAAGGTATGAGAATTAAGTATGGAAATTCACATACTTTTAATTGAAAAAGATTACAATAACTATTTTATAAATTGAAAATTGGTTGGTATTATTATAAAAAAGAGTCAATTATAATATAAATAGGATTTATTAGATTTTCAATTTTAAAAGATGTGAAATATACTTAAATTTTCTTTCTTTCTTCTTTTCTCCAAACAAACATACAACTTAAGTAAATACAAAAAAAATACCGAATGGATATAAAAGAAAAAATGAAAGTCTCTTGAAAAATACCTTTTTTAGATAAATTTCTTCATTGTTCATCCACATTAAAACATGTTTGTTTTAACAACATATTAAGTTTACTTTCAATAAAATTTCATCACTTCCCTAGTTTTCCTTTCCCATACATTAAGACATTGTTTGACATGTTGGAATGATTTAGAAAGAAATGATTATGAAAAAAAAAAGAAAACAGAAAAGATAAATTATTGAGGAATTTGAATCCTTCTTAAACACTAAAGGGAAAAGAGCGGATGAAATACCAATTATTGCCAAAGATAAAATTAAATATAATGGTAAATTACTTGTATACTCTTAAAAGATAATAAATAATTTTAAAAAGAAGGGTATAAGAATAGTTTAAGAGGAAAAAAAAATTTCACTTTCCCTCATAATTCTCTTCATTTTGAAGGGGATAAGAAAATAGTAGGATTGGGGGAAAATATTACATTTACTAGGGGTGTTCACGGATTAATTAATCGATCCATGGCCTTATTTTTTTGAACCTAATCATAATAATCGATTTTTTTAATATCTTGATCCTTAATTGATCCATTATAAATAGTTAATAACCTTAACGATTAATCGTTTTTTTTGTTAATTTTTTTGTTTTCAATTTTTAACCATTTAATGTAATGTTTTCAACAAATCAAATTGATAATTTCAATAAATATTATTTTTTAGCCTTTATTATAGAGTTTTTCTTTAAATTATTATATATATATATATATATTACAAGAGCTTAAAAAAAAAAGGAAATCAAATTAAGAAAAAGAGGAAAAGCAAGCCTTCAATGTATCATCATCAACAAAACCAAACCAAATTAATTACTACATTAACTCCCATTAAACATATGACAATAGTACATTAATTGAAATCCAAGGAAGATTAATTTATGTAAATTATATGTATATGTAGATCACATGTGTATATATATTTTAAAAAATAAGTATATGTATATGTAAATTATATATATAATATCTTTATAAATATTAAAACGGTTAACTATTAATCATCGATTTTTTGAGGTTATAAACCTCAACAGAAACTAAAAACCAGAAAAAAAAAATAAAAATCATAATCCTAAATTGAAATCAATGGATTAGTTAACTATATTTTTCACATTGATTTTCTTGTTTCGGATTGGTTTTTGGTTTCATCTAATTTTTGCGCAACCCTAACATCAAAACAAACAAGTAGATGAAATTAATCTCCTTCATTTCCTTCTTTCCCAAATCATTCTTTCACTATTCCCTTATACTAAACACAATAATTCTATCGTTTAAATAAAAATTCTAATCATTAGTTAAGTTTAAAAATATAAATTGACTCAAGCTCAAATGAGTTTGAAATTTGAAATTTTAAGTTTATATGTAATTTGAGTTTAGCATTATGTGGTCTCCTCTAGTTTTAGAAATGGAAAAAAAAAAAAAAAGCCGAAACAATCAAATCCTTTGTTAAACATCCGCAAGCCCACGTTAAAAAGCCCATCTGAAACGGGCCAATCAAACTTCGAACATTCAAAATATTCTCGCCCGCATCGATGGCCCTCCGCTCTCTCTCCCTCTCTCTCTACCATTAGGGCTTTTCTGCAAACTCTCCCAGAACCCTCCACACACTATCATTTCTTCGCACTCCTCCTTCCTCCCTGAAACCCCTAAATCCTACGAAGCACCAAATCGCTTCGAGTCACACTATCCGTGCGAAGAAGAAGAATAAGAAGACGAAGAAGAAGAAGAAGCCATAACAATGGCGTTAGCCTTCGATGAGTTCGGCCGTCCATTCATAATCCTAAAGGAGCAAGAGCAGAAGACTCGATTACGGGGCCTCGAAGCTCAAAAGGCCAACATTTCCGCCGGAAGAGCCGTCGCTCGTATCCTCCGTACTTCTCTTGGTCCTAAAGGCATGGATAAGATGCTCCAGAGCCCCGACGGTGACGTCACTATCAGTAAGTTTTTCCTTTCCGCTTCTCGTTCTAGTTCGTTAGGGTTTTATCTTGGATCCGTTAGTAAAGTTGCGATCCTTGTGTGATTTTACTTGTAAAGTTGCGAACTTGGTTAGGGTTTTGTTTGGATCGGTTGTGGATTTAGTTGAGAAATGGAACTTCAAGAAGTTATGATGGAAGTTATTGTATTGCTTGTACCGTTTCTTATGGTGCGTTCGGGGTTTTTGTGTTGGAATAATGAAGCGTTAGGTGCGTATGTCGAAATTGAGATGATGTTCAGTGAAAAAAGTTAAGTCTGCTTGTCCTTGCTAAGCTTATGGTTCTGATGGCAACTCCGGTCCCTGCATTGACAATGCAGATGTATTTCTGTTATTCTTTTTTAAAGAAAAATTGTAGTAAACAGAATTTCGGAAAAAACGGATAGAATTGCTCGAGGTCTGATAGTGACTGCACTCTACTGGGGACAGAAAATTGTACTGATAAGTGATGCCGCATTTAAGTATTGGTACTATCGGAGTATTTTCAAGCTGTCTTGTCTTATTTCCATGTGAGCTGGGATGAAAAGGAAATATTGTGTAGTGAGGCAAATAGGAGAAACAAAAAACAACTTTAACTGCTCTTTCCTGATCTATGCTGATTACTATTCTAAAAACTGGTTCTTGGTACTTGGTAGTTGGTCTTGGCCATGTGGTATATATTTCTTTGAGCTTTTATGTTTTCATTAATGTAAAATTCTATCAAAGTTAACTTGCCTATTGTGATGAGAGCACATCTGAGCTTTATGTAATGAGATCTAATTAATGTGCTGCTGCGCATAATTTTATCATGCTCCTGGAAGTTATGTTATTATGGCAGTGAAGGTAATGGAGGAGCCAGAGCACGAGATTTTTTTGATGTATTAGTGGGAATATTCACTAACACCACTGTGTTTGGGCAGCAAATGATGGGGCGACAATTTTGGAGCAGATGGATGTTGACAACCAAATTGCCAAACTGATGGTAGAGCTATCTCGGAGTCAGGACTATGAAATTGGTGATGGCACAACTGGAGTTGTTGTAATGGCTGGTGCACTCTTAGAGCAGGCAGAGAAGTTGCTAGAGCGTGGAATCCATCCAATTCGGATCGCAGAAGGATATGAGATGGCATCGAGGATCGCAGTTGACCATTTAGAGCGTATTGCTCAGAAATTTGAGTTCGAAGAGTCCAATATAGAGCCTCTTGTTCAAACCTGCATGACTACCTTGTCTTCAAAAATGTAAGTTTCATCTATTTGCTTTGTTATTTAGCTCACAATCATAGTGTTTAATGCTTTTAAGCTTGGAGATGATTTGCATTTTATGTTTTTCAACTTCTGGAAGCTGTCTCCTTTTCTATTGGACCTTTAGAAATCAGCTTTTCAATGTGGCAGTGTGAACCGATGCAAGAGGAATTTGGCAGAGATAGCAGTTAAAGCAGTTCTCGCAGTTGCAGATTTAGAGAGAAAGGATGTTAATCTAGATTTGATAAAAGTGGAAGGAAAGGTGGGTGGGAAACTAGAAGATACAGAGCTCATATATGGTATCACGATAGATAAAGATATGAGTCATCCACAAATGCCCAAGAAAATTGAAGACGCAAAAATTGCTATCTTGACTTGCCCTTTTGAGCCACCAAAGCCAAAGACCAAGCATAAGGTTGACATTGACACGATTGAAAAGTTTCAGACATTACGCAAGCAGGAGCAACAGTATTTTGATGACATGGTTCAGAAATGCAAGGTAATGAGCTTGCTTATTGCTATTAACCATAAAAATTTTGAGTTATCGACTTCTTGCTTCTGGCTATTGACTTTTGTTGTTTGACTTTTAAGATCTCATCATTGAGGTGTCTCTTCATGTGAATGTTTCAGTCCACTAGAAAAGTGTATCATCTTTACAGTGCTTGTGGTTTGATGGTAGAGTTTCAATTGTAGGCTTGTAGCTCTTATTTTACAGGCACTTTATTGGTTCTTTGTGCAGGATGTTGGTGCTACACTGGTGATCTGTCAATGGGGGTTTGATGATGAAGCCAATCATTTGCTGATGCACAGGAATTTACCAGCTGTTCGCTGGGTTGGTGGTGTAGAGCTGGAGCTTATAGCAATAGCTACTGGTGTGCTGTCATTATCTTGACCATTAACCAGTATTTGGTTTTCCGGTCCATGTTTTACCCCAAAGATACTGATATCCGAGCAGAGAACTGATAGTAATGTTTTTTCCTTAGGTGGGAGAATTGTGCCAAGGTTTCAAGAATTGACCCCTGAAAAGTTGGGAAGGGTATGTTCTCCTCTCTGGTTCTTGACCCCTGGAAGTAACTATATTTTTTATTGTGGTCTGCCCCTCTAAACTGTTAGTTCCAATCTCCAAAATGAAAAATCTGAAATTATCATGGGGAATGATAGCTAGACGATTGATCTGATTCAAACTAAATTGATAAGGATGTATTACCCCTTTTTTTTTGGCTAAATAATGTATTACTTGAATGATCTTATGTCTCTTTTCCAGGCTGGGTTGGTACGGGAGAAATCATTTGGAACCACAAAAGATCGAATGCTGTACATTGAACATTGTGCGAATTCGAGGGCTGTCACAATATTTATTCGGGGAGGTGTGTGTCTATGCTTCTTGTACGCTTCCTTCTGCTCAATTTAGCACATGTTTCTGTAATACATTTATTACATAGTTATAAAATTATTGATGGATGTGTGTTTATATTGGGTAAAGGAAAAAAAATAAAAATAAACTTTTGTCTTCCTTTAGTGAGTTGTTTAGTTCCTTCAAAGCTACCCCAATTGTTTTTGCAACTATGCTTCAGGATTAAGATTTGATTTTATGTTATGGCTTGGTTCTGTAATTTCTGTTTGTACCTTTAGTTCATGCTGTGGGAGCTGTGTTCATGTTATGCACGGTAAAGCAAGTGCTGCTGTTGAAAGCATCTTATGTGTGAAATGGGTTAAAAGATTAGAAGTAGCTGCTAATATTTTTGATTGACTCTTCAACAATCTCTTTTTCAGGGAATAAAATGGTGATAGAGGAGACAAAGCGAAGCATCCATGATGCTCTTTGTGTGGCTAGAAATCTTATTCGCAACAACTCCATCGTGTATGGTGGTGGTTCTGCAGAAATTTCATGCTCCATTGCTGTCGAGGCAGCTGCGGATAAATATCCTGGTGTTGAACAGGTTGAGTTTTTGGTTCTCTCTTCCCCCGTTCGTTGAGTACCTTTTTTTTTTTCCTTCTTTTGGGCTACTGGTTCTTTCAATGCTTAAATGCTATTCTATGGTGTTCTGGCAGTACGCAATTAGGGGGTTTGCAGATGCTTTGGATTCAATTCCTATGGCACTCGCTGAAAATAGTGGCCTGCAGCCTATTGAGACACTATCTGCTGTTAAGTCCCAACAAATTAAGGTAATTTATCAATGGTAGCACTTTTTTGATCTTTTTCTCTCCCTGTTTCATGGCACTCAGGCATACGTGTTTGAGTGCACAAATAAGGAGAAATTCTGACCTGTCCATGCTAGTGACAGTTGGATATGTGCTTGGTTCGTGTATGTAAAAGTGGCTAGTCATGCATTCTCTTGATGCTGTTCCTGTTTGGAAGTGACAGATTGGGTTTTAAAATGTTTTGCAGGAGAACAATCCTTTCTGTGGAATTGATTGCAATGATGTAGGTACAAATGACATGAGGGAACAGAATGTTTTTGAGACATTGATTGGGAAGCAGCAGCAGACCTTACTGGCAACACAAGTTGTTAAGATGATCTTGAAAATTGATGATGTTATTTCACCTTCTGATTATTGATATCTGGTACACTGGCTCGTAAAATGGATTCCGATCTCTCTTGGTATCTTCTTGTACACGAGAAGTCATGCAAAGTGTCACCTGTGCTGTTATGCCAATGGCTTATAAATTTTGGATTTGGGCTGGTTTAACATGTCATGTTTTTGCTTCCGATGAAATTTGTTGGTTATATTTGGGCAAAAAAGGAAAAAAAAAAAAAAAACTGGTTGATTATATCATCATTGGCTTTCCATATTCGTGTAGTTAACTATGTTTACCTTCATTTCAAAATTTTGGTTGCTGTTGCCTGTGATTTATACTGAGATACTGGAATTGGATTCTACAGTTGGTTGATATAGTTTCTTGAGTTGCATTTATGAGCAATAGTCAACTTCAGCAGACCTATTTTCGGTACATATTACTGATTGTTGACATCCATCTTAGTCTGCTTGTGATAAGGGAATGTTCTTCATGATATCCTTATGTTAGAAAGAAAGTTGACCCAGGGTCAGGGAGACACAGAATAGCTATAGAAAAAGAAGTTGCCGGGGCTCCCACCTTGCCTGTTCTAGTTTTAATTTAATCTTTTTGATAGTCACCTAAGATATAATAAATTGGGAAGGTGTCTGACGAGATGTTCCATCTTTATACTTAATACATTTTCCCACATTCTCATATATATATATATATTTATATTTTAAGAACCATTTAAATTACCTATCCGATCTGTATTTTATTTTGGGTATAGATAGATATGTTTGGTTTTATGCTGTACGTGGTAACCTTATGACGGGTAAATGGAAATAGGATGAGTGTAATTTTCACAGCTATGTTAAAAATATATGCAAAGAAAATCGAATGAAATAGTAAGAAATATTTTTATTTTCTTTGCTTGGTTGATGAAAATGGAAATGAACTGAAATAAAGTTAGATAAGGTTATTCCTACTTTAATCTGATGGAGCACATCAAGGGGTAGTCTTTTAATTTTTATCTTGTTTTCACCCAATCTCCACATGTATCTCTTAAAAATTGAGGTGTGCGAATGTACTTTGTTGTGTCAATTCATTTCCTCTCACTGTTTACTTATAATATGGAACATATTAGTTCTTGAGTTTTATCCATTTCCTTCCGGCAACCGGTCTACTTCTCAAAAGAAGGGACAATATTGCCTGACCAAAACTAATTGAACCACCGAGAGTAATAAGCTATGTTAATTATTGTAGTTGATCAAGTATTAATTTTTTATTTGATGCGAATCGGTGTCTCTCATTTTGTAGAATTTGGTCTTATTTTTTTGATTGGTTGGATGAAATCGGGCGGAATCCAATTATCTTCTTGCCTAGGCTATTCCTTATTAATTGTATAACTACTTGTGCTACGAAAGTTTTGGATGTTATAATGTATGGTCTAGAGATGGTTGTTTTTACTTCTTTTTTTTTTTTTCCTCTCCCTCTTCTATGGTAAGGATAAACGTAGCGTGTTTTGACGAGCATTTGGGTTAACCGGTAGATACGTAGGAATCATGATGACCACTTCATTGGGGTTCGCTTTCGCAAGTACCCTTCGGTTGTAAACACGATTCACTGCTGTTTTATCTAAAATATGGGTCATGTTTTTGGTACTTTTATAAATAAGTGATCTAATTTTGACATGATTTGGAGTTTTATTTTTGAGAATGCACAATTTTCGTTTTTGTACTTTTACTATGAAGTGATTTAATTATTGTTTTTATATAAAGATATTACTTTTATTTTGCATATGTTTTTTTTTTATCTATTGTTAATACAGAGCGAAAAAATTACATGTAATGTATGCTTAATAAAAAAAAAAAAAAATAGGCCACTTGTTTGCAAGAATACAAAATGCGGGTTATGTATTTATGAAAGGTAAAATTGCCAAATTGTCAATATAAAGATTATCTATCTATCCAAAATCAAAATGCAGATAATTTGCTTATGAAAGTACTAAAATAAAGGTTATGTTTTTGCAATTTTGTTTTAATTGATTAATTGTTTTATAGAATTTGTGTAGTCTGTGATATGCATTTATTCAATAAAAAGTGATTGACAGCATCTTGAAATATGACTTCGCAAATCAAGCGTGAAACGTAATTGTATTATGTTATTTTGCATTTTTTGCATTAACTTTATAAGAAAGTTAAGTTTTGAGTTTTTACGTGGCCAATCACTTATGTATAGATAGGTCCCAAGGTTGTTCGAGTTCGACGAACCATCTGAACTGTTGGGTCTGGGCCCTCAAATAAAGGACCTAGAATCGCCTTGCCACTATGGCAGGGTGGGTAGGACTTGGGGATCCGTTGGGTCATGAAGCAGGTCTTAGACCCTTCTTAAAAATAAAAATAAAATAAAATAACCACATCCCCCACACATTGCATTAATTGTAATTCTTATTTTTGAGAAAAAAATGTTCAACATTTAAGATACAAAATAACAAAAACTTCTAAAAAAGGTATGAGGGGGATATTATATTTTACCTCACGTACATACATGTAATTAGAGAGAGAAAAAAAGAAAAAGAAAAAACAACATTGCAAAATATGATTTATTTGACATTTTTTCGTCGCCAAGGTACTTGTGCCTATGTATCCGAATATTGGAATTAGACTTTTGTAGTCCATGTATTTTTTTAGATTTTTTATAAAATATTTTGTGTGTTCGTTAATTTTAATTGTCAAAATGTGATGTTGGCTTTAAGTGATTAGTAATTTCGTAGCAATTTTAGAAAAATGTTTTCGGTCCACATAATTTTAAAAATATTTACCTATGGATTTCAAAAAACACCATTTTCAACTTTCTAATTTTTGAAAATAGTTTGTTCTAGTATACATACTATATTTGTATTTAAACAAAATTGTAAGAACTACTCACCTTGAGTTATGTTGGGAGTGTCTACCACGGTGCTTCCTCCTGATTAGTTGTAGTCATTGAAGTATTCATCTTTCTCATTGCTCACTATGGCGATCTCCTGCAACCGTCTTTATGCCTTACTCCAGTCATCAACACAAGCTATTGCCTCAACCGTTACTAGAGTTATACGTGCCTTGTGGTCATCTAATATATTACTCGCACAATTAAATACCTGCTCCATTGCAACCGTAGAGGCTGGAGCCGCAAGCACTTGTCTTGCCATGCGAGATAAAATTGAGAATGTTTTTTTTTTTTTTTTTTCCTGTGATGTTTCTACCATTCCAAAATGTTAAAGTTCCTTACACTGGTGTCATCACCAAACTCAAATTCTGTGTTAAGGTATCTATAAATTTTGTACTGCTGCTTCCACCTTTATGCTTTTTTCGTGCATGTGATTGTGCGAGTGTGAACAAATCTCTCGGTGCAACGTTATCTGCGATCGATGGTTCGAATGAGGGTGTTGATTCACTAACTGATCCCTCTCCTCCATATGTATTACTGAACTGTTTGCACAATTTAATTAAAATAGATTTTGTCTCGTACACAATAGATATATAATTAAAAGAGTACATATCCTCATCATCAGATAATGTATCAATATGCTTGTAATATTCCTCAATGAGTCCACCAAGCTCTTCGAATTTGCGACGTGGGTCTAATACACACACAATATTATATGTCATTAGGATGTAACGATAGTACGAAAGCGACTTATGTGTCATGTCCTGCATACTTAATTGTAGTAGTCCATCGTATTGGAACTTAGCCAAAGTGCCTATAATATTAAGTGCTTCTAGCAAAAAAGGTGAACAGTTGGGGAATGCACTCGAGAAAAATGTCTTTGTACAATAATAAAAAACTTTCAATACAAAAAGTAAATTAAAACACGTAACCTAGTCGTTAGGATGTAAAGGCGTATTTGCATGTGCGCAAGAGAAAATTAGCATAACAATTTTGTATAGTCAATCGTACTCATAAGAAGTTGATAAGTTGAGTTTCATCTGTGCATCATATCTTTTTAAAATTTTCTAGGCCTCACTGCTTGTTGGAGATAGAATTTTCTCCATGTTCTATTCGCTGATAGATGATCAATTATATAATCAACACTCAATTCAATAGGTGAATATCTTAATTTTAGTGAATTCCACCTTTTATACACAAGTTAAAAATGTGACATGTACACTTAATATGGAAAAAAGTATCACTTAATGTGGGTTCGCAAAGGTTTTGAAGGTTATACATAGTTGCAGTATTTGTAGATGCATTATCAAAGCTGATTGAAAATATTTTCTTTATTAAGAAATAGTCTAAAATAACTTGGCTTATTGTAGAATATATGTTTTGTGCAGTGCGTGCGTCGTCCATAATGTAATGAGACGTTTATTAATTATTTCGTTATCATTTATTCAGTGACAGTTGATACCCGTGCATGAATTTTCGCTCCACTTGTCGGTCCAAATGTCTAAACAAATGGAAACACATGTATTAAGGTTACTAGAAATACTTCTCAGTTCCATCTTACCATCGCTGTAAAGCTGTATCATGTGTCGATGCATCGCTATTCGGCTATATAGGCATGCTTGTGGATTAAGTGTGTCTTCCACTAAATGTCTCAAGTTTAGAGGTTCACCAGACCTCATACTGAGGCGCATGCGTCCGATCATTTTTGCAAGAGAATCCTTGTATTTTTTGGTACCAAATTAAAATAACCTTGCATCCTTTTTGGAGCCACTGCTACTTTTCGATAATTGCTGTTGGCCTGATTCAATGTCGAACTTGCTGTGATGTTTGTTTCGCAGGTGTTTGGTGAAGCTGCCACGTCCTTCACTAGTCTTCCACGTGCAACTTGCCATATAGTTGTTGTAGTAGCATCGGATTTTACCATTGGGACCTTTGGCTTTCCTGAAATACATCGTGAAGATAGATGATTTAAGTGGATGTGGTGGAATACCTGAATTTGGTTGAGAGATTGGTTCATCTGGCTTTTCGTCGTCGACCTCTGGGTCCTCCACTGCTACCCCTCCCATTAGATTCTCCATATCATCCGGTTCTTATGTCTTTTCACTAATGAGATGATATATTGGAGTTCTTTTCTCAAAGCTAGGTGGGATAACAGGGTTTTCCTCTTGCTACACTTCGTTCATACTAGAATTATCAACTAAGTCGAAGAAGTTGAGATCTTCATCTTTGACATGGTGTCACCGTTCGAAATACAATTTTGAGGCTAAGGCCTTGCTTTTGTCCTTTTTTTTTTTGAGAAACTTTGTCGAAATATTAGTACAAAAGTTTTTTTTTTCGTGTTTGCACATTTGTAAAAAATTTATGAGGTTGCATCTGTATTTATACAGGCTTCTTGCATTCACCTTGTCTACGTGTGAAAGAATAAATTTCAAATTTTGAAAATTTCAGCATTCATGAATCATGCTACATTAGTCTTGTCCATTTCACACATTTTGCACCTTAGTTTTCAAGATAAAGTCTGTCATTTACATGCTAATGTAGACCAACATAAACTCTATATGATATAATATTGCAGGCTTATAGGTAAGTTAGCTTTACTTTTGCTTTTACTGTTTTCCATTTGGCTTTGACATTGGTGAAGTTTGCACCATTATTTGAAGCTCCTAGCATTTATTGTTAACTAAAGGTAAGATTCCTTTACAAAGTTGAATGGCTGTTGCATTTCTTTCTTTCTTTTATTTTTTTTTTAAATAAGGAACCGTGGAGACTTGTTGGCTCTGGTGAGTCTTCGACACCAACTTGGATTGGACCTGCTAACCCGGCAAGTCCAACACTTGACAAAGACCCTAAATCGATAAAGCAGGTCCAATGAAGGACCCACCGTAGCTGGTTTTGGTTGGGTCTCGGTTTGGACCTGATCTAGGGCATGTCTACGTATGTACAGATTTATTTATTTATTCTTTTTTTTTCTCGTCAGTATGGTTTGAACATATCTGCAGTTTGTATATACATATACATATATATTATCTTTTGGCAATACGTTCTAAGCATATGCATAATTTTTAACTCCGGATTACAACCATTAAGAAACCATAGTTCACATAGAGAAAGAAAAAAAAAAAAAAGGGACGGCTATTAATTGTTTGTTATCAGGATATTAACCTGAACATAAAACAAAAGAACTTTAGCACTTAGTAAAAGACAAAATTTTCAATTTATTGATCCGTCAAAAAATTATTTATATAAATACTAATTATATAAAAATAATTATTCAAATACTAATATAAAATCACATGTATAATATGTGATTTTGCTTTTTCAATAAATATTATGTCTTATATGCGATTTTTGTGAATATAGTAAAGTTTTTTGTTTAATGTAAATTGAATGTTAAAGGTGCGATTTTTTTTTATTAAAACTAAAACAACATATTTTATATGAGATTATATATTGATATTTTAATAATTAAAATTATGTAATATATATTTAGATAATTTTTTTAGAATTAATAATTATGTGTTTCACTCATTACTAAAATATTACATTTATGTCGTTCTGACTTATTTGTGTGGTTGGAACTTGTAACTAAACCCAGGTGGTTTTGGAAATTTGGATAAACACCACGTCATATAAACCATATATACGTTTAGGTAGATTTTTGCAGGGGTCCAACCCGGTCTGCTGGTTCATAGGCAGAGGAAGCGGGTGATTCGAAACCAGAACTGGCTAAGGTTGGGCTAGGCTGGTTATGGTCCCCTCCGGTTCATGGGCCATCATATTTATTTATTTTTTATTCAAAGGAAAATTAAGAAGGATGCTATAAAGATGATTTTTCTGGAAGATAAAATAAAAAACCGGAAAAAAAATATAAAGATGAAAGCCAAAAAAAATCAATTCAAAATTATTAAGATAAATTGCACAGGAAGATTATGATATTTGTGGGTAAGTTCATTTAAGATCATAATGTTTCGAGTTGTTGAAAAGAAATACAATGTTTAGAGAGTAAGTTCATTTTAGGTCATAACGTTTCACATTTCGAGTTGTTTAAAAGAGGTCATATTGACACGTGTCATAATGTGCTAGCTCTTTTAAGTTTTAATTTTAGATATTTTTTTTTTCTGTTGACATATGTCAATGATGATCTCAGTTGAACCACTTCCCTAAATGTTGGACCTATTTTTAATTACTCGAAACGTTATAGTCTCAAATGAACTTATGCCTCAAACTTGTAACCTTTTGATTTAATTTACCCTTTAAATTTAAAATAAATTTGTGTTCAATAACAATTGTTTTTAACCAATTTGTCGAATGAATTGTGCAAGATGTGCATTTATTTATACACAATAGCATTCCTTTTTAGCAGTAAAGTTAGCAACAAAAAACTATAAAATACTAAGATATAAATAAGTCCACACACAAAAACAAGTCTTGCATTATCAAGAAACAATATTTCATTTTTATTTTGGATGGAAGTTTATATAAATGTAAGTAGATATGCTTTTAAGTATATTTATTATTTGTCTTATTCATATGAATAACACGTTAATTAAAATACGAGTAGTTGTTAAATTTTCACTATTCACATGCATGTAATTTTTTTCCTCTACTTTGCTTTTGTTTTTCCCTTCCCTCCCTTTTTTTTTTTTCTTTTCTTTTTTCTTTTTAAACCCATGGTCGACTCAAGGGTTGGTAGGTTGTCACTAAGGGTGTAAATCAATCAAGCTAGTTCACAAACTACTCGAGCTTGACTTGATATTTATTTGAGAATAGTCGAGTCGAACTCAAACTACTCGAATAGTATATTGAGCTGAACTCTAGCTTCATATGCCTAACTTGACTAACTCATGAGCCTCATCGAGTTTTATCGTGTTCGAGTCGAGTATAATTGTTAATTGAATTCAAAGCGAGTTTGGACATTTATATATTTTAAGTAGAATTAAAAAAAATATTTTTAATAAGTTGAGCCTAATCGTATAGCTATGTAAATAGGCTTTGGCGCACGAGCAAGCCCATTTAACTTGTTTTTAAAATGAGTGAGGGTCAACTTTTTTCTACTCGTTTCAAAGTGGGCTAATTTTAACCAATTTGTTTAACCCATGGGATAAAGTGAGCTGGCCTATGGGTTAAGTAGGTTGACCCACTAGCCTACTTGTATAAAAAAATAAAATAAAAATTGTAGGAAAAATAACTATTAATGTAGCATTGTTATTAGGACTTCCATACTTGAGCTTAAACTTATGTGTTAATTGTAATAGAAAATGACAAATTGATGCACATCCATTATAACATTATTTTAAGTATATATTTATTGTTTTAAATGAAATATGATATCCAATAAATTATTTTAAGAAACTTATTCTTATATATAAATAATTAAAATAATGACGAAATTAATTATTAATGTATATAAAACCCCATAAAATTTCACTTTTTTTATTATCTACATTTTGTTCAATTAGCATTAATGTGGTAAATGGGTTAATTGTGTTATCAAGAAATTTAGCTCATTTTTAAAGTGGGCAAATTTTTTTTGGCTTGTTTAACTCATGGGCCAAAGTGAGTCAGGTCGAGTTGTCTTGTTTAACCCACTTGCACACCTCTATCTAAATGAGATTAGTCGAGTCGAGTTAAGAATTTTATAATATTACCTCGAGTCGAACTTGAATTTAAAATCTTAAACTTGATCGAACTTGATATGTGCTCAAACTTTAGAACACAAGTTGAGCTCAAAATTCAGCTTAGTACTGTTCTATCTCGATTAAACTTCTTTGTAGCCGTAGTTGTGACTCCTGAATTGGCCATGATTTGGCTACTTGTCGAGTCATGAACTATATGGTTGAGTCGGAGGGGCTAAAGATTTATAATTGATAATGTTGAATCAGATTGGTTCATGGGGTTGATACCACCTGTCCTAAGGTCAATGTTTAGGTTTGTAGTTTTTGAAATTGAATACAGCTCTGAAAATATTTTTTTGATTATATTTTTGCTATTTTTCCATTTGAAAAATAATAAAAATGTATAAAAAATATTTTTAGGAGGTAGAATGGTAATTAGATTTCACTAGGCTACATATATGTATATATATATATATTCGGATTCAAGAGTCTTGATATTTAAATTTATAGATAAAAGAGTTTGCATATATAAAGAAGACACCTAAAGGCGTATTTTAGAGGTGGTTGTGGCGTGATTCAATTTAAGCCATCCCTTTGAATCGTATTTTAGAGTTTGACTTTTTTTTGAATTTAATCATATGATTTATTTTTTGTAATTTTTTTGAATCGGGAAAAAGAAAACAAGTTGGTTCAGTTTGGTTTGTAGTTTGAATCGTTTTTTTATTCTTAAAATAAAAATGCATTATACTGAGAGGTTTCAATTACATATTTCTTATCAGTAATGCAAATACAAATAATAATATTTGAAGCTAATAATTTATCCAAATAAATATGTAGAACTTATAGTAAGAAGATATTTTATCTATTATAAAATTATAATCATAGACTCGTATATTCTCTTGAATTTTTCTTAACTATATTGATATGCTGGACCGAATAAAATTAGAATAAGTTATCCCAATATGATGTGCATATTTCAATTCGTTGTACTTCTAATTAGCATGTTATCAATTACGTAAATCATTAAGTGACTATTAATAAAGGCAGATTAATTAGTAAGACACATTAAAAAAAGTTCAAAACATTAAAAACTAAAAGCTAAAATTATCTTATTTGTAGATATATCACAATAATCAAACCATGAAATGACAAATCTATGAATAGTGCATGTCTAAATAAAAAAATATTTTTTTAATAAAATAATTAAAAAAATATATGTTGAGGTTTCTTTTTTTTAATAAACGTGTAAAATGGTTTGATTTGGTTCGAATTAGATCTCAACACTGGGTAAAACTGGCTTGTGACCCAGCAACTCAGAATCGACTCATCAATGCCTTGGCCGATCAAGGCCAATCTATCGGTTCACAGTTCACTGAACCAGCCATATTTATTAATATAATAAAATAAAAATTCAAAACCTATATAAAATGAAAATTTTGAAAAAACATTATTGAAAAAATAAAAAATTAAATAATTTAAAATTTCAACTTGAAACAAGATTGGGCTTAAGAATAATTGTATTCAGCCCATTTGTTGGAGAATAGTTAAAGGTGAGCATTTAATTTATATACAAGTACTTCACCATGTGGTTGTAAACTTAGCAATGTTAGACCTTTAAATACTTAATATAAACTCACATAAAGATAAAATAAGTCTCACATCTTTTTTTTTTTTATCAAAGATTGAAGGGAAGAAGGGGGAAAAAGGAAACCCATGTCAAAACATCTAACATGGGTGTTCAACATGGGATCTTCATCCTTCAGACTTTAAAGACACACACTCACACACCCACTACTGATGTGGGATTAAGAACCCTACAATCGAGATCCCTAGCATGCGCTAAGCACTTCCACATGGTTCCCGGATAGATTACCACGCGGAGTGGGTTTTTGTTTTTTTTTTTAATCAAAGACTGAAGGGGAGAAGGGAGAAAGAGAAAACCCATGTCAAAACACCTAACGCGGGTGTTCAACATGGGAACAGGTCTCTTATCATTAAGAAACTAGAAACTATTTTTGCTATAAGTTAATGAAAGTCCAACAAGACATCTTTTATAGCATTTTTATTACATGTGTTTGCAATAATAATAATAATAATATTCAATACTGTGAAAACCATTCACATCAAAATTAGTTTAAGAACTATTAAACCCATTGGACTGCTCTTTGTGGCCTTTCCTTCGGTCACATTTCAACTAGGAGATTTTAATTCAGACTGTTTCTTTGAGTTGGTACTAGAACATACTGGCCAAAGTTGCTGTAAGCGGATTTTACTGTTATTATTATTATGGTGGTGTGTTTAATTTATTGTTATTATTAAATATATATGCACTCTAACTAGGTGAAGGTGCCGTGCACGGACTTCTCAACTCCTCCGATATATATGCACGGTATAGCAATTAAATGAAAAATTCAAAGCACAAAGAATTTCATAAACAGAAGAGAACACTCTATTTCTTCTTTAAACATATTTTATCAATAGCGATCCTCAAAGTGTCATGCTAAGTGCAAAGAAATAACGTAGGTAATAAATGTACGAGGATTCAATAAGTATAAAATTAAAAAAAAATAAAAAAATAAAATAAACATAAAATTAAGAAAGTTAAAATTTTTTCAAATTAGATAATAAAAAATTTGAACTAAAACAATATTGGTTTTGTAATGGCAAAAAAAAAAAAAAAAAAAACAATATTAGGCCTAAGAATATAATTGTCTTTAATCTATTTGTTAGAGAATGATTGAGAGCATGTATTTATTTATATACAAACATATCCATGTATAGTTATAAAATTAGTAATGTGAGACTTTAAGACACTCAAGACAAACACCTAAAATGAGTTCCACTAAAAATTACTTTTGCTACAAGCCTATGAAATCCAACTAGATATACTTTGAAACATATTTATTATATGTGCTGATAATAATAAAAACACACTTAAGGTTGTGTACAGATAATACTATTATATTATCTATTTATAGGGAAACAAGTTAAATATTTATTTTTACTTTTTTGGCTTAATTTTTTTTTCTCTTTTGTCTTTTTCCTTTTGTTTCTCTTCTTCTTTTATTTTTTTATATTTTGAGGGTTTTGACCAAACCCAACTCGTTGGGCCAGTGGGTCATAACCCGTACGATCAATAGACCACTTGCTGGTGCAGGGTCGGATTGATTCACGGGTCCAATTCAATCTGCATCGAGGTCTAGTTCGAACCATACAATTTAGTTCGAAGTTTTGTATCAAATCACGAACCGTTTACTTTTTAGTTTTTTCTAAATTATAACAAACCTGCAGTAAATCATTAGCAACTCACTGGGATGGGGAAAAAAAAAAAAGCTGGAGTTATTTACTCGTGATGTGTATATAAAAAGAAAAAATAGAATTTCTAGATGCAGGGATTCCGTTATATAGAAAATGGATTGTAGAAAGATTACTCATTAAGTATATAATTCCTAACACGTCTTATATTCTATGTCGGACTGTAATTAAGAATGGACTATTAAAACATTTGGAGTCTAATGATATGTTTTCATTTAACATTATATAAGTAAAAAGGCATTTAATGCTTATTAAAGGATATAAATATGGCAATTTCACCATATCACATATAATCTCTATTCTTTAGATAACTTTGAAGAGACTTATTCAATGGCGTGCTAATAGGATGAAAATTTATAGTACTGGGAACGTTGTTATGTTTCATTATTCTAGATTATTTTTTTATTTTTATTTTTTCAGCATATTTAACATGTGACACGTGTGTGGTAGTTGAAACAGCAATGTAACAAAAATTCTCAGTATAATCAGGTTAGATACAGATGAAAATTTGTCATACCAAAAATGCTATTATGTTGCTATTCCGTAGCATGTGTTTTTTTTTTTTTGGCCAGAATTTTTTTTTTAGGATTTTTGGCTTTTGGCTCTAGTTAACTACCTAGGGAATCCGTCTATCCTTCCAAGGGCTGTAAACGAACTGAACTATTTGCGAGCTACTTGAGCTCGGCTTGTTTCAGGTATGGCTCGGCTCGGTTTGTTTAGCTAAAAGAGCCGAGCTTGAGCTCCATCTCAGGCTCGTTTACCTAAACGAGCCGAGCCTGAGTTTGTTCTCAAGCTCGCAAACCGGCTCGCGAAGAGGCTCGTTATGGGCTCGAGAATAAATCTCGTGAACAGGCTCGTTAAGAGCTCGCAAGCCAAGCTCGCGAACGAGCTCGTTTTATATATATAATATTGATATTATATTATTAATATATATTAATGTAATATTATATAAAATTATTTATATTAATTTAATATTATAAATATAATTAAAAAATAATTATATAAGCTAAATGAGTCGAGACGAGCTTAAATGAGTTGAGCTCGAGCTTGAAAAGGCTTAACGGGCTTGAATCCGAGCCTACATATTCCAGTCTCGAGCCGAGTTGAGCCCGAGCTTGCAAAAGCCCGGCTCAGCCTCGCTCGTTTGCACCCGTAATCCTCCCTCTTCATTACGAGAAGATCAGCAGGATACTCTTGCTCGAAATTGGGTGAGATCAGCGATCCACCGGTAAAGTCCTAATACGCCTGTAAGGACCAACTCTTGATCACATACCATATGAAGACACATTTGCTTGTGGTAAGAATCGATCCCAAGACCTCGTGGTCTAGTAATGATTGTATTTGCCATCCAACACATGCTGATTATATAGCATGTGTTAAATAAGTTGAAAAAGTGAAAAAATCTTTAGAATAAAGCAACGTTTTCCATACACTAAAATTTCATCCAATTTTAAAATTATTAACTTCATGCCTTTCCCATAGAGGTGTTTTTCTGGCTGGCAAAGACGTCTAATCATGGTTTAGAAATTGCACGTTCGCATGCAGCTTCCTCTGTTCAAAAGGAACCTACTTGCTTTTTGTCTTAAAGAATCCGTTTGCTTGTACAACCTTGGTTTAACAATGGGTAATACTTGTGGGACACGGACATCAACACAATAGTTCCCAGCACATGGGATTGGTATAATTTGACAGCATTCTTGCGTGAAAGTTGCATGTTAATATTATAACTTTGATTTCCCACAACCGATGGAGAATAGGCATTTGAATGAAATTATATATTCGTAAGCTACTTAACTTTTGACTCTATATTTGATTGTTCTAAGTTGATCATGAGGATTCACATTTCAAATTTAAACTATTTCCATATAATTGGGTAAAAGATATTTTCCATACAGTTCTTCTTTCGGCCTGTTTAATTACTAATAAAATATTGAATAAATGTGTATTCAAAGTAGGGATTCAATAGAGACAGATTTTGAAACGAGTTTTATAAAATTCATTTATGTTTCGTTATCCTGTAGAGTAGACATCGTCACGGTTCGGTTCGGGTCTGGAATCAGACCCGAACCGCCAGTTCCTTGTTCCAAAAGTGGTGGAACCAGAACCGGACCTATGGGAGCCAGTCCGGTTCCTGGTTCTTAGAAACCGCCGGTTCTCACGGTTCGGTTCCAGTTCTAGAGGAATCGGAAACCATGAAAAAAATAAAAAATCAATTAAATAATTTACTTAATTTAACTAAGAAAAAATTTAAAATAAATTTTTAACTTGAAATAACATTAAGCCTAAGAATAATTGTTCTTAGCATTAGTTAAAAGAAATTCTATAATTATGTATTTATTTATATACAATCATTTGCACTTTTTTAGTTGTTATATTAACAATGTGACACTATAAAATATTTAAAGATATAAATAATTCTCAATAACAAAAAACAAATCACACATTGTTAAGAAAAAAAGTCTACTTTGATTAAAAGTCTACATAAATTTAACAATATATGATTTCAAATGTATTTATTACTTGTGTTGTTAATAATAACACATTAAATATTGTGAATAGAAAATAAATTTTTTATTATTTATGCAAAAATAGTTTTAAATATTTATTTTATAATTACAATTTTTTATAATTTTCTTTTCTTTTTTACTTACTTTTTTTTTTAAAAATTTTTATGGTGTAGAACTGCCGGTTCTTGAATCGACGGTTCCAAAACCACCGGATTATGCGGTTTTTAGCGATGGAACCGTAAGGACCCGTCAGAACCGACGAGTCCTTTACTGGTTCAAACCTGTCATTACCGGGCCGGTTCCCTGTTCAGGAACCGCCGGTGACGGGTCAAATCGGTTCCCGATTCGGAGCCGACCCGTGATGATGTCTACTGTAAAGAGGTCTCTTGAAATCCATTCCATATCCTATAGGGTTTTTTTCCTCTTTGGATTCAAAATCCATCTTATAGACCTTATGGACACCCAAATTCAAATCCAATAATCATATTAAAAATTTTATATAAAGTGCAACTTTTCTTGAAACAAATATGTTTGTTTTCATTTTTCTTTTATACTGTTGCATATTTAATCTCAACTTTCTTGACATGTTTTTGGTAGGAAGAAATAAAGAAAAAGCAATAGTAATGTGCTAGCGGTATGTTAACCATGATATAAATGTTTGTGCCATTTAGAATAGATCGAACTAATATTAATATATTATTAATTATTAATTTATGAATATATGTGCTGTGCAGATAAATACCATTTAGGAATCTTTCTTAGCATCCTCTTGATATGGACTAAATAGCTTAATGATGGATGGTGTGCATAGTTCTTTTTGTGTTTAATGTGCCTCCTAATAAGTTTGGATTCTCAATAAATTTTATACCTGACCCAAAACCTACATAAAACCTTATAGAATTTTACAAAAAAAGTCGTAAAAGCTGTTTAGGTCGGGTATGTTAGGTATTTTACTATATAATATATTTGATTTGATTTATAGAGAGTGCAAGACTAATTTTATCTTTAAATCTCCTCCATAATCTTTAAATTTTTTGTTGTCCACATTGTTATGCTACAAGTAAAGTTAATTTTATTGTGTATAAATAAATAAGCGCACAAGCTTAAGATTAAAAGGCTCTTGAACCCAAGTTTTGATTTTGTCTAACTTATTTCAAATTTATTTCTTTTAAAAATTTTTAGTATGATTAAATAATTAAAAATCAAATAGTTGGCTGGTCATGGGTTATTAATCCAAAATAGCAAACTAACATGTTTAAGACCTATAATGGGGCTTTAAAATCTAAAAATTATATATTTAGATTATTTATTTTATTTGGGCTTAATTCGTAGGCTAAGTGACGGGGCCTACTGAGTTTGATTCAGTTATTGGGATGGCTTGGGGAGAATTGACTTGGTGGGCTCGGAATAGGGATTGTTGGACCGGTTCGTTGTATTCAACTTTTCTTAGGCAGGCTCATGCACATAGGAGATGATTATTGGTCTTAGCCCATGAGGAGCTCATTCAGGATAACTATGAATTAAGCTTACTCCATCTCATTTGTCAATCATTGAGGTGTTTGACAGTCTTCATCCATGCCAAGTGCCTATAAATACTCAGTAATTCCTCCTCATTTTCAACTTTTCGAGAGAAAAGACAAACAACATTTTATAGAGAAGACTTTATTAAAAAAGATCAAATAAGGCAACTCAAGCGATTTCTACCTTAACTGCTCAATAACTGTAAGGTTGACATGCGATGTTTATTCAAACTTCCTTACTTGTCAGTTGTGTATTCGAGACATTGAGACTACCTGCTCCTCCTCTTCTGTCATTCCCTCCAAGCCATCCCGTCATCAAGTTTGATGTGGACTAAAGAGCTTAATGATGGATGGTGTGCATAGTTCTTTTTGTGTTTAATGTTCCTCCTAATAGATTTGGATTCTCAATAAGTTTTATACCTAAGCCAAAACCTACATAAAACCTTATAGAATTCTACAAAAGATTGTAAAAGCTGTCTAGGCTGGTTAGGTTAGATATTTTATTTTAAAATACATTCGATTTGATTTATAGAGAGTGTGAGACTAATTTTATCTTTAAATCTCCTCCATAATCTTTAAATTTTTTATTGTCCACATTGTTATGCTACAACTAAAGTTAATGTTATTGTGTATAAATAAATAAATGCACAAGTTAAATATTAAAAGGCTCTTGAACCCAATTTTTAGTTTTGTCTAACTTATTTCAAATTTATTTCTTTTGATTTCTTTTAAAAAATTTTTAGTATGATTAAATAATTAAAAACCAAAATAGTTGGCTGGTCATGGGTTATTAATCCGAAATAATGAACTGACACGTTTAAGACCTACCTTGAACTTTTCGAGTTTTTTGGACTTGTAATCTATCGTACCAAGTTGGATTGGCTTGTAACCTATGCTGAGGTCTAGCTTGAAGCAATGCTCGATTTGGATTATCAGATTTTTATTTGTATTATATCTGTGTCTGATATGCATCTTTGACTTATCTGTATTATATTTATATTATATTTGTATCGCATCTGTTTGATCTGTTTATGAGTAAAACTGATAATTTTTCATCAGTTTCTGTTTCTTGATAAATATTTATTTGAAAACGATAGACATATCATGCCAAAATGACCGAAATATGTTGAAACAAACAGACCTAAAAGCTAAGCAAAGTAAAAAAGCTTGAGGGTGCTCATAAATACGAAAAATTATTCTAATCATGCTCAATCGACTTTCATGGTTCTTGATCCACTATATTTTTCCTTTGTTCTTGAATAGGTCAATCTTGATTCCTATCTAATTCAAGAGGACTATTGGCCACCAAGAAAATTGATGAATCAAATTACTGAACTACAATTTCAAGCTAGATTTAGCTCAAACAATACCTTTCTCTATCCCATTATATGCCTTCTTTGTTGGACTGAGTTAACAGCGATCGAGAAACAAATACAAAACTGGCTATTATTCTTTAACAATTCCTTCCTCTTTTCCTTTTACCTGGAACCCACCCATCATCCCAGCTCTCGCACACGTACCTGTGTGGGGATATTCGAAAGGTTGTATTGACTTTACACCGCGTACAAACTTTGGAAAGTAGAGATTGCTTTTAGAATGTGTCAAAAGATGTCACCATCTTCTTACTTCAGCTTGAGAATTTACACATTAGGCTTTTACGGTGCTTAATTAGAGATTCATTCATTGATAACTTTTTTTCTTTTTTTAATCCAAACTACTTAAATAGTTAATTAAATCAAGCATAAGCTTTGTAGTGATTATCTCAACTTGTTATAAATTTAAGTAATTTGAAGTCAAATATAAATATTATTAGACATCAAGAGAAATTAGGTATTATTTTAAGATAATCATGCTGTTGCTACTGTTGGACATATATATACATTTAAAAACGTCGATTTATCACTTATGAACTTTTTAAGTTTATTTATATTACATAATGAGATAGTTAATTGCAAAAATGAATAAATTTCACGTAATTTATTACAAAATTTAACAAAATCTAGATAGCAAATTGTAAAGTGGATAAAGTTTAGATAGTTAATCAATACCTAATTAGCAAGATTCAAATAGCAAATGCAACACCCACCCTATTATTTAATGTTAGTTGAAAGATATTTTTTAGATAGGATAAATATCAAATTTGATTTTTAAACTATGTAAAAAATTTAATTGGATATCTAGATTTTGATATAAGTAATTTAATACACAATAAAACTTTTTACTCGTACTTTTATTACCTTCTTGAAACAATTAACTTTATTTGTTAACTTAGAATAAATAACATATCATTAAACTTTTTTTACTTCACATAACACCGCTTAATACTAATGGCTTACTTCTTCTATGCTATAAAACAAAACAAAACAAAACAAAACAAATAATGTTAATGAGATAATAAAAATAGTAATAAAAATTTTGATTAAATATTAAATTGATTATAATAAAATTTAGATACCTATTTCAATGTTTATACAAAAGTTGGTAATTTGATATTTTCCCTTTTACATAAATCGGACTTAATCAAGATCTAAGGGAATTAAGTAAGGAATTGTTAAGTGCCAACTTAAATGGAGGTCGGGTATTTTAAGTTATATCAATTCTACCCTAGTACGTATTTAAAATTTTCCAGCTTGAGTTTAGCTTCAGTATTGTCTCATTCCAACTTAGAATCATTTATAACTAAAATCAGGACCCAAAGGGAAGCTCCCTTCTCTTTTCTTTCGATCAAACAAAGTGAAAGACGGCAATGGTATTGTAGCCTGTCTGGTCTCTCAAATGAAAGGTTTATGTTCGAATATCCTCCTGTTGTAATGGGGAAAAAAAAAATCGTGAAGGACGCACAACCTACACAACAGGAGCTGCCAATCTTGCATGCTGCTAATGGACTCTGAAAATGAATAGCCGTTGTGCCACAACATTACTCATTTCAAGATATTGAATTGGCCTATGGATTCAATTGAATTTATGAATGAAACCTGACAGATTCAACAGCTATTCACAATTGAAGGCCTAAACGTTTAGTCATTTTCAGATGAACCATGCAAACCATATGCAGAGCCACTGCTGCTAACCTAAGCTTAAACCCTTCACATGCTTTCTTCCTGTCAATTGTTTTTTCCTAGGTTCTATTTACAAGAATAGATAAACCAATTCTAAAACACAGATGCAGAGCATGATGATTATGATGATGATGATGATGCTGAAGGAGGATATAGATGATTCAGTGAGTGTCAGGGAGGCAGTCTGCCTCGCCAGTTAATCGAGATCGATGTTGACACGTTCTGGATTCCCGCGTTCAGTTTGATTGGCAACAAGTTCTATGCCTAGCTGCCCTTTGTCACCAGCCCCAAATGCATATAGTTTTCCAGATTCAGTGAGGGCAAAAGTGTGGGCGTTCCAGTAGATTGAGTTTGTAAGGCTTATCTGTACAAATCGCTCGTTAACTTGCTTTAGTGATGTCACTAGAGCTGGGCTCAGCACATTCACATGCCTGTTTGCCTGCAGATGAGGACACCAAATTTCAGTTAGTGAAAGTATAGCTTACAGCCTCTCTTTCTTTCCCTCTTGATTGCTCTTTCTCTCAATGCAGGTCCAGTACACAACATGATTCGAGTAGCGTGCCCTGTTACAACTCTTAGGCTATACATTCTGTACGTGTGCCCAGCGATTGATGCTAAATCACAAGTTCTAGCCATCAAGAACAATCTCATATGCGTCTAATGAATTGAATGCATTATAGAAACCGAGAAATGAATGTTTGGAAAATAGAGAAATGGAAATATTTGTTAGGAAGATGCAAGGATTGACCTGTCCATCAGCAGCCACAGCAGCAGCAGCAGCATTGTTATGTCCAAGACTAGCAGATTCTCCACAACCAAATGAATATACATCCCCATCATCAGATAAGACGAATGTTGTATAATCCCCTGTAGCAACATGAACAGCTTTTATGTTGCTTAAAGATTCCACCACTTTGGGAACTGATTCACATTCTTCATTGCCATGTCCCAAGCAACCATAACGACCCCATCCCCATGTGCAAACACGGCCATCCCTTCCTACCACAGCAGCATGCCAAGCACCAGCTGCAACAACCACAGGCTCAAGATTTAAATTATGAAATTGTTCAATCAAGCGAGGATACTTCTCATCAGTTCTTGAACCATGTCCAAGCTTTCCTCCCAATCCACAGCCAACAGAGTAAACTGACCTGCAAGTTCGTTGAAAGAACACATGGCTTAGTAAAATATTTTTAGTAGCCAACAATACCTCAAACAATTTATTTAAATAAGTCGGACAGCCTGTTATAATTTCAAACAATATGGGTACTTCTTATCGTGATTCTGGGAAAGATATGAAGAGAATCTCACATGCCACTGGGCTGAAAAGCAAGAGCAAGAAGATAGCAATATCCAGCAGCAATTTGCACAACAGGAACATTTTCCAGAGCTCCCAATAAAGGATGAGGTTCTGTATCATTTGCTTCGGTGTGGTGACCAAGTCTGGCATCATTGCCCCAAGAGAAGGTATACACCCTGCCTTCTCTAGATAGCACAGCAGTGAAGAAGTTACCAATAGCAGCTTGCACTACAAATATGTCTTTCAGCGACTCCACCAATTGAGGTGAAGTAACCAATTTTGATCCTTGGACACCATATTCAGCTTCACCGAAATTGTCCTTTCCAAAGGAGTAGACCTGACCAGCATCACTGATGAGCATTGTCCTGCCAGCACCGGCAGCTGCTTGTATTACTCGAATGCCTTGAAGAGATCTGCAATGCAACATAGTGGAGCTCCATTAACTTTATTGGCAAGCCAATTTTTGTTTGCTTTTTGTGTTTCATTGATGGTTTAAGCAATGACCCAAGAGCCATCAACCTGATGAGTCGAGGTCGCCATTCCTCCTCAGTGGTGCCATGTCCTAACTGTCCGGAGCTATTTGAGCCAAATGTGTAAACAGCTCCTTTGGAGGTAACAGCAATGCTATGGCCAGGGCCAGCTATTGCTTGGGACTTCTCCCTCCTGCAACATGTTTCACCCGCGAGCAAAAACCTAAGGACTAGTTTCCATGAACCACCACATTTTTGCTTTAACTGGAGTTGTTCATCGTTTGTCATTGGCTTAAATATGGCCCTCTTCTGGCACATGTCCAGAGCGGCAAGCTCCGTAATAGGCAATTCATGGTCAGGGAGAAAATTTGCAGGCTGCCTAAAGAAAGAGCATGTTGCCTGCAATGTGTACATTCGAAACCATTGAGCAGCATTACCAATTCAGAACTTAAATACAGATTAGTTATCAAAACAAAAAGAAGCAACACACTTGCCTCTAACTTTGCAAGATCTTGAGGCTCCAAGTCACAGGATGTTAAGACATGGAGGACAATCGAAGGGTTCGCAGCTAATGGGAATTCTCCAGGACTGGAGTCGCCAAAACAATGGCGCGTTTGCCTTTGAAAGCCGGCTATAGGAGAGGTAATAATGGCTGCTATTGGTTGTTCAGCAATGTTGTGAAGCTGTACGGTTGGGCTTCCACTAGTAGTGGCATCCATGGGCACTGCAAAATCTGGCAGTGCCCACGAGTTCTCCAAATGAATATATTAAGCCTCTGTAAAATCACAACATTTCTAGTACATTACAAATAGAGTTCAAGAATTATCAAAACCATACGATTCTTTATTATAGTATTGGTAGGAGTATCTACCTTGGAAGTGGATTGATCAACAAACTCGGGGACCAGAGCCTACAATAAACCATTCAACTTTAGGAACACTTTCATAGCCAAACAATCATGAAAAGAAAGATTAAAAAGAAATGCTTCAAATTAGTCCATCATGCCGAAAACAGTACAAGAAAGTTTACAAGGCTTGATGGATCAAATATGCATTTGCTATCTGATTTTGATCAAAATGAGGCTGTAGATTATACTTGGTTTAAAAGAGACAAATGCCAATCCAGATGATAAAATCCAAACAAGAGAACTAGAACCGACACAAAAACCTGTTGGAAAAAAAACAAAAGTGTAGAAAATCAAATTGGATAGACAGTGAAATGATTTAAAAGGTGGAAACTTCATGAAAAAGGATACTAATCCTCCATTTAAGGATATTCTACTCCTGAAAGGGAGCTTAAAAAGGAAAGGAATTTCCATATGAATAGAGAAACTCCTATACAAGTAATCCCTCAAAATTGTAAGATCAACACCATATTACAAAAATATCAAAACTTGCAACAGAATCAACACCATCGTTCAATACCCAGAACAGAAAACACCATTTTCATGGATAATTCATGATCAAAATCTGATCTTTTCAAAAACCCAGATGAGATAATCATCCATATTTAAAGAAAAAACCGAACTTGATCTTAAAAATCCAAAAAAGAGATAAAATCCTAAAAGAAACGATATACTTTTTTAACAAGAAACAAGAAAGTTTGCCATCACTTTCACATTCTGATCATCATATATTTACAATAGAATAAACTAAGGATCGGAGATTACAATTCATTGATTCATAAGATTCTTCAATACCCTTAAGCATCTGCCGACGAACTGCAGTAAAAAAAAAAATTATATATGTGTGCTTCTTTTTTGTTTTTTGTTCAATGATATTAGGATCAAAACAAAATTACAGAGCAAAGAGGATTTGATGTTGATAAGAGCATGTGCTTTTCAGAGTGAGAATTGTGATTGTTAAAAGAAAAAAATAAGGGAAGTAAGATGGGATTTTTTTCCGTTTTATCTTGTGAGAGAAGAGGCTTGAGGAATGAATAATTGAGAGCTTTATATTTGTGTGTGTGTGTGATGAGGTGAGGTGAGGTTAAGAAGGTCCACATTATGTGGTGTGTTGGGTTTCCTACCCCTCTCTCTCTCTCTCTCTCTCTCGCTTTAATCTAATGTTGTTGTTGTTGATGTGTGTGTGTTTATGTGCGTTTTTTAAGACGATGAGGTGTCTGCTGGATGACGAAGTAGGGAGTAAAGTTCTCTCTCCTCCATGTATTTTTTTTAAATTACAATGAAAAGGGGTTTGAACCCATATCTTCTTAAACAAGAGATTAAAAAAAAAAATACAACTAGGTTACAAACCGATTCATATTAATTTCTTTTAGAAAAGTTGAACATAACAGCTTATATCATAATCCAAGCAACTTAAATTGGAACATCATTTGCGAAAAGTTTTAATGAACATTCGGATAACTTTTAATCAAAACATCTAATTTGATAGAAAATTTTAATTCATTTTTTTAAGTCATTTGAATCGTTGATATTTTAAATAAAATTATTTTATATAAATATTTTTTTAATATAGTTTACAGTATATTGATAGCAGTTAGTACAAATATAAACCCTTTAGTAGTTTATGGATATTCTTGAATTGAAAAAGTTAGGAGAAGAACTCATAGAGGTTAAACATTTTTTTCTTAAAAAATCGTATCGTCCTATCATATTTTTTGATAGAACTGGTTCATTAGTTATTCAACTGTTTATATTTATATACAATCGTGATTATACTATAAAATATTTAATATGTTATTTACTATATTTATTTTTAATAATAAGAAATCAACAAGTTCGTAAAAGTTCCCTTTCTTTATGCCATAAATTTTAATAAATTAGCAAAATATTTATTGAGCGTAAATGATTTCCTAAATTTTAACCTAAATATAGAAACATAATTAGAGCTTATTGAAATATATAATAAAAATAAATGTTCTTTTATATTGTTTATTTATAAAAATAGATTTCCTTTGTGTACTTTCTCTCTATTTTTTTTTGTTAATTTACTTTGTTATAGTATTATCACTTCTTATAAATGGTTGAGATTTAAAAAAAAAAAAAAAGTTTACATCAATGATGGTACAATTCTTTTTAAGAATTTAGGTAATCTCAATCTCCTATAATCTTATTTATAAATTGAGAAAAATTAATATTATTTAAATTCAATATTTTCTAAGTTCATGTGTTTGTCCATACTCCACAACAAGGCTAAAGTTTAAAAGAAAAACTCAATATTTTCCTTTTATTTTTCTTACCATTCTTCTTATGGGACAATTTTTTTTTTGGGCTTGAGATAAATTTCAACTATATTATTTATACTTGTTTTGTTTGTTATCTTTAAAAGTTTCTTCTTTTTCCCAAATCCTTAAAAGTTTTATTTTTCCCCTAATCTTTGGAAGCTGAATGTTTGAATTTACAAATCTTTAAAAATATACTGCCAGGTACTCACCTAATTTATCATTAATAAAATAACAAAAAAAAATCAATATCCACAAAATAATTAATTAAAATAAAACAGAGTACGTTAACTTGCTAAAACTAAGCGTTATGCGTGATTATTGATGTAAAATGTATTCTTTTAATAAAAATAATAAACTAACTTAAAATAATTATTAGTATGAACATATTAATAATATTTATGCTTATAAATACTAATAATATATTTCTATAATTTAATTACATAAAATACTATAAATTAAATTTGTATTTCATTGTGTAATTTTTTCATGATATAATGCGTTATGTAGAAAAAATTATGACAATTAAAAAATCTAGAAGTGAAATATTGCAAATGTGGGATATTTTGTTGTTATGCATTTATGTAAGTATTGTGATGATTCTAATAGTCATGTTACTTATATTAAAAGAACATTTTTAAAATAAAAATTCTCAAAATTATATATTATAATAGATGTTATAATTGATATTATTGTTATCTTATTTATTTCTTTATATTAGTTGTGAATAGAAGGATCATGTATGATTTACCTTTGCTTTTTATTCCCTTTTAAATTGGGGAAGATGCATACTCAAATTGGTGGAAAATTGGTAGAATAGTCGAAGAATGAGGTAGATGTGAAGATGCTATGAAGTTATCGCCAAAAAAAGAAAATGCTATGAAGTTGTAGAATAATTTAAAGGCAACAGAAGTTACAATTATGAGGTTTCCACTCTATTCCCTAGCGATGCTCAAAGAGTCAATATTGTGGAACTAAACATTATTATTGTGTAGGACATTAAAGGATCATTGATGGGTCAATATTATAATATATAAGAAACAGCACAATTTAACATCAAAGTACAATACGCAATTTACTGAAAAAGAAAACATATAAAAGATACAAACTTATTATAAATAGGGATGGATTTCCATCCAATCCTATTCAACTAAGACTCTAATTAGAGATTATATTCACAGTTTTGATATAGATTGGCAAATTAAAATATTCTTTACAGTTTAGTTTACGATTTGAAAATAATAAAAAAAGGTATATGTATACTTTTAATTAGGGAATGTCATCTTAATTTTGAAGTAGTTAATTTAATACTTCGTTAAATTTTTCGTGAATATTTTTATTACTTTATTAATACTGTTTGCTTTGTTTCATGATGTAGAAGAATCAGTTTATTAGTGGTTGACGGTGTAATGGCATTAGTAGAAAATTTAAAGATATACTGCTTTTTCTATGTTCGCAAACAAAATAAATGAGGCAATAAAAATAGCTACAAAAAGTTTGATTGGATATTAAATTAATTACTTTATAGTTTATTTATTAAATTAAATTTTTATGTAAAATTCATAATCATCAATACTTGATTTATATTTTACAGTACAAAATAGATTAATTATTTGCCTTAGAATATTAAACTAAACCGAGTTATATTCTAGGGTTTGATACAAAATATAAACGAACCCATAATAAAAAGGGTGCAACATATGTTAACATTTAGCACTTTCCATATAATGAATATATCTAACAAGAGCACTAAATTATATAATTTTACATGTGGCATCTGGTATTTATTATGTTATAGAATTGGGGTGTTTTGCACGTCAGCTCCATCTTAACCATAGCAATTGAGTTAAGGTTAAGCCACAACCCATGGTCTCACCAATTATTAATGGCTAACGTATTATAATATAACAGTTCAATGGATTAGACAAGCAAGTGTGGCAATCTGATCACGGCATTCATTAAACAAAAATTGTCAATATGTCTATTGAAACAAACTCAGAAAATTCTCCGGCTGCCTTTTCTTCCAAAAGAGAAATTTCTTGGACATTCTATACATGAATATTAACTTTAATTATAAATATCCGAAAAATCAACATAAACCGGCCTTATTTGTTTGAATTCGAAATGTTTTCTGAGCATCCGAATTCAACTCATGATTCCATTTTACAATAACCACCTCCATATAGCAGTCTTGTCCTTATTATTGTAAATTAGTATTATTAGACTCAAATTGATCCGACCAATCTAACCTAACTGGATTTAACCCATACATTAAAACCCATTTAAATCACTCTTTTAACTCCCTATGACAATAAATTATAGGAAAAATTACAAAAATATGGCTTTTGTTTTGGTACATTTATAAATGAGTTGTTTGAGATAATATTTTTAACAAATATATAACCAATGTTTTAATAGTTTAGCGATCAAGATACACTTGAGTTTTGTTTTTGACAAATACATAACATGTGTTTTAATACTTTTGTAAAAAACGACCTAAGTTTTGATTTTTAACAAATACATTATCTACATTTTTAATATTTATAAAGGTATCAAAACATGAGTTATGTTTTTGTATTTAATGCTAAATTATACTTTGATTTTCTTTCTTTTTTTTCTTTTTATGGCTCCAGTTGAGTCTTAGTTTCATCTAATTTTTACCTTCTCAAACCTTCATCCCTTTTGATGCAGTGGAAGAAGTGACGATTGGTTTTATGGAAAAATATGATAGATAATAATCGGTGTAGACATCATCACGGGGCGGTTCCGAACCGTCTAAGGACCCGCCGGAACCGGCGGGTCCTAGCGGTTCGCGTGATAGAACCGGCGGTTCCAACGGGTCCGGAACCGCCATATATTTTATTTAAAAAAAAAAAAGAAAATGAAGACATGCAGGTTGTTTCTGGGCGTGGGGATTGCTGTTGGGGGGGTAGGGGGTAAGGTTTTGGTTTTCTTCATATTTTTCACCAGAAAAAAAAAAAACCGGTTCATGGATCCGGAACCGGAACCGCCAGAACCGGCGGTTCCTTGGAACCGTGAACCGCCCCGGCTCTGGCGGTTCCGGTTCCACGAAATGTGGAACCGTGAACCGACGGTTCCGGTTCGGGTCCGAACCGTGCCGACCTCTAAATCGGTGGCAATTTTGTAGTTTTGACGGTTTTTGAATTTTGCATTTCAAGATCCTAGTTCAATGGGAAACAGGCCAATAGACAAAACACATAAGCTATGCTTGTAATATATGTTGTTTTTTAGGTAATTCCTTTTGTTTAGGTTGTCAAAATCATGTTTTTTTTTTTTTTTTCTCTGAAAGTTTTAAAATTATAATAACTTTTTAGTAGAAGTTTCTATTTTTAATGTCGTTTGTGCATTTTTCTTGTTCTTTTATTTATTTTATGTCTAAGGGAATTTCATGAAGTTTCATTTTTTTTTAGCAATTTTAGGTATTTAGTATATATTGTATGTGTTAGGGTGAATTCACAGGTTTTAGTTGATCGATAATATTATTGAGAGCTGCATTGCTTTGCTCTTTTTCTAGAATTCGTGTTTCTATTTGTCAGAGCATTCTTTGAATCAATAGACTCTTGTGTATTCCAATCATATGCAATTCAACAGATTGCAATTTTTTTTTTTTTTAGCTTTTGTAAAGTTCCATTGCATCATCTACACTTCTCATTATTAAGTTAACCTTCAGACCCATTTTAATAACATTGTTGCAAAAAGCTATTTTTATATCTTGAACTTGTGACTTTGGTCACACTGTATAATACTTGCCCTTTATCACCCCATCTATATTAATTATATAATTTATTTTCCTTCAAAGCAATATTAGTTCTACAAGGTATTATATAGGTGGCACATTTTAATCTTATTGTATTTAGTCAATTCCACACACACACACACCTTTAAAATATTGACGATATAAAATTTAAATTATGCCAAAGATAAGAAAATAAACCCTGACTTGATATAAAATGAGTCATGTTAGGTATTAACTTAAAGTTGAGACAATTCTAATGGCACATTTGGTTTGCAAAATGGAGTAAAGTAAGGACGAACTTGTGATTTTTAAGAAATAGAATATAAAAGTAATAATAATTTCTTATCGTTCTTTGAGGCCTCGTGGATAAATATGAAAACATGCTTACACACACACAATAACTATTGTTTTAATTTTTTAAAGGCATTGCAATCTCTTATTTTGCAACAATAGCAATTTTGTTGAATAGCTATTCCACTAATCAAATGCAAGATGAGTTCTATAAGGGAATAACATCTATTCTATTCATTGTCATAAAGCCAAAACATATGCTATAAAAGGGGTAAATTATCAATGTTTGGGGACAAGTTCATTTAAGGTATCGATGTTTCAAATGGTTAAAAAGAGGAACAAACATTTTGCAAAGTAAATTAAATGAGATATCAATATTTTGTAAAGTTTATTTAATGTATCAACGTTTGGATTAGTTTTTAATTAAGTTTTCTTGGTTTTCATTAATGGTCAAATATTAATACTTTATTTGATCATTTTGCAAAACGTTGATATCTCTTTTTAACCAGTTGAAATATTGATACCTTAAATGAATCAATCTCTAAACAGTGATTCCTCTGTTTAACCACTTCAAGTTACCTTTCTACGTAATTTACCTACTATAAAAGTAAAAGTTTCGAGTGCTTTTTCTTATCTCCTCGAATTCTTAGTACAAGTAACATTTATACTTATTCTTTTAGCCTTGCATGAAATTATAATATTTAATTAGTTTACTTTTAAAATATAGGGAATGTGATTGAATTTTTGAAAAAGTATGTATTGGATTGCTAAATCTGACTCTATATATGTATATATTATAGGTATGACGATTGATAAAGGAAAAGTCTTGAGATGATGACATATGTATGAATGTATAGGAAGGGATTTGGAAGGAATAGGCAAACTCAATGTTTTCTTTGTGTGTGTGTGTGATGGTAGCTTAAATTTAGTGTTCTTGAGCATTCTTGATTTGTTTTAGTTGTTTTGATCTTTTGTAGAGGCACTTTAGTAGAACTTCTGTTTTGTTTTTAATTTTAGTAATATTTATAATGTTTTAAATGAGAAGATGACACTCTTATTTATAGATTTTAGATGTTAATTTCGATCGTTGGATTATTCTAAGATGAAGGATTAACACTTGATGTTGCTAATTATTATTAGATCGCTTTGGATGATTGAACGACTAATGTTCATTATCCCTTCTTTTTCTTATGTGGGTTTGAGTTTTGAAAATAGGCTTGATGCTTATTTTAAACCTTATAAGCCATTTTGAATTCAAATAAAACTCAAATGAGTTTGGAAAAACCTTTTCCAAGTCTACTTTTTGCATAGGACAACTAAATGAAGTTGAGAGTGGTGAAAGTGGCCCATCAATCCTTATTTCGACCTTATTAAGTTAAATTTCTCTACTCATCTTTAATTGGACCTAGTTTTGAAGGCTTTACTTTTAGCCTGATAAATCGGTCCATGATATTTAATAAGGCCAAAAAGCCTAATAATTGAAATTAATATTAAGGTATATAAAAAATCATTTAAACTTATTTTTATTTTAAAATAACTTTGGCAATTAATCACAATTGAAAGAATAGAAAAGAAAGCAAGTCTCTACTAGCATCTCAATCAAAATAGAATCAAAACTAAGAGCTACAAGTAAGTGTGTATAGAGTAGCCTTAATAGAATATATTACTTTATTTATATCCTATTGTGAAGGTATTGGTGCTTGAAAAGTTTAGAACCATAATCTATCATATAATACTTTAGAATCACCTTAAGATGGGTACGAGATGAGACTTTCCATATACTCCATCTTATCGGTATTGGATCCATAATTTTTTAATCGGAACCTCCCTTATAGCACAATGAGACCACGCTTGAATACCCTATATAACAAAGAAAATTCGGGGCACCTTGTGGAACACATAAAAATTTCTATTATGATTTTATAAGTATAAAATTTTTGAGAAAAATTTTCAATAATTTGATCTTGCTAATGTTTTTTAACATCATGTTCATCCAAAAGCCATGACGACATACCCTCAATAAGTTTAGGAATGTGATATCATAAGATCTATTTCATATAATGTCTCATGACACATTATGAACCAAAATTGCACTACAACACCAAGGTGACAAAAATAATGAGTCCATAAAAACGGCATACTCTCTAATTATACAAACCTTACAATTTATTAGAAATTTTAGTATGTTGAACTAGAGGGTTCAAGTTAAATTTTGATAAGAAAATGCAATGCACATATTATTTAAACAATTTAATTAAGTTACACTTAATGAGCAATATATGTTTGTGATGGGTTAAGATTCTATGTATTTTATATTTGTATTTGTGTTTGATTGTGTTGTGCAGGACATCGCTACATTTCAACTAGTGTTTGGACACCAAAGCATGTCAACCGAATGCTAGCATGATCAGAAGAATTACTCATAAAATTATAGCAAGCATCCTAATGTTGCGGATGCTAGGAGGCAATGTCCGGACATAAGGGCAGATTCACATGACCCAAGAGTTCCTAACCATGTGGAGTTTCGTTAGGCATTCAGATAATATAAACATTTGCGCAGTGTAAGGTGTGGATGATAAGAAAAACAAGTGAAGAGAACATGAATTTTCTAGATGATGTCTAAATGCTAGTTAATAAAAATTAAGCTATTGGAGCCTTTATAGCAAGGATAATTTGGGGAGAAAAGGGGGCACTGGCTACTTTCGTGAATGCCTATAAATAAGAGTTGTAGGATAGATTTTTGAGAGAGAGAGAGAGAGAGAGAGAGAGAGAGAGAGAGAGAGAGAGAGAGAGAGAACCTAAATTGTAGAAATTAGTTTAGTTCATTTCTCCATTTACGTTCTTGCAAATCCTTGTGTGGGAAATGAGTAGTGTCATTGTAGATTAAGTTAGCATATATTTATAAGGCACTACCCATGTGTTTATCAATGTTATCAAAACCGAATCAAGGTTTGACCCAGACAAACTAGGGGGTTAGGAGTCGAGGGGTCGAACTGGGATCACAAAAAAGTGAAAATAAAAGGGATAAATTTAATTATGAAAAGCCAATATATACAACATCAGTCAAATAAATCTATATTTGGATTAAATTCATCAATTAATTATTAAATAAGCATGAAATAATGATTATATTTTATAAATTTATAACAAAGTATCAATAAATATTTAAATTTCTAGTTATTTATTTTGTTTTTTATTCGGCCCGGGTTAACCGGTCTGGGTTTCTCGGTTTGACCACCTAGGTCAACTTGGGTTTCGTCATTTCGATGCAAAAACGAGTCATATGCGAGACTCGGTCCAGCATTAGTGGCGGTTTTGGTTGAATCGGCTGGTTCGAGACGATTTTAACAAATGTTTATAATGTGTTTTTGTTGAGTCTTTATGTGAGTGAATAAGTAATGCC
This sequence comes from Combretum micranthum, assembly GCA_024138025.1. Taxonomy (NCBI): domain Eukaryota; kingdom Viridiplantae; phylum Streptophyta; class Magnoliopsida; order Myrtales; family Combretaceae; genus Combretum; species Combretum micranthum. Next base: position 896,698 of record JAMXBD010000149.1, on the reverse strand, counting down.
TTATGAGTGTGTTATTGTGTGTAAAAGACACAACTCATGTGTTGTTGTGATGTAGGTCATTGGGAGCATTTGTTTGTGATTTAATGAATTGCATGTGAAATCCTCCATTACGAGGCAATTGTGGGATCATGGGGACTAAGAGGCGGACCGAATTCCATGTTAAATTTGGCAATGTCATTCTCAATCCTTTATCTCTTTATTTATGTTTTTTTTTATCATATATTATTTAAATTGTTGAAATTGCATAGATTGGGATTGAAATTGTAAAAGATATAAAGGTTGAGATAATTAAGCTTTAAAATTTGAATAGAAACCTCCACTTGAGTTTTTGCTAGGGCATTAGATTGACTTTACACAGTCTTCTGGCTTAGAATATATAACATTTAATTCATTAAGTTTACAAATATAATACCTAAGGAAATAAGACAAAAGAATAAAAAGGAAAAAAAGAAAGGTAAAATGAGAGAAGGGATTATTGAAAAAAATGAAACATGAAATATACTTTATGGCTTCTTATGGATTGAAGGTTTAGTCAGTACCAATATATTTACTTTTTCCCTCTTTTTGGTAGAACATAGAAAATATGAATCTAAATTGTTTTATATTTATTATTATTAGTCAATAATTTATGAGTGTACATGGAATTTGTAGTTTATACCTTATATACCTTAAAGAATAGATTCTAGAGTTGGAACGTAATCTATACATGTACCTTACCAATGGGAATAGGCTCTAGAAAATTATATCCATAAACTAGTTTGTGACCTTCAATACTTACCTAGGATTTATTTGACTAAGCAAGGTATTATAAGGTACACGCTACAACCAATTTACCTGGTTAACCATATTATAGAATTTATAAAGTTTTCTTTTGATTATTACAAAAATCAACTTTTGAGATAAATTTTGATAATTTGAATCAATCAATATTTTGATAATATTTCCTTCGTTTAAAATCTAACTCATATGGCACAAAGGTTGTCAAACTCATTATTCTATAGAGAATCATTAGAGGGTTTTTGGAATCGAAACGTAGAATCGAAGTGTAAAAATTGTATTTCTATAACTTATGCAACATAATCTTGAAGAACTATATATATGCTTATAGAAGTCATAAAAAATTTGAAATTCATAATAGCTCACACATCTAGAATTTTAGAAGTGAGATAAGAGAGGCAAAAAATAGAAAAGTATACATGAGAGAAGAGATAGGTAGAAAACATGAAGTAAGAAATGTTTTAGGGTTTTTCTATCAGTGATGTGTTCAAATTATTGGTTATATGTTATTCATTTTGATAGAAGTTATAAGACATATTATTTTACTTTTTTTGTTACTATTTGATAAATTTTACATAGTGGCTATAAGAAACCTTATAAAATTGTAATCTTAGAGTACAAATTCCATGTGGTTATGGTATAAAGACATTATATTTGGCTTTAGAAGTAGGTTCCTAAAAATTATAACTAAAACAATCTATGAAATTATGACATTTAATAAACACTTAGAACTTACTTAATTTAATAGAAATTATAGGATAAGAGGTACTAGAGAGTTGCCCTTGAATCATCCCTGCCTAGCATTCCCAAATTATTTGACTTCACCATAATTTAACTTCAAAATTTGATTTTTGTTAACTCATATCATATCCAAATGTGATAGAACCGTCAAAATTATTAATATTTTATTTATTATATTTATTTTAACGGTTAGGTGGTTGGCTGGATAGTCCCATTGACAGGCCTATAGAAACTTTCTTAGTGAGAAATTCTCTAATCTCGTTATTAATTTTGACAGGACCGGCCCCATAAGCATTCAACATCTTATACCATACCCAATTGTGATAAAACCATTAAAATAGTTAACGTTTTAATTATTATATTTATTTTAATGATTGATAGTTGACTGGACTCTCATCGATTGAATCGTGGAAACATCCTTAGTTAGTATCAATTTTAATTTCAATATGTCCATGCTGTAATAAAATTACAAGATGTAGATCCACCTCAATATGACCAAGAAAGGATACTGCTATGTTAAAAAAATATTGTGCTATTTCTTAGAAATTTCACATGTGATTATTTTAATTAATTATTTTTCTAACATCTATAGTATAGGTATGACGTCCGCTAATAAATTAAAAAGAAAAGGAATCTAGAAACAATGGAGCTGTCAATTCTCAATTGCACAATGGGACCTTTTTTTCCATGAGCTTGGTAATAATTTCCAAGGTGGAAGAAGCAAAATGACTTGTAGCGTGGATTTAAGTTCACAACCTCTTCAACCAGGACACATACTTTTGACCACTCAATCAAATTGTTCATGATGTAAAATTCTATGTCTGAAAAAGATAAAATTTGATTGACTTGATAAGCGGAAGATCTTCTTCTTTTTAAACATGGAAATAGGAGGCTAGGAGCACTGACATACATAACATTTTATAGTTTCGTGGTATTGTTAATAGGGTTTGTTTCACTTCAACTGTGTTGTCGTTATACGAAATACTTAATATATCGATTATCATATTAATATATTTTAATAATTAAATAATTAAAGAGTTAATTATAAAAATATTATTTGTATTTTAGTTAATTTATAAATATATGATATGTGTTAATTTTTTTGATAAATAAGTAATCTAAGTTTCGTATAAAAGTGTCAATCTAATTAATTTTATTAGATGATAAAAAAGTAACATGAGTCATGTGTTTATAAATTAATCAAAATACATATAAGATTTTTATAATTAACCCATAATTAAATTGATTAGACAATCTTATTGACTGAGCATGGAAATTCCTAACATATCCATACACTCATAAAGATCAATGTAAAGTTCCTAACATGTCCATAAACTCATCAATATCAAACTATGTATACGTTTGTAGAAGTAGATTAATAAATCGTGCAGCTGCATTATGGTACTTATAACTTTTAAGCATAGTAAATAATCATTTAAATTTAAATAATATAAGAAAGAGACTTACATTAGAATTTTTATTAGATAGATGGAGAAAAAAGTGGAATACAAGAACTAATGGAGAAAGAGGACCAAGAAAAAGAGTGTGAAAATATTATTATATTATACATATTTATAGGGCTATATCAGTCCGATAGACGAAACTTTATATAATTTTAAAAGGACAAAACTATCTTCTCAAACTAGGGTCCCTTTGCATTTAGAAAAAAAAAGTGATCCAAATAATACATGCGATACTTATCTTATATCAACTATATTACCAAATAATAATGAATTCAATTTAATATATACCAAACAATTTACTAATATATATATACTTTTGTTCTTATTTAAGTAATTTTTATATTTCCAATGCGTAGATGTAATTTTTTTTCCTAGTACAATGCAGATGGAGTATTCAAATGTGATTCATCTCACTTAAAAAATCAATATTAGCTCTATTTGGTTCGTCTTATCTTAGTCGTTTCTACATCTTTGTTCTTTTTTGTCATTTTCAATCAAACTGCTTGTCAAGAAAAAGATACGTATGAAAAATATACATTTTTAATTATGAATAAATCAAACAGACTAGATACAGAAAAGATATAAATAAAATATAAATGCAGATAAAATACAAATTATATAAAATAAAAATCAAATAATCGAAATAGATTCTACTAAATTACAAAATCATTGATAGATGTAATATTTCTTTAAACCATATTTTCTCATCGTAGGTAACAATGAATATTGCCACTAATTCCCAATCAATTATGAAAAAACTCAGTTTTTCTTGATTCATAAATTATCGGTCGATATATTTAGATCTTTTAAATATTTTATATGTTATTATGATGTCATTTTTTTCCTTTATAATTTCAACAACTAAATACATTATAGCATTTTAAAAGAATAAATCCAAAGAAATTGAGATGGTCTAAAGGGGGAGAATCCATTTACTATTCAAGAGTATTGTGATATGCAAAGCATAATACCAAACTTATGATACAAATCTTGCATGGAGTTTTTACGAAAATACCATGTTCCTATCATTTTCATAATATAAGATTAGTCTCATTGATTATTTAATTGTTTAGGTTCATACCACCTATAATTACAAAATTAAAATACTTAATATATCACTTAATGGTAACATAATTACATGAACCGTAAAAATTCCCAATATTATAAGTTTACATTTATTTGTTACCCGTGTAATATTCCGGTCATATTTTAAGAGATATGAAGAAACATGGACCATGTGATCCGTGCATGAACAATTGCGTGAGTAACTAAATCTGTCTAAGCGCGTTCCTATATGCTATATGGTTGTATTATGAGGGGCAACAATATTCCACCGTAAATGTTACGTTTGGTTTATTTTTTTTAAAATCACTTTAATATTATTTCATTTATAATATTATGTATATATCTAGAATAAAAATTATATATATTGTGCTAATTAGCAAATTAGCAAATCTTTTAGTCAAAAGATAGAATAGAAATTCTTTTTACCTATTGCAAGTGGAAAATTCTATAATATTTTCTTTTAAAAAAATAGTGACGAATAAGTTAATAACTATTTGAGAATATAAAAAGGAAAATGACAATTTTGTTTCAATAAACCAAATATAATTCAAATGTATTGGTGCGCGTATTGTGAATAGGTTTTTTTTTTTTTTTTTTTTCCTTATAAAAAAAAAAGAAAAGAAGATATCTCTAGTCTTTAGGCATGCCAAAACCGTAGAAGTACATAGCAAAGAATTTTTTTTTTTAATTTTTTTGTATTATGTGCTATATATATAATATTGATAAAATTTTGATATGTACTTAAGGATGGGAAGTTGTTTTGAAAAAATTACCATTTGAATTTTGTATATAATGTGTATATTAAAATTTTATTAAAACCTATGTACCACATATATATATATATATATATATAATATTGTATATGTTAGCTAAAGAAACTTTTTGTTGGGGGTTAAAAAAAAAATCCAATGAGCGTGATATGCCCATATTAGGTAGGTGGAGTGCATGTACTAATTAATTATAAACAGATAGAGAAAATTGCGCATAATTTTCATAAAACTAACCACATAAAAATTGGTCCTTCACATGCTAATTTATTTAGAGCATCTTTATTTCTAGATTGCTTAAGAAGTTGTTTAAAGTACCATGTTAGCATATGAAGCAACTCTTTTTTTATTCCTGGTACTTTTTTTGGGGCCAATTACAGCGGGAGGGAGGGAGGGAGGGAGGGATTCAAACTTGAAACTTATCACATGAGAGACCATAGGAGATGTCACTAGACCACAAGGCCATTGACTTTTTTTTTAAGAAAAAAAATTTGTAGGTCTTATTTCACTTTATTATCTTAAAATAATGTTAATATTTTTTTTTATAAATATTAAATAAGTATGAAATGACCAATGAGATGAGGAGTAAGATTGTTGTTTTTTGTAAAAATTAAATAAGTGTGAAAGGATCAATAGGATGAGGAGTGAGAGATTACTTGCTTAAGCAACTTTGGTTGCAACCCAACGAGCAGCTCACCTTATTGCATAAACAATTATCATACCATCCATATCTCTTGAAATTTCCACTAAGTACTTAAGGATAAAGAGACTCTTACAGCATTCACATCCATAAAGAACTCCATAAGATCCTTAACATGCTATATTAACATTTCAAAGGCCTTTCCTTATCAAGGATTTTACTACTTTATCTATAACATTTTTCAAATGAGTTTTTTCACTTCCTTTTAAGTTTTTGTATGTCTCGTTTATTTATTTACTTTTTTTGGGCATTATTGCCGAATTGATTTGTTAATAGCTTCACACAATTGTCAATCTTCATGGTTTCACATCTCATAATGAATCTTATAATGTCCCATATCATTGATGAGAAAAAAATGCATCACATCTTTGAAAATAATTTTTTTTATTTAATATCTTAAAACTCTTTCATCCTTTATTACAGATAGAGTCTATTAATAGAATAAAATAAAATCTAATACTCTAGGAAACTAAAAAAATCGATATCTACAAATAGATACCAATCCCCAATTAAAAAAATTGTAATAACTAAATCATAACTATCCTAACTAACATAAAATAAATTGTTTAAGTTTTTATCCAATACAATTTATTATATGAATTGTTATATTTATTTCAATAGCTTGGTGATGCGTTGAACAATCTCATTGACTACATCCTAATAATTCCCTTACAGACAGTATATATGTGGAATGCCCATAATTTTTTTCCCCCTTTCATAATTCTATTAAGTGCATCGCTTTTGCTAAGTTTTCTTGTGAACCCCTTTATCATTGGTCATGATCATCCATGGTAGCTCCTCCTATCATAGCCTGACTCTAAATATGGTGTATACACATTCATCAGTGTTCAAATTTTGACCACAGCAGTTGTTTCTCCATGCAGCTTTATCTTGGGTCATTCACGAAAAAAACATCCTCTTATTATGTAAGGGAAATGAAAGACAAAATCTTCAAATTTCTTGATGTAAATTAAATCACATGAAAAGGATAGAATTATAATGTCACCAGTTTGACCATCCACCTCACTTAAACCTCAACCATCATCAACAGATTTAAAAAAAAAATTGTGAAAATATTTTTCTTTTTTACTTTTTTAATTTGTTAGAAGATTAATTATTGTAATTATTATGTGATACATATTTGAGACAACTGCGGTTTGGCACAATATATAGAGAGTTCCTTGTCACCTCTCTGTAAAGGAAATTATGATGAAAAAAATGTCATAATGAGGGTTGTTCTTTGGTGGGCGATCATAAACATGTTTGATCCGTCTGAGGTATGATATTTACACCTATGTTTCCCCTCCCATAAGGAAAAAACAAGTGCTGTTCCTGCACTGCCCATGTTTAGGCCCAGAACAACTTTCACAAATGGAAAATGCATGTTATAATCAATGTAGTCAAATATGAATTGATCGGTTTGGTTCAACCCAGTTAAATCTGACCCGACCTTGGAAATGGTTTAATATAACCACAGTTCAACTCTAGTTGATTTTTTATCTTTTAGTATATCTGGGTCAAATTTCAGGCCAGATGTACAACACTGATTATAATGTTATAATATATGTAAATAATGTTTGTTTATTCCTTAATTTAAATAGTGAGAAATAAAATGGTATAAGATGTCGTGTGTACAGATAATGTATGTTTGTCTACAAATGAAAATAGAAAATGTATTTAAAATAGAGTAATTACAATTGTAATGAAGTGTTAACAAACTTTTTTTTTTTTTTTTCCAGGTAGCATCGCTTAAAAAGATAACCCCATTCATTTGGATTTGGAAGCAAATTTACCTCCTTTACGTTGTAATTATTTATATTGGACGGTAACCGGTGAGATAAGCTATTTGGGATGTATTTATATTTATTTATTTTACATGTAAGTATGGTGTTGATGTTTGCATTCGTCAGTTGCATTATTTCGGTATATATAGCATTCTAGACATTGCTTTCGTAGATGTTACACTAAAAGTTTTAGCAAAAATATATATAAATAAATAAGGAAAAATTAAATCACCTTCGCGTGTTTGTACTTACTTTAATAATGTGGCATCTGTGGACTGATAAAACACAATACAAAACATAGAAATAATTCTTGTTTGCACAAGATTCTTGTGTTGCGAATCATTGAAGATCTTATGAATCTTGAATTCACTGTGTAAAAAAACAAATTTTAAATAATGAATACTTATTTATGGATATTATTAAAGTTTCAATCTTTTGTTTAAATAAGTCCTCATGAAGATCATTTGGAACTAAATATAGATGGTAGCTTGAGTGGGGGGAGGAGGGAGATCCTCTGGAAATGTAAAGGAAACACAATATGTGGTCTTTTGGTTTCGCCTTTTACTATAGGTTTATTGAATGAATTGACTTTGTGGCTTTAATTGAAAGTTTAGGATATTGCAATTATACAACTTCTTATGTCGTCAATGGCTTTGTGGCCTAGTTGCATATTTCTGGTTTTTCAAATGAGAAGTATTGGATTCGATTCTCTCCTGCCCATTGCAATGACAAAAAAGAACGACTTCTCACATTTTCTTATTGAAACGAACTCTCTGGCAACAGTTGTGTTGGGAGAAAGAGTTCTTTATTACTTTAGATTTCCAACTAGATAGAGACTATAAAAGAATTATCTCCGTTTTATGTTTTTCTTAGGGGTCAATGATGTCTATTATATATGTTTGCCCCCATTTATTGATCCTTGGATTAGGAGCACTTTTTAGTACTTTCTCGTTTAGTTTTATACAAATACAAGTATTTTTGGTAAGGGGAGTAGTTCTCCTTTATTTCTTTTTATACATGAACGGGTATATGTAATTATTGTAGAGGTAAGGTTTTACATCCCTTTAACCTTGTTTTTGTATTTATAAAATTTGGGGTTGACATCCTCCTCCTGTGAAACCTTGTTTCATATTTTAGATGATTGTTATATAAAAATAAGTTATGTTGGACGGTTATTTAGGTGATTATTTAATTATTTATATTGTTAGGCAACCTATGGATGCGGTTTTCATTAAGAAGGGGGGAAAAAAAAGCGATCCATTTAATGGGGAAATATGGGCCATAGATTCATAAGAAAATGCTGAATGAATAATTATAAGTAGCATTTACTAAAAATCATTAATAGTTCGTTTTAGGCATTGGACAATAAAACTCCCCCGATATTGGTTTCAAATTTTTGTAAGTGTCTTAGAGTTAAAAAGTAGACTCTGTAGCATATCCGCCTTTCTTCCTTTATGCGCCTTTCCTTTAATGTTTTAATTAAATTGATGGGACATATACTTTCGGTTCAATTACATGGTAGGTATATAAGTTTTGTAATTATATTGTCTGTGAATTCGCATTGCTAATATTTCTAATATTTTTGGCTCAACTTTTGTTAATAATTATTTTTAAAAGAAACATCTCATCATTACAAACTCAAATCCAACCCACAAACACTAACCCTACTTTGAGTTGCCTCTTACCAAAAATTACCTTCAAGAATACTCTCTCCACCCTCGTACCTCTCAAAGCTAAGTGTATACTCTTTGTCTCTCTGGTATATTGCTATTAGCAAGGGTTTCTGTTACTAAGGTGTGCTCTTGTGTTTTGCAATTATGACTCAAGCACTTTAAGTGGCTTGAAGACTTCTATCTCAAAATGAGACTCAATATTTGTGTTAATAGTGGGATATCTCCTTTTCCATTCATCATTCTTTATATAGCAGTCTATGTAGCTTTAGAACTGCTATATTAGTTACATATTGTTAGAGATACCACTTTAACTATGACTATTTTATTTATTGTTGTTACATAAATTAATCATCAATAAATTTTTGCTATGCATGTAACTATTTTCTAGTTATGTACAAAACTGTCTTGTTCATCCAACTAGACGTAGACATGATTCGGTTTTGAACCGGGAACCGAATCAAAATCGGAATCATCACCGGTGGTTCCAGAACTGAAACCAGATTGGTTGATCGGTTCCAAAACTGGTTATGGAACTGCCGGTTTCACGGTTCCTAGGCGGTTCTTTAGCCTAGAACCAATAGAATTGAAAAAAAAAGAAAAAAATATTAAATATATAATTATTAATATTTAAATTATTTCATATAAATAGTAAAATTTATTATTTATTCATAATTTTTAATATATTATTATCAACAATACAAATAAACATAGCTCACAATAATATATAATTAGTTTAAATAAACTTCTCCTAAAAGCAAATTTTATTTTCATAATAATGTGAGACTATTTTTTACATTGTAATTTTCTTTTTTATCTTCTAGATTATTTTACAATATCATAACACTAACTATAATTGATATTGAATGTGCATACATGCATATAAATGTGTATTCTAAATAAAATTTTAAAAATTTTTGTTAAATAATTAATACTTTTAGATCCAATAATTTTTTTGACTTTAAAATTTATTTTATTTTAAATTAAAATTTATTTTTTTAAAATAGACAGTTCTATGGTTTCAAAATCGGAACCGGACCGAAACTGTGGGAGACAGTTCTGGTTCCGATTCCGATTCGGTTCTATTAAAAAACTGTGACAATGTCTACATCCAACTAGGTTTTGATCTCTATCTTGAATTTTTGCTTGTAACAAAAACCAAATAATATATATATATATATATATACATATGTATATATATGTATATGTATTACCCTAGGAAGTCCATTTACTGATCAAAGCCATTGGAGGAATCCGCACGCATTAGACTGGTTGGCTCAAAAGCAAAAAAGTGGCATGCAACACACTTGCGATAAAGGAAAAAGAACTTTTATGGTTTCCTCCCGAAACTATATCGGGAATAATATTATAATTAAATTGATTAAAAGAAAATTAGTATAAAAAATTTAAAGATTTTAGTTAAAATAGATATAAATCATTCAATAATACGATAGGATCGATCCCGTTATACCATCACAGGAACATAAAATTTTCCCTCATTCTAATGCACCTACCAAAAGGATGTAACGGTATAGGTATAGACATCGTTCCAATCTAATAGTTATCTTTCTATAGAATTTTGGAATGGCATTTCGGTTTAGTTTAAAAACTCATTTTGGGTCAAAATCTGAGATTAAGGGTTTTTTTGTTTCATTATATTATGGTAATTTTGACATCATATTTTTTTTTTAAATTTCAAAGAGATGTTTGTCAAGAAACATATATTGATGAAAAAATAATAATTTTACTCATAAACAGACCAAACAGATACGATACAGATATGATATAGATAAATTACAAATACAAATATGATACGGATACGATACAGATAAAAATAAGATAATCCAAACAATTCCTAAAATAAATATTGATGGGAAACCATAAATTAATAAAAAATAATAAGATAATATAGTTTTAATGTTTAAAGTACATACGATACACAATAAAAATAATAAGATAACTAATAACTATTGTTGTTGTTGTTATTATTAAGGAATAAAATAGTGTTGTAATAGGTTGTCATGTATTTATTTATTTTTTATTTTAAGAAATATTTAAAAAATTAATCCAAGTATTAATTGCAATTAATAGTTTGAATTATGAATGATTGTTCAATAGAGTTTTTTTATTATATTTTATATATAAAATTGTTATTATGATTTTAAGTTGCAACTAGATGTTATAATATATATTTTATAATGAATAAGTTTGTAATGTACCAATGGAATGAACGGGTAGTTGGTGATTAGAATAAAGCCTCATAGAAAACTAAATAACTAGACTTTACCTCGCTTGAATATCCAACGGATTTATAAAATGGTATACATTTATAAAACTTAATTAATAAAGAATCAAAATTTGATTTTCCTTTTTCTTTTAAAAAAATTACTTAACTCCCACGGAAAGGGAATCACATTGTCTTCGTCTTCAAACTTCACTTCAACCGCCTTTAAATTGCTAGTCAATAGATTAATTTTAGGTATAGGTGTGGATTGAGTCTGATCTGTGACCCATGATGAACCACTACAGGCAAGTTATACCCATCGGTCCAGCTCGACCGTACAAGTTATGATCAGTTGGGTAACCCGGCAAGTAGGCGGGTCAATCATTTAGAGCTATCAACCTGATAGGTCAAAAGAGTTGTATTTATTAAAAAGAAAATGAAAGAAATAAAAAAAATTAAAGAGTCATGGGTTGACAGCCCTTGACCTGACCCGTGTCATGCTAGGCTGGTTTTGGGTTAGAAGAATCCAGACTAGTAAACTAGTGGGTGCAGGCCTAGTTGACCCAGTACCTATGTCTAATTAAAGATATATTTGGCTTTTTGGTTTGGTGTTAGATCTATATCGGGTTGCTCATCGTTTCCATCTAAGTTCGATAGAAAACAAATGGAAAAAAAAAAATAAAGATTTAATTATTTGGACATATCAAGATTAAATATAAATCAAATACAAATAAAAAAAAAAAACAAATAGTCGAATCATATCCTTAATGGCTGACATGCTAGCGTAAATTCCCACTCTATAGCCACAATCCTCAAACCATACAAAGTCCGTTGTAGATGAGTTATTTTGATAATGACTTTGAAATATACAAGGATTCAATCTTTATCAAGATATTTTTTTTGGGCCAAGAAATCTTTATCAAGATTACTAGGGAAGATTACTAGGTATATAAGTTTTGTAATTATATTGTCTGTGAATTCGCATTGCTAATATTTCTAATATTTTTGGCTCAACTTTTGTTAATAATTATTTTTAAAAGAAACATCTCATCATTACAAACTCAAATCCAACCCACAAACACTAACCCTACTTTGAGTTGCCTCTTACCAAAAATTACCTTCAAGAATACTCTCTCCACCCTCGTACCTCTCAAAGCTAAGTGTATACTCTTTGTCTCTCTGGTATATTGCTATTAGCAAGGGTTTCTGTTACTAAGGTGTGCTCTTGTGTTTTGCAATTATGACTCAAGCACTTTAAGTGGCTTGAAGACTTCTATCTCAAAATGAGACTCAATATTTGTGGTAATAGTGGGATATCTCCTTTTCCATTCATCATTCTTTATATAGCAGTCTATGTAGCTTTAGAACTGCTATATCAGTTACATATTGTTAGAGACACCACTTTAACTATGACTATTTTATTTATTGTTGATACATAAATTAATCATCAATAAATTTTTGCTATGCATGTAACTATTTTCCAGTTATGTATAAAACTGTCTTGTTCATCCAACTAGACGTAGACATGGTTTGGTTTTGAACTGGGAACCGAATCAGAACCGGAATCATCACCGGCGGTTCCAGAACTGAAACTAGACCAGTTGATCGGTTCCAAAAATGGCTATGGAATTACCGGTTTCACGGTTCCTGGGCGGTTCTTTAGCCTATAATCGGTAGAATTAAAAAAAATATTAAATATATAATTATTATTATTTAAATTATTTCATATAAATAGTAAATTTTATTATTTATTCACAATATTTAATATATTATTATCAACAATACAAATCACTACAAGAAATTTTGGTTTTAGAGAAAAAATTCTGTCTCTGAAAGTGAAAAATCTGTCTCTAAAGACTTTCAGAGACAGAATTTCCGTCGCAAATTTCTGTTTCAAAAATCATCGTCGCTAATTCTTTTAGAGACAGATTTATTTTCCGTCGCAAATTTGCTACGGAATTTCTGTCACAAATTTGTCTCTGTTTTATAATTAGTTATTTTTAAATATCCAATTAGTAAATATTAAATAAAATTATTCCGTCGCAAATTTGTCTCTGATTCTAAGACAAATTATTAAAAAAATACACATTTGCCTCTTATTTATCTTTCCCAGGAGGTCACCCATCATAGAATGCTACATACTAAGCACACTTAACATTGAAGTTTTCACAAGCACTAAACCGATAAACCAATTCGTATCTTCATGAGTAAAGTTCCACTACTGTTTATTTAAGAGATACCATAATTTACAATATTATAACTATAAAACATTTTATATATCTTTTATAGTTTATTTTTATTTTATAATTTCACTTTACATATTTATTAAGGATTTTTCATTAATATTTTATTAAAATAATATATAATATTAATATATACAATGTTTACATTTTATAATAATTATTTTAAATTATATATTTATTATAAATATATAATATTTTCAGTAGTAGATTATAATTGTTTTTCCAAATATGATATTATTATTAAAAAATATTATATATTATGTAAATATAAATAATGTTATACATATAAATTTATATATATATATATATATTTAATGATATATAATATAATTATACTTTTTACATTAGTTATTTAATATTTTATATTAAATTAATAAATTGTATATTTTTAATTAATGTGTTTTTTTTTGCACTTAATAAATTATAATATAATGTAAACAATATAAAAATATATTTTTCATTATTATATTAATAAAATAATATATAATACCAATTTAAATATATTTAACTAATTATAAATATATACATATTTTATTACTTAAATATACTATATTTTTACATAGTATATTATTTTTTCCCCAAATATGTTATTATATTTTAAATAAAATATAGTATGTAAATATAAATTATGTAAGATATATATAATAATTTTTTATATTAAAAAATATATGAATAGTCATAATAAATATATAATAAAAAATTATAAATAATATGAATATATATTTTTTATTAATATATTATTAAAATATAATATATTATTTATATATTTGTATATGTTTAAATATACTAAGTTTACATTTTATATTAATTATTTTATTTTACATATATTATTATTGAAATATACTTTATTTTTATTAGTATTTTATGATATTACTTGCATATAACATATTATATTATTATTATACACTATTTTATTAAGTTATATAATTTGAGTTTTTATATAAGTTATTATGTAAAAGAATATATAATAAGATATAAATATAATATTTATGTTTTAAGTACTATTTTTAATTTATACTTTATTATATATAAATATGTATTGTAATGTTAAATATATTATAAATAATATATATATAATTAGTTGTAAATAACAAATGATTATACATATTATAGTTATTATATAATAAAATTAATTTAAAAATATAATATATGTCCTTATTATATAATGCACATTTATATATATTATAAGATATGTATAATTTAAAATAAATTTTAAACATAATTATTTATATATACATATATGTAATAATTTATTTTAGAGATAAATTTGCAACAGAGTTTAAAAAAATAGAAATTGGCGCTAAAATAATTTATTTCCCTCTAAAATCAGAGACAAATTTGCAACGGAAAAATTTTCGTCGCAAATCAATGTGTAATCCGTCGCAAATTCCGTTGCAAAAGCATATAAAAATTAGAAGATTATTCATAATTCATTTCATCATAAATCCGTCGCAAATCTGTCTCTAATTCATTCTTTTAGAGACATAAATTTTCCGTCGCAAATTTTCTGTCTCTAAAGGCTAGTTTTCTAGTAGTGAATAAACATAGCTTAAAATAATATATAATTAGTTTAAATAAACTTATCCTAAAAGCAAATTTTATTTTTATAATAATGTGAGACTATTTTTTACATTATAATTTTCTTTTTATCTTCTAGAGTATTTTACAATATCATAATACTAACTATAATTGATATTGAATGTGTATACATGCATATAAATGTGTATTCTAAATCAAATTTTAAAAATTTTGGTTAAATAATTTAATACTTTTAGATCCAATAATTATTTTGACTTTAAAACTTATTTTATTTTAAATTAAAATTTATTTTTTTAAAACAGACAGTTCCGTGGTTTCAAAATTGGAACCGAATCGAAACTGTGGGAGATAGTTCTGGTTCCGGTTCCGGTTCTGATTCGGTTCGATTCAAGAACTGTGACAATGTCTACATCCAACTAGGTTTCGATCTCTGTCTTGAATTTTTGCTTGTAACAAAAACCAAATAATATATATATATATATATGTATTACCCTAGGAAGTCCATTTACTGATCAAAGCCATGGGAGGAATCTGCACGCATTAGACTGGTTGGCTCAAAAGCAAAAAAGTGGCATGCAACACACTTGCGATAAAGGAAAAAGAATTTTTATGGTTTCGTCCCGAAACTATACCGGGAATAATATTATAATTAAATTGATTAAAAGAAAATTAGTATAAAAAATTTAAAGATTTTAGTTAAAATAGATATAAATCATTCAATAATATGATAGGACCGATCCTGTTATACCATCACAGGAACATAAAATTTTCCCTCATTCTAATGCACCTACCAAAAGGATGTAACGGTATAAATATAGACATCATTCCAATCTAATAGTTATCTTTCTATAGAATTTTGGAATGGCATTTCGGTTTAGTTTAAAAACTCATTTTGGGTCAAAATATGAGATTAAGGGTTTTTTTTTTTTGTTTCATTATATTATAGTAATTTTGACATTATATTTTTTTTTTTAAATTTCAAACAGATATTTGTCAAGAAACATATATTGATGAAAAATGATAATTTTACTCATAAATAAACCAAACAAATACGATACAGATATGATATAGATAAATTACAAATACAGATATGATACGGATACGATACAGATAAAAATAAGATAATTCAAACAATCCCTAAAATAAATATTGATGGGAAACCATAAATTAATAAAAAATAATAAGATAATATAGTTTTAATGTTTAAAGTACATACGATACACAATAAAAATAATAAGATAACTAATAACTATTGTTGTTGTTGTTATTATTATTATTATTACTATTAAGGAATAAAATAGTATTGTAATAGGTTGTCATGTATTTATTTTTTTTTAAGAAATATTTAAAAAATTAATCCAAGTATTAATTGCAATTAATAGTTTGAATTATGAATGATTGTTCAATAGAGTTTTTTATTATATTTTTTATATAAAATTGTTATTATGATTTAAGTTGCAACTAGATGTTATAATATATATTTTATAATGAATAAGTTTGTAATGTAACAATGGAATGAACGGGCAGTTGGTGATTAGAATAAAGCCTCATAGAAAACTAAATAACTAGACTTTACCTCGCTTGAATATCCAACGGATTTATAAAATGGTATACATTTATAAAACTTAATTAATAAAGAATCATAATTTGATTTTCCTTTTTCTTTTAAAAAAATTACTTAACTCCCACGGAAAGGGGAGCACATTGTCTTCGTCTTCAAACTTCACTTCAACCGCCTTTAAATTGCTAGTCAATAGATTAATTATAGACATAGGTGTGGGTTGAGCCTGATCTGTGACCCATCATGAATCACTACTGGCAAGTTATGCCCATCGGTCCAGTTCTACCGTACAAGTTATGATCAGTTGGATAACCCGGCAAGTAGGCGGGTCAATCATTCAGAGCTATCAACCCGATAGGTCAAAAGAGTTGTATTTATTAAAAAGAAAATGAAAGAAATAAAAAAAAATTAAAAAGTCATGGGTTGACAGGCCTTGACCTAACCTATGTCATGCTAGGCTCGTTTTGGGTTAGAACAATCCCGACTAGTGAACTGGCGGGTGCAGGCTGAGTTGACTTAGTACCTATGTCTAATTAAGGATATATTTGGCTTTTTGGTTTGGTGTTAGACCTATATCAGGTTGTTCATTGTTTCCATCTAAGTTCGATAGAAAACAAATGGAAAAAAATAAAGATTTAAATTATTAGACATATCAAGATTAAATATAAATCAAATACAAATAGAAAAAAAAAAAAAAAAACAAATAGTCGAATCATATCCTTAGTGGCTGACATGCTAGCGTAAATTCCCACTCTATAGCCACAATCCTCAAACCATACAAAGTCCGTTGTAGATGAGTTATTTTGATAATGACTTTGAAATATACAAGGATTCAATCTTTATCAAGATATTTTTTTGGGCCAAGAAATCTTTATCAAGATTACTAGGGAAGATTCCTCATCGATACACATGAAGCCTCACATCACCGCTAAGTTAAAATCCAAGAGCTGACACGGCCTATGCTTCTAAATCCTTCTGGTTGCCATTTCCCTGGTTATGCCGCTTGGCTGCTTTTCTAAATATAGAACCTTCGCCATCCTAGATTATACCATATACCACAGATCCATGAGATTCCTCCAGAGAGAAAAGCAAATACGCATCATACACCACATATCACATACGCGGAGTGTATAGATATTAATAAAATTTTGACATATAGCATATAATATGCGATGTAGAAGCATGAACAAATTAATCAATCAATCTGAATTCAGATTAATTTTAGAAACTATTGTTACTAGAATCTAAGTAACACCCAAATACACAAACAATTGAATACACACACAAATACACGTAATTTGGAGCAATGATATTTTTGCATTTTTCATATCTTTTTTAATTGCTTGAATACATATATTTATATTGTAATTTGCTCCCTAGATAACATAATAGGATCCGTGGCATGTGCAACAATCTGCCACATCACTTTTTGGTTATAACAACTATAACAACAAATATTAAAATATCTTTACTATACCGTATTCTAAATTTGTCTAAGGCTTATATAGGCCTTTACTCTTTTTGCCCAAAACTTAAGCCCTCTGATGGCCCAAAATGATTTCCCTTCGGCCCACCCTCTTCACAATTAAGATCAGATAATTTAGTATCCGATCATAACTCATGTGTAGATACTTCCACTTCACCTTTTCTTCCATCCAGCTCACTTCCTTGCTTCGAAAACCCTAGTTGATCTCTGTCACTTTGTATTCCCACTTCCAATTGATTTACCCTCGTTACAATCCCAAAATCCCTTGTCCACAAGGGACAATTAGGAAACCTCAGCTTCAACTTGCTAAAAAACTCCAATGTAGATTTTGAAGGCGAGAGATTTTTCCAAGAGATAAGTAACATAGTCTCTGCTTTATTCTCTCTTCACCATCTTTCGATCTAAGATGGCCAGAGGTTCTAACACTTGATCTTTTTGTTCTATAGGTAGAGGAGGTGCCCTATTTGGTCGAGATCCATGGTAGCGCTTCAGCTGGGAAACGTGGAAAGTATGGTGGATAGCAGCTTCAGGGGGCAGATCTAGCTTGTAAGCTACTTCTCCTGCTCATTCTATGACTTTATATGGTTCGTAGTATTTTTGAACTAGTTTCTGTCCTTTAATATGTCCGAGTGATCCTTGCCTGTAGGGCTGTAGTTTAAGCAAAGCCCAATCCCCAATTTTAAACTCTTGTTCACTCCTTTTCTTGTCACACACCTGTTTCATCCTCTGCTGAGCTCTCCGTAGACGGAACTTTAACATCCTTAGCATCTCCTCTCTATGTGTCAGTATACTGTCTACAGTTGCATTTCGTGTATCTTTGGGAACATAGGGTAGATGTAATGAGGGTGGGTACCCGTATAATATCTGAAAAGGGGTGAATTTAGCATTGGTGTGATAGTTGGTGTTGTACCACCACTCCGCCAAAGGTATGAAATGACTCCATCGGTTAGGAAATTCTTCTGTCATACATTTAAGATAAGTCTCTAAACATTTATTGACCACTTCCGCCTGTCCGTCGGTTTGGGGGTGGTAAGAAGTGGACAAGTTGAGGGATACTCCTTGCAAGCTCAAGAACTCCTTCCAAAAAGAGCTCACAAAAATAAGGTACCTATCGCTAGTAATGGTCTCGGGCATTTCATGCAACTTATACACCTGCTCCAAGTATAAGTGAGCCACCTGCAAAGCTATGTAAGGGTGATATGGAGTCATAAAATGTGCATATTTACTTAACCTATCCACCACTACCAGAATCACTTCTTTTCCGTTTGATTTAGGAAGCCCTTCTATAAAATCCATAGTAACATCTTGCCAACACTCATTAGGCACCGATAGTGGTTGTAGCAACCCAAGATAAGCTACATTTTCAAACTTAAATTTCTGGCAAACATCACAACATCTCATAAGCTGTCGGACCATTCTTTCCAACTTAGGCCAGTAAAAAACTGTAGCAATCCTTTTATAGGTTGCTTGTGATCCGGAGTGACCACCCAAAGCCCCACCATAATACAAAGTCAATAACTTTTTGCTTAGCTCCTCAGACGGACCCACTACTACGTTACCCTTTTTTCTTAACACTCCTTGGTACCAATTGAAATGTTTGATCTCTTGCCCACTCTTTAGCTGCTCAATAACCTTGCTATACCCCTGGGGTAAATTCCAGCTCCCTTTAATCTCTTCCATTAACTCAGGAATGGTAACTTGAATTGAAAGCTGGTTTAACTGTGTTCCTCCACGCCTGGACAAGGCATCAGCTGCATTGTTGGATTTCCCACTCTTAAATTCGATCGAGTAGTCTAAACCCAATAATTTAGTGAGCCATTTCTATTGACTTAGTGTTACCATTTGCTGTTCCAGCAAATACTTGAGAGATTGGTGATTTGTCCTTATCATAAACTGCCTCCCTAACAAATAGTATCTCCACTTATGAATGGCGTACACTAAAGCTAATAATTCCTTGTCATAAACTGAAATTCCTCTATGCCTTGGTGCAAAGGTTGCTAATATAAGCAATCAGGTGACTCCCTTGCATCAACACTGCTCCTATCCCATCCCCACACGCATAAGTTTCAATAATGAATTTTCGTGTGTAATCTGGTAAACACATAACTGAAGATTTAACCAGGGCTTCTTTCAACTTATCGAATGCTCCTTGAGTATCTGAGTTCCAGCAAAACTGATCCTTACGAAGCAAATTCGTAAGTGGCTTAGCAATGATCCCAAAACCATGTATAAACCTCTTGTAGTAACCTGCTAACCCAAGGAAGCCCCTTAGCTATTGACATTAGTAGGAGTTGGCCAACCCACTATTGCTTCTATCTTCTTTGGATCAGTTGCCACCCCATGCTTAGAAATAATGTGACCGAGGTGATCAATTTGATCTACCCCCAAGGCACATTTACTTCTCTTAAAATACATCTTCTTTGCCTTCAATACTTCAAACACTAGTCTTAGATGAACCTTATGTTGATCCAAATCAGAACTGTACACTAAGATATCGTAAAAAAAAAATAGAACCAACTTCATCAAGTAGGGTCTAAACAACTCATTCATGAGACCTTGAAAGGTAGAGCGAGCATTGGTTGACCCAAAGGGCATGACTAGGAACTCATAGTGCCCGTCATGAGTCCTAAATGCTGTCTTATAAATATCATTCAAGTGCATTAAGATCTGATGATACCCAAACCATAGGTCCAATTTACTAAAACAGCTTGCCCGATGCAACTCATCAAATAAATCTTCAATGATAGGTATAGGGAACCTATCTTTTACAGTCAACCTGTTAAGATCCCTATAATCTACACACAAACGCCATGTATTGTCCTTTTTCTTAACTAACACAACCGGGGAAGAGAACGGAATATGGCTGGGGCGTATGATACCACTTAGGCGCATTTATTTAATCATGTCCTCTAATACTGTCTTCTGTATAGAAGAATAGTGATGGGGTCTCAAGTTAACAGGGACTGTTTCATCATGCAAATGGATCCTGTGATTATATGTCCTATTTGGGGGTAAAGATTTTGGCTCCTCAAATAAGTCACAAAATTCTTCTAACAGCTCAGTCATGTTGGGATGCATGCATTGTTCACTCATAGGATCATTAACAGATAAGGAATTACTTACTACCTAGCATTGCATCGTGAGTGTAGGACTATAAGTGGACAATAGAGTTGTCAGTACCTTATCATTAACTAGAGTGAGTACCTCTTGGAGTGTACAAGTTAGCACCTTCTACTGAAATTCCATCTTCAATCGATTGAAGTTCTAATGCACCGTCCGCAGTATGACTAACCAGGGCATGCCTAAAATCAGATCATAAACGGTTAGTGGTAGTGCATAAAAATCAGAGTTGAACTCTACTTTATCCATCCTCCAGTAGAATTGTTGGACCATGTAGCTATTGTAGATCTTAGCTTCATTAGCTAGATTGACAGTTACTGGTTCAATCCATGTCATACTAGATTGCAAACTCTTGGCTAGTTCCTCCTCTATAAAATTAGACGAACTTCCAGTGTTAATGAGGATGCTCATCTTCTTCTTCTTAAAATACCCCCTAACGCACATGCTATCTGCCAAATTATTACTGTCTTCCCTTATAGCACACAGTGTTAAGGAAGCTAAATCCTCCTCCAGCTTCACAAGCTCCTCATCAACAGAGACTTGCTCCTCTTCCACTTCGTCTTTACCCATAGCCTGGAACAAATGCTTCGTCACACCAGAAGCATTTTTTCTTCCTTCTTTTCTCATCCAATTCATTAGGGGAGAATTTGCGAATGTTCCTGACAGTGTTTGTACTTTAGACTGAGGTTCTGTTTGGGTTACTAATGTGTGGACTTTGGTTTTGCTGTGGCGGCGGAATTAGTTGGTGGATGATGTAGATTTTTGTGTTTTTATCATGGTTTTGGTGGTAGTGTTGGTGGCTTCTTAAAGTTTGGCAAGTGTATAGGCTTGGGACAGAGTACTAGGTTGGAACATGCATATGGGGTATTGAATTTCTGGTTATAAGCCACTAAGGAAGCAGCTTGTCAATTGGGTTTCAGTGAGTTAGTTATAAGCGGATAAGTGTATGAATTGGTCTAAGTAGTCCTGTAAGGCATCTATTTGCTGTAGTTCCTTGAGTTCGGCCATGGACCTTCGTAGGCTCGTTCATTGAATCTAGCTTGCAGTGCATTGGTCAACTCCTCCCAAGAAATGGGGTTTGTATCAGTTCTCAGTTTTGAGTAGGAAACATACCTATCATAAGCCTTCTCATCCAAGTACATGATGGCCACCTTTGCTCTAAGATGAATTGGTGTGTCATCCAGCATGAAAAATTGCTCAGCCTTCACTATCCAATTCTTGATATTGTCACCACTAAAAGTGGGAAAGTCAATCTTGGTACTACGCATGGGTAACTGGTAGTTACTAACCATGCTGTTACCAGACAAGGCACTACCATCCACCTTCTCCAACGTACTGGCTACCTCAGAAATCTTAAGGGAACGGGGCATTGCTTCCATCTCCTTAGTCTTTCCCTTAAGCTGGTTTTTGATTTCTTCGATTACCTTAGATTGCTGCTCTAAGGCTGTTTGTTACGTTTGCAAGGCTTCAGAAAAGAGCTTAACCCAGTTATCTTGCTTGTCATTTTGCTTCTTCAACAAATTCTTCATGGACTCCTCCATCCTCTTAAACTCTCGGGTGCCCTCAGCCATTAGTACTAGCTCCTACAAGTGGCTCTGATACCAATTGCGATGTGGAAGCATGGAAAAATTAATCAATCAATTTGAATTCAGATTAATTTTAGAAACTATTGTTACTTGAATGCAAGTAACACCAAAATACACAAACAATTGAACACACACACACAAATACACATAATTTGGAGTAATGATATTTTTGTATTTTTCATATCTTTTTGAGTTGCCTGAATACATATATTTATATTGTAATTTGCTCCCTAGATAACATAATAGGATTTGTGGCATGTGCAACAATCTGCCACGTCACTTTTTGGTTATAACAACTATAACAACAAATATTAAAATATCTTTACTATACTGTATTCTAAATTTGTCTAAGGCTTATATAGGCCTTTACTCTTTCCGCCCAAAACCTAAGCCTACTGATGGCCCAAAATGATTTCCCTTCAGCCTAGCCTCTTCACAATTAAGATAAGATAATTTAGTATCCGACCATAACTCATGTGCAAATACTTCCACTTCACCTTTTCTTCCATCCAGCTCACTTGTTTGCTTCGAAAACCCTAGTTGATCTCTGTCACCTTGCATTCCCACTTCCAATTGATTTACCCCCGTTACATAATACACATAAAGCACGGATAGTAATTATTTTGAAAATTATTATATCTTTTATCATACGTATCAAAATTTTATTAGTATTTATACTCTACATATACATCATATCTACGGTTCACTAAATGCACTTGTTTTTAGAAGTTGGAGAACTTCATTTAAGATTTAGGAATATCCATTTACATGTTCTAATCCTAATTCAAAGGTCTGACCGATCAACTTTGCAATCAATTCCTTGTGTTGGATCGGAGGTGAGATAGATTGAGGTAAGCAGGTTGGTTGCATCGTGGCCGAGATTCCTTTCAATGGAGGCATCAAGGCTGAAAAAAGGATGAAGGGTTTGTTTCTCATCAAGGAAATCTTAGACTATAATACAAGTTTGTTGTGAATTCATGATGCAACAATAATAATTAACAAACGAGAAAGGAGATACGGGCTTTTTATATAGAGGACATATATGATTTAGGGTTTAAAGAAAAAAAAAAAACTTGGGAAACATAGTCGCAAAATATACTAACGTCAAACTCAAATCTTAAAGGGACATAGGAAGTATTTCTTGAACATTGTTAATGATATTCGCACATAGTAAAAACCCAAAAAACAAGGATCTATAAGCCCAATCTAGTATTAAAGAACTGGAGAACACAAGTTTGAAATTATAAGAAGAGGAAGCTAACGATGGATTTGTTAATTGTGCTTATAGCTCAGCCAACCACTCCACTCTACTTGCCACTTTATCCTTGGACACAAATTTGAATTGCATGGTACTAGCTATCTACATGTTACACGGGTGCTAAAAAATATACAAAAATAAATTAGATAGAAAGGAAAAAAAAAGATTTCATAAAAGAGATTAATAAGAGAAAAAGAACAATCAACTAACATGAAAATTGGGACAATCAAATTATGATTTTTCTAAAGTTTAAAAATGCATATGAAAATTATAAGTAGTGGAAAATAGGTACTGGACTGTGGGTAAATGAAAAGTAAGTAGGATAAAAAAAAATTTATATAAATGTGAGGTCCAAATTTAAAATATTTTGACTTTATAATAATAGATGGATATAAAATGAGGCATGTGCCCTAACATGCCTAAAATTTAATCTAAAATTTATCATATTTGTACTTTTATTCATCACTTCTCCAACTAGTCACCACACTAAACTAACATTTTCTTGTTCTAAATTAGTACATCACGTTCCTTAATATACAATTTTTTTTCTTTGGTACAAAATAATAATGGTAAAAACAATTTGTTGCTAAATGTCTCGAAGTTATTGAACAATTATTTTAACATAAACAGGAGGGGCTTCTGTTTTGTAACATTGCAGAGACAAAGCAAGATACATGGGAAGGGAAGCATTGGAACCAGCCAAGCTTGTTTTATAGTTTATTAGATTCAAAGATTCTCATTATATGGATGGAGAAAGGTTATCCAATCATACTCAAGTAGCTTTGAAAATTAAAATAAAATAAAATAAACTCTTATTTTGAATAAACTCTTACATCACGAAACAGTTCCTTGGAAGTTACCATAATCGGAAAAGATAAGAATAGGACTCAAGTGTTACATATATGGATATACATGCACTTAAAACTTCAGATAATTGATTAGACAATCTAAATATATGCTTTATTAATATTAATAATTCATTATATGAATGATCTATTAAATGTTTTTTTTTTCGGTCTATTTTTCTTAATAAATTTATTTATTATCTTATAAATATTTTACTTATATATTTAAAATTAAGTGAACTTTTACCGTTTTATTGATAGAATTGTCTATCTTATTATTTTATTATACGAAATAATTATAAAATTGATATATTGAATATTTTAGTCGTTGAAATACTACTGATGTTTATATATAGGGTGGGGGGAGGGGAGATGGATAAATGGCAAACCAAAGGTTTATAACATGGGAAGCAAAAACATTCAAAGTATGTGTGTGTGGTTGTAAAACATTGGAAGAGCCGTGACCTTGACTTTGGACCGTAGCTGGCCGATGGTGTCACGTTAACGCAGACCAAAACCCAATACTTAAATCTATTCAGTTGTCTGCATTAGTGATGATTAATGATTGCTTATGTTCTACATTGAAACAACACGCTGCCCATGGGTCTCCGGATGGTTGGATTTTTATTTTTATCGCATCTAATTTGATCCGTATCTATAATTTATTTGTGTTATATTTATTTGGTTAGGCTATAAGAAAAATTATCAGTTTTTTATTGATATTTATTTTTTGATCAATATTTATTTAAAAATGATAAAAATATGATACAAAAACGATCAAGATACGATGAAACAAACAATCCCCAAATTGATTACCGAAAAAAGAAAAATTTATACTCATAGGGATGGGCATTTACGTGATGAAAGCTGAAATCCGCCAGCTAGACGCATCTAATTTCATGTGCGGCTTCGTAAAACCCAAGCACTAATAATGGTTCTATCACGCATTCAGAAGGAAAATACATTCATTCAATATTACTGAGTACGCATACGCAGCGTGTATGAACAAATAGAATTTTAAAAGATTACAAATAAACTTTAAGCATTAACATGGTGTGAATATATCACTCTAAATTTTTAAATATTATAAATCTCTTTCTTTTATTTTGATAGATTAACTAATATCTTTATAACTTAATGATATTACTACTAGTTTCCCAAATAAGATATACTAAGTTTGAATCCTCCTTCTTAATGTAATCCCGAAAGGAAAAAATTTTAGCTCAATGAATCATGCTTGTTATTGTAGTGAAATAACATCTGGTCACATAGTGCTGTCCCATATAATGAGGAGAGTCATGTCTGGTAACTTGTTCAAAAGGCAAGAGACGGTGATTCGTGATGGTTACGTTAAGGATGTTGATCCTAAAGTAAATGTTCATCTTCCCATGTTTTTATAGTATTGTTTTAGAAAAATGCGTACTTAGTGATAGTCATTTTGACATAGGAAGACAAAGGGTGAAAGTCGATGATATCTAAAGAATTGAGGAAAAGGTGGACAGAACATGCTTCAGGCTTTGGTGGTTTCCTTTTTTCATGTTTCTCTATTGTTTAAGTCACATGTTACTTCATGTATTAAAATTCTAATCTTCCACAAAAACTAGGTATATGATATCATGGGTGTGTTAGATTGCCTTATTTTCATTTATATTTGGTCTATTTCATCAGTTTATGAGTCAAAATATATGTTTTTCATTTATATTTGTTTCTTAACAAACAATTTATTTGAAAACGATAAAATAAGATATCAAAACAATCAAAATAAAACAAACCAAATAGAACCATGTATATTGCTTAGTATGGGAGAGAGCAGGATTTAAGTGCTTTGAGATTGTGTAAGAATCAATATTGTAGTTACAATATAATGGACTTATTAAATCTTTAAGGCTTTTCATCTTGAGTTATTTGATACAACTGTCTAATGTTAGAAATAATTTAGGGTGGAATACAATGGAATTGTCTTTGCCTTGAATAAATCATATATATATATATATATATATATTATTTATAAAAGATATCCTTAATTGATGGATTTTATAAATGTTAAATTTAGATGATAAATATGTGTGAGATTAAAGATTAATTAAAGTAAATGTACATCTGTGAAAGTAGAATGGAATCATGGTTATACTTTTAGGAGAGCAAATTACCTATTCGAAGAGCATTTACATCTATAAATTCATTCATAAGGTTCTTAAAGTAGACGTCATCGAGGTCAGTTTGGGTCCAAAACTAGAACCGGACTTGACTCATGGAAGTCGATCCAGTTGCCTATTCCCACAGTTTAATTCCGGTTCCTTTGGAAGCGAGAACCACGAAACTAAAAAAAATTAATTAAATAACTGTACTTTTTTTAAGTAATAAAAAAATACAAAATAAACTTTTAACTTGAAATAATATTAGACTTAACAATTATTGTTTATAGCCCATTTATTAAAAGAAATTTTACAATTATTCATTTTTTTATATACAATCACTTGCACTTTTTTAGTTGTCATGTTAGTAATATGACATTGTAAAATTTCAAGATACGAATAAGTCCCACAGACACAAACACAAACACAAACACAAAAACAATTCCTACATTTTTAAGAAAGTAAAGTCCACTTTGGTTAAAAGTTTATATAAACCCAACGATAAATGATTTCAAATATATTTATTTCTTGTATTGTTATTAAATATCTTGAATAGGAAATATAATTTTACTATTCATATGAAAGTAGTTTAGATTTTTTTTTTTTTTATAATTACAAATTTCTTTATAATTTTCTTTTCTTCTTTTTTTTTTTCCTTCCTTTGTTTAAATTTTTTGTATCGTAAAAACCACCACTACTCTAGTTGGTTCTTGAACAAGTGTTCTCAAAACCATAGAATTAGGTGTTTTTAGAGGTTGGAACCGTAAGATCATGCTAGAACCAACAGGTCTTTAATTGATTTGAATCAGCCCTCCTCAGATCAGTTCCCGGTTCCAAACGATCCGTGATCAGTTCCCGGTTCGAAACGATCCGTGATCAGTTCCCGGTTCGAAACGATCCGTGATGATATCTACCTTAAAATATCATATTAGTATTGTAAAAAATTCTTTTTTTAAGAAACTCACTACTTTATCCATAAGATTCTTCACATGATTTCTTTCACTTCTTTTTACATATTAGTAAATCTTATTTGCTTTTACACAATACCTTTATCTTTATATAATAAAAAAAATTATAAAAAACCCACTTTTTAGAGTTCTTCACGAAGGATCCAAAAAGGTTGAAGGAATTCCCGTATCTATAAGTATTTTAAAAATTGAGATTCCTTTTTACTAACCCATATCAAGGGTCTTAGAAGCGCATACTCCAAGAAATCCAAATTCTAGCTAATGGCCTACTATTATACTTTTGAAAGGATTTCCAAATGTGATGAATCAAGTTTGGATCCCCCCTTCTATGTTACAATGGCAAAAGAAAAACAAAAATGGAAATTAAATTCCTAATGCTTAGAAAAGCTTCTAAATATACAAAAGAAAATTAAACATGGAATCATGATTCCATTGTTTGTACATTCCATTTAGCGATATTGTAAAATTCGAACAAAAAAGGCTAATTTTGAACATCCCCATCCAAAGAACAAGGAAATACGTAAACGAAGCCCAATTGTGGATACCCAGACAGCTGAATATTAATAATATATGCTCCTTAACATGTTAGGATTCCTTACGTCCTTCTAAGTAATTATACTTTCCAAGAATTTAACTTCTGCGTACACGTCACGGCATGGGATGGAGTCCATGCCCACCATCGATGAGGAAAAGCATGAAACGGCATATAGCTTTAAAAAGGTAATCACTTATGATTCCCAATTTGAACAGGCAGCTATCCTTTTCACCGTGCTTCACCGAGAATATGTGGACATATGAGCAGCCTCATCATAATTAATGTAAGCAAAGACTACGAAAGAGCTCATAATTGTTGGCATTTGGTATTTAATTTAGCAAACATTGATTTGAAAAAGCAGTAACACAGGAAATTAAAATGGAAAGGAAATGATGAGACAAATAAGACCAAGTTATTGCAATAAACACAAAGTTCATAGACATCATAGCATGCCCATACAATGAATCAAGATTATGCTTTAGCAGTAAATAAGGAATAGCTAAAACAAAGGATGACAGGATGCATGATGAACTCCATTCACTTTGCTTCTTCATTCATGGGATCTACAAAAGAAGAGCCAACAAATGGGAAAAATGTTTTTTGAGTCTTTTTGTTTGAACTCAAATAAAGTGACCTCTCATATTTCCTGTCTGTCTGTACAACAAAACAATAACTAATTGACCATATCCGGGCAACTTTGGACCTTCATTTCATTTAATATCATGGCAGTATGGAATGCAAAGCTATGGTTTGCCTTCCATCCACCTCTTAATGTGCACCAATATACAACTAAAGACTACAAGCATCACCTATGCAGCACAGTTCCTCTTTATATGCTCAAAGCCTCAAAAGGATATCTCGGCCAACTTCAATTAGGTTGGTCTTCCAGTTGCTCACCAAGCCGTTTTGTTCACTGAGATGAGCCTCCAGAATACATTGCTAATCTTTGCAAACTCATTCCTTTCTAGCTGTAAGTCAGCAATGTGTCCTCCGTGGAAATTGAAGACAATATTTCAGCTGCTTTCATATTTCTGTTAAGAGTCCATTGCAATAGAATAGTAAAAATGCTGTACAAGGAAAAAAGATCAAAATTACAAGGCAAGGTGAACTAATCATCTTTTTCAACATCAATTCCATAAAATAGCAAAGTGGCTTGCTTGCGAAAGTTAAGAGCTCGCTGCAACTATAATATCAATCCCCCATGTGATACTGAACAAAGAGAATCTACCCAGGTTTTCCATGGTTAAGCAACTTTAGCTTTACATGGAAACAAATCTAAATGTAAACAAAAGCTATGGTTATAAAAAATAAAGAAACCCTAACTACGAATTGCCCTTCCCTTTTTTTTCTTTTCAATTAGTGTACACTCAGTCAAGATAAAGAGACATCACTTCTGCAAGGTCAATATAATGCTCATTACAATAGCACAGTGATGCACAATGCCACCATATGATTTATAAAAGGTACAATTGAGTTGTCCAGCTTTTTGCTAATTACACTACTACTGTCCTTGTTTGAGGTCAAATTTCAAAAATGATCCTTCTTTAAGTCATAAAATGTGCCTAAGCTCCTCCTATGTAACACCTTTCTGAACAAACATTTCTAATTTTTTTTTTTTGGGTTGACGAAAGAAATGGCCTTGATTCAATCATCTACTTCTATAAACACATACATATATATAGGGGCTTACCTGACACACCTAAAAACCTTTACTTGGAGCACTTTCATAATTTTGATGACTCACAACTCCCTTAAAATAAGCGAACACTAGTTAGATTTGAACCCAAAGAAAGGGGGTTGGGAAATTAACTTGAACCCAAAGATTAGATGACTCTTGAACTATTCCATGATATTATAACAATAAAATATAAGAAAAATGCAGGACAAGTTAAAGAGCAGGTATTTAGATTATGACATGCCACCCCAGATCAGACATGATTATAACACCTAAACAAAATGATTTTGAAGAGGTACCTTCTTTGAATCTTCATATGCATTAGTCATCAGGCTCTTCAACCTGGTGGTTTGTCGAAACTTCACCTTTTTCCATGTTTCCATCTCCATTTAAGGTGGAACCAGGCAGTCCACTGTTTGTAATTAAACCTCCATTAGAAGAATTATGAGTAGAAGCATTATATTCATGGATAACATTCCTTCTATTTATCATTTCAGAACTAGGGCCACTGTTCATCTCAGGTTCTTTCTTATCATTCTGATGTACATTGTCTGTTGTTTGGGTTCTTGCAGCGGCCATTGCCTCAGCATGTTTCTTTTGCTCTTCTCTTTCTCGTTTCTTCCTTGCTTCTTGCTCCTTTATTTTCTTAAATCTGAACAATGCAAACAGCTAGTCAAAACTAGAACAACGACCTTATTTTCCAATTGGAAGAATGCATACACTGCCACACTTCAACTATTATATATGCAACCATTAAACAGCATTGTTTATTGAACTGGTCCAAGGAAGGAGGAGAAAAGCAACCTTTCACCAGGACGAAGTCCATCTGCTGTGGAATTCTCTTTTGGTGGCTTTGGTGTGGATTTAAATTCAGATCCACTATGGACCTCATCTTGTTTGACAGTATCATTCTTCTGGACCTCATCTTGTTTGACAGTATCCTTTTTCTCAACCTCTTGTTGAACAGCATCAATGTTGAGTTGTTTCAGTGGATTGCTAGCACCACCTAGCTTTTGAAGCCATAGTTGTTGGGCTGTGCTCAGGATGTTATTTGTAAACCTGAACAAAAAATGAACTTAATGCCGGTAAATAAATGTTAAAGACTGGCATAATTTTTTCTCTGCTTACCAATAAAGACTCAGCCCAGACGGAACTGACAGAGCAAAATAACCAATCATTAGAGGAAGGAACTTGGTAAGTGCTTGAGAACTTTTCATGTTTGGATCATTGCTCTGATGAGAAAGAGTGAAACAAAATTAAAACACTAAAAGAAAATAAATGTTAAGAAAGCACCAAAGACCCAACTATGCTGGAACAGATAAGTAAAAGACTTAAATTGAAAATTCTGAGTAGAATTAACATGGTAATGGGTTCATGTAGAATAAAATACTAGAGCACCAAAATATTTAAAAATTCATATGGGATACTCAGGCGACATCTTATTAATGCCGCAAGAGACATCATGATGTTGACTAGTTTTACTCTTTCTTGGTATTTAAACCTCACTATTAATTGCCTGACAGGGAAAATGAGACCACCAAACCTCCCGTTGAATGTTTTACAAAAACAAAATGTTTGCACATATTTATTGTTTATTATAGACTATGCACGTGTATTTGACCATGCAGCTTGTGCAATATCTGGTGACTCAAGGGAAATGAGTGGCAAATGATTGATCCTTCGCCACAGATCATTAATATGGTAGCAGTTTCTTATGTCTCTATATGCAAAGATTATTCACAGGCAGGATTATTTTTTATGCTAATATTCACTCCAGAGTCAACCTTTTCCCTCTACATTATTACTGGTAGAAACTCTCCATCGAAGGATATGCACATTCACATTGGTGGATACAAAGGGATTGTTACGATATTGAAATTAGATGAAAGATAAAGCTCTATGCTCAAAGCTTATAAAACAATAAAAGTAACATTAAAAATTGACAAGGTTATACCTGGGATGAATGCATAATTTGGACAGATATGTACTGTGAAAGTACAAGCAAAACGGGCAAGACAAGATATGCCAATGTGTCAGACCAGCCAAGGGGTGGATGACCATCCTGAAAAAACCGATCTCATAGCAATTAAAAATGTGAAAGGTCTATATTTGCAAATGGACCAAAAAAATAAAAGGCCTGAAATGCTGTGATATCTCTTTGCAGTCACTGTTAGTAGAAACATCAGAGGATGTGAAACCAGGCAGAAATAGACTTACTACAAAAGGAAAAAGCCAGGAGATGCCACTGCCATTCTGACGAGCAGCTATTGTGGTTGGTCCAGAAAGAGAAGGAATCCAGAAGAAGCCTTCTGTAAGAAGTCCCTTAATATTAGATATAAATAACTCATTAGACTTGAGGCTAATCAAATCATGGTAAGGGACAAAACAAACAAATCCAACAATGAATTGACAACCTAGGAGAATATTACCTCATCTGCAACATTTGAAAGTGCTCTGTAGAGCCCAATCCACACGGGTATGGTGGCAAGGGTAGGCAAGCAACCTGGAAAATTAAAAAGAATTAAAGACTAAAGGTCCAAATGAATCATGATGCAACCATCCTTAAATATGAGCATAAATGCATCTACTGAGTCTGTATCAGTTAATCATTCAAGGGGGGTCATGGAAAATATGTGATAGCATATTTTATTGTAAAACAACAGCTGATGAATTAAAAGATCAAGCAAGAATAATTACCAGCCAGAGGATTTATTCCAGCCAGTTTGTACAGTCGAGCCGTTTCGAGTTGAAGTCTCTCCTGCAGAAACATGCAAAGAGACAGTTAATCACAAGCCCTAAGAAATGTTACCATAACATCATTCCTTTAAGCAGCACAAAACTGCAGATTAGCAACAGGATGGCCAAAATTCACCTGATCTCCAGCATATCTTTGCTGAATAGCCTTTATTTGAGGTTGTAACGATCGCATTGCCATGGCAGATTCAACCTGCTCAAAACAATTTTAAACATGCATGAAAATTGTGATACATGAGTATGCATCATTCCATTTACTGTAATTTTATTAACTCCACTTCTGCAACAGAAACATCCAAAATAAGTGAAGATTTCCATAAAGCTAGTGCTAACCTGCTTCTTTGTCAGAGGAAAGGTAATGGCCTTAACAAGAATAGTGAGAAGTATTATAGCAAATCCGTAAGAATATGGCACATGTAAAGCAGATAGTCCATTCTTCAGAACCTGGAAAGAAGCATTGGTCTTTACTGGATCTATATGACAAAAACTTACACACAAGTAATAAAAAGAAAAATAATAATCAATAAATAAAATAAAATAAAATAATGTATAAACTTCAACTCCTTCAACTAGTATGTGTATATAAGTACCAAAAACACGGGACCACAAAAACTTTAAAAATGTTAATAAACTCCCTTTAAGAACAACGGATAAAATGAAGAGGTTCTTTAAGGAGAGAGTTCTTAAGATAATATATTACCTCCAACTCCAACCTATGTCACCTAGCCTAATGTCAAGCCATTCTCTATAACCTAATGAGTGTTGTAACTATAAATTTATAACTCTTACAATTTTACTGTTCATCTATCCAAGTTTAATTTGCACATAATATCCTTTTAATTTGTTAATAGGAAACCCAAAATGTACACATGTTAATTCTAATTATTATATTTGAAATTATTAATTATTTGCTTTTGAAATTATCATAATCTAAGGACCAAAAGAATATTTTCAGTGAGGATAGTATCTTAAATAATTTTAAATTACATATAATATGTGATTCTAAATTAAAGATAGTAAAGTAAATATGAAATATCATTTTAAGTATTTGTGATATTTATGAAGTATGCCTGAGTTTATGCAGGTGCGCTTTTTTCAAGCCTCTTGCCCTGTATGCACTTCTCCCCTTTGACCGCGATGTATATAACTTCGTTTGAGTTTTAAGAAACCAGCTTTTTACGAGATTAGATCCTTTTCCATTAACAGCACACCCAGTTAAACAGATAACTAATTAACAAAAGAAAATTGTAAATAAATCTGTGAGTTGTAGGAGATACTTTTATCATAACATTAAAGAACTTCCAGTTTTGAAGAAGCGTGCAGTAAAACACACATAGAATATAAAACACTGCTCATAAAAATGAAATTACAGAATCACAAGCAGAGGACTGATCATGGTATGCACCTAAAGAAATCCACCTTTCATTTTTCCCCTTTGGCACAATCCTTCGAACAGAATATTAGACATACTGATAAATATCAAACCTAAACCTACCACTGTCATTTTTCCTTTATGATGCTTCTCTAGTATTCTTAAGCTATGAAAAGATAAGTCACATACTTATTCAAGTAAACTCATGGCAAAATCATTTTCCAGAGTATCAACCCTGTCCCTATGTTTCCTTTCCTCACACACCAACCATTTCTCATAAACTGAACTTCCTCTAGATCCAAACAGACACGCTGAAATAATAAAGCTTTGATACTATTAATTAGACATTTAAATATAGAATTAACTGATTCTGGTACCAAAGTCGATTTCAATCCGATAAAAGAACTTTCAACAACAAGGCATCCCAAGCCAACCCAATGCATGACAGACAAACACCTTCAGCAAAAAGCATATACTCAGATATACAACTTTCATAAAACCCTCAAAACAGATTTTTAACGTCCGCACAAAATTTCCTCCTCTTTGTCCTCATTCTTTTCCACTTATAGACAAATTTCCTAAGGTTCCGTCACTGAATTAAACTTCTAACAAACTAATCAACAGCATATGAATCCATATTCAAGTTAAATGTACTTACTCTCTACCTAACTAATTAACTAACGGGCAAGCTTACTAACCATCAAGGGGAATATAACCACAACAACGAACCTACAAATTTATCTCCAGAAGAATCAAAACTTTCCGATTTAAAACAAACTCAAATTACCTTAAGAACCAACTCCATAGAATAAGTGATACCAGAAAGCCAATCTCCACTCTGTTTGGCATCCGTAACGGTTTCCGAAGCCGTCCCCGAGGACACGGCAGCGTCAGCAATCGTGTAAAGCAATCCTTCCGCCTTCCTAAACAGGTCAATAATCGCTTCGCCGCCACCAACAAATTCGGCTTCGGGCCTAAAACCTAGGCGCGCGACGCAGAGGGAGCCGCGAAGAAAGGGTTTTGAAGTGGGAGTGGATGGGAATCTAATTAGAGAAGTGCGGTGGGAGGGAGAGGGAGAATAAGGAGAGAAAGTGAAGGCAGAGGATGTGAGTGAGAGGAGAGGAGAAGACGAAGCAGAAGCCATTGACAGAGAACCGTAAAACCCCAAAATCTAGGGTTTTGGTGGAATTTGAGTATGTGCTTAAAGTTTGTTTGGAATTAGAGCTTGGGAAGGGGGGAAATGAACATGGAAGGTAGAAGGAGGTGGAAAACATGAGGAATATCACTATTAATTAATATGAATAATAAATGAACATGGAAGGTAGAAGGAGGTGGAAAACATGAGGAATATCTCTATTAATTAATATGAATAATAAATAAGTAAGAGAATAAAAAGGTAATTCAATCTTAATCATTTATGAGTAGAGAATGGAATCGCAATTCCACCTTCTCAAAAGTAGAATCAAATTCCCTTTAAAAGCTGGAATTATTGATTCCTTGAAATTACCGATTCCTTAGAATCGCGATTCCGGTTTTTAAAATTGTAATCCAAACATTGGAATGGGAATAGAACTTGGAATCGCAATTCTATTCCAGGTTTATTCTTGCATACCAAACGTGACATAATAGTTAGTTAATTTAGCAAAGTTGAATTTAGATTTATCCTCTTAAAAGATTTGAAGTG
The DNA here is from genome assembly GCA_024138025.1 of Combretum micranthum. Lineage (NCBI taxonomy): Eukaryota > Viridiplantae > Streptophyta > Magnoliopsida > Myrtales > Combretaceae > Combretum > Combretum micranthum. The sequence goes on along the minus strand of JAMXBD010000149.1, from coordinate 860,746 downwards.
TGACTTTGTGCCTAAGGTTTGATTTCCCGCAATTCATGAGTAACAAAGCAAACATGATGAGTTGAGAGGTAGAATGTGTGATAAGATACTATAGTTAGCTATTTTGTTTTATAACAAAGGGTTTATTTGGATTGTTTTATTTTTATCTATATATATATATCTGTATCTGATATGTATTTGTATTTTATCTATATCTTATCTATTTGATCTGTTCATAAGTAAAGTATTTATTTTTCATCTGTATTTATTTTTTGACAAATAGTTTGAACCAAAATGACAGTATGCATGCCAACATATTAAACAAAGCCTAAATGGATAGGTTAGTGTAGTAACGCGGGTTATTACTGAGTCATTGTGATGTAATAGGTGTAAGAAAGGGCAAGGATGGCTACTATTGATGCAATAAGTTTGGAAAAGGAAAAGCGGTTTTTTTTTTTTTACAAATTTTATCAATTTCATGCGATGCTAAATTAGAGGCAAACTAAGTAGATAAATATATTAGGTGGTGAATGGGTCTTAGGATTAGTGGTGTACCCTTCCATGCACTCTGAATAGCTAGCTTGATTCTGATTTGTTAGCTTTTGGTGCTGATGGGTCTTATATTAATTTTGATAATGGTCAAGTATATAATGCGTGGTTTTTGCTCTTAGGGAAAAAAAATGAATTATCAAATACCTAAAATAAAGATTAATATTATACTTAATAATTTGAAAAGAGACTATCATGTGGTTTGCTGCCAGTTTGAATCCAGTAAAAGTAGAAAAAATCACTAGACTAGACTCATACGTGGGTTAGGCCTGCAAAATAGAACACGGTTAGTGGTGTATTGGTCCCAACTAAGCAATCAAGAAGGAGAAGAATTGATTGCTATTTAAAATTTTTCGAAGCTATTAAAAAAAATCTTAAACCAAATTCCCCTCAAGTTCATTTAGAATGACGATAACACTAATTTAACAAAATAAGTAATATACAAATTAAAGTGTGGTAAAATAAATGAGATGCAAGATTTATAGGAGTTCCTCATTCTAAGTTAGTCCTCTCTTCCAGCTGCATTGCTGAGGATCTAGTATTCCATACTGGTTCGTTCCATTAATTTAAGACAACAAATGAGATATTACAAATACCAATGCTATCTTACGTTGTCTCACAAGCATCACAACTAGGCTAAGCACATAACTACTAGATACTATGTGTAATCATCTCACAATTACTCAACCTAACTGTCAAAATAGAGTATAAATTCTTTAAAGTTACAATGGAAACTCTCATATTAAAGCTCAATGATGAAAGGATATTGAAAGAAATGTTTAAATTTAGGTAGCTTCTAATAGAGCCTATGATGTTTGTTCTAACAGAATAACAATATGAGAATTTGACTTTCAATTTTTGAGCTTTTGAGATCTATCATGAATTTTTAAACTTATCCTTGTTTTATAAGCTCCTAAATAACAACTAAGCTTTGGATAAAATGATCTTGATGTATGTCCTTCACTTTTGACTAAACATGCCATTGTTATCTGCTTAGGATAAATTATACCAAAAGGTCCAAACATTTTGAGTGGTTTAAAAGAGGTCTCAGCGGTTGGTGAAGTAGGTCAATTGAGGTCTTCGCTGACATATGTTAATAAGAGAAAAATTTAATTAAAATTCAAAAGAACTGACACGTTGCGAAACGTGTTAATGGATACCTTAATTGACTAACTTCCAAAAGTTAGAAACTTTTTGAAACCACTTGAAACGTTGGGACTTCAAATGAACTTATCCCCAAATATTACTACATTTCGATGTAATTTACCTTATCTTCTTATCTTGAAAGAAGGAAAATATGTCTTTGTTTTGAGGGATTTGAATTTAAATATTTAAACTTATCCTTGTTGATATCTTGATCGTAACTTCTAGATACATATTGAGCTTGAATAGCTAAAGTTGTTTCATAAATCTCATGATATCTCTTTTTTCGAATTTTGAACTCAAATCTAACTTGCAAAACATCCAATGGGAGTAAAGATTCATCTTTATCCGCTTCCATAATTTAAGCTCCCACTTTATCCATAATCTTTCACCATACCTATAGATAGATCGTGTTTTGATCTTGAAGGAATTGGATCTATCTTTTCATTATCTTCAATAATAAATAAAACTAAAAAAAATGGATTTATGAAAAACTTGAATTATATAAATAATTATCTAACTTAAAGAATTCCTATGAATTTAATTCCTACTTGAGTAGAATGCATTAGATATATTACTCAAATACATCTAACAAGTGGAGTTGTGTCTACGTAAATTGAATTAACCAACTTAAAAGTCTTGAATCAACAATTTCAATGAAATTCATTTTCTACCAAAATCATTCTTTATTGTCTATAAGCCAACAGAGATTCTAACAAAAGTTCTAATGCAAGTTCTAACAATACTCCTAACTTTACTTCTAATAGTTGAATAAACTTTGCTTAAGCTGTTGCACGCTTTGTAAATGATAAACATAAATTATTCATGAATTCCTTAGGATATTAAATGCAATCCAATGCTTATTTAGAGAAATTATTTGAGAATTGGCGCTTAATAACCATACATATTCATTTCAGGTGATTTTGGAACAAGTCAAAGTAAATTATCCACTTTGGGGCAAAGGATCAAGCCAACTATGGATGATGACAGACGTGTTTAGGAGAAACAAAGTTTATATGAATCCCAGATGTCCACCATAGGCATTATGGAGGATAAATCAGAGGTTAACAACCCTCACATGATGTCTCATGGGTGTGATGGCTTGTGATGAAGTTAAATGGCTTTCTACCAGTCAATAATAGGCATTATGGGGAAGAAGTTGTTGGTCAGAGATGATTACTCCCTTCGTCACCCCTATGATGAAGGGCATGATCGGCCTTATTTAGTTATTTTAAAGTTCGAACCAATCTCTTTGAAGAAAAATATATTTGTGACTTTACCTAGAAGAGTTATGTCCGAATGGGTACACTATTGAAGGTATAAATACCTTATACCCTTTAGGCCAAGGCACGAGTAGCTAGACATTATTTCAATTATAAATGGTGTCCATTAGAAGAAAGAGATGGTAGAGAGAGAAAGGATATAGTTAGGAATTCTATTGTATCGAAGTGTAGATTTTTGCAATTTTCTTGGGAGAACTCACGAGAAAAGATGGGAATTCGTTGTTCGTATCATTGTAAAGACTTCCATTATAGTAATCTAAGAAAGGGTTTTTCTTCTATCGTCCTTTCTATGAGTATTCTATTGATGGTAATATTCTTGCCAATCGTAGTTTTAATTTATAAAACCTTTTTTTTTTTATCTACTACAAAGGACAATAGGCAACAAACCTATCGAATCCTAATATAGTGTTCAAACTGGGGTCGTCCATATGGAAGGAGTAAGTACTAGTTATTACTCTATTTCTACTATTTAGCAAAATGAGAAAGATTGATTGATTAACACTATCAACTAAGGAACTATTAAGCTATTGGAGATTAGCAAACAAGGTCACTAGAACAACAAGTAAGATTTGAAAATCAATAACTAAAATGACCTAGATCTTGTCCTTCATTTAATTTCATCATGCGAATCACTAAACATTAAGGATTATCCAAATTGAGTTCTTACACCATTGAGTTCCTTAAACAAATTGAAAATCCTCTCAAATATATCAACTTATCTAATCTTAGATTGATTAATTAGAATCTCTCCTTAACTAATTACAACCTAAGATTGCATGAAGCTCAAGAACTCAAAGAAAACAAAGAAGATACGGAAGATTCTTGCAACCTATCTCTAGGATCGCAATCAAATCTTATCAAATTGCATAGATCTATTCATGAAAGCAATTTCTCAATCAACTTAAATGGAAATCAGACATAAATTTGCATTATGAACATACAAATCTAAGAAACTAATCAAGAACATGCAATTTGAATGTAAGATCATCAATTACAATTCATTAAGATCGGATCCTCAACACAAGATGATATTAAAATCCGAACATGATCTAGATTTACGATCTACTCCTCCATAAAGATAACAGGGAACAATTGAAATTCAAAAGAAGAGATTGAATTCATGAGTACAAACCTTAAAATTGAAGTTCAATTGTTGAAATTGGATCTACAAATTCGGATTTAATCTTCACTTAAGTTCTTCGCAACTTGTTTTCCACCAAAATCTCTCAAAAACCCACAGAGAAAATATGTACGAAAAATGTGTGTGATGGAGCATAACTAACTTCTCTCTCCTCTTTGCTTTCTATTTATATCTCTCTAAAAAATCAGAAACAAAAGGAAGTCACGTGATCGGATATGCCTCGCGCCATGCCCTATGGCATAGGGCATGGTAGACACTGGGCAAAATACTAAACTTCACCACGCCCCATGGCAATGGGCTTGGTGGTTATTGAGCAAATTACTTCAGAATTCTGGGTAGATACGCCCCTCAATTTGGGCAATGGTGCATAATGTGGTAAGCTTTGTTATGCGAAATAGTTCATACGTCCCTCACCACGGGCCATGGTGCATCCCAATCTTGTTATTACTCCTACCATGGGTCGTAAAGAGAAGAAAGTTCATGCGAATCTTCTTTTTTCTTGTCAATTTTGTTTGATTTGATCATGTTTGCTTCTTTGTTGCCTAAAATTGACAATTTTAGTGGGTCAAGTACCAATTCTAGATGATTTTTACTCAATTATCAACTAAAAAGGGCTCAAATCACACAAGAATTAAAGGTGTTAAATCATTTATCATCTATTTGTAGTTTTGCATTTCTTATTTAATTCTTGTTTCATCATCATGTATGAGTAGATAATAGAGTTTGTTCATTAAATTAACATGAATGGTTCTTAATTGCATCAAGTATCTAATAGTTAATTAGTTCAATAAATTGGATTGAACAAATATAGGAATCAATATACACATAGCACATTTCTTAGTTAGATTTTTTTGGAATGCATGGAAAGATGGTTCCGTTGAATAGATCTAATTTATTAAGGAATCGCTCATAGTGATAGAGATATCATTGTGAGATTTTCTACATTCTCACTAAGGAATTTAGTAGGACACAGTTCTTTATGCAGTCAATAAGTGACTCATAAATTAGGAAGAGTATTAGACACGTTTATGGTTGGGTATAATGCTGAGAAGAACATTCGTATAGAGAATGAATTCTTGCAGATAATTAATGATTAGAGGCTAGTGGTTTAAATTCATGTTAAGGAAATAAACAATTGTGTTTATTAATATTGTATTTTGTTATTGTGTTGTGTTAACTAATGTAATTTAGTACGATTTATAATAGTAGATTTGTAGTAATAATTCAGTTATTCTTTTAATCGATCTATTAGATAATAGGAAGACTAAACAGTACTAGTGCTTGCATTCATTCCTTATGGAGACAGCCTTTTACTTAGTCCATACTAACAAACAATAGATACATCTACCTATCAAACCAAGTAAGAGATAGAATATAAGATTATAAAATTCAAGACTTGGTAGCTCTAAATAGAGGACCTTTAAGTTTTTGGAGTCGTTGCTGGCGAACGACTTCATCAATAGGAAAAATAAAAAATTTTGTGCATCTAGCATTTATTTTTGTTTGTTTTAGTATTTTGAAAATTTATGTTGATATTCAATTATTTATTGATCCATAGTTTATGAGTCAAAGTAGCAATTCTGAACTTGCTGACTTCGATCCTAAACTTGAGAGAACAATTAGAACGAATCTAAGAAAGATAAGAGAAATTATTGAAAGGTCACCTCCTCATATTAGAAGAGAGAGGCCATAATCTTCAAAGATGGAATATATAGTTAGAGAACCTGCAGTTACTACTGCCGGATTGGATTGGAATGGTGGAGTGGGACAAGTTCCACCTCTAAATATGAACCCACCATTACCTAGAGGAAATGGAAATGAAGTGCACCTTAGGAATGAGCCAGGACCCAATCTGTCTGTGACTCAAAGAACAATGATGGATTATTGTAGGCCCAACTTGGATAGGGCTAGTACTAGCATTGCTTGGCATAGAGTTCAAGCAAATACTTTTGAAAAAAAACCACATGCTATTCAAATAATCCAACAATGTGTTCAGTTTGAGGGGTTCAGTGATGAAGATCTTAATGCCCACTTGCAGTAGTTTTTGGAAATCTGCAACACATTCTAGGTAAGTGGTGTTTTAGAGGATGCCATCCGTTTAAGGCTATTTCCGTTTTCATTGAGATCTAATGCAAAGTAATGGCTTAACTCCATGCTAGGGAACTCCATCAATACTTAGCAAGAGATGGTAAAGTTGTTCATCAGGAAATATTTCCCACCATCAAGGACGAATAAGTTAAGATTATATATCTTCTCTTTTAGGTAGATAGATTCAAAGACTTTATATGAAGCTTAGGAGGCATGGAAGGATTTGTTAAGAAAATCTCCCCATCATGGACTCCTAGAGTGGTATCAGGTTTAGACCTTTTACAATGGTTTAAACTATACAACCAAGTAGCTCATCGATGCGGCTGTGGGAGGGAGTTTAAATCATAAATCACTTAAGCAATGTATCCAGCTATTTGAAGAAATTCCCACCATCAAGGACGAATAAGTTGAGAGTAGATATCTTCTCTTTTAGGCAGATAGATTCAAAGACTTTATATGAAGCTTGGGAGACATGGAAGGATTTGTTAAGAAAATGTCCCCATCATGGACTCCTAGAGTGGTATCAGGTTTAGACCTTTTACAATGGTTTAAACTATACAACTAAGTAGCTTATCGATGTGACTGTGGGAGGGACTTTAAATCATAAATCACTTAAGCAATGTATCCAGCTATTTGAAGAAATGGCCAACAACCACTATAAATGGTCATCAGCTGGAGTTAGAGAAAAAAGGCTAACAGGAAAATATGAGTTGGATACCAATTCCGCCTTAGCACATACGATGGAAATGTTGGCGAGAAAGCTTGTTAACCTCACAATGGGTCAGAACAAAAACACTAGCGGTGGTGGGTTCTGATCTAGTAGTTTCATAAGAGGTTGATCAAGTAAAGTAGATTGACTATATGGAGAACCTGATTGGACCAAGGAATGATCCTTTCGATAATACCTATAATCTAAGTTGGAGGAACCATCCCAATTTCAAATGGAGTAATAACATTGGAAAGAATTCAAATGGCCCTCCTCTTGGATTTCAGAGACAATTTCCCCCTCAGAATAAGCCGATTTCATTAGAAGAAATGTTGACTTAATATGTAAAGTCTTCAAAAGCACGTCATCAAGCAAGTGAGGTTGCTTTAAGGAATCAAGAAGCATCCGTCCATAACTTAGAGAACTAAGTTGGTAAAATAGCGAAGATGCTCTCTGAGAGAAATTTCAGGTCTCTATCAAGTAGTACAGAGATAAATCCTAAGGAGCAAGTGAAAGCTCCTAGTGGCTGAATCAATTCCTTGTGATAATCATAATGTCAAGCTAGAGACAATAAACTAGCATGTATCTTTTGTTGCTATATATTTTCATGTATTATTATAGTAAATTAATTACACTAGTTGGTTGGCTAAGTTTTTGAGCTATCCTTATGTGTGTATAGTTGCTAGATTGATGTATAGTGTAGTCTTTTAATTGTGAATTATTGACTTTATAATAGTAGAACGTTAATGTGATGATTTCTTGTATGAAGCAGTGATCTTAGACTGTGAAAAGGAAGTATTTGACCATATCATATAAGTGTATTTATATATGTGTGTATGTGTGCATGAATAAGTATCATGGAAACAAGGAAAAGAGATCAATTCTCTAAAAAAAAAAAAAAATCACCCCAGAGGCCTTATCATGGGCGTTATAAACAAGAAAAATTCATTTTACCTACTCATCATGCCCGTAATCACTTAATAAGGTAGGGGAGATTGGTCGCTTAAGGAACTTACCCTAGAGGCCATCACGAGACACACAATGGGCATTATAAAAGCGATGAGAGCGAGCAAGTGATAGACCAGAGGCCTTCATGAGGCGTAAAATGGGGGTTATCAAAGCCTTGGGAACAAGCGATAGATCAAAGATCATAGTAGCCTCAACAATGCTTTTTATGGACGAAAGAGCACTGATCAGAGATGATCACGAGCTTGTCAATGCCCATGATTGACAGGTAAACAAGAAAATTTTAAGGTTGATGGCTATCACGCATTAGGTAACAAGTGTGATGAGCACACCAACAAGACCTATAAGTATAAATTTTTCTCTCTCTCCTTACATTTCAAGCTTCACTCCCTTTATATCATGGAAGCTCCCTTCTCCATGAACACACCCACTTGCACTAACACTCATAATTCCCTTTAATCTCTCACTCACACACACTCAATTCAATACTTGCATTATAATCTTAAGTATGATCGTCAGCATTCTTTATCTAGTGAGTTCAGATTATTCATGCTCGAGTAAGAACGTTTTAGGGTTTTACTTCAGATCCATAATTGTGATTCATGTTTAACTTGTTGCATGTGATGTAGATGTTGAGATTAGATTTGAAATTGTATATTATTGACATTTTTAATCATTTTGGTCATAAACCCTAGTCTGAGTTGAATTTGGGGATTTTTGAAATTGTACATGTTACTAGTAGCTACAAATGTTTCATATTTAAATTCTTGTAATTCTAAGGAAATTGGATTCAATGCATATATGGGTACAATTTAGATGCAAGGTATTTGAGGACCTAAGTGCTATAATGTAGAACTAAGCTAGCCATTGAAAGTGAGGTAAACTTAGGGCTTGAGTTTAGAATTGCATTGTGTTGCCAATTTCATTAGTTGTTTTCATAAACCTTAATTGCATCTCATAATGGACTCATTAAATCATTATAGGGATTCCTGAAATTTCCTTGCATGATTCTCATAATTGGGATGCTGCCATGTAATGCTTGTTTCGAATATTAGACTTTTAAAAAACCTATTGTTATTGTAATGGAGTATGGTAGTATTAGTTTAGTTAGTGAATATTGATTGATATGTTGGCTGTTATAAACTGATAAAATTGATTAAAAGTTGAGCTTGTGAATTGGGGATAGGTTCATTGTAGTAGTGGTTGTGTGATGAAGTTGTGAGGATTACGATGTGCACAAAGATTTGTGTTTTGTTATCTTGAATACCCCTATGTTCTAACTTTTCTAATTGATTATTGTAGATGGCCCCCAAGAAATCAACTGAGCCTCAAAGGACAAGAATGGAAGAATCATCCTCCATGGTTTTACAACATGGAAGTTCAAGTGGATCTTCCAATGCACCAGCTGGTCGCAACAATGAGCATAGAAACAACTATACGAAGTTTGTACAAAAGAAAACCATTAAGCTAAACTTAGTGGTAGATTGGAATATGTTGGGTGAATATGAGTTGTCACATGCTGTGAGGAGATTGTTGGAGGATGGGGCATACCTTAAATTGTTTAGCTTGAGGGAGAAGGCCTATAGGGAGAACATACTGGCATTTCTAGCTTCCTATTTAGTGAAGTACAAGTACATCTAGAACAAGTTGTTCAATGAAGTGAATTTCTTTGCTTTCAGCAAATACCATACATATAGTATGGAGAAATTTGTGGTTGGTATGGGACTATACACCAGAGCTGAATTAAAGGACCTAGCCTTTAAAGAGCTACCTGTGTCATTACCCTAAGGCATAACTAATAATAAATTTTGGGTTGAGATATCAGCTAGAGGCACTTTTAGACCTTTCCAGTCTAAGGGTTCTACCATGAAGAACAACAATGCTAGGGTCTTCTATTATATGCTGATCCAATTAATTAATGCACATAAGGAGAGTCTAGGAGCGGTGGTAAAGCAAGATATACTCCCCCTATATAGTGTTATAAAAAAGTACAGGGTGAATGTTGGCATATTGGTTACATTTGGTCTTAGACGCTAAACATTCACTAAGACCACTGGTATGTATTTAAGGGCAATGATAACTAAGATCTTAAAGAATGCTTAGCCTAAGACTAATGCACCAATAGATATAACAGTAATATATGAGCCGTTACCCAAGATACCTTTCACTCACTAGGGAGTAGAGTAAGTGTTTGATCTCAACATTAATGTGGAGGCTCTTGGAGTAAAATCTCACCCACCTTCCTCAGCTAGTTTTTCAATAGGGCATTTGGCTAAATTAGAAAAGGAGATGGCTGAGATCAAGGAAAATCAGAAGACCATTATGAAATTTCTAAAAAAACATGGCTGAACATATAGGCATTGCTATTCCATCATGTTTTTAGGGCTCTCCTACTGATGAAAATTGTCACCAACCATCCACCTCAACACCATCTCAAGCTTTAGAAATAGAGGAATATCCTATTTTAGAGCAGTATGCACATCATGATGCTGTTGAGGAGGAAAGTAATGAGGATGAGAATGAAGGGCAGTTCCAGCACAGGTCAGCAAGTCAGAGATCAACTTCTCAGCAGCAGCAAGTTGCTCCTCAAGCCAAAGATAGCAACAGTTCAGGATTTGAAGCCGATGGTAAAGATAATGATGAAAGTACTAATGAAGAAGCTACGGATGAAGAACAACCAAACGATGATGCAGATGACAGCAATGAAGGGAACCCGCATAATTGATCATTTAGATATACTTGTTGAGATCTCTTTAATGAGCCTGTGTAGTCATGTTTGTTTTGTAGAGACTCATAGTTTTTTCCCTTTTTTTTTTTTGTATTTCTTCTTTGTTTTGTTTTTCTTTGTTTCTTGTTAGTTTGTGGATGGTGCAATGACATGCTGGAAGGAAACTCAAAATGGAATCTTATGGATGTGTTGTTCAAATTTTAAATTAGGGGAGTGCCAGTTTTTCTTTTCTATACTTTCTTTTAATCCCTTAACACATGTCCTTTATTTGTTTATATATGGGACATTGGGGACAATACATCTAATAAGTGTGGGGAAGGGAGCATGCTTGCATGCTGGCTAAAGTTATCTAAGATGAATAATGATAATGAATGCTTACCAAATTTATCCATTAATGAAGCAAGCTATTTTGGTATGGTATTAATTTAGTTTTGGCTTTTGTTGAACTTTGTACAAATGTTGGAAGAATGAATGTTATTGCATTTAAGATGCTCAAGAGTGTGTAATGTTTCTAAGGCTATAGTTACAATGGAAAATCATAATGGGATAGTTTTTCTCATTATTTAACTTATAATTCTGCATTTTAGCAGCATAAGACTATAAGTTCAAGGTGTTTAGTGGTATCCTCTAAAAATTTACTTATACCATTAATTGGCATTAAAAGAATATTTGAATTGAATTTACCATTATTGCAAAGTTCATTTGATACCAACCACTTGATGATCTCTCCAAACTTGATCCTTCTTTCTTTTTCTTAAGAAAAAAAACCACTAAGTTGAAAGTGGTGGAGGTTCAACAGGGTCCCTTTAAAACCTTGTCACCTAAGGTCGTCTAGCTTGGGATTGATCAACCAAGGATAATACTTTAACAATAAAGTGTTCAATGAGTCTTATAACTCGAATGAGTAGCCTAATGGATGCCCTTTCTAAGGGAACAACATTTATTAACTTGAGCGACAAATTTGGGATTATCGGCTGAAAGTTCATTACATGGGTTATCGGATTCTAAATAAAAATAATCATAATTAAAGTAAGAGAGAACAATAAAGGAGAGAAAGCCAGGGGATAAGTTGATGTCCATACTTTCACTAAGGGATTTAACTTGAAGTTTGTGGTAGTGATTAAATTGAAAATGAATAGTATAAGAAAGGAAGTATCTGAATATTCCTTGTTTTTACTTGTGGTTATGTGTTTACTTTTATGTTGGAAATCTAACTTAAATAGTGAGGTTAAAGGCTAACTTATCATGATTAGCCTTGGAACTCTAGCCTAAGGAATGAAATACTTAAGAATGGATGACATGGAATCCTTCAATTCTAGCAATAAAAGACTTAGCACCATGATTGCCCTTGTCTTCAAATATTTTTTATTAGCTTTTTGCTTGTGGGTAAGCAAGGCTTTAGTGTGAGAAAGTTTGATAAGCATAAATTATTCATGAATTCCTTAAGATATTAAATGCAATTAAGTGCTTATTTAGAGAAATTATTCAAGAATTGGTGCTAATAACCATACATATTCATTTTAGGTGATTTTAGAACAAGTGAAGGTAAATTATCCACTTTAGAGTAAAGGATCAAGTCAACTATGGATATGAAGCACATATGTGCATCACGAGCATTATGGTGGATAAATCAGAGTTAGAAATCATCATAGGGTGTCTTACGGGCGTGATGGCTTGTAATGAAGTTAAACGGCTTTCTATCAATCAATAATGGGCGTTATGGGGAAGAAGTTGTTGGTTAAAGATGATTATTACCTCCGTTATGCCATGGTAAAGGGTATGATTGGCTTTGTTTAGTTAGTTTAAAGCTTGAACCAATCTATTTGAAGTAAAATATATTTGCAACTTTACTTATAAGAGTTATGTTCAAATGGGTACACTATTGAAGGTATAAACACATTACACCCTTTAGGACAAGGCACAAGTAGTTAACATTATTTCAATCATAAATGGTGTCCACTGGAAGAGAGAGATAGTAAAGGGATAAAGTGTATAGTCAGGAATTCTATTGTCTCAAAGTGTAGATTTTTGTAATTTTCCCAGGAGAACTCGAGAGAGAAGATAGCAATTCGTCATTCGTCATTCGTGTCATTGTAAAAACTTCCATTGTAGTAATCTAAGAAGGGGTTTTTCTTCGATCATCTTTTCTATGAGTATTCTATTTATAGTTTTGCATTCTTGTTTAATTCTTGCTTTATCATCATGTATGAGTTGATATTAGGGTTTGTTCATTAAATTATCATGAATGGTTCTTAATTGCATCGAGTATCTAATTGTTAATTAGTTCAGTAAGTTGAATTAAATGAATCTAGGAATCGATGTATGCACAACATAGTTCTTAATTAGAATTTTTTGGAATGCATTGAGAGATGATTCCACTGGATATATCTAATTTACTAACGAATCGCTCATAGTGATAGAGATATCTTGTTAAGATTTTCTGCATTCTCACTAAGGAATTTAGCATGACATAGTCCTTTATGCAACCATTAAGAGGCTATTAAATTAGGAAGAGATTTTGGTTAGACACATTTATGGTTAGGTATGATTCTGAGAAGAACATTCGTATAGATAATGAATTCCTGCAGGTAATTAATGATTAGAGGCTAGTGGTTGAAATTCATGTTAAGGAAATGAACAAATCTGTTTGTCAATGTTGTATTTTGTTATTGTGTTGTATCAACTAATGTAATTTAGTATAATTTCTAGTATTAGTTTTGTAGTAATAATTTAGCTATTCTTTTAATCATTCTGCTAGATAATAGGAAGACTAAAGAGTACTAATGCTTGCATTCGTTCCCTATGGAGACGATCTATACTCACCCAATACTAACAAACGATAGGTATACTTGCCTATTAAACCAAGTAAGAGATAGAATATAGGATTATAAAATTTAAGACTCGGTAGCTCTAATTAGAAGCGACTAGTAAAACTATTAGACAACACTTTAACATTTTTATTATTATCAAAATTTAACTAAGAGAACTTAATACTGTGCATTGGGGTTGAGTCCACTTTAGCCACTCCGATTCTTAAGTGAGCAAGCATGTCCGCATAAAGGGAGAGAGAGAGAGAGAGAGAGAGAGAGAGAGAGAGAGAGAGAGAGAGAGAGAGAGAGAGAGAGCATGTGACATTGCCTCTCCTGTGAAGTACGGAGAGATATTTATAATGAGTAGATCCTTGACGGTTGAGTACATTGTAAAATGATGAGCAAGTGGATAGTTGGTGAAGGTTATCGTAGACGTGAGGTTAGTCCAACAATCCACATGTGACCATCCTGAGTTAGAGTAGAGGAAACATGCCAAGTGATCTTGGGTTGGATTTTGTCTAAACACAACAATAGGCAATCGATTCTCTGAGCTTAAGGGACTGACGTTTTTATGAGGCTCTAGGCCTTATCCCGAAGAGTTGGGTCTAGGCCTAATGGATTGGCTTCTGTGGTTAATGGGTTAAACTAGACTTAAGAGGCTTGTGCTCCATATTTGATCATTAACAAGGTTATTATGATACCATCAAATAGATTGAGCTAACGCAATATATATATACAAGATAGTACTTGAATAATTCAATCTAATATTGATCTTTTTTTTAACTATTTAAAAGTATTAGTCTCTATTTTAACTACTTTATTTTAACATTGGTCCTATAATAGGATTGAACATTTAAAAATCCATTCTCTATTTATAATACACCCAAAGGTTAATTTCATGCTTTGTAATTTTGTTCTATTCTCATTCTTGAAACTTATGTAGTAACAGTTGAAACTATGAACTATGTGACTAGAGAAATGAGCAGTATGGTATGTTAGAATAATAACAGAATATAAACAGTGCATCTGCGTAATCATATCATAGATAAACAACAATGACTCAATCACTCAATAACATCTCATCCTTTGCTCATATTCATCATTTAGATATCATCTATTAAGGTTTCTACTTCCGACTCTATCGAATTTAGCTTATGGCCAATAACCATAACTTAAATCAAACTTTCCTACTGATATTCTCTTATGGGCTTCCTTCTAGTTAGAGCTTCCTTTATAGCATTCTTCTAAAGCAAAAACAACGATACACTAACCATAGCTATTACCACGGTTTGTTTCTTACCAAACAGGCCCTTAGAAGTCTGCTTCTCAGTTACCCTATCAACTATCTCATGAAGATGAAAGAAGCCATACTTGGCATGTGTCCCTCACAATCTTATTTGTATGCATTTAAACATTTTCCATCCAGCATATAAATTCATCTTAATTCCAATCAATCTTATTTAAAGCAATCTTAAAGAAGAATTTTAAATTGGTATCTTTTGAATTTTCTTAATTATATAATTAAACTTCTTAAGCCTAAGGGCCAAACTCCTACTTTGATTCTACCTACTCTAATAGGTTAGGTTAGTTGATCTTCAGGTTTAAGTCTTTGATTAATCTTTTAAAATCTGGATCTTATACTTGGTATTTTAGCTAATTTAGGTTTTTTATTGGACTTTAACCTTAAGTTCTAATACCAACAAAAGCTATGACTCATTGTACCATTCTTGCTTGTATGTCTTTGATAGGTTAAACCAAATGAATCTAATTAATGTTTGATTTAAATAAATGGTTACTACTTGTATTTGGTTATAGTTAGTGGACAAGAAATATTAGTGATGCTAATATGGCACTCCAATAACCTTTATGTGACACTATCCCTACGTGGAGTGGAGTAATCCTGAAGATGATAATGGGCAGATTTAGGTGATTGGAACTCATGAACTCATTAATATTAGGGAGTACCTCACATTGTACAGATGTATTACTATATTTATACGTGACGGGATATAATGCTAATTGTTACATTAATTTTATGTCTAAATGTGAATGTGTTGGTACTTAATAACACATTTATGTATTAGTGTATATGTAGTGCGCTTCAACTCACTCATTTTCTCTTTATGATATAGGTTCGATGATATAGGTTATTGTATTGCTAATTGCAACCAAATGGTTGGTTTTGGGAATATCACTAGCATTACAAACTTTTCTTATGATGAATAGGGGCTATATGTTGATATATGAAAATGGGTACTTCAATCATGTGTTGTTGATCTGAGTGGTAATATCTGTTTAGTGTTTGTTGTATAGTAAGGATCCTACTTACCTTGTAAAATTCATATAGTATTGGTATGATGTACTCTTTGAGTAGTTTTATGAGTAAGAGTTATGTGGTTATTTATGATCATGTGACATTGCTAGAGTTATTAATATATAAGCGATTTAAAATTATTTATGATGTAAATTGTGGATTTTTACTAGATTCTAAATCTTAACGTGTCTATTTTTGTTATTAACATGTGGCAGGTCATAGATAACCTTAATTTTAGGGTGTTACATAAATTATTAACATTATTATATGTTGGAGATATTTATATTATAACTTAAACTTGCACTTTTAATATTTGGCTTTTCAAATATTATATAACTTTTTGTAAGATCTTAAATTGTTAAATTTTCAAAATTAAATATATATTTTGTAGGAATATTATGCAACAATTTGTTGTTGTTGTGGAAAATGACAAATTTCGTATATAAACTTTTAATTAAAATTTAATTCGGTACCTAAACTTTGAAGTGAGCAATTCAATACCCAATCAAACTTTTTGATGCTAATTTTGTTACTTAACTTAACAATGCTTGTTCCTTTTGGTAATATAGATGTTGCAATGTTCAACAATAGATAATGGTAAGTGAGGTAGTAATAACTTAATGACAAGCTATCTCTCTTTCATGTTTGTAATTAGAGTAACGGTCTTAAGAGTAATAAAAATAGCTAAAAAAATTAATTATGTATTAAATTGTTCATTTTAAAGTCTAGATACCATATTGAATTTTTGAGCAAAATTTAAAAATTTAACATTTTTGCTTGTTATAAACTCTTATTTATATTAATAGCATGAATTTTATTGTTTTATATTTTCCATTGTATTAAATTTGTTGTGGTTTCACAACAAAGGGACCAAAAGAGGCCTATATGAGGGGCTGAGCTCAGAGGGTAGAGCTTGCTTTAGTTTGTTGACCATAAGATAAGAAAAGAAAAGGAAAGATGGATGGACCGTCTATTTAAGATTGGATAAAAATTAGCTTTGATTGATGAGGTCTTACATAGATTTTTCTAGTTAAGTGGCATGAACATTGATTTTTTAGTAGATTGAACATTAAAACTACAGTTACAAAAAAAATCTTAAAATCTAGTGGTTTGAATATTGATATTTAGTGAAGTGGACCAAATTCAGTTCGCTTCTTTTCAATAGTTATCTCTATTATTAAAGTGAAAACACTACTTCGATATCTTTAATGTTTATAAAATGAAATGTGTTTTGAAAAAACTTAAAAAAAAAAAAGAAAGCTATACAAGAAAGTTATATTATGGGATATGGTCCATTAAAAGAGACGTAAAGAGAATGATATAGAGTTAAGATAAGATTTGTGGACATGGAAGTAGGACTATAAATGAGTTGAATCGAGTCGATGCAGTAGTAACCTCGAACTCGACTAGAATAAAAAACTCGAAGTTTGAACTCAAACTCGATCGAGCTTGATTTTGAAGATCGAACTTGACTCGATTTAATACTCAATAAGCTCAAACTCGACTTTATTAAGCTCGATTACTCTTTTAAATATTGATCTAACTATAAAAAATATTTAATACTCAAAAAGCTCAAACTCAATAGACATCGATTTAATATTCATTTAAGCTCGATTAAGCTCGTAAGCTCACCAAGCTAAATATTTTAAAACTTGAACTCGAGCTTGATAACTACTCCAATAGCTCGAACTCGAGCTTGACTCGATCATAAGCAAGTCTAATTCGAGCATCGTCGAGTCGAACTTGAGTAGCTTACGAGCTGTCTCTTGGGATGCAATCGGGGCGAGTGTGGGATGGATCATATAAAACCCAAACCCGACTTGGTTTCCTAAAAGATTATCCCAAGTTTGACCTACGATCCTATAGTGTTTTATATGCAATACCCAAACTCGCCCCAATCGGGTCATCGTCCTGACCCGCCCCACTCCGTTAACCCGATTTTTCTTTTACAATTTCTTTCATTTTTCATTCTTTTTATTCATCATTTTTCTATTCGTTTTCATGATATATACTTTCTATTTTGCTTATTTATTTCAATTTCTTTTCATTTGATGGTAAAACTACACATAAAAAAAAGTCAGTAAGCTAAATAATTTATTTTTGATGTATGACAATCAATGATTTGTAACACAACATAGTATAATTTACTTTACTTGAGGATTGACATAGATACATAAATAAGAGTATTGCCTCTTATTAATCATAAAAAGCATGACATTCTCAATTGGACAAAAAAATAAATTATACAATCATAAAACTATAAAAATAATAAAAAATAAATATTTTCAAGTTTTGATGTTGTAAAATTGTATTTTATATTTAGTAATCTTATCGGAGCTGGTCGATCTTATAGGGTCATAACTATAATCCGAACCCCACTCGTGACCCCATAGGGTCGCAAAAATTTTTTCCAATCCCACCCCATAGCTACCCTACAGGGTTTTTAGCGGGTTGGACAGGTTGGGTACCCTATAATGACATGCCCAGTTGAATCCCTAGCTATCTTGATTCACTTACAATCTTACGTGGAAGTAACATATTTTAAGGATCCAATACTAGATATAGGTACATAAAATGATAAATCAAGTAATATATTTTATTTAATTAGTTATCTTTTTTCCAAGACCCATAAAATGGGTGCGTCCTTTCCTAGTAATACATGACCGTTGGAAAAGAGGGAAAAAAAAATGCAACCAGTTTGTTTTTCATTAGACTAAAACAACGGAAATGGTTAATGCAGATAGTAGAAGTTGAAAATAAAAAGACAAAGGAAAATATGAAAATTTGCAGGACAATATGAAAAAGTCTAGAAAAACTAACAAATTACTATGAATAAGGGTTAAGGAAATAAAGATATATATATTATTTTGAAAAAAAAATCCAAAAGTAGAGCTATTAAAAAATAAAACCTAAAATTAAGATACTTGAAATTGTGTCTTCAAGACACGATTTTTATAGAACACTTTAAAATAGATATGATGTTAACAGAGTTAAGTAATATATTATAAAAATATAATAACATGCAAAGTTATACGGTCCGGTGGTAGGTAATTTTTTTTTCAAAGTGACACAAAACTATTATTACTCAAAAAATAAATATACAAGGAGTCTAAAACGATCCACCTACACCATAAGCAAAAATTTAGTACGAATCAAAGGAGAGTAACCCTTCTTGAAATTAGCAGGGGAGTTCTTAAACAATTATAAGATGAAGATTTAGCCTCAGGGCTCTACCTTTTGGAAAAAGTTTGATAAAAAAGAACAATAAACTATTTGGTAAATCATGAAGAGGATTATCCAAAGGTTTTAGAAAGAAATATTCTAAGTAAACAGACTTTTTTGCAACTTTGGCAAGAGCCATAGGCTTCTTCATTCATCCAAGTCAAAATTCTCTTCCTATTTCTCTGCTGCCTCCACATCAAAGCCCTGCAATAAGAGACAGTAGAAGGAGCATTAGAAATCCCTATTTTCATCTATGATCCATTCAATAGCCTCTTTAGAATCCAACTCTGTAATTGCATTCTCCATATCCCATTTGTTAAGCATACTATGGTTATGATAAATAGCTTAGATCTCGGCTTCAAGGGAGAAACAGGTGGTGATTGTGTGACCAAAACCCCCATTGTAGAAAATGTTTTAGTCCCATATTAGAGCACCAACGGTCATAGGGTTCCTTGGCTATTGAAGGCAGCATCATAATTAAGTCGACCCTCTTCAGGAGCTTGTCATGAGCTTGGAAACGTAAAACAAGAATTTCCTGTCTTCCTTTTTTTCCCCCCCTCTTGGACAATGGACTTGGCTTTTATAACCCATCTTCAATCCTTTTCTGTTGCCTAGTACATGATGTGATTTCTTTCATTCCATACCGACCACAAGATGAAAGGGAATGAACACTGATAACGACATTTTGGATTAGACTAGGATATTTTGTTGAACTTAGTGCTCCTTTTTGATCTATTCCTGAAAGCTGTGAGCAATTGTTCCATGCGAGTAATCCAAGCCCAGTTCTTGAAGTGTTGTTTTAATTTCTTTGCACTCCTTAAAGATATGCACAACAGACTTCTCTTCATCACAAAAAATGCATTTACTATTAACCTCCAAACCATGCTTGCGTAGATTGTCTTTTGCTGGAAGAGCAATTAAAACACATTGCCAAAGACAAAATGAATCTTAGGATATGTTTGGATCTTCCAAATCTAGCCTAAGTCTTACTGATTGGAACGAACAAAAACAGTGTTTTTAATGCTTCCATAAATGTCTTTCATTGTAATGTCTCCACTAACATGATCTCTTCAGGCAATGACATTTGACTCACAGTCAATTGTATTGAGGAGGAAAAAGCTCATAATATCCTTATACCATCATCTATAGGACATCCAATGAGATTCTCATTTCAAGTACCATGATCAACTCATACCAGCGCAAGGGTTATGTTAGTTGCCTCTTGAGTGAGAAGACCCTATAGGAGAATGACATGAGCGCAATTGCTAGTCCAATTATCCCTCCAGAACCTAATCATTGTACCGCTTTTAAGCCTCCAGATGCAATCTTGTTTAATGAAATCTTCTTGCTTGATAATTTCTCCAACTGTTTTAGAAGCATCTCTTTATATATATTATTTTGGTATCATTCCGAAATCATTTTCAAACCAAATTGATACTAAATCAATACTAATATGATACTGATAAAAAACTAATAGTTTTACTTGTAAATTGACCAAACTAAATCAATACTAAACCGATACAGATATGATACTAATGAATTATAGATGCTGATTTGATACAAATCCGATACCAACAAAAAATTGACTTTTATTCTCCTTAAGTATCTATGTTTTATGATTTGAGTCCATAGGTCTTAGATTTTAACTTCCGTCCCAACTTTATGATTGTAACTCAATTATGAGCTCTGAGATCCCAAATATTCAAGCTACCAGGAACTTTGGGTTCGGTAACTTTTTTTCCATTCTAGGCTATGGAAACCTTCTATCACTTGAATAGCCCCTAAAAAAATCTCTTATTTGCATTTCAATCTTATCAATGAAGCTTATACATTCAGAATAAAATCCACATATAAAATTTACTTTCTTATCTTGGGTATAATTAGGAATAAATGGTCCGAATAACAACTATTCATATTTCCTACGGAAAGTCCAACTTATGTTGACTTTTGCAGACAACACTTTATAGAAAATGTTTTGCTACTTTTCATAAAACAGTGTGATAGTGTGCGAGTGGGAAATCGCGTTAGCTGATGCCTCATGATTAAGGAGCCAGTGGAGGATCAATCCACTTGGACATTGAAATTGGTCGAGTAGGAGAGGGAGAGAGGGACAGTAAAAGTCATAAAAAGTGGGAAACAAGAGCATGGCACTTGGTTCGGTCGTCAATATAGAAAAGATTGGGCAGAGCAATTGTAGACCGGTAACCCAAAAGTCAGTCTCCCCACTGGATAAAAGAACGTATTTGATTATTTTTTTCTTTCTTGTAATATGTAATAATTACAAAAATAAATAAATAAAAGAAATAAATTTACAAATTTTAATTGAGTGGTTAACCTAATAATACCAATTTATACGTCTACGAATCATTGAAAAAAAATGTCCAAGGGAACTTTCTAAATTAATATGGTTCGAGGGAAATAATATAGGTGACTAGGAGAAAATCGATCTCTTAATTTACATTTCCTCAGTTTCCATCAAATCATTATAAGGAAGAAAATAACGTGATATAAGTGCTACAAAATATTTGAACAATGTAGGTAATCAGAATAGTTAATTTGTATGGATAATGTCAAAAAGGGTATATGAAGTTTGGTTTGAATAATTTAGTATTTAAACAAAGTTTTCATGAATTTTTTTCATACCCGAAGTTTGATTTTGACAATTTCGGTACATGAATAAAGTTTTCGCCGACTTTTTCTTTAAGTATGAAAAAAGTCAATGAAAACTTTATTCAGATACAAGAATTGTTAAAATCAAACTTCGGATATGAAAAAGTATTCGAAAACTTTGTTTAGATTCCAAATTGTTCAAAATAAAATTTCAAGTACCTAATTGAAGATTTTGCGAAAGTTTAAGTACCATTTTGTTATTTACCAATGTCAAAAATAGTACTTGAAAAGTTTAATTAAGTACCTGAAGTTTCATTTTGAACAATTTGATAGCTGAATTTTCGCAAAAAATTTGATTAGGTGTTTGAAATTTGGTTTTAACAATTTTAATACCTAAATAAAGTTTCACCATTTAGTCATACGAAGTGTTGACATAAAACATAACAGCTTTAGAAATCAAAATGAATAAAATAAAATTTTAATTTTTTATTGTTATGACTATTTTCTAGATTATGGTTTATAGATTGCGGTTTGCGGGACTTTCCGAAGAATATGAAACTTTAAAAAAACTATAAATTAACCTAATAAGAGCTCAATTTGAATCAAGATCCGAACCAACTACTGTAAATTATGGCTGCCTTTTAACTCAGATAGCCCAAATTTGTTGCAAGAAACTAATGAATGTAATCGTTTCTTCGTCAATTTATGTACTCTGTTCTCCCTTTTTGCGCCTCTTATGAACAAGCGGAAAGCTTTTTTACTCTAGTCATAGACTTCAAAAATGAGGCTTTAAGCTACAATTTAGTTTTGGTTTGAGCGTGTGCAATATCAATGTTGTTGGAACTTGATCAGGCTTTGACTTAGGTGAATTAATGTAAAAAATGCAGGGGTAGAGTGTTGAATATAAATAAGTTTATTAGTATAATTAATGCGGTCACATTAGACGGTGGGAGTTTCATGTTGCATGCGGATTTAAAAGAGTGGTATGCAAATAATACCTAAAGATATCATCATGGGGTGGGTATAAACTGGGACCTACCCCTGACCCATCCTTACTAGTTCCATATCCGAGAACTAGATTTTATAGGACAAGTATGAATTGCAGTATGCCCGCCAATTCTAGCAGTTTAGTTGGCCAACCCAATAGGTGGTCCGAGTATTGGAACCATCGCACATGAACCGCGAATTGGTAGTTTCAACCCAAATCTGCCTACCATATTTAAAAAGAAGAAGAGAAGAAGAAGAAGAAGAAGAAGAAGAAAAACTAGATGCAAACAAAACTAGCTGCTATTTCCATGCAAAATTGCAAACGTTGCAAATTGAGGGTGTGTCTTCACTTGGGAAAATGGGGAGTGGAGGGTAAGGGCCTATTTCAATTTTCAAACTGTCAGTGTAAATAATTTGTATGTATTTGAACCGCATAAAAATAAGCATTGTATCTATATTTGGAGATAGTTAGACGAGTGAAATATTATTTCGTCTTCTACCTCAAAGTTATATTATAAAGATAAACAAATTTCCCTGAACCATATCAGATTCAACCAATTTCAATTCGTCATGTTGAAAATTTCTAAACTGTCAAGAATCTTACAACTTGAGTCATCTACAATTGCAAGGAACGAAGGCTATAAATTGATAATTTTGTTTTAAAAAATATCAAACATTCCTCTATGTGTTCTTAAATTTCCAATTCATCTACTCCTACCTCTATATCATCACGTACTTGATATACAAAAATTTAAATATTTGGTACCGACTCTTATTTTTTAGACTATCTTATACGAAAAGGTTACCCGCTCATACTGATTTCCTATGTTTATTCTTAAATTTCTGATTCCTTTACTCTCATTCCTACATTATGATGTAGTTGATATAAAAACAAAAAATCAATCGTTTTTTTTTTTTTTTTGGTGGTTCATCCAAAAAATTTAGAAAGAAAGACAAATTGAAGGGGAAACTGCCCGACTGCTAGGAAGAGCATATTATTAATATAGACGAAGATGTTGACTATTATGACTCTAATGAGCCTCGAGCCTCCGACCTTAAGTTCACACCTGACCAATTTCCTCCACCTCGGGCCTCTGACCTTGAGTTCACACCTGACCAATTTCCTCCGGTTCTATTAGGTTTCAAGATGTTCAATCCTGTTTACCATCCACAAGGGGATGATGACAATAACCCCCAAGATCTAGATCTAGACTTGGAACCACTACCATAACATGAAGCTGAGGAATTTGGCGGTTCAGGTGAAGAAATACACCCTTTCCATCGAAGCAAACCAATCAATTAAGTTACCTCGATGATATAAGTTTAATATATTTACTAAACATTTTAGGAAAGTTAAAGGTTCGGATGGGAAGACGAAGGCACATTGCAATTACTACACTACCAACTATGCCTTTTCTAAGGGAGATGGATATGAGAGTCTTTCAAAACATCTCAAGTTGAAGCATCTCTATGAGTATCGAATGGATTCGTCACAACAGCAAATATCAGGGTTCGATTCGAGGAAAGTAACAAGGCTGTGGTAATTCAAGGACAAACCATATCATGATGCTCTAGCGCAAATAATAAGCGGATTACATCTGTGTTTCAACGTCGGCAAAAATGTAGATCTTGTATATTGTCATCAAGAAACTCTACTGCCACAAGCTCTTAAATGGAGTGCTAAGGCAATGAAATGATGTTGTTTAAAAATATACAGGAGGGGTAAGCCGCAACTACAAGCTATGTTTGTTAATCTTGATACATGTGTCTCCGTCTATTATGATATTT
The DNA here is from genome assembly GCA_024138025.1 of Combretum micranthum. NCBI lineage: Eukaryota > Viridiplantae > Streptophyta > Magnoliopsida > Myrtales > Combretaceae > Combretum > Combretum micranthum. The sequence goes on along the minus strand of JAMXBD010000149.1, from coordinate 836,432 downwards.
TGATTGATAGATTAGGTTAAAGTTTTTACATGGGCATTACATCTCATTGGATAGATCAATATTAAGTAATACATAAAAGATTGATTACATTATGTAAAATGGATGGAGCCCATACAACACAAAACATATATACGACAATATGAACAATTCTTGATGAATACGGTTTGATTAAAAAATTTTCTCAATAGGTTTTGACAATGCTGCAGCAAATATAGCTAATATTTTCGACTTACAATCATTAAGTCAGCCAATGCCTGAGGAAACATTTTTTTCATATAAGATGTGCATGTCATATTTTAAATTTGTATGTGAAGGATGGAATTGAGTCTTTAAAAATCAGTAAGTCTCTGACAAAAGCTGTGTTTGACTACATTATGGACCTTATGTTGATTAATAAAGAATAGCGGAAATGTTGTGATGTACATGGTCAAAAGCCAAAAAAATTTTAAACAGATATGTAATACCGGTGGAATTTGACTTACGGGCTTTTAGCTAGTATAATACTATATAAGGAATTATTTTATAGCTTCACCATTATGCATGTACTAAACTAGAGTTGGGCAAACAGGCCATGGCTCGCGGGCCAACCAGTCAAATCGCTTAAAAAAGTAGGCTACGGGTAAAATTTTTTTGGCCTATTTAAAAGCGGGTCAAATTGGCTCAGCCTGTTTAACTTACAGGCTAAAGGGGGCTAGGCCGAGTTGGCTCCCGGACCAAAAAAAAAAAAAAACAAAACAAACAAGAGGAGAAATTTAAAAACAAGAATAATATAATATGTTAGTGATTATTGATGTATGTGACGGAAGAAGATAGTTTGAGATATGTGTCACAAGTATTATAACATTTTTTAAAATACATATTTATTGATTTAAACTTAATATGATATCCAATAAATCATTTTAAAAACTTGTTTTTATGTATAAATAATCAAAATAGTAATAAAAAATAGTCATTAATATATATAAAACCTTAGAATATATAAATAATTCTAATTTTCACATAAACTAATAATAAATATAAATTTAAAATTTTCAAAAATAATAATTTTGTCTTGTGGCCAAAGTGGGTAGAGCCTAGGCCTAAGAATTTTGGCCCGTTTAAAAGCAGGCCAAAGTTGCCCATTGAGTTTAACCCACAAGTTGAAGCGGGCCGAGTTAGCTCGTTCACCTGTTTGCCCACCTCTATACCAAACATACCATCGTGTCCCAATGAATGGAATGTCTATATCAACTTGTTGGAACTATTGATGTTTTCTCTCGAGTATACAACCCCAATGTACATCTCTTTTTACTAGAAGTGTGTAACATCATCGGGATGCTCCAATAAATAAGATCCAATCCCATTTTGCAAACATATATTAATAATATGACTCGCGAATGGTTAAAGTATTATAGGAAGATTCCTATGATACATAACATAGTATGGTTATTGGACCCATGCAACAAAGTGGGGGGACTTTGAGAGATCTTGGATTATTATTATGAACTTGTTGACAAAATGTTTGACACTCAAGACATTTATGTAATTTCTATAAGTAATGTCGTGAAAGAAACAACTAATGCGCTGTTGAACTTGTACTCTCAATTTAGTACCATATATGATGAACAAATACCCATTAGTTCAACAACTCCTGTTAATGCTCCAATATCTACCACCGTAGAGAAACCCGAAGTGGTGCTCCAGCACCGGTGGTTCAAAAAACACTGCAACATTAGCGAAAGTAGATTAGATTCTGCATTTGAAAAGTACTTGAACATCACATTCGAGTTCATTTACATGGTGGATGCATACAACTTTGAAAACCTTGACTAGTGGAAACGGCATAAGGAGACGTTTCCAATACTATCTTGAATTGTCATACAAGTATTGGCTGACCGGCTTCAATTGTAGCAGTTGAGAAAACTTTTAGTATTGCAGAGCAGTAGTTGGACAAGCATAGGTCCCGGTATAGCCCAGTTATGGTTGAGACATTAGCTTGCAATTGCGATTAGACTAGTGCCGAACGACGATGACAAGACCTGAAAGACTACTCTCCCAAGGAAGATGAGTACTTTAGTGACTTAAACTCCTCCATAGAGAGCACAGATACCAACTCACTGGGTACTAGTCCAGGTTAATGAGCATTCAATTCATATTTAGTTGTTTGTTATCATTCTAGCATGGGTGTTAATGTTGTAGTCTGGGTCAATGAGTTGTTTATTTATGTTTAGTTGTTTGTTATTCTACTAGTTTGTGTGTTAATATTGTAACAAAGAAAGATGTAATGCCCCGCTCAATCGAATGTACTCCTCAAAGTTTAGATGTATGTCAATCTACTACTATGTGTTTGTTAATATTATAACCATTACTATTTATTGAAATAATTATAAATATATATTTATAATATAATTAACATAAATTTTGATTTAGGACTTGTAAATTCGATAGATTTATAAATTTAAAAGTTTTATAAAATTAAAAAAAAAAATGTTACGATCCTACGTCGGTTTTATGAGAAATTGTAGAATGGTACTTAAGCCTAAAGGGTTTTCCTACCTAATAGGCTAGTCTTTTAGGTTGTGTAAACCCTGGAATTTTCATAATTCATAGAAAATAATCCTAGAAGTTTAATATCAAAATTGAAACCCCGAAAATCGATCCAATTTAAAACCAAATTCTAAATCAAGTCAAACACGAAAATTCTTAGTTTTGAGAAAATGAGGACCCTTGAAATAAAATAAAATCTAACCATCGGTTGAATCAACATCCGTATGCCAATCTAAAAATCTACCCAATTCCTAAAACGCAAACCAAAACGATATATTCAAATAACGCTCGACAACGAAATGCTAAGATCTTAAAACCCTTGGTGAATTTTGGAATTAGAAATTTCAATTTTCACCAAAAGTCAAACTGAGTCAACTCATAACCCTAGACTCAGTTAAACGATCCCGAAAACTAAAAACTATTAAATAATCACAAATAAAATAAGATAAACCATAGATATCGAGCTAAAAATATAAAACGGTCAAAACTCTAAAATTATACGATCTTATGAATAACTCAACGAAACCGGAAGTCAAACCGGAACTCTAAAAGTCAACAAAACTTACAAACAAACCTAGTGTTTAAGATCCGGCAATCCCATGCTCTTAAACTTTAAATAATGAAATGAAAATGATTGTTGATAATAGTTTGTAATAATATAAGGAAGCTTAATAATATCATATTTGCAAATTTCTAGTGTCCTTCGGATCCAAACGGGATCAGTTTTCAAAAATTGTGCCTCGATACACCGGATGGCAAAAATATTCCGTTAATACCAATAGACTTGTAAAAATATAAGGTTTTCAAAAATATTAGTTTTAGAATTTTTCGGTAGCTAAAAATTACAGATATCGCATTTATACGTGTATTTTTATTACTATCAGTATTTTAATTATCTAGTTTATTATTCATAGTACTTTTCTACTATTCATTACTATTCCTCTATCTCTACTTTTTCTTACTACCTATTCTTACATCTACATACCTATTTCTTACAATTTTCTTTTCCCATAAAAATTCTATACTACATATTACTAAACTTCTCTCACACTTTTCTTCTAAAATTAATTTTTTTTATTTCTCTCTCCCTTTATGCATTGCCATCCACCCCCTTCTCTCTCTTCACTCTCATCTATTTTATTTTTTAATTAATTTAATTACATCTAATTTTCACTCCAAAATTCTATAAATACTCCATTCCTCTTTCATTCTTTTACACAATTCATTTCACTACCAAAACTCTCTCAAAATCTCTCCACAAATCCTCTCTTCAAGTTTTCTCTCTACCAAAACTCTCTCAAACCAATTCTTCACAAAAATCCTTCCTTATACACAAACTATCTACCACATATCACTACTCACATAATACCCCATTCATCTACCACTTTCATACCATATAAACACTTTAGGTAAACTTCTTCCAACCATTTATTTACCCATGTCATATAACTTAACATGACTATGGTGTTGTTTTAAAACTCATATGAGTAGTAAAAGCAACAGCATATTCATGTTTTGTTCTTGCACATGAACTTCCTATTTTATTATGTTGTTATATTGATTTTATTATTCATATCTAACTATATATATTTATGTATTTATATATAATCTTTAGAGCATATAAGCTCACTTGTTATTTATTTAATTTCATGCTTTGCAATTTATTTATTTCATGCTATTTCTTTGAGACTAGTCTTTCTAGTCTTAGACTTGTCCATATCAAGTAAAAACAACCTTTTATTTATTTTCTTTATTCTTTTGGGACTAGTCTATTCTTAGTCTCGGGATACCTTGATGAAGCTAAGGCTCCCAATACTTGACCGAGATACCTTTATGAAGCTAAGATTCCCAATACTTTATATTTTTATTATCTTGCTTATTATTATTTGTTTCTAGTATTTTCTCATGTTCTTATGCTCATAATACTTGCATCTACATAATGATATTGTCTCAACTAATTTAAAAAGTAGAATTTTACTTTATTAAAGGAATTTAAAACTAAATTTTCTATTATGTGACTTGTCACAAATTAATGAAGTTATTATCAACAACATAGAAATAGAGTAATAAAAGTTTTCTCAAATAACAAAGATAATTTTACCAAAGAAATATAAGAAATAAATACTTTCTTTGTACATTATGGCAACCTAAGTTTTAGTAAAATAATTTATTAATATTCAAAGTTTTCACAAAAAGCTTGAGAATAAACTCTTTTTAACTCTATAACAAAACTAAGAAACAAACTAGTTTTCAAAGATAAGATGAATTCAACCCATAAAGTTACAAACCCACATAGAATAATAATGATTTTCAAGTTTCTAAAGAAGAAATTTATTTTCAAAGAATATGAATAAGATAAGATTAAAAACAAAGGATTTTATCAATGAAGATGATTCTTTTCAAAGGAAACAAAAGAACATGTTTTAGAAAACAAAAACTTATATTTTAAATAATAAATATAAGAAGACAAGACTCATTTTCTAAAACCATTCTAAATACAAATTTATAAAAAGGTTTTCAACGACTTAATACACTTTTGATAAATTTGATCTTTATCACTAGAAGTAAAATTTATGAAAGACTAAGGTTAAAGAAAAATTTACTTGTTTTTGGAAAAAGAATGAAGAAAATAAAATAAGAATATACTCATTTATAATAACTTAAGAAAATATAAAGTTTCTTCAAAATACTTGAAAAGAAATTGTTAAAGTTAAAGTTAAAGTTTTAGTTTTAACAACTCAAAATAAATTGTTTTATGAAATAAATTGTTGAGACACTACCATTAGAATTTTTGTTTATAAAGTGAGCTTATCTATATACTCAAAGGATTTATCAATTATGTATATATATATATATATATTTTTTTTTTTTTACTAAAGAATTTTTAAATGAAGTTGAGTTAGAAAATGGTTTTGCAAAAATCTAGAAATATTCGTTTTAAATCTATACCAAATGTTTTCGGAACCCAAATGACCTTATATCATAAAGATAACCTTAGAAATGGATAGATATTTTCGAAAAGGTAGAAAACGGTATATTATATGCGAAATACCGAGTTAAAATGAGCATGTCATGGCCATTTTAAATTGGAATTTCATTATATACGAATTTGACAAACATAGTGAAATAGAATTAGAAAATTTAAGTAGAATTTCTACGAAATACTCATCCTGGTTATTTCTTTTGTCTAGGTGACGAAGGATAAGAGAATACCCTACCCGAGGATTACTACGACTAAGAAGATCACAAAATGGACTAGTGAGTTATTCCTCTTAAATTCGTTACCTTACTTGTGCTTGTAAAGTAGTAGTACTAGTATACTAAGAAAAGATAAAAATGGATATATATATATATATATATATTTGGGAATTCGGGGTTATGTATATATATGTGATTCTATATTTTTGCATGAAATGAGAATTAAGAATATCGTAACTTCAAACTACCTGTTTAAGTATTTTTGTTTACCTACTTGTATGACTGCTTATTATTTGCTAAATTGATTGATCGCTCCTTAATAAACCTTAATAAGGTTTGGCTTAAGAAAAATAGAACGCTCACGCATAGCATCCATCGAGTCACATTTCTTTTGGAAGGCTGCTACTCCTACGCGTAAAGTTGGATTGATTGTTATTGTGCCGTGACATGGGCCATATTCCTTCCTAAAGAATCCAAATCGCTTGGGAAATGCAACTCTAAGTTCGGAGCCAAGCCAACCGAACGCTTTCGGTAGGGACTTAGGGACTAGTAGTAGAAGATCGAGGATTTTCATCACCGATTCCCTAACCTTCGATACGGAGGGGTAAATCCATTCTATATATGGTTTCCGAATAACTATATATATTCATGTATCACGTGATTGTTGAATTGTACGCATAGCATATGTGTGAAAATTTAAATGAACTTATTTGAAAACATGGTGCGAATGAAAATGAATATCTCACTAAGCTAGTTATAACTTATACCCCGATAGATTTTGTTGAAACAAATATACCCGTGGCTTAAGTTCAAGATCATGACATTAAGGAAGTTATGGAAGGATGTTAAGCTTCTATGAAGGAAATGGAAACATAAGATGAAGTAATTTTGTAATATTCTTTATATGTAATGAATTCTATGTTAGTATTTTGGAGATTCTAAGATGTATATTTATTTGAAAACAATAGAGGGATATACCCCTAAGAATTGTAATTTAACATGTTTATGTTTTATGATAAGTATTCTCTTTGCCTTGTTACTTATTTATTATCAATATAAATTGCGTTACTCCAATACGTTCCCTTGGTTGTGATGTACGCCTTGTACATGATATGGAAGCCTTTGCGTGACTGAGGTAGTCATTCCTAGGCTTTAATATTGTGTACGGCGGACTGTCATGTTTAGGGTACTCCTCGGGGCGTGACAGGTTGGGCTCTTCCTTTGGACTTAATACCTAACAAAAATTCTAGTTCATGGTTCTCATGTTACGGAATTGAAATTGCTAGAACCAACGATTCTATAGAACCATGAACATGTCTGTCCCTAGTGGTTCCGGTTTTGGCTCCACAAAAAGTTGAACCGTGAATCAGTAGTTTTGATTCAAGTTTGGAACCAACCCGAACTGTGTCGAAGCTTAAATACCTAAAAGAAAAGAGTTTGAGAGATGTGAAAGGGGGAAGAATGGATAGTCTTAGTGGTTTAAACATATTTGTAATAGTTGAAAGAGTTGTTAGATATCAATCTCATTATTCATAGTCTAGTGAGATGTCTTTTTCTATCTACTTTTATTTAATTTTTAAGACTGGAAAATTCATAAGTTCACACTGTTTCTCTAAATCTCTATAATTTTTAAAGATTCAAATGAGGAGCTATGGCTAAATCTTAGATGTGATGAGATTCATTAGATCATTTCGTCATTAATTGATAAGATTAAGTTTGCTAATTTATGTAGTATGAAACTATTTGAGAAAGGTTAAGAACATATGGAGTAGTTCAATAATTCATATTAATAATAAATAGAATAGTCTAAATAATTCATGTTTCAAGTAACGGACCCATTTTCTTTAAACCATTTTAATTACTAATTGGATTCTCACCATGTTATTTACTTTAAGGAATCAAGCCCACATAAATATTGGATTTGACTTAATATTTAATTTTCAATCTTCTAGAATATACTAATAATGTATTTTCACTATAAATGATATAGGAAAATACCAATTTGTAATGAATATATAATAAATGATAAGAGAACACCATTCGATTGAAAAATTAGATGTTAAGCTAACAACTAGGACTCAATTTATTATAAGGAATTGTATATCTTTTTAACAGAATAATAGCATCGGGACATTGATGGATGACATTGGGGTTGATGGCATGCATGCCTGCCCATTCGCCCACATTTTATCTAATATAAAAATTGCTGCATTTTGGTCTAAATGAATCAGAATTCGTGCTGAATCTTGTCCAATGATGTAGCATCGAACATGCTACAAGTGCATGCTAAGCATATCAAAGATTCATTACGGTAGGAATTTAAGCCTGATAATTTTTGTGCTGAACACCATTCCGATAATTACGGTAGGAATTTAAACCTGATAATTTCCATAAAAAATTCATCGTATTATAATACGTATTAATAGAGATCTCAATTGATTCTTTTTTTCGAACGTTAAAACCTCTTTTAAACTGCTTTTAACCATCGAAACCTCTTCTAGTATAATTTGCTCCATATGGTTATGTAGTTGATCCTTCTATTGTCCACGAAATCGTAACATCTATATCATAAGTAGTTGGTCTTCTATCTTCTTTAACCATTGAAAGACCCATAGTTGTTTCGAGATCGGATTTTGACTTCTTTTTTTTTTTTTTTTATTTCCTCCCTTTCTTCAATGATTATTTAACCGATCTTAAACTTTGGCTCACACAATAATGCTTGCCACATGGGAGAAGATGAGTGGAGGACAGGGTCCACTTGACAGTTGACGCCATGCCTTATTTATTTCCATATAAATTTAAGTAATAGGATCTTGAAATTTTGAACCACCAACCCAGCCTGTCCATGGAATGTTCCCCCACATGGCATGAATCATGGGCATGTTATTCTTTACCCTTTTTTTCCCCCTAATTATAATTGTGTTATTGGATTTGATTCTAAGACTTATCACATAAGAGACTAGAAAAAATATCATTGGGTTATAAGACAATTAGCCATGTTATTCTTTACTCAATGGCTCGTTTTATTGGAGTTTTGGAAAAAAGGTAAGTGGAAAATAACTTGTATTGTATACCAACCAAATCAGTTCGTAGACAATTTAAGTTTGGTTTGATTTTCATGTGAATTTGATTTGAGAAAAATTTTATCAAGTTTGAGCATATAATGCGAGAGTAATTAATGAATTGAGTTTAAATTTTATAATATTTAGTTCAATTATTTAGTGGGTTTAATTGAAATTGAGCAAAAGATGATGTAAATTGAGTTCAAATTAAGTTTGTATTTTAATATTACTTTAATTATACTTAATCTTTGCTTGATTCGTTTGCAACCTAGTGGTGCATATATCTATTTTTACATATATTTTACAACCACAAGTTTTTTCTTAGATATGGTACTAAATTCATCTTAAATAATTACATATAATATTTAATAAAATTGATACAATTTTCAGGAAAAAACTTGCATATCGCCTATTTTCCTTTTCCTCAAATCAAAGAACCTAATCTTATAGAAATAAATCCTCTCCGTTGATTTTTATTAGTTTTTCTGCTCATAATAGTATAATATATAATTAATAGTTAAATTTATAAGAAAAAAATATAATTTTATTATGATATTAGACGATTTCACTAATTTTTTTTTATTTATTAAAAAAACAAATAGATTATACAAACCCTAATAACAAAGTTCCAGACAAAACCCCACTTACGTTTCCTTTAGACTCTTTAACTATTCCCACCATGGAAGAAGAGAAACAGAAACATTGCTATCATTTGCCAATTGCCATGAATTTGCCAGCTGCATAGACAGATGGAATAATAAAAGAATTGCATTAAAATTAAACTGGTGATAATCATTAGCAATCACTTCACTATTGCTAGGGCAAAGCCGTGTATTATGGGTCTGTTTGGATTGGCTTTTTTCCGGCAGATACAGACACTTTTTCAAACTTTTTGCTAATAAATTATTTATCAAGAAATAGATATAGATAAAAAAAAGTTGACAGTTCTCATCAAAAGATCAAATAGAATAAAAATAGATAAAATTTAGATGCAAATCGGATATATTTACACATATCATTTTAAAAAAGATACAGATACAGATGAAATACAGACAATCCAAACAGACCCTATATTGGTATTGAATATGCATCTTAATTGCCTTACCCATTATTCTTGCTTGCGTGCGTGTATATAGAAAATGAAGAGGCAGAAACATAAGAGCCGCTTTTATGCAAAGAAATATAATTTTTTTTCCTCAATGCTTGCTATCACAATAAATAGAAAAGGAAAGTCGGACTAGACATCGGCACGGTTCGGATCGGTTCCGGACCCGAACCGAAACCGCCGGTTCACGGTTCCACATTTCGTGGGACCGGAATCGGAATTGCCAGAGCCGGGGAGGTTCACGGTTCCACGGAACCATAAGTTTTGATGGTTCTGGTTCCGGTTCCATGTGAACTGTGAACCGTGTTTATTATTATTATTCTTCTTCTTTTTTCTTCTTTTTTTTCTTTTAAACAAACCGACCCCCTACACCCCCAACCCTTCATCCTTCTCTCCCCCCATACCAAAATCATTCCATGTTCATGTATGTACGTTTTTTTTTTTTTTTTTGCGGGTTGGAACCGGTGGAACCACGGGTTCCGTGTGACGAACCGCTAAGACCCGTTGGTTCCGGCGGGTCCTTTGGCGGTTCTTAACCGTCCCCGACGGGGCGGTTCTCGGGTATTGAACCGCCGGGGACGGTTCGGGGCGGTTCGCGATTCAGAACCTCCCCTTGGTGATGTCTAAGTCGGACTCATTTAATTGCAATCAAACACCATGTTCATGCTACTAAATTATAAAGATTCTAATAATTATATCCTAAATTAAAAATATAAGGTATCCCCTTTTTGTAATTGAGCAAATGTATACAACTAGAATAATTTTAGATATCTATAAATTCTTCTAATTAATATACACTTACAATTCGGCCAAAATAAAAAATATACACTTACAAAAATAAAAATTATGCTGCCATCATTTTTTTTTTACCTATCCTCTAACTCAATTTTATATCTAAAATTGATCGAAACACTAAAATATTTAATATATAAAATATTATGATGTTTTTAATATACAAATGATTGATTAACTGTTTTAACAATATCCTAAAATTTAGTGTATTTCAAAGTAAGTTCACTTGCACATTTACTGACTTATCAAGTAGCCAAACTCACTCGTAATTATACTTGATGGTCCTGTCCTCAATATCATCAATGTACCTATTTAGCATTAATAATTGTAAAATGGTAATTAGATGTTGTTAAATCTTATTGAACAATAATCCCAAAATAACTAACAAATTTTTTTATAAGTTATATGATAATAGTAATGCCATAAATATAAGAATAGTAAGGTAATTATATTTTGTCCTTAACACATCAATAAACACTATTTGATACTATTTTATAAGTGTTAATTTGTGCTTAATTCAGGTATTTTAATAGATAAAATTATGAAAATGACACTTAAAAATATTCTTCATTTGATTTTAGGCTTCCAACGTTTATTTGAGGATAAAAGAAAGAATTTGACCAAGTTTCGCATAATAAAAGATGATTTGATCAAGATTTAAAGGCATTTTACAAAAAACACAAGACCGACACAACTATGTCTTAAGTTGTGTCACTGGCAGCATGGAAACTATAGGAGAAAAGTATCCAATGTAAGAGAGATATAAGAACTGACACCATGAAAATTAAAACTCTCTCTTCTTTCTCTTTCTAACAAATCTTTTCTTTAGGTCTCAATAAAAGTTTCTTTGGATTTCTCTAGAAGTTTGATTAAAATTATAAAATCTTTCTTTTATTTTTTTCATTTCTCCTCCTTTATAATAGGTGCAAATGGTAATGAAGCTATAAATTGCGATTTAACAACGGTATGGTAACTTTAAATTGCAATTAAAAATTATGAATTCTTTAATATGCTGTATATAAGCTATGATTTTGCAATAGTGAGTAATTATTTTAAATAACTTATATTTTTGTAATTTTATTCAAAGCAATAGTATATAAGTGCTTCACTATGGCATGTAACTACTAATTAATCCTAATGATGTGCTCTTTTTTGGACCTGAGTAGGTCCTAAAAAGGCTCCGATATAAAGCATGTACTGCCCTCCCTAAAGGAAATTGGAACCAAACGAGAAGGGTAGAGGTCTTATACTACTCGTGATGATTGACATTGACAAGAGCCCACATGCATCACTTAGATTAGGATTTTCAGGAAAATGAGGAGAGACACCCTCAGATCTCCAAGGTTTCAACTACTAATTAATCCTAATGATATGCTCATGTCATTGAAATCCTTCTCTAGACCGGATGGAGACTATTGATGCTCAATTGGACTGTTTAAATCCAGAACCGGATTTTTATGGACCGGTAAACACAATTTTTTCGTGACACATAGGCTATTTTCCGAATTTTATTTAAAAAAACAAAAAGGAACAAACGAGGAAAGTGTCGTACAGACCCTGTTCACATCTGTCACCAGAATAATAAAACAAATAAAAAACAAACAAACAAACCAACACTGGGAAAATTACAAAAACTTCTTCCATTACATTTTTATTCTCCCTTCCTTCTTCCACAACACAAGAAAACCACTAACCCACCCACCACTCACTTCTCATTCATTTCTTTTTCCTCATGCAACCATGAAAGACACCTTCACCCACCTCAAACCTCTCTTATTCAAAGCATTCCTCTTCTCTCTCCTCATTTCTTTCTCCATCCTCCTCCTCTTCCACACCCACCAAAACCTAACCCTAACCCTAACCCCAGCCCCAACTTCCTCCCTCGGCCTCAAGATCCGCCCAGGCTACACCTCCTACGATTCCTACATCCAAAAACAACTCAGCAAAACCCTAAACCCCAAACTCCGTCAAATCTGGACGACCCGTGACTGGGACCGCAAGATCCAAGTCTTCTCCACCTTCTTCCAGACCCTAAAGTCCAAAAACCTCGTTACCAAAACTTCCAAATCCCTCTGCATCGGCGCCCGCGTGGGGCAGGAGGTCGAAGCCCTGAGGCGCATCGGGGTGAAAGATTCCATCGGGATGGATCTCGTCCCTTACCCGCCGCTGGTAGTCGAAGGCGACTTCCACCACCAGCCGTTCGATAACGAGACGTTTGACTTTGAGTTCTCGAACGTGTTCGACCACGCGCTTTATCCGGACAAGTTCGCTGGGGAGATCGAGAGGACGTTGAAGGTAGGTGGGGTGTGTGTGTTACACGTGTCGGTTGAGAAGACGACGGATAAGTACTCGGCGAATGATTTGTACAGTTTGAAGCCATTAATGATGTTGTTTAAGAGGTCAAAGGTTGTTCATGTCAGAAAGATTGATGGATTTGGTTTGGATACGGAGGTTGTTTTTAGAAAGAAAAAGTAGGAAAAGGATTTTTTTTTTTAATTACCAATTACAGAAAAAGATTTAAAATTTTTTTAGCAAGAGATAATCGGTCCTAATACGGTTGTGTCGATGCACAAGCTTATACACAAGCTTATCAAGATAAATCAAGGGAATGAAGAAAATTTTCCTTTTAATTTTTTTTTTTCTGTTTTTACATTTGATTGAAGTCGAGCAATGAGATCAAATCTTTTCTTTTTTCTTTTTTGTAGTTTTTCTTATTGTACATTGGTAGTTTTTATTTTTTATTTTTATGTAGATCATCGAGTAAGACCCATCCAATATTTTTCTATGATTGAAACACGGAATTATAAGAGAAAACGATTCAGATTTGTATTTGTCATTGTATTATTCTTTTGTCGGGAATGCTCTTGAAAGCTTATTGTATTATTTGATCTTTTTTTTTGTATTATTCTTTTGTCGGGAATGCTCTTGAAAGCTTATTGTATTATTTGATTTTTTTTTTTTTTTTCATTCGTTATGGATATTGCAAAGTGACTAATATTATAGAAAATATATTCCTACGAGGAATGCTCCATTGTGTTTTTAGAGGGGAATCGATTTTAATAAAAAGAATGTTCGGAATTATAGATATTGATTATTGATAACGATGATAGAAAAATTCTATGATTCCGTGTACGACGATTACAATGTTGACGCACTTTTTTTTTATTATCAATATAAACGATGTGCCATTTATTTTAATTTGGTATATATCGTCGAATGTGCTTTCGTTATATGGTAGCGGTTTTAATTTCATCACGAGAAACATATGCACCTCTCAATATTTTTTTCAAAGGTGGATTGATGTAGTGAGTTATTAAATAATTTAAATTCAAATTCAATCATAATTATGATAGTTTTTATAAAATTAAAATATTTAATAGATTAATAGAGTCATGTTCGAAATTTCAATTTATTCGTTGATAATTCAATAAGCTTTATGACCAATGACAATATTAAGTTTGTTGGTAGACATTTTTCACTTTCTTGATTCGTATAAATAAGTTAATTTTTCTTTTCAAATGTACAAATTATAAATATTTTATGTTATTAGCATAAATAAATTCGACTGACAAGTATGGGATGCCTGCCATCGTTACAAAGCCGCAAGGTGTCAGGAAATTGCCGGAAAGATTGAAGATTCATGGCGAGAGAAAGGACATAAAGTTGGCTGTCCATTGTCCAATTGTCCATTCTTAATTGGATACACGTCATAGAAATGTGGTATGATCTGTATTGTGAGAGCTGCTTCAGCTAAAATAATTTCTGAAAATGGGCCCATTTGTTTTTTTTTCCAACAATAGTCCTGTATAAGGAAATGGGACTGTATAGGATTTTATAATCCTATTTGACACTTGATAAACACTTTTAATTGGCATTTTCATAAAAAGATATCACATAAAAAAGTGGAATTACATTTTTATTCGATTCAATAATTCTATTTGGCACAATCTAAATTGAGGTCGGAAATTATTGCTTGACCAACTCTCTTTTTTCTATTTTATTTTTATTTTTTCATTATTATTTTTTTGGAGTTGATAATAATCATAACCAAAAAGTAATGAATCTGTTGAGTCCTTTACAAGACGATGAAGCAAAGCGCTCCTGTATCATCTCAACTTTTAAATTTAAAATATCCTCTCAATAAGCGGAGGATGCTAGATAGAGGCCAAAGTGGTCCCTCAATTACAACTTTTTTCCCCTAAAATAGTCTCAGTCTCTCTCTCTCTCTCTCTCTCTCTATATATATATATATATATGCACGTATATGTTCGCAAATGTCTTTTCACGCTTCCCTTTTTTGTAAAATATGTATCAATATTAAAAAAGAGAAAGAAAGAAAAGGATAGATATAAATAAACCATTTCTAAAAAGTTATTTTCTATCGATTAATATTTATTATGTGTAATAAAGTGATAATTATTACTTTTTTATTTTAAGAATTTTTTCAATATATAACACATGGTGGATGTTGATAGGTGGTAACATGAAGAAGACAACTTTTTAGGGATATCAAACTCTCATCCAAAGAGCATGACCTTAAATTTTCAATAGGAACTTCTATAATCTTATTATGAGACCATCATGCATATAATACTATTATTAAATTGATTATAAAATATTAATACAAAAAAAATACTAAGTTTTGATCACGATAGAAATAAATCTGAGTCATTTTATACTGATAATCCTATTAAAAAAAAGTAAAAAATCGTATTTTCCTACTTTCTATCCTTAACATTCGTCACGAAAGCATATATTAATGCAAATACATATAATGTCTTTGTATATGGGTAACTACTCCATATATCCCATAAGAATGAATTACACCAAAAGGTCCCAACGTTTGGAGGTAAGTTTATTTAAGATTCCAACATGTTTTGTAGTTAAAAAGAAGTCCCAACTTTTAGAGGTAAGTTCATTTAAGGCCCTAACGTTTGAAAAACTGGATCAATTTCGGTCTTCAAGGACACGTGTCAACAAAAAAGAATATTTAATAAAAACTCAGAAGGCTCTTCTCCTATTGATATATGCCCTTAGGGATCCAAATTGACCTACTTTTTCAAATATTGGGATCTTAAATAAACTTACCCCCAAACATTTGGACCTTTCTGGTGTAATTTATTTTATTCCATATTTATGGGAAAAAAGTTGAATGAACTTACATCTAAACGTTGGGATTTTTTAATGTAATTTATCCTATTCCATATTTATGGGAGAAGAGTTGAATATGTTCTATCCGAAAAAAAAAAAAACCAATATTTATTCTACTAATTTAGGAGCCTCTTATATATATGTATATATCTTATCAACAAGTGATTTTAGATGGTTTAATAAAATTTTTCTTTTTAGAAGAGAGTCATTTTGATGATTAGTCTATCAGCCAATTTATTGTCATAAATAGGTTAATTAGGCTAATAACAAGGATGAAAATTTACTTCATTTCTTAAAAACCATTAAGCTCTCCCAATCTCATGCTGATCCCATCTCCAAAAGCTCATTTTTATATAAAAGAAGAGAAGGATATAAGTTACTGGATCATAAGAAGAAGTAATCAATTAGTTGTTATCGACATTTGATCTTAGTTGTCCATCTTAAAATGATCAACTCAAGAATAGTCTTCAAAATCTATGAATAGGATGATATTCTCTTCTTCCCTTCACATATACATATCCAAAAGCTTGAGAACATCATTAAAGCTATGTTAAAATGCCTCTGCAAAAGATCAAACAAGGATCAAGAGCATTTGAGGACATCAAGTTAGTCTAGTATCTTGCTTATGCAGATGAGACATCAACTTTATCTATTCATCCTCCTATACCTCTTTTTTTCACAGCCATACACACATTATCATCTCTAATATGTTTCGCATTTCTAATCCTTATACACTTAAGTAATTGAGATTTTAGAATTAATATTCTATCTATTTGATATTATTAAATGTGATACAAATAAATACTGATCTTCCTGCAAGAATAATTAGATTTGGTTTCCCTTTCTTACTGATAACATTTGTAATCTATGATAATTGAAAAAAATAGTGTCAAGTTTGGTACACAAGAATGAATCCATAATGGAATTGTGATTCTGGTTTCCATTCCTATTCCTATGTTTTGATATACTTTTAAAAGACGGAATTGTGATTTCCCAGAATTGATGATTCCGGCTTTGAGGGGGATTTTGATTCCACTCTTGAGAAGACAGAATATGGAATCGTGATTCCCTTTCTTCCTTATGAATAATTAATACTGTGGGAAAATATGGCTAATAGGTTTTAGTGTTTTAAATATTATAATTATAGAATCATACTAAATTAGGGGTCTTTGACCCATTAAATTGTTTGACCCATTAAATGAGTCATTAATGAGCCATTAAATGTTTGACTCATTAAATTAGGAGATTTTGCTATTAGTTGCCTTTTTTATCCTTTAGACAATTTGTATATATTTGATTCATTGTAAACCTAAAAATATATACAGAATTCTCTTTCAATATTTTACAACATGGTATTAGAGCAATTCATCCTAGAGTGCTTTTGATTTTCTGCTTCCACCTTTTTCTTTGTTTCTTCTTTTTCAATCGGCCTTAATTGCTGGTGGTTTTCTTTTTATCCTTATACCTACGACTAGCCAGCCTTAATTGTTGGTATTTCTCTTCTATTTTTGTTTTCATAGGTGCTATAGAGCCAGCCTTAATTGCTGGTGTTGTTTCAATTTTTTTATTCTGATTTGTGCTAAGCGACATGTCAGAAATTTGTTCTTTAGCATATTCAAGTGAGTCTTCACTTTCTATTGGATTAAATGTTTCGGATGCTACCTTTTCCACCTCTTGGATTATGGATTCAGGAGCTACCGATCATATGACCCACTCACCAAATGTCTTTACCACCTATTCCCCATGCCCAAGCAGTAGGAAAATAGCCACTGCAGATGGTTCTTTGACCACTGTTGCAGGAATTGGAAGTGTTCAAATTAACCCATTGTTAACCTTGCAAAATGTCCTTCATGTCCCTAAGCTATCTACCAATTTGATATCCGTCCAAAAACTTACTCATGACTTACAATGTAATGTAGTTTTCCATCATAATGATTGTGTATTTCAAGAAAAGGGTACGGGGAAGATGATTGGATATGCTAGAGAAAGAGGTGGCCTCTACTTTCTTGAATCAAGTCAACCAACCATCACCAAGGATAAACAGTCAGTGTCATTTGTTTCCGAGTCTTTGTCATCCAATAAAGAGAAAATTTGGCTCCATCATCGCCGACTCGGACATCCATCATTTCAAGTCATTAAACTTTTGTTTCCATCTTTGTTTAAAAGTCTAGATGTTGAGTCTTTCAATTGTGAAAAATGTGAACTTGCCAAACACAAACGTGTACCTTTTCCAGCAAGCAATAAAAGAAGTTCAATTCCTTTTTATTTAATTCATAGTGATGTTTGGGGTCCATCTACTGTTACCAATATCTCTGGGGCACGATGGTTTGTTTCTTTTATTGATGATTGCACTCGAGTTTGTTGGATTTTTCTTCTCAAACAAAAATCTGATGTCAGCATTGTTTTCCCAAATTTTTGTTCCATGATTAAAAATCAATTTGGAGTGACCATCAAGAGAGTTAGGTCTGATAATGCAAGGGACTATTTCAATCAAATTCTAAGTCCATATTTTCAAAAAGAAGGGATAATACATGAGTCATCTTGTGTGAATACCCCACAGCAAAATGGAGTTGCAGAGAGGAAAAATGGTGATCTCCTTGAAAAAACTCGAGCATTGTTATTTGAAAATCATGTACCTAAAACTTTTTGGGGAGAAGCTGTTCTTACAGCAACATATCTCATAAATAGATTGCCATCTAGAGTCCTCGGGTTTAAGAGTCCAATGGATGTATTGTCAACCTTTTACCCTAACCTACATACTACAAATAATCTTGTTCCTAGAGTGTTTGGGTGTACATCCTTCGTACATGTTCACAGTCACAACCGAGGGAAACTGGATCCAAGAGCTATAAAGTGCGTATTTGTGGGATATTCGTCAACCCAAAAAGGTTACAAGTGTTATCATCCATCTTCTCGAAAACTCTTTGTTTCTAGGGATGTTACCTTCAATGAACGTGAATCTTACTTTCCAAACCCCTATCTTCAGGGGGAGAAGTTAGTAAGAGAAGACGGGGGTTTGGGTTTTGACTTGATGTTAGATTTTTCATCCACTAGTGACCATACCCCGGGTCAAACTGAGCTACCTGAGTCTGTCATAGTCTCCTCTGAACTTATGTCTGATCCTGTAACAACAGCTTCTGGGTCTACTCAACCTGAAACCGAGTCTATTCCCGAGGATGTTAGATATGGTGAAGGCAAGATGAATGCAAGGAAGAAGATGGTTGCCCCCAAATCTGTGCAAGTCCAAAAGTCCGATGAGGTAATGATTTCTGAACCTATACTACAAATTGAAACTGAACCAGAGGTAGAGGGTGAGACCCATAAGGGTGATAGTGACACAGACTTGCCCATTGCATTAAGAAAGGGTACAAGAGAGTGCACTAAAAAACCTTTATATCCCCTTGCACACTTCCTATCCTTTGAGCGTTTTTCTCCATCACACAGAGCCTTTCTAAGTAACCTAGAAACTGTTGTCATTCCTTCCAATCTATCTGAAGCTTTGTCCAATGAAAAATGGAAACAAGCTATGAATGAAGAAATGGAGGCACTAGAAAAGAACAAAACATGGGAGTTAGTGGAGTTACCAGCAAGGAAGACACCTGTGGGATGTAAATGGGTGTATACAGTGAAGTATAAAGCTGATGGTTCAGTAGAGAGATACAAGGCGAGGTTGGTAGCCAAAGGGTATACTCAGACATATGGAGTGGACTATCTAGAAACGTTTGCCCCGGTAGCAAAGTTAAATACTGTTAGAGTCCTATTGTCTTTGGCAGCCAACTTTGGATGGGATTTACAACAATTTGATGTAAAAAATGCTTTCTTGCATGGAGATCTAGAGGAAGAGATATATATGGAGATCCCACCAGGTTATAAAAAAGGAGTTACTGATCACACAGTGTGTAGGTTAAAGAAGGCATTATATGGGCTTAAACAATCTCCTCGAGCATGGTTTGGCAGGTTTGCCAAGGTTATGGTGACATTAGGATATAAGCAAAGTCAAGGAGATCATACACTGTTCGTCAAACACTCATCTTTAGGGGGAGTCACAATTCTCTTAGTTTATGTGGATGATATAATTGTTACAGGAAGTGATGACGAAGAAAGACGTTTTTTGAGTGAGTGCTTGGCAAAAGAATTTGAGATTAAGACACTTGGGAAGCTAAAATATTTTCTTGGAATTGAAGTGGCACATTCAAAGAAAGGTATTTTTATCTCTCAACAGAAGTATGTAACTGATCTACTCAAGGAGACAGGTAAAACAGCATGCAAACCGGTGAGTACTCCAATAGATCCGAATGTAAAGCTTGGAATAGCAGAGGAAGATGCTATGGTAGACAAAGGAATGTATCAACGGTTGGTAGGAAAGCTCATTTATCTATCCCACACACGACCAGATATAGCTTATGCTGTGAGTGTGATTAGTCAATTCATGCACAATCCAAAAGAGATTCATCTTCAAGCAGCACATAGAGTGCTGCAATATCTTAAAGGTACACCAGGAAGAGGAATTCTCTTTAGGAGAAGTGAGAATCTAATACTTGAAGCCTACACAGATGCTGATTATGCGGGCTCATTGATTGATAGAAGATCGACCACTGGATATTGTACGTTTCTAGGTGGGAATCTTGTGACATGGAGGAGTAAGAAGCAAAATGTAGTAGCAAGGTCTAGTGCAGAAGCTGAATTTCGAGCAATGGCTCAAGGTGTATGTGAGTTACTTTGGCTAAAGATCATTCTAGAAGACATGAGAATCAAGTTGGAGGGCCCAATGAGGCTTTATTGCGATAATAAGTCTGCAATTAGCATTGCCCACAATCCTGTGCAACATGATCGGACAAAGCATATTGAAATTGACAGACATTTTATCAAGGAAAAATTGGAGAGTGGATTGATTTGCACACCCTATGTATCTACAACTGATCAGCTCGCTGATGTGTTAACCAAAGGATTAAGTGGTGCAACATTTGAAAATATTATATCCAAGCTGGGAATGGAAAATATCTATTCACCAGCTTGAGGGGGAGTGTGGGAAAATATGGCTAATAGGTATTAGTGTTTTAAATATTGTAATTATAGAATCATACTAAATTAGGGGTCTTTGACCCATTAAATTGTTTGACCCATTAAATGAGTCATTAACAAGCCATTAAATGTTTGACTCATTAAATTAGGAGATTTTGCTATTAGTTGCCTTTTTTATCCTTTAAACAACTTGTATATATTTGATTCATTGTAAACCTAAAAATATATACAGAATTCTCTTTCAATATTTTACAACAAATACTAAATTCACCTTTTTATCTTCTTGTACATTTATTATTCATATTAATTATTGAGGATATTTTTAACAAATACCATATCAATTCCATTCCACTCATGATGTATGAAACAAATGAATTGATTCATCAGTCCTTCCATTCCATTCTTGCCGTTCCAATCCATCTCATTTCGAATGATTTTCGCCTATCAGATGTGACATAATAATAATGTTGAACTTACTAGTCAAAATTTGCTCATTTGTGCAACTAACTAATAAAACTTTTAATGTGTTAATATAATACTTGTTGATAATCTATTTTGAAACATAGACTTTAAGGCCCAGTCTAGCCAATTTGAGGCTTCGATCAACTGATTGGCTCCTGTTTGACTCTATTGACTCATTATTATAAGCCTCCAAGGATAATGACATTCTCTTTAACTCGATGAACCAGCACTTCGAGTTGGGCACTTGGCACAATCAACTTAGATCACACGGCATGCACTCTATAACTCCCATTAACCTCACCAAGAGAATGGTCGGAATGTGGTTTCATGGCTCAAACCTATGTTTCTAGAAACCACTTCTAACTCACCATTACTTAACATTCTTCATAATACTCACAATTGCAAGCGTCCGTCTCCTATAAATATCTTTTCACATGCGACTGAAGATGTTATTCCAATAACCCCTATACTTTATTCTTATTCTCTCCCTTACCTATGATGATCACTAAATCGAGTATTGAAGTAGTTGCACCGAACAATCTTCTCATGCAACCCTGATTATGTTTGTGTTACTTCTCTATCCTATAACCAAGCTTAATTATTAAAAAGCCCACCAACGGTTTTGATCTGAGAACACTACCTAATATTTTCGTTGTGGTTATACTACCGCTGCTAACTCGATGTGTCTCCATCTACTAACACTGACAAATAAATGAACTACATATATAGATACATATAATACAAGGTTTATTAAACAAAATAAAACTCCACTTAGGTGCGACGTGATATGGCAAAGAAATACAAATTTCTTTTATTTCTTCTCATTCTTCTTAACCGAATACATGTTCTATTAATATAAACATGAAAATTTTCTCTTCCTTTAATATTGAATTTTGCCTAATTTTTTACTTGAAAAATAAAGTTATCATGTACATGCTTCAACCACACACACCCTTTCTAAAAGGCAAGTGTCAGATCAAACTACAAAAGAAGGAAAAAGAAAAATGAAAATTATCATAACACCCTACACAAGCATTTAAAGTTTAAGGCTCCTTCATCAACCACGCTTTCGGCTCTAAAGTAACTATTGTAGCTAGCTACCTCACCAAACACACAAATACATAGGCATATGTCTAAAAGAAATCATTAATTCTAACTTTAGCTTTGCACTGAAATTATAATGAAGGTGACCATTTAATGCTGAAAACCCGACTTGCGATCGTTCAATTTTATGAAGAATTGAAGTTAGAATTGGATTTTTGTTTTTTGAATTTAGGGACGGTTAAAAGATTTCTTATATTGTGGATTGGTTTGATGTATAAAGAAAGAAAAATTTGAGAGATGTTGTGGGAAGTGTTTAGGCAAAGGGTTAAAGTAAGAAAGCCACTAACAAACTTTCAGTGGAGTTGGTCCTTTTTCTGTATTTATCTCACTATAATCTGGTGTTTGGTTGTGGGTTTGTTGTGAAATCAAGTGAATTGGTTGATATATATTGTACTACCTCTGTCAACTTACCAGCCTACTATATTATGCTACTTGATGGGAACCAAAATATAACAAAATAAAGTTTTTGTTTCCAAATAATTTTCCATTCGTGAACCTGTTGATATATTTTGCTCGGTGCAAACAAAAATTTAACAAGTAAAATACATGATACGTATTATAATTATTTAGGAGTGAGCGAGTAGAAAATAGATAAGGTATAAAGTCTTACTCATATCCTACTCTGTAAGGCATATGGTACTAAAGTTTATGCTCATAACTTATCCTCTAACATCTTGTATTATACCCACCATAGATAAGGTATGAAGTCTTACCCTTATCAAAACTTGTAAATTTATAATTTGAAAATTTTAAATTTTTTCTTTCTTTCTTAGATGAGAATTTCATGTTTATAGTAATATATTTAATTTCATTTAACATGTAAAATTACTTTATTTTTATAATTTACTATAAAAACTTATTGACAATGTAAACAGTAATTTCTTAATATTACAGGTTATATAGTATGTAAAATTTGCTTATGTGCAAAAGTTTAAACATGTAGCAAACATCTATTGAATCTATTTATACAATATCAAACAAAATTGTAGAAACCACTGTAAGTTCTAAAATTACAAAGTTATCGTACATTTACATTAATTAACCTTGAAACATAAACATAGCTTCTATATAATTTAACAATTCAAGCATATACAATTAAAGTTTTTCCAAAATGAAAATAACAAGTAAGCTCAACGAAATTAAGATTTCTAGAAGAGAGTCTACTAACGATAATGTTGAATAAAAATGATCATGTATTTTTTTTTTATTTATTTATTAATATCATTTTACGATTTTTAATAAGCAGATACATGGTATCTTGAAAAATTTTAACTGTTATTGCAAGCAAGCTTAGTGAGCTAATCTATATCGCCCTACTTTAACTCACAAGTTATGCAAGCAAAAAATTTGGCCCGTCCTACCCCACTCCAGTTGATGGGCTATGCAGGCTACCCAACCATCTCATAGAGATTTTTTCTTCTTTTTTTTTTTTCTTTTTGGCAAAATTTTAGCATTATAATACAATCATATTAAAAATAAATGCTATCTTTAGTTAATATTAAAAAATTATTTATGTAGAGAATGAAAGATAGATGAAAATTAAAAGATACATATAAGGTTAGAGTAAAAATTTCTTATTATACATTAACGTTTCAGTTTCTTATTCTTTTTAATATAAAGAAGTTTGTTTTTTTTTTATTTTTTTTTCAATGGAGTAATTATATATAGTTATTTGTTGTTAATAGCTTTTTGTTTATATTTTCAAACATTCATGAGTTTGCTCATCTATTACCATTATGTGAATTCAATTTATTTTTGTAAAAAAATAGAAACCAAACTATGAAAGTTTTTTTTTTTTTTTTGTATTTACCTTATTGGACAATTACCGATCTCTCTCTTTTCTTCCATGACCATCCTCCATGCTACTCTTTCTCTCTTTTTCTCAATTCTTTGTAACAACAATCGTTCTCACTCTTTTTTTTTTGTTTCTAATTTTCACACAAGCAACAGAAAAGCCTCGTATACTAGTATTTATAAAGAAGGAAAAAAAGAAACCTTTTGTTAGTTAAGCGAGGCAAGCCAAAGCGGCCCATACAATAACATAGGTTGAAAATTTATAGCCCAACTTGCATCTTTTTCCTTTTTTTTCTTTTTTTTTTAGGTTAAACGGCTAACTTGCATAATTCACCCCACTTGCCACCTTATACTGTGAAAACAAGCTTAAAAAAATTTGTATCCATACGGTATCTTGTAGCTTTTAATACTCACCCCTAAATTATTATTCATACAAAGCCTCGCGTGACTTATAGGGATATGAACAAAGATGGCAAAACTCGATCCATCATAACATTTTGTTTTCATGGATGACTACATAATCATTTTGTTATCTTGCCACCCTGCTATTATTATTATTATTACTACTACTACTACTACTACTACTACTACCATACAACCAGCACTTGTTTGAAATTTGCGCTATTTTCTTATCAGAGACCAAGGATGGAGTTATGGGATTTCCCAATTAAGTAGCTTCCTTCTCCCAAGCAGAAATTTCAAATATTGTCTAACGTCTAATGTTGTTTTCATCACAGATAACGATAATCATTATAATGCATTTTCTCTCAAAATAGAAAATATAAATTAATTAAATAATTTTCAGATTTTTATAGTTTAATAAAATGAGAGTTAATTTTTCATTAAGATAAATCATGTTCAATTTTCACCTCTTTTGAATTGGACTATGTAAAATAGTTGAAAGGAAAAAAAAAAAAGACAAAAAAAATTTATAGCCCCTAAATTAGGTTTTCATTTTTTAAGAAAAACTATAAGATTTTGGATGTATAGTTCAAAGTGAATAAATGTATAAAGCTATACAATTGAGAATATTCTGTTGCACTTCTATGTTCAATGTAGATTTTCATGAGACAATTGGTTGCATAATTAACCATTCAATTGTGTCAAAACTACATTTAATTAGTCAAACAATATGATGAATAATATGTTAGAATATATACATGTGTGTGTGTGTGTGTGTGTGTTTGTGTTGTTCTTTGGAAATTGTGTAGGTTTTTAGCAGGACAAACTCTTGAGCAAAGCTTTAGTCGAGGGTTCGACGAGTCCACTCTTTAAAAGTGTGACAAGCTTAAAGTCTAAAACTCAACAAGTTCAAAAATGTAGAGTCCTTGGTCATAGGTCACATTGAGGGCTCGACAAGTCCACTGTTCAGGGTGCGACAAGCTTAAGTCTAACACTTGAGAAGTTCAAAGATGCACAACTTTAGTCGAGGGTCAAAACCAAGGTGATGACTCTAGAGCACAACAAGTTTGAATTCAAAGCTCGATAAAGTCCACATAAGCACGAACTTGGTCAAGAGCCAAAATGGAGGCACGGCAGGCATTAGGGAGCAACAATTTAAATGCATAAGCTTATATGGCAAAAAAGATCCATTAAGCACATTTAATGCTTGGGGATTTTAAGACATTATCTCCAATAGACATTTAAATGTTTGAAGACTATAAATACGCCTTCCCTTGGAGATTTAGGAAGGAGGATGGCGTTGAGAAAGAGCTTTTATTTTCAAGCAAATAATTTAAGAATTCTTTTGTTCACTTGTTCATTACTTTGTAAAATCTGAAAAGAGAGAGAAAATTTTTCTAGTACTCCGTACTTGTATCTGCTATCTAATATAGAGTATCTAGAGTGCGAAAAGAAATATTTTATTTCCTAAGTATTATAAAAATGGTGTACTGCTCAGCTTAAGCGTATATTGTTCTGACAACTAATAAAGTGTGTAAAGTTCTCAACTGAAGGTAATTGATGATCGTGGAGAGTAGAAAGTAGACTGAACCCTACGTTAAATCTTGACTTAAATTTTCTATCCCTATCTCTTTTATATTTCATATTATAATATGTTGTTGTGTTATCCGTTGCTATTAAAAGACAACTTGATCCGTCACATAAAAATTAATTGTTTGAGCATTTTAGGGCAAATGCTTAATTCATTCCCCCTCTTGAGTATTTTCTAGTGTGTTTTCACATCTTCATTTGGTATAAGAGCCTCGTCTCTATTTTTTTGTGCTTAATCACATATAGAGTATAGATCGAGGCATCAATGCACTATGGTTTTTAGAAGAGCAAGCTATTAATAGACCACTACATCTAAGTGGGGGTAACTACTCATACTGAAAGTATAAGATGAAAATTTTTCTAAAAGCTCAAAATAGACTGATATGGAATGTCATAGAAAATGGCCCTTTAATATAGAAGGAAAAGAAGAAAGAGATTACAGTGAAGAAGATTAGAAAAGATGAACATATTGCATTATAGGCTTAATGAAAGTGATTTAAATAGAATTTGTACATGTAAATAAGCTAAAGAAACATGGGATAAATTAGAAAAAACTTATGAAGGAACTTCAATAGTAAGAAATACAAAAATAAGTATTTTGTGTGGACATTTTGAAAATTTCAAAATGCTTCAAAATGAATCTATAGATGAGATGCATAATATATTCATCAACATTATAAATCCTTTAAGTGTACTTAGGAAGAATTTCACTAACTTGGAAATAAATTTTAAACTTCTCAAGTCACTACCCAATGATTGGGAAGCAAAGAGAATAGCCATTGAAGAAGCATGAGATTTAAGAGCCATGAGCAAAGAAGAACTCCTTGAAACACTCAAAACACATGAGCTCATTAAGAAGAAAAGAGAGGAATCAAACAAGAAGGCCATTACTCTAAAAGCTACATGTCATGATTCTAGTGATGACGATGATGATAACGAGGAACTTGTCTTGATGGCCAAGAAGCTTAAAAAGTTCATGAGGCCCACTAACAACAAGATAAATAGAGTGGATGATGATAGTAGCTCATCAAGATACAAGAAGAAGGATGTGATAACTTGCTACAAATGCCACAAACTTGGACACATCCAGCAATACTATCCACTGCTTAAGAAAATATCCAAAGGATCTAGAAAGGAAGCTCTCATAGCCACTTAGAGTGATAATGACTCAAGTAACTCAGATGAGAACGTGTGCTTTATAGCCTTGGATGATGAGTAAGTTTTCCATCTGTTAGTATTTCTCTTTTGATGTTTTGATGATAACAAAAAGATTAAGTATTACTAATGAATTTTTGAGTATGCAGAAATCTCACATTTAATGTGATAAGTGAAGTAAGAGTTTTCAAGAGCTAAGCAAGAAGATATGAAAATTTAAAGATAAATCATAAAGTAGTTCAGAGACAAAATAGAATGCAGAAGGAAACTCAGAGAGTGAAACGGCTGAGCGACAAAACAAAACTGCTCAGAAGGTAACTCAGAAGGTAAACTGGGAACAAGAACAGGATTCGCACAAAAAGATCACAGTTCGAATCTTTCAAAATTATTTTATTATTTTGAAGACCCAGCTCCAAAGTTGAGTGTATTTGGGTAATACATTCAAATGTTCCACAAAGTTGGTTATTATATCCAAGGGGATTCGATTTTTTAATCAACGTATAAAAACTCAAAAGCTCATGATAGAGAAATTAAATTAATCAAAGATCAGATTATGTCTGTTATTTATGGCTTGGGTTTATATTCAATGATGTTATAGAATTCGTTTTGTTATCAAGTTTGACAGTCAGATCAAGAAGGAAAGATTCGATCCTATTCTTTTGGGATTTAGAAGATATTTTCACGAGAAAGTCTATCTTCAAGATGGTCAAACAATGATATGGATAAACATCAATGTTATCAACAGCAAGATAAGATTTGGATAATCACAGAAGTATATCAAGCACAAAATCAGGAACTACTGGAGATTATCATTTATCCAATTGTTTTGAATTCGAATTCACTAACCGTTTTCAACCGAAGAAGAAGGAGATTTTTTAAATTTAAATATCTCGAAGACATGAAGACAGATGTGTGAAAAAGACGAGAATAATCAAAAGCCTTTGAGAATCTCTTGCAAAATTACTGTCATTCGAAATTTTCCTTGAGCTGAAATTTTAGAAACGTTTATTCTTTTGTTTCAAAGCATTGTATATCTTGAATGAGATTTGTGTAGAAGTGAGAGTTACATTTAGTCTCTGTAGATCAGTAAATAGCTTGAGTGAAGCTAGATAGGCTGAGCAGAGTGTTTGAAGTTCTTTGTTGAAGAACAAGCTTGTATTCTCATTTCTTTTGGAAATAGTGGAACACAACCGGTGAGGAATACCGGGTCCCCGGCTTGGAGCTGGAAGAGAGGATTGACGCTCGAGGCGGAACCTCTATAAATCGATCTTGCAATCTCTTTTCTACCTTATCTTTTTAATTTCGTGCATATTTTATTGTTTATTCTTGCTGCATCATAAACTCAGAAGACCAGTCAGAGAGTAACTGGAAATTTAAGTTCTACTGAACATTGAACTCAGAAGATCAGTCAGAGAGTAACTGGGAGCAAAATAAATTTTTATTAACATATTATTTTTTAATTATTTGCAAACTTGATCTTGTCTGATATTATTCGAAATTTATCAATATATTTAAAATAGAGTTTTAGAAGCCATTTAATTTGAGTAACTAAGCGAAGTGAATTTGGTTGAATTTGAAAAAGGTTAAATTTTATTAAATAACCAATTCACCCCCCTCTTGGTTATTCTTTTCGGGACCAACACCATCTTCCCCCTCATACAATGAAATGTGTGCTATGTATAATAAAATATGCAATAAATTAGTAAAAGTAGAAAAAAAAATAGCATACTTAAAATTCTCATGATGAAAGTACGAGAAGAATTGGATAATTTTATAATTGAGCATGAGGAGATTAAAATAGAAAATGAAAAGCTGTATAAAGAAATTAATGTTTTAAAATCGAAAAATGACAAAATGAATAATAAATGTAATAAGCTAAAGAGCAAAAATGAAGAATTGCACAAGATCAATGAAAAATTAACACTTGATTGATCTTGAAATTAAAATCATAAATAATAATGTTGCATTTCCTAGTAATAGTACTGATGAAATCTTAAAGGAGGTAGAGGAGCTAAAGAATGAAAACATTTTGCTAAAAGCTAACTTAGATGATTAAAGAGCAACTATAGCCCAATTCACCAATGGGAAAAAGAATTTGAGCACGCTTCTTAGAAATAAAAAGTATAATTTAAATAAATATGGAATTGATTATAGTAAAGAAAGTAGTTGCAAGTTCCATAAAACTCTTTTTGTAAAAAGCACCCATGGAACATGCAATTAATATGACAAATCTGGTCATATTGCACACAATTATGCAATAAAAAGAACTATGCATGTGAATCATAAAATCAAGCTACCTTGGGTCCTTAAGAGAGAAATCCTTATTCCACCTAAATGATATTTGGACAGCAACTGCTCTAGACACGTGACTAGAGATGCATCCAAGTTCACATCTTTAGACTTAAAAGATCAAGGGAATATACTATTAGTTAATCAAAAGTCAACTATTCTTGGTGAAGGTAACATTATTGTAAATAAGATTTAATTATTAAAAATATACTGTTAGTTGATGGATTAAAACATAATTTACTTAGTGTAAGTCAATTATGTGATAATGATTTTAAAGTAACATTTGTTGCTAATAAATGTTTTATTGAAAGAATTGACAATAATCTAGTTTATTTTGAATGATATAGGCAAAGAAATATTTACAAAATTTATCTAGATGATTTCAATCATCAAGTGAAACTTATCTATATTCTCAAAATAACAATAGTTGATTATGGCATAAAAAATAAGGACATACTAGCATGGATGTAACTTCAAAACTTGATAAAAAAAAATCTTGTCAAAGATTTACCAAAAATAAATTTTCAAAAGGATAAGATATGTCAAGCATGTCAACAAGAAAAGAAAACTAAGACTTTTTTTAAGTATAATGATGTTATTTCTACTTTAAGGCCATTAGAACTATTGCATATGTACTTATTGGGTTATATTCAAACTTTAAGTTTGGGAGGTAAAAAATACGCCCTGGTTATTGTTAATGATTTCTATAAATATGCATGGACTTTCTTCCTTACATCTAAAGATAAAACAAACCATGTCTTTCTCAAATATTGCAAGAAAATCCAAAATGAAAAAGATCTTAAAATTGTATCTATTCGAAGTGACCATGAGAAAGAATTTGAAAACTATGAAATGGATGATTTTTGTAATAAATATGGCATTGAACATACTTTTTCAGTATCTTGAACTCCACAATAAAATGGTATAGCCAAGAAGAAAAAAAAACTTTAATTGAAATGGCTAGAATCATATTGTATAAAAATAATTACCAAAATATTTTTCGGGCTGCAGCTGTAAATGCTACTTGTTATACATCAAATAGAGTTTTCATAAGACCAATTCTCAAGAAAACCTCTTATGAGTTTTGGAAAGAAAAAAGACCTAACATTTCTTATTTTTATCCATTTAACACTCAATGTTACATCTTAAACAATGAAAAAGAACAAATAACTTAAGTTTGATGCTAAAAGTGATGAAAGCATTTTTCTCGGTTATTCCTTAACTAGTAAAGTATATAAAGTGTTTAATAAGAGAACATTAGTTGTAAAAGAATCTATTCGTGTTACTTTTGATGATTCTTTGCCTTATTTGTGTTCAAATGATGATGTGGATATTGTTTGTGTTGATTTTGATTAGTTTTCTCTTGAAAATAATAATAAAGAAGTAAATGAACATAAAGTGGATGTTGTGCATAATAATGATCTTCTCAAAGAATGGAAATATGTAGGATCACATCTAAAAGATCTAATAATAGGTGAACCTTCTAACAAGGTACAAACAAGATCCTCTTTAAGAAATATGAGTAACCTAATTTTTCTATCTCATACCGAGCTTAAGAATATAGAAGAAGCTTTAAAAAATGAGTTTTTGATATAAGCTACATAAGAAGAATTAAACCAGTTCATGAGAAACAAAGTTTGAAAATTAATTTCTAGGCCTGATGGTGGATTAATTATTGGAACAAAATGGGTCTATAGAAACAAGCTTGATGAATCTGGGATAAATAAGAAATAAAGATAGATTAGTTACTAGAGGATACAATCAAGAACAAGGCATAGATTTTGTTGACATCTTTGCCCTAGTTGCTAAACTAGAAGCTATTAAAATGCTTTTGGTGTTTTTTGCGTAAAATTTTTTTATTCTTTTTCAAATGGATGTCAAAAGTGCTTTCTTAAATGGTTTTATGAAAGAAGAAGTTCATGTAGAGCTACCATCGGATTTTGAAAATAAGGAATTCTTAGATCATGTTTATAAATTAAACAAAGCTCTTTATCATCTCAAGCAAGCTCCTAAAGCTTGGTACGAAAGACTTAGTAGATTCCTTTTAAAAAAAGGATTTTCTAGAGGAAAAATTAAAACAACTCTTTTTATCAAAAATCACAAGTCATATACATTGATTGTGCAAATCTATGTGGATGACATTGTGTTTGGAACTACAACATGAGTCTTATAAATGAATTTGTTGAGTGCATAAAGAACGAATTTGAAAGAAGCATGATGGGAGAATACTATAACTAAGTTTTTAAATAAAGCAATCTAAAAAGGAACATTCATAAATCAATCTAAATGTGCCAAAGATTTGTTGAAAATGTTTAAAATGGAAAATTGCAAAACAAATCCTACACTTTCAAATACAAATGTAAAACTTGACAAAGGTGAAAATGGGCGAAATGTTTGTGAAAAACTTTATAAGGACATTATAAGTAGTTTGTTATATTTAATAGCTTCTAGACCTGATATCATGTTATCGGTGCGTGTATGTGCACGATTTCAATCTCGTAAAAAATAATCACACTTGATTGCATTAAAATGCATATTTAAGTATCTTGCAGGCACGATTGAAATTAACTTGTGATATCCAAAATTTACCTCTTTTGATCTAGTTGGATATTCCAATGCTAACTTTGCTGGGTGCAATGTAGATCAAAAAAGCATAAGCGACACATGCCACTTTCTTGGAAACTCCTTAATATCTTGGTGCTCAAAGAAGTAAAATTTAGTTGTACTTTCAACTACCAAAGGTGAATATATAGCTATCGTTAGATGTTGTGCACAAATCTTATGAATAAAACAAACCTTACTGGATTATGGTTTAAAATATGAAAATGTTCCAATTCGATGTAATAACACAAGTGCTATAAATTTAACTAAAAATCCAATCCAACACTCAGGGATTAAGCATATCGAAATTAGACATCATTTCATTAGAGATCATGATCTAAATAGAGATATCGGCTTGGAATTTATTGATACAAACAATCAGATTGCTGATAATTTTACAAAACCTTTGAGTGGAGATTATTTTTACACTTTGCGTAAAGAATTTGGCATGATAAAGCAAGATGATTGCTAAATATCATGTAGGCAAGATGATCTAGAACTTGATCTAAGGAATAAAGAATTTATTAGATGTTCATATATATTTATGTGATTTGTTTTGTCTGTAAAAATCTGTGATATTTTTTTACTATATTCTGCAATTTTTCTAGATAAGATGTTTTGTGCATGCTTAAACCCAATTTTTGCTAAAACTTGGTTTTAAATGCTTGAACATGCTAAACAATGCTTTTTGGACCTATTTGAATATTATTGGCAAAAAAAAAATGAAAAAATTTGAATATTATTTTAGACTTAGTTATGCATGCTTGAAAAACATATTATGCAGCTTTCTAACAACAACTTGCACATCTTTCTGATAAGTGAATACTTCATGTCTAAAACCTTTTTGAACTTTTATATTACTTATGCATCTCTACTTATGTGAAATGTTTTGAGTTTGTCTTCTTATTTTTTATGAGTACAAATTACACTCATGAAGTATGATGAGTTCAAAGGGGAAGAGACAGGTTAGAAATATTGTTTGATGAGTACATGGGGGAGCAAAATGATGAATTAAGTGTAGCTTACATTTCCCTAGAACTAAGTATCATGTCTTTGAATCAAATTTGAAAAAATTCCTTTGAAACCCAGGTACTTATTTGAGGGAGAGTATTTTAAATTAAAAACGAGTTAATCGTGCAAAATTGTCCTCATAAAAAAGGGAAAGATTGTTGAACTTGTATGTTTAATGTGGATTTTGATGAGACAATTAGTTTCACAATTATTCATTAAATTGTGTTAAAATATGCTTAATTAATCAAACAACATGATGAATAATATGCTATAATATATATATTTGTGTTGTGTGTTTTTGTGTTGCTCTTTAGAGACCGTGCAGTATTTTAGTAGGGATAAACTCGGGCTCAATGAGTCCACTCTTCAAAGGCGTGGCAAGCTTAAAGTTTAA
The DNA here is from genome assembly GCA_024138025.1 of Combretum micranthum. NCBI lineage: Eukaryota > Viridiplantae > Streptophyta > Magnoliopsida > Myrtales > Combretaceae > Combretum > Combretum micranthum. Next base: position 802,774 of record JAMXBD010000149.1, on the reverse strand, counting down.
AGCATGATAAGTTTAAAAATGTAGTCATTGGATGCAGGTTATGTCGAGGGCTCGACGAGTCCACTCTTCAGGGCATGACAAGCTCAAGTCCAAGACTTGACAAGTTCAAAGATGTACAACTCTTGACAAGTTCGAATTCAAGGCTAGATAAAATCCACATAAGTACAGACTTGGACGAGGGCCAAAACAAAGATGTGACAAGCATTAAAGCACGACAATTTAAATACATGAGCTGATGTCGCAAAAAGAGCCATTAAGCGCATTTAATGCTTGGAGATTTTAAGACGTTATCTCCAACAGATATTTGAATATTTGAAGACTATTAATATGCCTTCCCTTGGAACAAATCAAGAATTGTTTTGTTCACTTATTCATTACTTTGTTAAATATGAAAAGAGAGAAAATTTTTCTAGTACTCTGTTCTTGTATGTCCTATCTAACAGAGAGCATCTAGAGAGAGAAAAGAAATATTTTTATTTCCTAAGTGTTGTAAAAGTAGTGTACTACTCAGCTTGAGCATGTATTGTTTTGGTGATTAATAAAGTGTGTGAAGTCCTCGATTGGAGGCAATTGGTGATCGTGGAGAGCAGAAAGTGGGTCGAATTCGACATTAAATGTAGACTCAAATTTTCTATCCATATCTCTTTTATGTCTCATATTATAATCCATTGTCGTATTATCCGCTGCTGTTAAAATACAATTTTATCTGTTGCATAAAAATTAATTGTTTGAGCATTTTAGGACAAATACTCAATTTACCTCCTCCCCTCTTGAATATTTTCTCATGCATTTTCACATTTAGCCATGGCGACTGAGTGGTTAATACTGAACTAAGTAGTGGATGATGATCTATTGGATTTTGTAGCCAAGCACTGGGCAGTAGTGCTTCCAATTTGGATTTAATAGCATTTAGTTCAAAAAGTAAAGGAAAAAAAAAAGAAAAAGAAAACTATAAATTTGCAAACAACATTGTTAATTTAAGATGTAAGGCAATAACCTAAGATTTCCCGCTTTGTTATTATTCATGGATAACAATGGGATGATTTACAGTGAGTTCTTTAGTAAAGTAAAAGGAAGTGTGTAAATGAGTTAGGCCGAGCCGAGTTTTTGCTGGCTCAGACTTGGCTTTTTTAGATCCTTTATTGGTTGAACCAAGCTGAGCTATTAACAAGCCTAAAATGTACAGGCTTAGGCCGAACACATTAAGGATTTTTTAACCTAAGCTCAAACTCGGGCCTATTTCGCTGAATGAGCGTAAAGAGCCTGTTAAACAAGTTTTTAATAGGCCTATTCACAAGTCTAGCTCGCAAGCCCTTAAAAAGCTTGTTCGTGAGCAGGCTAGTGACCTTGAAGATATGCTCAAGCGTAACTTGTTTAGCTAAATGAGTTTGAGTTTAAGCTCGAGCTCAACTTGCTTAGCTGAATGAGCCAAGCTTGAGTAGTTCATGAGTAACTCGGCTTGTTTGCAACCCTATGTAAAATGTTAAAAGAAATTAAAGTATTAAGAATAAAGTAAAAGTTTTAGACTAGGATAATTAAACCATGCTATCTTTAAATAAATCAAAATATGTTCAGATTATATAAAGTATCTTAATAATGCATTCAACTAGGGGTGAGCGGATTCGGGATGAGTAGGATATGAAGCTTTACCCATACTCTATCCTGTAAGATACAAGGTATTAATTTTTTTTACTCAAAACCTATTTGATAGCATTTCGTATCTATCTTATAACATGTACCTTGTAAAACCTACAAGATATAAGTAGGGATCTTCATGGTTTGGTTTGGTTTAGTTTGATTTAGGGTCGAACTGAACCGAACCGAACCACATTTGAAACGGTTCAGTTCAAACCCTTAATGAACTGAGTTGTTTTAATGCAGTTTGGTACAGTTCGAACCGCTTTTAAAATCATTTAATTCTAACAAATAATATTGATAGTCATTTAAGTTCCAAAAAAAGAAAAAAATGTTTAGATTGAGAAATGTTGTGCAAGAATTAAAATTACTTATCATATTATCTTGTTTTAAAAATATTTTTCAATGTGAATTTAAAGTAACATATATTTTTAATAAATCTATAACGCTAACTAAAGAAAATAATTCTTTTACATTAATTTTATGTTTGTTTATAATATTCTTCCCTTATAACATATTTAAATTTCTGTTGCACTAATTAAAATGTTCTAAGCTCAATTATATCACTTTATTTTAATTTGATGTATGTCTACTAGTTTTTGGAAGAATCTAAAATTAATAAAATAAGAAAATATATTGAGAAACTTTTGAGAAGGTAAAAGATTGCTTTTTAATATTATTAAATATATAATACATTTAATAGTGTATTATATAAAATATATAATACGAAATATATATACAACATTTATATTTATAAATAATATTAATGTGGTTAAAAATTGGTTAGAGGGGTTGGACCGAACCCAACCATTTTAAAACCCGAACAGAATCGCAAACTGAACAGAAATATAAAAGAACAGCATTTTGTGGTATGGTTTAGTTCGATTCAATGAACAATCCTAGGTACAAGTATCCTATGGAACCTGTAATTTTTTTATGAAATCTTTGATTTTTTTTTCTTTATTAAATTTCAAGTTTATAGTGATATATATAATTTCACGTAGTAAGTAAAATTACCTTATTTTCATATATTTACAATAAACAACTAGTTGAAAGTAATTTAAAAAGTAATTTTTTAATATAACAACTTTTATAATATGGAGAATTTATTTATGTATAAAAGTTGAAACCTGTAGCTTTCTTTAATTGAAGGAAAAAAAAGTAGAAATATCGAAAACTATAAAAGAACAAATATATTTATCGAAAATTCATTAAAAGATTTATATTTTAGTTTAATTATCCTTAGATGATACATAAAGTATTTTTTAGGTTAAGCCGTTAAGGGTAAATAAAGGAATGCAATATTATTAAAAACTAAATAGTTAAGACAACAAAAATATATCATTGCCTTAAATAATATTAAATTTACAAAAAAAAAAATTAGCATAAATAAATAATTTATTATTATTAACTTAATATTATAAAATCATTTTTTTTTTTATAGAGTGAATATAAGGTACCCTGAACCTATATCATATATTTAGTAAAATATAGGTTTCAAGGTGGCTACTAGATATGGAAAGCCCATATTCGTACCTTACTTGTGGGAGCTAGTTTAAAAAAATTTGTACCTGAAACCTACCTGATCAAGTAGGGTCTTAGTGTATACCCTGTATAGTAAGGTTACTTGCTCACCCTTACTTTCAATGAATGAATCTAACCTACTAACAATAAACATGATTCGTCTCGTTAAAAAATATTATGGATGATAGTTTTTTTTAAATAACTCAAAATATGTTCAGATTATACTAAGTAGTTTTCTTTCTTTCTTTTTTCAACTATTGTTATGAATATTCAAAAAATCGAACTTGATTTACTTTATTAAAACTTAGAAGCTGTGTTTATATACAATCTAATTAAAAATCCACCCACATATTATGATTTACTTAAATGAAAATATGGTGGAGGCTTAGACAAGCATCATACAGTTGTGACTTTTAAAGAACATGTAACTGCCCTGGATAATAAGTGGGACGATTTGGACCTTTTCACCCACTGATTCAATGGGGTGGGTCTAATTGATCAAATCTAATAATTTTTTTTCTTTCAATTTTCATGTCATTAAAAATTAAGATGCACCAAGATTGCATTGTGCATGAAAACTACAAAACCAAAGCTAATGAAGCCTAAATGTCATTCAACATTAATACTTCACTTGAATTTTAATCGCTCTTGTTGGTAGAAGAATTCAAATATTTGTGCATATAGATACCATACTGACAAAGATCATGTGAGATGTGGCTGTCCTTAAAGTATCATAGGGTCATCTTTCACTGTTTGCACAATGAAGACATGATGCACTACCATTTAGAATTTGGATGAACATATGATTGTACTATTCATGACTTTTTTTTTTTAATGCTAGAAATTATCGGAAAATAATAAGGAAGTCAAATCTGTTTCCTTTTGTTTCACTTTTCCTTTTTTTTAAAGTATTAATTGTTAAAACTAATGCAAAAAATGCATTAAAGAGACTATTCACTACGTTCGCGCTTTTTGCAGGAAGGCATGTGCATGGGTATGATGGCTTCGCTAATTTTGTTTTGTTTATTATTATTTTTTTAATTTGTTGGTATCCTTAAGGAACCACTGGGATCCACAGGTCGAACCCGACACAACCGATCACAGCAAATCCTCCAGGCAGGTCTAAGCTGTCCTGCTAAAGGAGGTTCAATGCATGACCTAGCTGTGGCTGGTTTAGGTTGGACCCCGGTTCAGACCTAACTGTGTCCAGTTTAGTATTCCATAGGATTGATTGTATGGCAAAAAGTTAGTAAGGTACAATATTATCAGAGATACAAACATATAAGTAGATATAGAATAGTCGGCCTGCTCGATTATATAAAGCTATTATAGGATTTCTGGCAGGTCTTAGATTCTGAGATCATAAGGTCATTAGGTTATAAGGTACTCCTAGTGAATTTTGTTTCGATTGAACTTCCAATCCAGATGTGATCCTCGTTTGACAATGAAGCGTTGGTGAGAGCCCTTTTTAGGCTTATAAATCTCAACAGCCCCTACTATGGAGCCTTAAAGTCATTGGACATATAACAATGATAAAGGATATATTCCCAAAATAATGTGAAAATTCTTGACTTTCTCGAAACTGATTATATTTGTCATTCATATTCCACTGTATCTCAAAACAAAATCGTGCTCTCCACATTTCACTGGAGGAAGCCAACCCACCCACTCACTCACTCTGCATCCGCAGTTACAAAAATGAAGAAAAAGTATCTCGAAGTTCTTAAAAACAGGCAGTGAGTGGCACCAAGCATGATCAAGAGAAGAAACCTGAATATTAGAACTATCTACCCTCTGCCAAAAAAACGTTAAGGTCAGGATAAAAACGAGGTTGAAACAAAGAGAGACTGCAGATTTGGTGTGGTCTTTCCTTCTAAAGAACACTGCAGGCTCCAAGACAGTTTATGCTGTTTACATGTTAGCCTGACTATCCGGGACAAATTCTGGAGGTTCACTGTCCATGTCATCATGCTGTGATTGGGAAGCCGCTAGTTTTGTTTTCTTGTACCTGCTTGAACTTCTGAAGATAGCCTCCATGGTTAGACTGTTTGCTCCTAGGGAACTATGTAGTGAAATAAGCAAAACACAAACTTATCAGCATAGACATGCATAATTATGCAGGTTTGAAAAATGGATTATGTGACCTTGCGACCGCCGCAAGAAAAAGTTTGTGAGTGGCATAAGTTAACCATACAGATATCTGCCTCACACGAAAACAATGTACAAGAAACATAAACAAATCGCCATCAACTAAAATGAGATGTAGAATAAGACATTCCATGTGGCATTGAGAGAGCATTTTAACAATTCATTGGTACAAGATATGGCAAACAGAATTTAATCAACAGAGGTTGATTCAGTGTTTATGAGAGAAGATAGCGGCATGATTTGATGTAAGAAGTGCATCGGAGAAGTAAACTGACTTACTGTGATTTCTTGATGCCATATGCACTACCATTTCTCTTTGGAGTGTTTTCTGAGAAAATAAGGAATAGGTTAGGTTAGCCAACATTTTACAATAACTTTTGAGGTAATTAGAACATTAATAACCATGCAGTTTTTATTTATTTATTTTTTGGTTGTTTAATTCAAAAAATTCATCAAACCAAATGAAGGTATACAACGACAAGGGTGGAATAGGACAAAGGCCAATATTTACAAGCTCAAAGTTAGAATAAACCACCTAAACTATTACATCAAACAAACTAAACAAGGTCACGCCTACTCAATACAAAAGTATAATTCAAAATAAGCCTTACTAGAGAGTAGAAACATTTGGAATGTGTTGTCCCAATCGAATGAAATTTCTCGTCCTCCATATTGAATAGACAGTTGCACCAAAACCAGATTTCCATTTATCATTGAGGTGAAGATGGGGATTGAGAAAGACCATCCAAAGCACCTTACCAAGCTAAGAAAGTAGGACACAGTAAGGTGTCAATAATCAATGACCAAACTGAACAAGAGAGTGGACACATAAAGAATAAGTGCTCATGAAACTCTACACTTGAATTACAAAAATAACAAAGATGTGGTAGATGTAATTTCCCATGTAGACAGCTTATGAAGCATACATAACTTTTTATTGATAGGGAGCCAAAGGATAAAGCTATGCCTTGGAATAATGTCCTTATTCAACACCACTTTGAGCCAAGACATCGAGAAGCCTCCAGGTTTAAGAGCTTGATAAGCACTCTTGATAGAAAATCTACTACTAGAAGAAGGTCGCCATAGCAGTTCAGCTTCCTTAGATGAATTAGACTACAAATTTGTGGGTATATTAAGATTCCTCCAATAAGAGGACTCCAAAATTTTCCAAGAATGATTGTCAATCAAACGGCAAAGCCTTACATTTAGGGAAGACCGGATGATGCTATCTCCGTAGCAGTGAAGATACTATTGAGTGGTCCTTATGGGAGCCAATAGTCTGACCAAAGGGATATGGGCAGTTTGTTTCCAACTTTCCATCCAAAAAATTGTCGAGCTAGGCTTCTCAAATTCAAAGGTTTATCCCAAGTCCAAGAGTAAAAGGATGGTCGTTTGACAACGATAAGCTCTTACCGTTTAAGAAGATGGTATGGACCCAATCCACCCAAATACCCCTCATACCTCCACTATAGAGATGCAATATGAGCTTCAATTGTGTTGCCTTATTTGAAATTTCAAGCTTAAGGATCCCAAGACCACCTTCACTCAAAAGGGATCACGTTTTTTCCCACTCCAAAGAAAATTTCTTGTTAATTGCTCAATCTGTGTCACAACTTTGTTGGGGAGTAGAAAAATAGATGCCCAATATAATTGCATTGAAAAAATCATTAACTTTAAAAGTTGAAGTTTCCAGGCATGAGAAAGAAACTTACTTGTCCAAGCTCCAAGATGAGCAGTAATTTTAGAGATTAACAAATCATAATCCTCTCTCCTTAATTTAGATGAAATGAGAGGAGCACTAAGTAACCCATAGGGAGAGTACCTTCTTGAAAGCTAAGAATTGTAAGAGTTGCCTCTTTGATTGGTATATCAACATTTGAGAAGTAGACCTTATTTTTTTCCGAATTTGCACTTAAGCCCGAAAGAAGTTAGAACTCCCTTAGAACCTCATGAACATATAGAATAGAAGGAAGGTTGCCTTTGTAAAAAACCAAAAGGTCATCCACAAAACAAAGGTAAGTAATTTTCTTTTCTTTGCATCTCTAATGGAAAGAGAAAAATGGGCACCGAGTCTATCTCCAAAACAGGCAAGATAAAACTTTCATTGCTAGTACAAAGAGTACAGCGAAATAAGATTACCTTAGCGTAGTCCTCTATGACTCAAGATTTAAACCATTAGTTCCCTATTCAAGCTGAAAGAGAATTTTAGTGTAGAGAATCCGTGCACTCAAGAACTTATGAAAAAACTTCCAACACAAAGTACCATAAGCCATCGAGATATCAACTTTGATAACACATCTTAAAAAACCCTTAATTAAGATGATAGTTGTGAATTCACTCTTCAACAATGAAAATATTATTAGAGATCTTCTTTCTAGATATGAAGGTTGACTTCTCTTTTCCTACAAGAGAGCTTAAAACTTGTTTGAGTCGAGAACTAAGGACTTTTTAAATGGCCTTATATAACACGTTACGACAAGAGATAGGCCTAAAGTCAAAAGAGCTCTGTAGCGTTTGGAACTTTGGGAAATAAAGTAATAATTGTGCTATTTAACTGTTTTAGCAGATGAACTGGTTGAAAAAATTCTTTCATGGCATCAATGATCTATTCTCCAATAATAAGCCAAGCAACTTTGAAAGATTTAGCATAATATCCATCCACGCTTGGAGCTTTGCCATTTGGCCGGCTGAAGATAGCATTTTTAATTTCTTCATTAACAAACAGGGTCTCTAGGAAGTTGATTTGCAATCCATTCAACTTCCAAGAAATTAAGTTTTCAACATAACAGTTTTGAAAAGTAACAATTTCAATATTGATCTCTTGGCTGCTCATGGCCATAGATCCATCATCCCGCTTAAAGATTTAACTGAGCTTCGGTTATGGTATTGGACCACAACTCTATGGAAGATGAGCGTATTCCTATCTCCAAGTTTGAGCCACTTGATTCTAAATTTTTGTCTAAAGAAGCACTCTTCTGCATTTCTTAGTAAGTAATACTTCTAAAAAACCTCATGTTCATCTTGCAAGACGAATACATTTCCTTACCCAATAGATAATAGGATGGCTGTTAATTAATCTGTCTCGGATGATACAATTTGAGATGTCAGAAACGGCCTATAATTCAACTTCTTTAGCTCAATAGTTGAGGATCTTCAATTTTAGTACAACTTGATACAGATTTGATCCTGTAACATTGGTCATCCATATTTGAGATACTAACTTCATAAAATCAACACCCTCTGTCCAAAAGTCAAAAAACTTGAAAGAGGGCTTACACCTTGCAAGGGTAAAATCACCATAAACCATATACAACAAGTGGTCCAAGAGGATAGCTGAGAGAAAATTTGCTCCAGAACTTGGAAATTTAATAAATCATTTCTGGTTTAATAAGGCCCACTCTAATTTTTTGAGAATAGAATTTTCTAGTTGCCTATTGGACCAAGAGTAGAGGTTGCCACTAAAACAAAGACCATCCAATTCAGCACTATCCAAAAAAGCCTTAAGATCTATGATAGCTCGATTAGTTTTCTATTTCCATCCAAGCTTTCTTGAACTAATCGTGTTGTATTAAAATCTCCTAAAACAATCTAACAAGAACTTGTTGCAATAAAAAAAAGACCCAAGAGTTGTTCCCAAAGTTCCCTTTTATCCAATACTGAGTTAAGAGGCATACACAAAAGTGTCCAAGAAAGAGATATTATCCCTCAAGTTCATACAAGAGCAGTGACAGAATTGAGGATGATCTTTTAAAATAATTACATCCAAAACATTAGAATGCCAACACAATCAAATACATTTCCTAGCAAGGCTATTAATTGCAAAGTTCCATCTTCGATTGATAGTTTGTTTGATGAGTAGCTCATTTGAGTGGATTACTTTAGTTTCAAGCAGCCCTAGCAAAGAAATACCATTTTCACAACAAACCTTCCTAGCATTGGCTACTTTGATAGGATCACTAATTCCTTAGACATTCCAAGCTACAAAATTCATGATGATACATAAAAAACAGTAGCTAATTACTTCATTTGAAGATTTTTTTTCTTCTTTTTGCCTAAAGAGCTCTTACCACTACTAGAAGACGAGCTTTTCCCATTGTCTGAGGAGGTGACAATGAAAATCTCGAGGGCGAATTTCGTTGCCCTTATCCCCTTCTACCAAAGTTGTAGTGGAAGTAGAAGCAACACCATCTTACTTATCAAGGGTCCCCTGCTCTTGTTGGTTATCCTCAATATTGTTTAAATTTGGAATTTCTGAAACATGAGAAGGTATAGGCTTAGTGCTTCGATAAGGGGTGGGAACATCCGAGCCTATCTCAACTTCCTTAAAAGTCTCCGTGTTGGCAAATATGATACGAGATAAGACCTATTATTCACTAATCATCTATCTATTGTCACACTTAAAGAGTGGACGGTGGATTCTCTTAGGCCGAGGATCTCATCAAGACGAGCTGGTTTCTTTCCTTTTCTCTTACCCGGGGAGAAACAGACCTTTGGTACAACGAAGAGGTAGCCACTAGTATTCAACAAAGATAAAAGTTGAGTCACCATCTTCTCTAATAACTTCAACTTGGTGAACGGTTCTTTGGCATTAATCTCAATGAGTAGTCTAGCTTGATTAGCCATCTCTCTAGATGTCAGATAGTTTGCTTGCAATGGGATTCCCACCCATTTGCTAAATAGCTGATATTTTCAGCATCAAGGTATGTACAAGGTATCTTAGATAACAAAATCCAAACCAGCAAAATGGATGGTTTTGGCTTATTGAAGGACATTCCTCTTCTCCATTTTTGTAAGACCAAATATCTTTGGACAAAGTAACCATGGTTTAGCAAGTATACAATCTAGATTTGAAGAGGAGGCAAAGCAAAAATAGAAAAAACCCCCCTTGCTTAATTTAATAATGCTATAATCCTTCCAAACTCTTAAGTGCAATGGATTGCACAAGGGAAAAAAAGATCTTTCAACCAAGGAAATACTTTACAAGGTCAACTCCCAATCTAGAGAAAACAGAAAGTTGTTCGGGCCATGAGCTGCTGGGACAGCTATCCTTTGTCCAAACGCAGATGAGGATTGTGAGTCCGACCTAACTTCAGTAGGCAATGGGTTTCCCGCTAAGGTGCCTGCCCTAGGCCAACATTGAGAACAACCATTCCTCATCAGTGGCGAAGGAGAAAAGCGTGGACAGCTAGTCAGGAAAGCAAGAAAGGGAGAAGCTGGAAGAAAGAGGGGAGAGAGAGAGAGAGAGGCAGAGAAGGAAGCCACAGTAGAGAGAGTGGGAAAGAGAGGCAGAGAGGAGAAAGAAGAGAGTAGAGTGCTAAAGTATGAAAGAACACTAAAAATTATGGGAAGAGAATTGTATTCTTGTTCAAAAATTAGAGTACAAGAATCATCAAATAGATACACAATGTCTATCAAAGGTGTACCAACCCACATCATTAATTATCCTCTCTAAAAATATTAAAAAAAAAAAATCTAACAAAAAGTTACAGCTCATATATCTCGACAGAGAAGATGGAGGAAAGGAGAGAGAGAGAGAGAGAGAGAGAGAGAGAAGAGGGGGGGGGGGAGGGAGGGGAACAGGTACGGTGAGGTGAGAGAGGTGCCGAAGAAAGAGGAGAGGGCAGGGAAAAGAAAGGGGGGAGAAGGAAAGGGAGGAGAGAACGAGGGGAAAGGGGGAAAGAGAGAGAGAGAGAGGTCACAGGGTAGAGGAGGATGGGGAGAAGAGAAAAAAAGAAGAAAAGGAAAGCCCTAATTTCTTAGGGTGGGTTTCTTTTAGAGAGAGAGTAGAGCAATTTCTCAATCTAAAAGCTGTCCATCAAATTGCGAAATTATTACATATGCAGTTTTGAATTGACAGCAAAATTTGCATGACACAAATAGAAAAAGTACATAATAGACAACTTCAAAAAGAGTAGCTATATTCAAAAAATGCTTTGTTGTCCCATCATAGGCTTCCATTATAATCCCATGAGGACATTAATTGTCATAACCTTGACGCTAAAATTAAGCTAACAGAACCAATATCATGAGTGAATAAGACATTATCACTTTTCTATATATTTTAAAGTTTTTCCTTCTTTCTTTTATTTTTTATTTTTAGTTTTAAATAATAGACTGGCAACTTAGGAGAGAAGCAGAAGATGGAAGCATAAGAATCAAAAAGCAAAATGCAGTAAGTGCCAGAGGTTTTGTTTTTTAATGTATCATCTAATATAAATAACCTAAATTCAGTCTCCACAGGTAAATGTGATGGTCCTGAAGAATATTCTTCAGTTATATCGCCTTCAAAGCAACATTATCTACAGAATTGCATTGGAAGGACTAACGACAAAAGAAGTATTCTCTTTTAATCTATCAAGGAATATGACAAAGTAAAGATCGTCAGATCTCAAGGTTCGTTTGCTTACTATAATGAGCAATGAGGTTTGTGGATTTAACTTAACCATCTAAGCATCAGGGAAGTATAGGCAACACATTAGCTACTCTGGAAACAAAATTGACTTACCATCTTCCAGTGAGTCACCATCTGAGTAGTCAGACAATATGTTATCTGATGGTGTCCTTGTGCTGGCATCTGAGTCCTCTACCCCATGTGGACCTTCAGAACTCCCAGAGCTATCTTCCTTGAAAATTGCATCAGATGTATCAAGCAAGCTTTTTTTGCACTCTGGCTTATTAACTTCACTCTTGTTACCATTAGAAGATTTTCTAGCAGTCAAACGATAGCGATCCACTTCTAAACGATGCTTGTTACCCCTTTTCATGTTCCGAGAGCCTTTCAAGTCAAAACTTTCTGCAGCAGAAGGTTCATTGCTATTAAGTTCTGCTTTCCTCTTTGGTTGACCAGACACAACCGAAGTGCTTAGATCAGATGAGGCGACAATAGCACTGGCATCAGGTTTGTTTCTACCTGCTTTAACTTTCAGCCTTGTGTTTACTCCAGCTTGTCTTGTCCCTTCAGCAACAATTAAATTGCTTGAAGGAACAACTTCATGCTCTGGAAGGCCAGAAACAAAATAATCTCTAAAGTTGATCTCACCACTTTCACCCATTATATCTGCATGATGACCTACCTTTTTTTTCAAATCATCAAAAGGTGCATCTGAATTGGCAACTGCTTGAGAAGGACCGCCCTCTGTATTACCTTCATGTGATGGCTTTAAAGAAGAGACAGCATTGACAACATTGGCTTTGGTATGGGCTTGATCAATGCCACTAGAAGCTATCTCAATTTCTGAAGATGGAGCAATTGATGGACCCATAGGAGCAGTAGCCTCAGCCTTCTCTCCTTTTGCCATCACAACAGAAGTATCCAAAGCGCTTGCACCAGAATTAGAGACCGGATGACTAGTCTCTGAATGTAGCAGACCCTCCTTCTTTGAATTCCTAGATTTCTTCTTTTTCTTATCCATAGCATCTTCTGTACCTACTTTGTTTTCTTTTATTTCTTTAATATGATCCAAGGAGACTACAATCTGTCCATGGTCATTGCCTGCTACTTCTGTGCTCAGTAAATTTTTCTCTTCACGACTCCGTCTTTTCTTGGTTTTTTTCTTAGCATGGTCCTCTTGAAAATCTGATGTTGCTTTTTCATTTTTGTGATCTAAAGCCCCAGTTTCAACCGCATATTCCTCACCAGATTTCACAGGAGCAGCAACAACTGTTTCTTTTCCCTCCTCTCCAGACAAGATGATATCCCCACTGTCCCATCTTTTACTTGCAGAATCTGGATCTTTCACCTCTTTATTCAGTAACTTCTCCTTGTGCCGTTTCTTCTTAGTTTTCTTCTTTGCGTCACCTTGTACGTAATTGGAGGTTTCCTTTTCTTTTATACTATCCATTAACTCAATCTCATTCGCATCTTCTACACCAGATTTCACACGACCAGCAACTATTTCTTCCCCTTGTCCTTGAGATGCATTGTTATTCCCAATCTTACGTCTCTCTGACACTTCTATTTCATTATTATAGGGTGCTTCCGTTTCTTTTCTGTGATCCAAAGATCCAATCCCATCCACATGTCCCTGACCAGATTTCACAAGAGCAGCAACAACTGTTTCTTTTCCCTTCTCTCCAAACACGATGATACCCCCTTTCTCACATTTATCATCAACTTGATTGGCATTTATATCCTCTGAGTTCGGTAGATTTTTACTTACAAAAACTGGATCTTTCAATTCTTTATTCAGTAAACTCACCTCATGATGCTGCTTCTTCAAAGTTTTCTTTTTCATGTAATATTGTATATTATTGGAGGCTTCTTTCTCTATCATACCACCCATTAATCCAATCTTGTCCGCATCTTCTACACAAGATTTCACATGACCAGCATCAATTTCTTCCATTTGTTCTCCAGACATATTGTTATTCCCAATCTCATATTTCTCTGATGCTTCTCTTTTGTTATTATTGGATAATTCCATTTTTTTTATGTGATCCATCGATCCAATCCCATCCACATGCTCCTGATCAGATTTTGCATGACCAGCAACAACTGCCTTTTCTCCCCCTTCCAAGGACACTTTATCAGCCCTGCTCTCACGTGCATCAACAACTTGATTGGCAATTTTATCCTCAGCAGGCAACAGATTTTTTTTTATCAAGTCTGGATCTTTGGTTTTTGTATTCAGTAAATTCTCTACCTCACGACTTCGTTTCCTCTTGGTTTTCTTCTTTGTATTATGTTGTTTATTATCAAGGGCTTCCTTTTCCTTTGTGCTACTTAATGACACGGTCCCGACCAGATCTTCTTCACCAGATTTTACATGAGTAGCAATGACAAGTTCTCCCCGAGACACATTATCCCTTCTCTCGCAATCACTGACTTGATTGCCAGTAAAATCACCAGTGTGTGAAGAATCTTTAGAAGAAGGACCTGAGCCTTTGATTGCAAGTAATATCTCTGATACATCTCTTTCGTTGTTATTGAATAATTCCTTTTCCTTTATGTGATCCATCGATCCAATCCTATCCACATGTTCCTGATCAGATTTTGCATGACCAGCAACAACTGCCGTATCTTCCTCTTCCAAAGACACTTTATCAGCCCTGCTCTCACATGTATCAACAACTTGATTGGCAATTATATCCTCAGCAGGCATCAGATATTTGCTAGCCAAGTCTGGATCTTTGGTTTCTGTATTCAGTAAATTCCCTACCTCACGACTTTGTTTCCTCTTAGTTCTCTTCTTTGTGCTATATTGTTTATTATCAAGGGCTTCCTTTTCTTTTGTGCTACTTAATGACACAGTCCCAACCAGATCTCCTTCACCAGATTTTACATGAGTAGCAATTACAAGTTTTTCTTGAGACACATTATCCCTTCTCTCTCGATCGCTATCTTGATTGCCGGTAATATCATCAGTGTGTGAACAATCTTTAGAGGTAGGATCTGAGCCTTTCATTTCTGTTTTTAGTGAGATTTTCTCCTCGCTAATTCGTCTCTTCTTAGTTTTCTTTTTCTTACAATCCTTTTTATTATGTGGCACTTCTTTTTCTTGTACATCATTCATCAATCCAACTCCATTCACATCTTCTACACCAGATTTGGCTTGGGCAGCAACTATGTCTTGCTCTTGTCCTCCATCTTGAGATGCATTGTTATCACCTATCTCACATTTATCACCAACTTTGATGCCATTAATATCTTTCTGAGGCTCAATTTTAGAAAAGCCAACTGCAAAACATTCCACAGTCTCTCTATCAGACATAACGGGCTTCTGATCAATTGCATTTGTCATCTTTGCGGACCTCTTTCTTTTCCTTATTTTTTTATGCTCCCCAGCTTTAGTCTCATCTACTGATGCTTGAGCAGCGTTTGCTTCTTCAATGTGTCCTGCTGTTTCTTCACCAACATGCTTTCTTGCCACCGCACTATAAATGTTTTCATGGGATGTCTCATTTACATCCATCCCACCACTTGCTCCCAACTTCTGAGCTCTTATACCATCATCATTTTCCCTATTAGACAATTCAGCAACTTGTTCTAAATAATTGCTCTCTTTAACCACAACAGAAGAAGATCCAATGGCATTGACTTCTTTGGCATCTCCAGCAGCCTTTTGCAAATGATCAGACTCTTTACTGACAGCACCTGGACTGACTTGGCTAGTAACAGGATCAATATGTTTCCAATGCAGTGAAGTGCATGGAACTTCAGAATTAATAGCACATTTATGATGAGGAACAATTTTGAGATCATCTCCATCATTTGGAGGCTTGCCACACATCGTAAGAGGAGTTGGTTGGTCTCCCAAGTTAGCATTGATGCTACTTGAAGATTCTACGAAAAGAAACCAATTCTTTCTTATACCAATAAATGCAGTGCTCACTGGTATTGAATCACACAAGCAATAGAAGTGACCCCTACGTTTGACCTATTGGAATTGAGAGGAAAACATCAATATCACATGCTTTCTAGACGTCAATTGCCACATAGCTCAATTCAAAGAAACATACCTTCACTGCATCAACTCTTATCCGACCATATTTGGGAAACAATATTGGATGTTCCTGAACAATTTTATCTGCATGTATACAGAAAAAGCCAGTTAAATATGAGTGGGGAATCTATTGGAGACATGCTCAACAGAGTTAGATTGACAAGTGACAAACAATAGAGTATTAAGTAAGAAAAGCTCTTAAACAATAACGCTCGAGACCTAATCATACTAGATGCTTTGACTATGTTACAACCCGTTTGGCTACAGCTTCCAGCCACGTGGTTCCTCTTGTTATGTTTATGTGCAAGAACAAAAAGAAACAATGGAAGCAACACTAATATGTGTGTTTTTACAATGCTGCTATGTTTGTGTAGTGCTGATGCTTGTGTCATAATTTGTCTTTTATTATACATGTGTGTTCGTGTCTATCAATATGTGTCAAATAAATAGGTAGGAAGTTACATGGTAATCTGTTATGTGTCATAAGGGGAGATTAATTAGGGACTTTGCAGTTATTTTTGGTAACCACCATTAGTGCTGTAATGTATTTATACCAACTAAGGGAATATGAAATGTAAGTCATATTTTGCTAGGAAAAAATATATATACATATATATATCAGATTTTGTATTTAAAGAGATCCTAGGATTCTCTTTTTAATCAAGCCCTAAAAATAGATCGTAAGGTTCTCTCTCTAATTGAGCCCTAGCAAGAGATCGCCACACTCTCTCTTAACGAGCCCAAAAATTATTTAATAAAACTGGTCATGTAACAGACTATGAGTAAGAAAAAGCTCTAGCTTAAGAGAGGTGAAAGAATATTTCTTCCATCAGTAGAAATAACCTAAGGTACAAAGGTGAATTCTAAGCATGCAAGAAGCAACATGCTAGCTAGGAACAAGAGTGAATAACATGCAAACTATGAACAAGTGACGCTCTTACATAGTTGGGTTCATAAATGAATTAAACACTATGGTAACAGGTATCTGGGAACCAATAAGGAGCCATAAAAAGTAATCCCATGGAGTTTTTGAGGCTGATTAGACACCTCCAGAAAACCAAGTGGAAAGGCGAAGAAATTTTTTCCTTTGACCACAGAAAAGTACCCCAATGCACCATCAGCATTAAAGTCTGCTGAGATGCTGATGTTAGGATGTTCAATCCAATCTTTCAGGAGTATACAGAATTGGAACTCCCAAACGCAAGGAATTCAAAGTAAGATAAAAGGATAAGGACCAAGCAAATAGATTGGTAAGTGTAAAATCCACCTCAACATTCCTAGACAGCATATGTTTTCCGGGAGATATCTACACAAGAATTCAACAGCATATCTGTTTGATACTTGCAATCCACAAATAAACCTCCTTGTTTTTGCCTATGCCAAGCTAATTTGATCTGTTTTGAAAAAAAAAAAAAAAAAAACATCACGCAATAGCAAGGAACAAATCAATGCATCAACAAATAAAATAACAATTTATAAATGATGACTAGGACAATTAGAGGATTCAATCAGGATCACCCCATTTCCCACCATAAGGTAAAACTTCTGTACTCGATCAACAAAAAATATCTGCAAAAGCAATTTTCATTTTTGGCAATACCCTTTGGATGGATGAAGCTTCTACATCTTTAAATAGTGTCTCATTATAGCATATAAACTATACATTGGATGCATAATAAATATTCTTCATTCAGTACAGTATTTTTTATTTTTTTTAGGGCGGGAGGAGGGTGGCGGAGACTCTAAATAAAATTTATCCCTTTGGACATAATCAATTTTTTCCCCACATTGAATGCACTTTTCACTAGTCAATTCTATGAAACAATTTCAATGAAAAAAAAAAAAAAATGAAAAACCTTCAAAGACACCAATTCTACTTTAATACCTCATTTGCCTTGTTGAATAAATTAGAGCTGTAATATAATAGCTATACTAAGAAATGAAATAAGGCTTAATAGTATTTCTTTTGTTGATTTTGAATTTTAATAAGGTATTTTAAGAAGGAGATCGAATTCCTCATTGTTTGGAATAATATGTAGCTGTTCAATAATCCTTGTAATATAATTCATCTCATGGAATTGTTATTACGGAGCTAAAATACAACCAGATGTTCTACTAGCTCTTCTACAAGAATAGTGGAATTGCTATTCCAGCAAAATGAACGAGCCTGAGACAATAGCAACCAAAAAAAAAAATAAGAAGACCTACATCAGCCCCACTAATTGATATTAACCGGCAATTTAGAATCAGAAAGCATAAATTTGAATAAATCAAAATAAAACAACATCAACAACTTCACTCGTTCTAGTCAAACATCAATTACATAAACCCTAAAGCTAGAGCTTGAGGACACTATACAATGGGACCAATAAATCAAAAACCATATTGTAATCATAATGAGAATGTGAAAAGAAAAAAAAAAAAGGTTTTTTCTCTTTTCCCATTACTTTTGAGGTCGGAAACGGTTTCGGTCTCGGAGACAATAATTACGAGGTGAGTGTCCAGGTTCGTGTCCATGAACACTGCATGGTAGACCGAATCGCCGGAGCCCGATTCGATAGCGTAACTCGGGATCGGGTTTGTCATCTCCGTGATTCAACAGGGGAGCCAAGACGTCCTCGTCGTCGTTGGGACCAATGCGGAGGTTTTCTTTTTTTTTTAATTTTTTTTTTTTTATATGTGGGTGGAGGGGAGGGGCTTACTCGTGTGTTTTGAGTAGGGTTTGTGTTCATGGCTCAGTTGACTTCACAGCCTTTCAGGGTGGCATCAAGCGTAACTTTTGATGTATACAGTCTCACTAGCTCGTATAAGGTCCTTTTTTTTTTTTTTTTTTTTTTTTTTCTCTAGTTATGCTAGAGTACAATACAAAGATGCAAATGTATGGACACATATGTGTATGCATATATATATTTTATAATTTTTTAATTATAATAAGAGGGAATTCGAATAAAATCTATTTCATTTTTAAGCACAATTTTGATGCTGTTAATTTAAAAGTTTTATGATATTAATTTATTTTGTATAAGTTGGATTTGTTTGACTTATATTGGGTTAATGTCTCGTCAAATTAAGTAACACCATCATCCTACGTGATTTTTTAATCAATATAACAAAATTATTATTATTAACATACACAAAAAGATTTTATAAACAGTAAATCAATCAATTCTAAAATTTAGATAACAAATTAATCAGTTTTAAAGTTTAAATATTTGATAGTATATTTTATTAAAATTTAGATATTATTCACGATATTTATCCACTTATATTTTATTAAAAATATTTTTTCATTTTATAATATATATTTTTTAACCACTTTCTCTCAACATTACTTGAATTTCCCCTAATTTTTATAACTTTATCATAGTTTCATAGTAAATTTTTGTTATTACAACGAAAAAAAGAAATTCAAATTTAGTACATCACACTTAAAAAACAAAGGATAATACTATTAGATTGCTAAGCCATTGACTATTTTCATCCTAATTAGAAAATACTAACAAGTACTATAATTTTCCAATCAGATGATTTAATACAAAAGGACCTTAAAAAAATTCCCAATTCTCATAACCTAATAATAATTTTAGTTATGAGATAAAAGCAAATAAGGCAGTACTCTATACATGGGATTTCAACCAAATGAAGTGGGAGATATAGACTAAAGAGAAAAAAAAAAATCTTCAAACTATTTAAGAGTATGGTTGTCTACGGTTGGATTAACTAATCCATGACCTATTTTTTAAATCAAACAATAATAATCGGTTTTTTAATATTTTAACCAAAAATCGGATCATTATTAATAGTTAACTATCTTAATGGTTAACCATTTTTTAGATTTTTTTTTCGTTTTTTAACAATTCAATACAATAATTAACTAAAATTTGCAATTAATTGTATTTTCAGTTATACTCATAAAAAAATTATATACTTTTATTTCATAATTAAATTAAAAATTTACAAATTAACAAGTCAAATAACACAATTATATTAAGAAATTTCAAATCAACAAATCAAATAATTATAAACCAACAAATCAAGAATATATGTCTAATACTAGTTTATAAGGCTTAAAATTCAATAATAAACATTTCACGAGCATTACATATATTTATAAATATCATAATGGTTAACCGAAACCATTGGTTTCTATTGACTGTCGATCTCAGCATGCTAAATCTCCCAAAGTCATCCCAATAAATGAACCAGACTCATTAGACTCCATTACTTAGCTCGCAATTCAAGCCCAAATATATAAGTTATAATATACATAATTTCAAGCCCACTTACAATTATAAACAGAAATCAACACCAAAAACCCAAAAAAAATAAAAAATTTAGTTCTAAACAAAAACCAATGAATCAGTTAACGATTTTTTTGAATTAATTTTCTTATTTCGGTTCGATTTTTTGCTTTTATTGGTTTTTTTCACACCACTATATAAAAGTCCATGTAACTAAGAGTATTTTTAAGAATAATTTAATTCAAGATTCAAGAAGATGTAAATTCTAAACTAAAAAAAATGTGTGTGTGTGTATCTGTACTTACGAAAAGTTGAAACTAAAACAAAATGGTGGGTAACCCTTTTGTTGATCAATTATTCAAATTAAAAAGAAATATTTGTTTATTACAGAAACATTTACATCCACCGTTAACAAATGATTAAATCAAAAAGAGTCAAATTAAGAAGCTAATGTTGTTACGTGAAATGAGGACCATTGTCAACAGCGGCATGCATCATTAAATAAGTGCACAGTATCCTATCACTAATATAAAAATATAGTTTTTATTATAATAAATCAAATATGATCATTAACAGCCAAACAATCAATAGTGGAATGCATTTAGGGATGTAAGCGGGTGGGTTTTTATAAGATATCCGACCCGTCCAACCCGATTTGCGATGGGTATCGGGACGAGCATAAAACCCGTTGGGAAACCCAACCCGTTTAAATATATAAATATATATTATGTTTAGCCTCAATCTCTGAAATTAACCAGCTGTGCTCCATTAATTGTAAAGCTATTTTCTTCTTTTTTATTAAATCATTTAGAAAAAATAAAAAACCTTAGGACAGTAGACCAATACTCTATGGTCTCCACTTTTAATCTTGTTCTTGGCTCACTCTTCTAAAATTCAAGCCTCTCACTCATGTTGTCGCACTATTTCATTCAGTGATTTTCTTCCCAAGAAAATGATTGGGATTTTATAAAGAGAATTGCATAAATAATGATAAAAGTTTTTTTTCTTGATCTGTAAAGTGGGAATGGATCGGAAATAGAAAAAGATGACAAAAAAACATCGTTTTTAAATATTCTATTGCGTAATGATTCTAATTTTATATCGGGTTTCGAGTTCAGGTACCTTATAGAGTTTGTCTAGAGGGTTTTGGATTTATGAATAAAAACCCTATAGGTTTGGGTGGATTTTGGGAATCTTATTGGATATCGAGTATCAATTCGGATTCGGGTTTTAGTATACTCGTCCCGGTTGCATTCCTAAATGCATTGTATAAAAGCATACATAGCGTGTCAAATACCTCAGAACGAGAAGAAAAGATCTGACCATAACCTCTCATAGGAGAAACTAAGAAAGATACCACAATGCTATAAATTCATTAGCCCAAGAAATAATTGAACATTCAATTGAAAGATTCTCAAGCGATTTCCATAGATCTCGAATTGTGAAGAATGACAACTAATAAATAAAAAGGGGACGAATTATAATAATTAATTTGAGTCGAAACATAAACGATTGATCAAACCTGTTGATCGAACCCAATTATGAAGAGACAACGTAGCATTTGCAAGAAAAGGTAATTATCTTAAAACTATTTTATATCTTTCTTCACACAAAAAGTTGAAAACACCTTTTTTTTTTCCCCAGAAACTTTTATAAATAAGCGATATGTATTTATTCTTTTTCTCAGAACGCATAACTTGTTTATCATAATCTGTTAATTTTATTGTATGGTGCTTTAACAACCTACGAACTGATTTGTGTATAATAGATGCAACATATACCCCTTTCTCAAGTAAAATACACAGATGGTTTGCTCTTAAGGTGTACTTGGATTATTGGATTTTTATCTTATCATATTTATATTTGATTTGTATTCATAACTTATCTATATCATATTTATAAAGTATTTGTTTGATCAGTTTATAAGTAAAACTGTCGATTTTTTATTGATATCTGTTTTTAACAAATATCTATTTTAAAGCGACAAAAATATAATACTGAAATCACATCAAACAGCCGCATGTAGGCTTCATGGGAAAAGTATTTTTCTTCGGTTCCTCTCTGAAAAGCATGCAGGCTTCATAAGAAAAATATGAATTACATTTCCTACTTGCAATTTCGCATCAATTTTGATAATCATTTCTATATAATTCTTTTTTAAAATTAGTAGATACGTGTTTCTCATTTATTTGATTTTTTATCTACATCCAGTCTATATAATTTGTATGTGTGTTTTTAAGTTTTCAATCTTTTTTCCATCTATTTTTTAACAGTCTGATTCAACCAAACATCCAAAAACGACCAACCAAAGAAGGATGGAACACATAAGAAAACCATCCAACCATCTTTCTTGCACATTGTCGAGGCTCGAGGAAGTCTTCAGATAAGTGAATAGCTGAAATTCCCCAGCTAATAGAAATCACTTAACTAAATTAACACGGAAACCATAAATACTTGAACAATTAAGGAAGGTGGATTGACACACTAGCTGAAGCAAACAACTGCAAAAGACTAATAGAACAAGGTAAAATCCAGAAAAGGAACTCTAATGAACAGCGTATTTCCCAGCGTCTCATCCCAGAGATTCAGCAAGTATTAGCAGGCTTCAGCACTAAACATGCTGCTTCAATGCATAATTGCTGCTGTAGAGAAGTCCTGCTACTCCTTCTTCATAGCGTCTTTGAGCTGTCCCCTCTTCCTAATACGGAGGCAGAAGTTCAATCGCCATGCGTCCACAACAGATTCAGGCAGTGCTGATGCCAAAGCCCACAGGAGGGAATGGGGCCAGTATGGTGTGCATCGAGGATCATAGCCAATCCAGCGCATAGCTGCTCGTGCATAGCCATCAGGAGATGGAACAAAGAAGGATGATCTACGGATTGATGCCATCCTTGTAGCCACGTACAGCGGAACCTGCAACAGTATAAAGAACATTTCATATTGCTGATGCTTCATATTTCAATAATCTGCCATGAGTCAGCAAATTCTTCACAAATGATAGGTAAAGAACTAAAGATACTACACTACCAAAGCTATTGAATACACCTATTAATCAGCCAGTATGGATTGAAATAAATGAAGTTATCAAAAGGTCATTGACCTTATGGGCTATATCCAGGTCAATCCTTGTCCATGCTCTTTGGTTTCTTATTGATGACCCAAAGGCCACCACTCAATTTTTTGACAAAATCCCAATTAGCCAATTAAATCGCCCATTGAGAAAACAGACAACTGATAGGATCCGGGTTAGAGATCATCATAATTGTAAAAAGTTATTATGATATACCCAACATATGGGCTCCCCATTTGTTAATATATTTTAGAGAAGTGCAAATATGGGGACTATCTTAGGTTGTTTACTATGCCCCACTCATTCATACTTCGTGGGGCCTCAGCTACCAAACACACATGACCAGCAACTAAATTGAACTTTGAATAAGGGCTACGACATGAGTAAGGACACACGAAATGAGAAAGTTCACCTAACCACTTAACCCCCAGAAAACAAGAAACATTAGCTAGGACTTTGGCTTTGCTTGTCATCCTGAGCAATATGTACGTAACCCTGCAGAGTATATGATATGTGACTGACAATATCATAATTTAGTTCTTAAGCGCTATCTTCAATAATGAACAGAATCTCTTTTCCCTTCTTGTTGAATAATTAAACATTTCAAAAGGTTCTAAAAGAAGTAAGCTCACGTAGAAGATCACTGTGCCATAGTATTACACGCAGAAGTCAGCATACACCTAATGAAAGTTGCCTCTGTTCCGTAACCTATAGATAGGTAAAGTGTATGGAGACCAGGATGTCAAAAACTCTTAATCAAAGGAGGGTCCACTCGCCATGGTGAAGTGGAAATATTATTTCTCCGAATCTCATTCATCGAGTGGATCAAGCATTCAACATTCAAGCCAATACATGGATCCCGTAATCTTAATTTATTTAGTAGAAGATATTAGCACCATCGATTCTGGATTAACAATAAGAATCTTACTCTACTAGATTACTGGGTCATACATCTATAAAAGAATTTTAATTCATCAACTAAAAGTGAGCAAGATGCAAGATCCAATCAACAATGATACCTGGCACTGGACATCGATTCCCATGCCCTTATATTCAACGTATAGACATCTCGAGAATTGATCAATATACCTGAAATGTTCATCACGTGATAACAATCAGAGACATTTTTTTTGTAAGACTAAACAACACAAACAGATCATCCATAGAATCAAGAATATAACTCTAACTTACGCTTTACTAGCTGCATAAACAGAGTAAAGCGGATCCGAAGGAATAACTATGGCAGCACCAGACCCAATATTAACAATAGCACCTCTCTTTCTCTTAACCATACCAGGCAAGACAGCCTGAGTAACCTTAGTAGTCCCTTCAACATTGATCTTAACCAAATCCCTAAGCAACTCCTCATCAACTTCATGGAAGTACCTTGCATAAGGATACGACATCCCAACATTATTAATCAAAATCCCAACATCTAAATCCTCAATCACTTCCTTAATCTTAGCGACACCTTGATCTACATCCCCAGAAAAATCAACAATAACAGTCTTGATCTGAATCTTACTGAACTTAGCTTGAATTGAATCAGTAACCTCCTTCAATTTACTCGGATTACGAGCTACCAAAACCAAATTAAGTCCTTTCTTAGCTAATTGAAAAGCAAAACCCTTACCAATACCATCAGTAGGACCAGTCACAATGGCCCAAGATCCATACTTTTTGAGATTTTTCCCAGGTCTGAGGAAATTAACATAAACCCATCTTAGAACAGCTAAAATGAACTTCAAAATTGAGAATGAACCAAGTGTGAAGAGAAAAATAATATATAAAGGTTGAGCCTTTAGCTTGTCAAACAAACAAGCTTCCATGGCGGTAAAGCAGCAACCTTTAGGGATCTAATCGAGAAACAAAAATCTGGGCTTTTTTATTTGCTCAAAAGGGTGTTTATATATGGAATGAGAAGGGTTGAGTTTGTTGGGTTGGGCGATGTTGAGTTTGTTGGGTTGGGCGATGTTGGTTAGGCATTGATAACGGAGAAATCGAGAATTTAAGAGAGGAAAGCGGGGGTGTTAGGGTTAGGCAACTAGTACAATGAATAGAAGACAGAAGGGTAAGGGGAGTGTCAATTTAGCAGCGACGGGTAAGTGCATTAAATTTTGGAAATGAAAAACAGAGAAGATGGCCGAAAAGTAGATGAGCTGATAACCAAATTTAGTTAACCAGACGTCATGACATGGAAAAGCATACAGGTGCCAGGCGTAACTGTTTCATCAAAATCAAATTGATGGTTTTCTTCCCAACGGATTGATTTTATGAGAAAATGCTTCTCTCGTTTATTTTATTTCAAGTTCCATCAATTTAATCTTAAAACAGTATAAACGAATAGTTGAACTATAAGAAAACATTACAATGATAAAATAAAGTATTTATCACTGTTTTTTTTTTCCCTCTAATAAATGATGAGTTGTATATAGTCAATACTTTTTTTTTTTTTACCAAACCTCCATGCCAAGACAACCCACAAAATGTCTCTCTTTAGAGGACAGCATGGACTATTATGATTGGTGGCATCATGTCAAAAATTATTTTATAGTACCTTCTTTCCTTCTATAGCATGTATCTTTCACATATAGTCACCTAAGTATTACTCCTTTCCCTTTTTTTATTTGTTTTTAAACTGATGGCTTGTTAATAATCATTTTTTTAGTCAAGCCTCCACCAATTTAAGGCTAGCCCACCAAATGCATCTCGTTAGAGGATAAGATGGGCTATTACAATTAGTAACAGTTGGCACCATGTTAAAGGCTTGATCAATAAGGTATCAATAGTAATCCAAACATAAACGTGGCAATTGGCATCATGTTAAAGACTCTTCCCACTACTTTTCCTTAGGAAAATTTCTTAGGTATTTAGTTGCTCAATAGGGTATCAATGGTAATCCAAACATAATACTAGTTGTACTTAATATGCAATCACCTAAGTCGATCAAAGATGTATAAAGGCTTACTGAAAAGATAGCAAACCTAAATAGACTCATGTCTAGAAACATCGACCATTGTGTTGAATTCTCTAAAGTTCCGAAAAACACCACTAACTTTCAATCATCGACTAATGCAAAGTCGCTTTCGTTGAGTTAAAAACCTTCTTAACCTATCTTCTTATTTTTTCCTAGCCAATTCCAAGAGCAGGTTTGTATTTGTACCTGTTAGTAACTAACCAAACCCTCTCATCTATCCTCATATGAGCAGAAGAAAGGGAACATTGATCGATGTATTATGTTAGCGACATTCTCCAAGGACCAAAGGTAAGTTACATTAAATTGGAAAAAGTTTACCATCGTAATAGTTATCTTTACTCAACGCCTTAAGCCTTACTCTAAAGCGCATCAAGTAATACTCTTGATAGATCAACCTCTTCAAATCATTCTCCACAAGTCAAATGCATTAGGGCAAATGATAAAGTACACGACAGAACTCAATATATTCGATGTTTAATACAAACCGCATAATCCAATAAAGTTAGACTTTACTACTGAATACACTAGAGAAGAGAACATCACCCAGTAGAAAGACAAAATAGAATGGACACACCATGTTGATGAATCCACCACTCAAGGGGAGAGTGGAATGGGACTCATAATTGAAGGCCTTTTTAGTGTGAAAATTTGCTACGCACTTAAGCTCGGCTTTAATGCCAACAAGAATGAGGTAAAGTGCAAATTCCTCATCATTGGGTTAAAGTTGACAAGGGACGTTGGAGGTAAGAGATTGAAAATTTATTTAGACTCTCAACTCGTGGTTTAGCAAATGAATAGCAAAATAGTAAAACAGTGTAAACATGGCTCGATTGTGAAAGACACAAATAGCTTAGCCATGCTTCAAGCAGTTGGCTACACTTGCTTATCAGCCAATGGTCATTTTCTTAGTGGAAGCTTGACATAGTTGGCTTCCTAAGGTAACTAACTAGTGCCAAAATGCTATGATCAAATTAGACCACTTCAAAAAGTAAGCGAAGTTAGAAGCAATCACCAAGATTGCAAGAGGAAAGTAGAATCATTTATGTTAAACCACATCATCACCCAATTTGGAGTTCCTTCCATTATGGTTATAGACAATGAAATTTAATTCAGCAGTCAAAGATTTAGAGAATTTTGCTTAGATTACCACATCTAATTAAGGTACGTGTTAATAGTACATCCCTATATGATTAAAGCCATATTATTCTTAATAGTTTGAAGAAGAAAGCAAGTTCAGTCGATGGCACTTGGCCAATAAACTCCCAAACATTTCATGGGGCTACTACACTACCTACCATATCTCAACTAAAGAAACACTGTATCAACTTACCTTTGGTATAAGGTTGCTAACCTAATTGAATTAGAGCTCCCTAACTTACACACATAAGACCTTGATATTATAGCAAACCAGATTGGTCTCAAGGTTAATTTGACACTATTGAAGAGATCCAAGACCTAGCCAGGACAAGGTTAGCTACTTATTAGCTTCATGTAGCAAAATATTATGACAAGATGGTCAAATATAAGGTCTTTCAATTTGGTGACCTTGTATACAAAAGACTCAATGCTAACAGGTCATGTGAAAGACAAGGGAATTTAGCCTTTAGGAATACCTTGTTAAGATGGTGGAAAGTTTGAGGAATGAAACATACTAAATTGAAAGACTAGATGGTTAACCTATCCCTCAAATATAGAATGGAATCGATCTTTGGAATTATTTTGCATAATCATTTGACACGTTACGATTACACTTGTGTAATCACTAAGACTTATTTGGCTAAGCTCTTCAGCTCACACTAGTACTAAGCTATTTACCTTGATCGAGCTTTTGCCAATCAACCTATTTAACTCTTTAGTTTATGCTCGGTAAGCTCGCCGATATAAAAGCATCTAAGTGACACCCCCCCCCCCCCCCCCCCCCCCAATTCTCCTTACATTTTAATACCAAGCTCTTCAACTTGAGCTAAGTAATCTCATCGATATAAAAAAATCCAAGCGACTCCCTCTTATAGTTTAACACTGAGCTTTCCAGGTTGTGTTATGTAATCTTTTCATATAAAATCATTTGAGTCTTTCTCGCACTTTTTAACACAAAACTCTTCAGCTTGTTGCAAGTAACCTTGTTAATCTAAAAACATCCAGTAGGCTCCCTTATTAAACTTTGAGATACCAAGCTCTTTCACTCAAATCAGGTAACCTAGAAAACTTAAGCGATAATATCAAGCTTGAACACTTGAGCAACTCCCTATGCTCATTTGATTAGGTCGCAAAATACATTAAGTCTATTCCAGAAGATAAATCAAGGCAAAACATAACGAGTGATGATAAAGAAAAGGAATAACAATCGCATGATAAAGAGGAAAACAATTGGCATTTCAATCGAAGTACACCAAGTGGTCTACATTACAGACATAAAAGATTAGATTAGCAATTCTATTAGCTGATTTGTCAATTAAACTAGCTCGCTTTTTGTTGACGATGACTGACACTAAAAGTGTTCTCATTAAATAAAATGTTGAGTTAGTAGAGTCTGTTATCCAAGGTTTAAACTCATTGCCAACTCTCACATTGTAACTATATCCTTAATATATTTCATTTAACACGGTGGAAGTAGTTCACATGTCACCAAGAAATGGAAAAGATGATGAAGGAGCTTTTCTACTTTGGTTAAAGCTTTCGTGTGTACCCAATTTGCAAGAAAATTGATCGATGGCTTGGGGAATACTCAAACACACATAGAAAACCCACTAGATAAGCACTCTTTCTTATTAAGGTCCCTAAACTAAGTAAAGCTATTGGAGTTTCAAGAAGTTGTGGCTTCGCTAATCCAAGACTTGCAAAAGTCATTGGAAGCAACTGGCCCTCTACTATTTGAGACCTTCACACTACATGAAATAGCAGGGCTTTAATCCCCCATTTAATGTCATAATGCAAAAACAAGTTTCTTGTGCCGTAAAGATCTATGGTGCTATTTTAAACATGGGTCCTCTAAAAGTCTTTCAAGCCTTTCTAGGGACTTAACCTTTTTAACCACAATACACCTAGAAAAGACATGTTAGCAGGATTGATAAACAAAAGAAGAAGATTTTAGAGCATAGTGGATGAAAGAGGATCATCGTCTCTTATTTATAGAGAAATTAAGGCACAAAACATTCTTCTTAGATAATGTCGCCTTAAACTTAAGGGTTACGTTGAATTTGTGGAAGTTTATTTGTTAGGCATCCTTATCCCTTTAATCATTAGGTGAACAGATTTAAGGGTTCATGGTGTTGCCATATCATATAATGGCATGGCACAAACATTTGACTTCTCAAAGATATGGGACGTAAATCAAGATATTGGAACCATACATGACTACCTAAGTTCGATAACAACACACAAATAATAAGGTTCAAAATGCGAAAAAGTGGCATAGTAGTCATAAGCAAGAGGAGAGAAAAATGGAATCTTTAACATTAGTTAACCCCCTCATATTATATTAACTCAACCAACAAATCCTTAGTCTTTTCTTAAACCTTAGCACTTGACTTAATGCAAGGAGCACGTGGATCAGTTAGGAAGCTATCAACCTAATAGCTTCACCCATAAGCTCATCTTTCAACAACTCACTTCCTGCATAACTCTCTTGCTCCTCTTGATTGCTTGCTTTGCTTGGCCTAATTGGACTAGGATGAGATTCTATATTTCCACCATCAAAGGAAATACCTATAGATGCTAGGTTAACTTTTATAACATCATTAATCGAGTTAATCTCACTTAGTTTGATCATCTAAATAGTCTTTTTGCTTTGATTAGTTCATGCCAGACCATCCTCTTTATCTTAACCTTCACCCTCCCCTTTTGGTCTCGCCTCCCGATCTTCTTCCTCCTTAACCTCTTCCTTAATAGCTTCCAAGACTTTGTAGTTAAAGGCTTGGTCCACGGACAAACATTGGCATAACTATCTCCCTAATGACATATTTGACAACCCCTTTACCAATCTTCACCAATTTTAACTTGTAGGTAATGTTGCTTTGAAATCACCATGACCTTCTCCTCTATAGAGTCAAAGAGCTCCTCTATAGCCTTTAACTTGTTGATAAGGTTAACATGATCGTCTAATTCTAGTTTTTGCCTACCGACTTGCTCGTTAATCTCTAATATCCAACAATGAAGATACCTCTCAAATTGGAAGTGACTCATTTAGCTTCCTTAACAACATCAATAGCTTGCATGACTCCCTTCCTTTTTTCCTTATAACTTCTTTTATTTTTTTTTTATTGAAGTTGGTCTGCAAATTCTAAAGCTAGCTCTAAACGTTGAAGAGTTCTACACCATTCTTCTTAGCTTGTGCACTCTGATTGATGGGTCTTCTAGTACCTCCTTCAATAAGTGCTATAACTCCTTCTTCCCATGCTTCTCATGGGCTAACAAGGCTTTGATAGTAATTAATAAACTCAATCCAACTATAAAGACTCCTTATAGCCCTCTCAAAAAGAAAGTCATTAGTCCTCTTTTCCTCTTTCTCTCGCCTACAATTAATGCTCTTTGATGGCTAATTTAGCCTTATTGGCGAGTCGGTCCAAAAACCTATTGGTTTGCTGGTATACAAAAATTACCTATAATTTGGGTACTCTAGCAAGTTGGTAGGGGGCTTAAGTAGATACCCTAAAATCTACAAAATGTTATTACCAGAGCTGCAAAAATACATACAAAATAAAATACAAACAAAAATAGGAACACAAGCACAATAATTTGCACATTTTCAACACATTTCACACTAAACATGTTTAACTAATTAAAAGTATCTTTTCTATAACTTTTTATCTAATTGTACAATGCATTTTCTTATAAAAATTCGTAGTGATCTCATTGGTTCAACACAAACGTGATGTATACCCAACCACCACTTGATACGTATCATTGTATAATTTTAGGTGTTATAATTTGAAAAGGAAATTTCTTCCGCATGACAACCCTTTTAATAGACATATTTATAGTCAAGATCCTTGACATGGCAAGAAGTAATGCAATTCCATTATAACCACTTGGCTATTGCCTATAATTTACCTTTATGACAAATCTAATACTCCCATGCTTAGTTCAATCCTTGAAATGTTCAACTTAGTAGCAAAGCTAATATAAGTTAATCTTCTCTAGAATTTTAGGTGCCTATTTGCATTCACTAAGCTTAGGTTTTCACACCTAGGTATACATCTACTATCGATTAATTGCTCGTAAGTCCCCCATTCTCAAAAAGGTTCAGCGTTTGAGGAACTTGGTGGGGGTAGGTTTTGAAGATTTTTCAACTAGAGAATCAAACAAACCTTAATGCACTTTAGATGAAATTCCTAAAAGGGTTGTACTTATTTGGTAAGGAATTCAAAGATGCGAAGAATGGAAATAAAGAATAATGGGCTGGCAGGTCAATTTTAGAAATAAAAAGATATTATTCTATGGCCCTTTATGAAAAATTGACTAAGTGAAAGGGTGGAAGTCTTGTCAACCAGATGGACTCCTTCATTGGAAAATTTCAAATTTATGAGCTTATCCCTAGTCTATATCCTGATCAACAAATGAAGAGAATTAATTAATAAGGAGAAGCATTCCTCTATTATATTTCAAAAGAGGAGTATGAAGCTTTGAAAGCTATACTTTTACCTTACCATTAGATAAGTAATTAATGTTAGGAAAGTATGGATAGTGAATCTAAGATTGTGATAGAGAGCTAAAAAGTACAATTCGCTTCTCTTAAAAAAAAATTACGCCTCTTACACTTAATTTACAATAGGAGTTTAAAAGCGAAATTCCCTAAAAGATAACTAACTTGATGCTTAAATAGTGAAAGTTCAAGCATGAAACCACACTATTAGATATATGTGGGTAGATCGTGTATTCTAATAGTTTAGAGAGAGATAGAGAGGACATGTAGAGAATACAACAAAATTTGTACAAAAAATCTCACCAAAAATAGAAAATCAACATATTTCATGACTTAGAACAATTTCCAATGATCATGACAATTTTAAAAGTAGTAACTTTTATTTTTGTGAATACTATATCAATTAGATTTTATTTAGGTTAACTATAAATTAACTAATTGATCTAAATCTTTAATCACGGATGAATAAGACTTAAACACAAACATACGAAACACTTCGTTTTGGATGCCATGATTTTTCTACTACAAGACCTTGTCCTTTGCTTTTCTTTTTCCTTTTTCTCTTTGTTTCTTTACTTTTTTTTCCTCCTAAAAAGTCTAAATTTTATTTTCTAAGTATCGCACTAACACGTGTTAGGCTAGCATTGGATGAAAATGCTAACTCATCTAACAGACTTAGCTGAGTTAGCACAAGTACCAATGGCGTGCTTGAAAATTTCATCCAAGTAGAGATGGGCAAAAACTGACCAAATCAAACTAAATGACAATGAAAATATGGTTTATGAAACAATTTTTTTTAGAAAATCTTTAATCTAAACTAATTTGTAAACTAATGTTGTTGTGGAGGGATAAACCGAATAAATTCATAAAATCGAACTAAATCATTTTAAAAAGAGATAATAATATTTTACTCGTGATTATAAATTTTCTTATAATGATTGATAAAAATTTGTATTATATTCTTATGGTTTCGTTGTAATAGTTATTATTTGATTAGTGACATGAATACTTTTATAGATGACTATAAATCATAAGTGTAATGGGTTTATGAAGTATTTTATTGTGATTTACAATTTAAACTTTATGGGGTAATAAATAGTTGAATATTCATACAAATATAAAAGATTAATACACAACTTTTTCTTTTTTTTTTCCTAATTAAAATTTTGATTTGATACATAATTTGAACCAAACTAAATTGTTATTCAATAGTTTTGAAAATTGGGTTAATGCCCCATTTAATACCTGAACTTTGACCAAAATATCAATTAGGTATCTGAACTTTTAATTTGTTCAATTTTATACCCCAAATAAACTTTTCATGCCTTAAACATTACCTCACCCAATCATTGTTTGACATGTGTCATTTTTTTTCAGGAGACAATAAAAGAGTGAGGTAGTATTTAAGACACAAAAAGTTCATTTGGGGTATGAAATTGAACAAATTAAAAGTTTAGGTATCTAATTGATCTTTTGTTCAAAGTTTAGGTACCAAATAGGGCATTTACCCTTGAAAATTTGTATTCTAAACTAAGCCATTATTTAACAGTTCGCTTTGGAATGAAAAAAATGAACATTAAATTATGGTTTGATTTGTTTTTACTAAATACCAAACTAAATCGATCATACCTACTCCTACATTCAACTTAGACATAGGCACCTACATTCAACTTAGACATAGGCACGGTTTCAAGTCTTGAAATTAAGAAACCAAAACTGTCTCCCATGGTTTCGGTTTGGTTTTATCGAACCGATGATTCCTAATTTTAGTTTTGAAATCATGGAGCCATAATTTATTTTGAAGTAAAACTATAAAAAAATATTTTATAATACAATAAATTTCAAACTTAGAACAATAATCAAGTCTAAAATTATTGAATTATTTAATCAAATTTTTACACATTTGTTTAGGATGAGTATTTATTTACACACACACACACAATATCAATTATAGTTAGTAATATAAAATTGCAAAATAATGTAGAAGGTGAAAAAGAATCATAATACATAAAAATAGTCTTACATTACCAAGGAAAAGTATTTTACTTTTAGGAGATGTTAATACAAACCGAATTATATATGCTTTTAAGTTATATTTATTTATGTTGTTAATATTAATGTATTAAATACTGTGAATAAATTTTATTATTTATATGAAATAATTTAAATATTAATAATTATATATTTAACATTATTTTTAAATTTTTTCTCTAATTTTTTTTTCAATGGAACTTGTTGGAATCGCGGTTTTACCTGATTTAGGCTAAAAAATCACCTAGGAATTGAGAAATCGGTGGTTATTTAGCCGATTTTGGAACCGCTCAACCGGTTCGGTTCCCGGTTAAAACCAAATCGTGCCATGTCTAATCCAAGTATTAAGCTTATTTATTGAAACTTTGAATAGTTCATTGAATATTTCGATAAACTCAGCTTTGTATATTAAACATTTATTCTGCCCATTGAGGATAAATGTAACATCTTGGAACTTTGCCCATCGAAGTATTGTCTACTTTGGCCATACGCCACATGGTTTTATTCTTTAGTGCTATCGCTTCTCAAGATATCACCTATCCTAGGATTGCTCTGCCCATAGTATGCTTAACTTTATTGTTCCGACGAACTCCAAACTATTACACCAAAATGTATCTATAATTAAAGTTCTCCATCTATTTAAGGGGTATCACATGCTTTCCTACTCATAGAAATGACGTTCTCGTCAGTTTCGTTATACAAATCCAGAACCATACTAGACAATGAGGATACATTCCCTTACTTCCGACTGTAAACTATTCTGATACCACCTATAATGCCTCAAAACTTTGTCCTTCCAAATATTGTCCGCTTTGATCACATGCCACATGGTTTTGCTCTTTGATGCTAGCTCATCCCAGGAGGTTACCTATCTTGGGATTACTCTGCTCAGAATACGATTAACTAGAACTCCAAGTCGTTACACCAAAACATGTCTTTATGATTAAAGTTTCATCATCTATATTTGAGGGTATCACACTAAACAAGGTTAAAACTTTTTTTTCATGAATTTTTTTATCATATGATGTCATATTTTTAACATGACTAGTTTTGTTAGTTATTTAATGATTTAAATTCATAACCCATCCTATTTGTTAAAAAAAATAATACATTTATTTTAAAAATCTAAACCAATGATTGAATAAAGGTGATACCGATGAAAGTGTATAAATTCTCTTTCTGTTCCCTTATACAAGTTTTGGCGGGTTTTACACGGCATCATTTGGAGGGGAGGTGGGGTAAAGGGTTTCGCCTTTTCCCTTTCTATGAGAAGAAGCTATCGTGCATGGCGGTCAACTGTATTTTGTAGTCTTGGAAAATAATAAACTCCTAGCGTGCTAATTCTAAACATGCCACTAGGGTGTTAATAGATTGTTGAAAAGTAGTGGAACTTACTTTTTTTTTTTTTTCAATTTTATACATAGCCACACTAACAATAAAGGAAGGCGGCTATAATCTTATTATCTATAGCCAATTTGTAGTCCTATTTCACATTTAATGTTACATAGTTAGATGGTGGCTAAGGATAAACAAAATTGACTTCTTTGCTTGGAAAAAAAAATGACAAGAAACCCATGACTATACTTGAATTATGACCCAGTATCCACAAAGAATTTTCGTTTTTACCAATAGAGATGTAACAAAATCGTTCTGAGTTATGTCAAGTTGTCAACTAGTATTGAGTTGTTTATGTTCTTATTCTTTTTTTCCCCTTTTTTTCCAGGGAATTACTAACAAGCAACATAATTTTTATTTTTATGTTATTATTTAAACAATATACTCCTATCTTGTTGCCATCCTAGCATGCTATTTAATTAGACAACATGAATTGGCTAAGTTTGAAAAAATTTGTCACGATCTCTTATAGTAAGACCATTAGATTCTTTTTATTAAAGGACCATGTTGATGGATGATATATAAGTACCTTATAAACATTTTGCGGTCTTGGTGGCATGTTTTGTGCTCGAATTTAAAATCACCCATTTTTTTTTATTTAAAAAAAGTTATTTGATTAGGGTTGGAAAACTAAAATGAAGGTATGGATACTGGATAGATTAATGGAAAATAATCAAACTTATTATTATTGTTTTTTTAATCTTATATAGCCACATTAACAATAAAGCAACATTCAATCGTTCATATTAGTTGTAAGTTATAGCCAAATTGGAGAATCATTTCACACTTAATATTAAATTAAATGGTTTATATTTTTCATTCCGATACTTTTGTATCATAAAAAACGTGTTCCAAAGTCCAGCCGACCAGGAACAAGGGGAAAAAAAAAAAATCCAATAATTAAGACAAAGCGACATTTAAAGTTCCAACTGTACAATTGAAGAATCTGTACCTCTTGTCAATTGTTGATAGTGATAAGTATAATGACTTCTATATCTATACATCTATTTTATCAGAAATATGAAATTTCTTCAAGCTCATAAAGAAGAAGAGGAATTGCAAATATGTAAGTAAATATGGTCTTTTTTATAAGGTACTCAACTGGTCCCTTATGTACACAGCTCTTTTCTGGACATCTCATACTATAAAAAATTAAAAACTACTCAAAATGAGAATACCCCAAAAAAAAAAAAAAAAACAATAAATGTAATCCAGACACCATCCTTTTTTTTTTGACATTTTTGCAGCTCTTTTCGTACCCTGGGATGGACTCAAAACCTATAAAACCAAACATCCTTAAAAGCAATCTCTTAAAAACCTCCAACCTGTCACCCCCAACAAAACCATTTTCTCTGCAAAATCAAAATCAAAATCAAAGCATTAAATGCTTGTTTCTTTTCCCTAAAATACCACTTCAATTTTGAATAACAATAAATAGGAAATAAATACTAGGAACCAAATATAAAAGGGGCAATCAATGTTGTACCTTGAATGAATATTTGTTGGGATCATCTTTACTAATATAGGGGCCATCATATTTCCTATGTGATCTACCATTATCAGAACATGCACCACCAGCCCTCTTCTCATCCCTAGCCTTTTCAAATATTACTGTAAATCCATTAGCTGAATCCGGATTATTCACATCCCATTCTCCAAATTTCGGCAGTGGTCGGGATTCCTTGCGTTATAGATAAGATACAGATAAAAAAATCAATACACGAAATTTACTCCGAAATAACATGAATTTATTTAGCATGCTAACTTCCCTTTTGAGGAAGATAAATGAATTATTATAGAATTGAATCATAGGTTTTCTCATATGGATTAATTCAACGTTACAATTCATATCAAGACATGCAGCTAAGAAAACAACAATTCAGGTTTTTTGATTTAATTACCAAAGAGGAAAACAGATCGGGATCTTAGTGGGAATTCATCTCAATTTTAATTTTGTTAAATTGGTCTTTATATATTGAATTTTTTTTATTCCATTTATTTCTTTTTATTCCATTTATTTCTTTTACAAAATCAATCTATAAGCAACCGAAGCACTCGAATTTATAGACAGCAACCATCAAACCATTGAAATACCTATTATATCATCTCAGGAAAAAATTTAGATGATCTCAAAACATAAAGTGTGACATTGTAATAACAGAAGGAATATTAGAAAGGAAAAGTACAAAAGGGAGAAGAACTAAGAGTGAATTACCATGGAAATGATGGAAGTTGTGATGTGATGAGTGTTGTTGTAAAGTAAAACAATGATAACACCACAATCAATATTGATGGGACATGTTTGGGGTCATTTTATAGGAATTAGAAAGACGAGAAGAAGATAGGTATTAAATTTTTTTCAGGACACGAAGGGAACTCGTCTCCAACGCGGGCATGGGCGGGTACTAGGAAAAGGAAAGAAGAATGTGGCGCAAATGAGTCCGGTTCAGGAGGAGAAACCGGAATATATATATATATAGTAGTTTTGCTGTCCGTTTGATACGTCATAATTCCTAGACTTTCTGTTTTTGTTTCCTTAACAACGAATTTTGTGAATATATATTATTGATTATATATATGTTTTCGTTTTGTTTAAATAACCGATATCAGATCTTTTATATATATATATATAACAGTCTCTATGGGTCTATTTGGATTGTTTGATTTTTATCTGTAGCTGATATATATTTGTAACTTATTTGTATTATATCCGTATCGTATTTGTTTAGTCTATTCATGAGTAAAACAATCAATTTTTCATCAATATCTATTTTTTTGACAAATATATGTTTGAAAACGATAAAAATATGATGTCAAATTAACCAAAAAATGATGAAACAAACAAACCCATATGTAATCATGATGAGTCATTATAGGGTACCAGGGGATGACATATTGTTTCATACAAATGTGAAAAGGTTATACAAAATTGAGAATTGTAACATATATTTATAGAAAAATTACAAGCAGAATTGGTGTTTAAGATGAATTTGAATACAGATTAAATTTTTAAATGGTTAAAATATAGGATGGACATGATATTAAGTGGTTTAAACAGAGGATTATGCCTCTATGCCACAAAAATGTCATGTTAACTCAATTTGACCATGTTACAGCACGCAATGAGATTGATGGTTTAGATCAATTCAAATACAGATTAAATTTTTAAATGGTTAAAATATAAGATGGACATGATATTAAGTGGTTTAAACAGAAGATTATGCCTGTACGCCATAAAAATGCCATGTTAACTCAATTTGACCATGTTACAGCACGTAAGGGGATTTTCTATTTAAACCATTTAGTATAACATTGATCTCTAAAAGTTTAACCATCCATCTGAATATAATCCCAAAAAATGGTCTTGTTTGTAATTTTCTCCATCTATTTATATAATTAAATAATAATATTTAGATCCTATTCAGAATAATATCATCCGCTAATATGTGAATATCTAAGTAAATCTATTACTTCTGTAAATGTAAATATATTATAAATTAAAATTCAGCGCACGGCATTAATTACCTAATGACAATATGAAGTAGGATTATATAATTTTTTTTCCGGTTGCCTTATATTTGTTTAGAGATCGGTGATTGAAAAGACAGCAAGGAAGACTCTTATTAGAAAACAATTTGTGATGGAGGGATTGAGAATAAAGAAAGAAAATTCTTGATTTTTTATTGACTTAGATCTTAAGGTTTTATTAAATACGTGAATTGGGGAAAGTATCTAATTTTTGTAGTTTATAGATTAAGCCTTTTAGCAGTAGCTTTAGTATTCTATATTGTAATTTTTATATTTTTTGTATTTATTTCTTTTGCTTTGGTTTTAGTTCAAATGCTTCTAGACATTAAATTACTAAGGTAAGAAAGTTGATGGATATAGTACACATACATTTTAACTATAAGATATATGTATATTTCTAAAATATTTGTCACAAGCATAATTTATTCCTTTCTTTTTCATGCTAAATTTCTTAATTCTTTTGATTGGTAAATTAGTTTTTTATTTTTAGTTGTTTGTCAAAGAAAGGATGCTATCCATTTTTTTTTAATTTCATTGAAGATTCTATGTTGTATTTGAGATTTATTCTTAGGAAAACTTCTACAGTCCCGTAGATATTATCAAAATTAAATTGATTATGTAAGTCAGAAGAAATAAGTAAAAAATTTAAGGAGTTTAATCACATTAGAAAAGATCTAAATCATTTATTGATGTGATGAGACCGATCATGTTGTAACCACAGCAGGAACACAGAATTTTTCTATTCTTACTTAGCAGTTAAAGAAAATGACTTAGTATGCCTACTGTGACTTAGTTTTATTTTATCAACCATAACTTTTAAGTGGCATCCATACAAGTAACATATACTAATTAATTTTTTTACTTTTTTGATAGTGGCGGATTACATACTGATAAGTGAGATAGATGACTAAAATTATTTCCCACTTATTATACACACCATATTCTCTCTAGTAGGATTTGCTTTTATTTAATTGAATTTAAATTCCATTTTCTAACCAAGAAAACAATTTCCTATATACATTTTTTTTATTTTGTTTAGACCAATTGTTTTTATTCATAAATATGATGTTATTAGTTTTTAGTTGCTTTAGATTTTTTGGTCGATTTGATTGCTTTTTTTGAAAATATCTATAATAATTTAATTGAATAGTACTATATCACTACAAGATGGATAAAAGTTATATTGTAATATAAACATAAATAATTTATAAAGAAGGGCAAAAGTATCATTTGTTGATAAATAAGAGGGTTTTATGGTTCATCCTAATAATATGTATATATATATGTTATGTTAAATGGTAGACATGTGATTGAGGACAAGAAGACGTAGCTATACACCGCCTTAAAGCTACCAGCCTTGAAAGGATACGCCACCGACCTTGAACTTGTGCATTGCCAATGTCAGTGCCAGCTTACAAATGCATCATAATTGTCTTTGAGTTCTAGGCCACCAGTGTAAATTATAGGCCGCCAGCCTTCATGCCATCATACATATTTGGATTTTTAAGTTTTCCTGTGTTCTATAAATAGTCCTAGCCTAGTTTTCTTTTGTCAAAAACCACTCTTAAAACTATAGAAAACACTAAAGAACCTCTCTATGCTTGATTTTGCTTCAAGGAGGAAGAAGAGCTAAAGAAATAGGTAAGTGATCTTTTTCAATTCTTTTAATGATTTAAAAGTATAATCTTTTCCTAAGTTTCTTAGTGGATTTTGGAAGGGAATCAAGTTCTTGGTGAAATTTGGAGAAAAACCCTAAACATTAGGGATTTTGTGGTTCTGCAATCCAAAGGAGAAAGGTATATATGATTCTAGGGTTTGGTAGTTCTTTTGAGATTGGGGTTTAGATGAAAATTGTTTTATGTTTATTTTGTGAAAACATGTTGAGAATGAGAATTTGATTGTGATCATATGCTTTTGGTGAAGTTGGGATTTTTGTTCCTAAAGCTATTTCAGGTATGACCTCACCTTGCTTGTTGATTGTGATTGTGATTGTAAGTTTAGTATTTATAAATTGACATAATACCATCGAGCTTTAAATTGAGTTTGCTGCTTGTCTTTGGTTGGATCTAGTAGATCGGGAGGACCATTGCTATTAGGACGGCATCCTGATGATCCGTGTGTGACATTGTCCCGAATGAAGTCGTGCACAAAGATGATTTCTGTAGTCTAAGAGTGGTATGGATATAGTACCAAGGGTGTGTGGAGAGTTCCCAACACCAATATATTTATATATTATTATTTTCTATACTTGTTGTTTTTACGAAGTCATGAGTCATTTCAGGTTTAAGACTAGATGCATATGGTTCTAAATTGTGTTGATAGCCTAGCTAATTAAAGATAATAATCTGTATTGGTTACATATGATATTATGATGCATGTGGATTTATATGTTGATTGTTCATGTGCATGTATTTGTTGTATGGTATATTGGGCCTTTGTGCTCACTTTTTAAAATTTTTCAGGACCAGGTAATGATATCGTATTATTTAATCTATCTAGATATGACGTTTATGTAGATTACGGGGATGATGATAACACAGCTGACTTTCCCGCTGATTATTAGATATTTAGTATTGAAGACAGTTAAAGTTGAAGACTATTTGAATAATTGGAGTTTGATTTTAGTTTTATGATATATGATGTTTTAAGATGTTTTAAGGTTTCCTTTTCATATGATATTTTAAGTTGATGTAAGTTGGTGTTTGGTTCAAGCCAACCTAGTTGTTATGGAATTTTTTTTTATTATGAGATAATTGTTTGAAAGTTCCCTTATATGGGAGATATGGAAGAGGACTTATGTTAATAAATGTGTGGATTAGTGGAATCATAGCCTTAGCGTGTTCTTATC
This sequence comes from Combretum micranthum, assembly GCA_024138025.1. Taxonomy (NCBI): domain Eukaryota; kingdom Viridiplantae; phylum Streptophyta; class Magnoliopsida; order Myrtales; family Combretaceae; genus Combretum; species Combretum micranthum. The sequence continues at coordinate 761,294 of JAMXBD010000149.1, read as the reverse complement.
TAGTGAGGACAAATGGTGGGTTATAATGCCTTTAGATTAGGACATTACATATTTTTCAATTATATTTCCATCAATTTGTCTTTTTTTTTTTTATTTTCCAAAGAAGAGAACTTTGCTTAAAAAATGAGGAAGCAAAATGAGATTTCAGGATTAATTACCCGCCAATAAAATTAGGTGGCCAAGATCTAAGATTTGAAAACATTAAAACAAACAAAAGGAAAGGAGATCACGATCTCTCATATCATTCACATTTACCTTCACCTTGATATATTTCCCATTTTTAGTTACGTATAGATTTATAAAAGTATATCTAAATTCATGAATCATATCATGGCACAACATAGAAATTTTAATTTGTACATGTGTAGTTACCACCAACTATTTGATTCTTGTTCCGCCAATCAATACTTACCATATAATATTATTACTTGCTTTATTAAAAGGACTTTATCACTTGATGACACATGGTAAGTATTGATTGGCAGGGACAAGAATGAGATAGCAAACAAAAAATTTTCATCCTCATCCAAAATGACTTACCATACTTTAATTTAATTAATTTTTAGGATTTCAATATCATACATCAGTACTTGTATAATTTCATGCTATAATATCATGCAAAACTTTCAACTCTTTTTTATAAGTAGTATGTTTTGTATAAAAACACACCTTATGGAAAGAAAAAGAAAAAAAAAAAACCTGCTTATAGCTAAAAGATATTAGTATTTAGAAGTTATAAGTTACAAAAGGAACAATTATAAATAACCACAAGATGTTACAAATGAAAGCATATCAAGTGTGGAAAACAAAAGAATTATAAATGATTCTGTTATACCCAAAGGAGACAAAACAAAAATTTGCAAATAACCTAGATGGTTACAAGATTACATGTAACTAAAATAGTTGAGATTGTTTTCAAAATAGTTAGGAATCAACATAAATAAATAATATCTTTTAGATATGTAACAGAAACACAATGTAAAACATCATTATAAATAAAGTAGGTTGGAAAGGAGAAAACCAAGAACCATTTGGCCCCAAAAGTACTTGTATTTGTATTGAAGAGTTCTGGTAAGCTCGAAGTCATCATTCATACCTGTAAACACGAATAGCTGTGATTATTTAAACACTTTAGTAGGAATTAGGAAGAAGATGAATAAGGAAATTAAGGTTTGGAACTTAGCTTGAGAAAAAGAGGAACAAGCAGAGAAGTTTTGAGAGTAGGGTTCATATACTAAGTGTTATATTGGGCTAGGCTAGATCTTAAGGGGCCAACATTTGGTGCTCTAGTCTCACAATTTTGATTGTTCTTGATTAAAGACTTGAAGAAATTTTATTCTTGATGGCACCAGATACAAGAAACATGACTTTAGATGAAAAATTAGATAGATTACACACTACTATCAATTAAAAAATGAATCGGAAGATTCATGGAGAAAGTCAAACAAACTATTAGTCATAGTTTGTTAGCTATTAGGAATCAGACTCAGTTGTTGCCATCTCAACAATCTGTTGGAGTTGAGTCATCATCTTCCGTTGGTACCAATTCGAATTCAGTCCATAAAGACATTAAATTAGAGATTCCCAAATTCCATGGTGAGGATGTATTAGGATGGCTATTCAAGATAGTAAGTTTCTTTAATTTCCATAAAGTTTCTATTGAGCAAAGAATCATCATAGTTGCATTTGCATTTGAAGATAAGGTGTCAAAATGGTAATCGATTGTTAGAAAACAACAAGAAGATATCTACAGGGATGCATTCAAAGTGGCAGTAGAAGAAAGGTTCGGACCTTCAAAATATGAGGATGTGCAAGTTCAATTAGCAAAACTAATGCAGACAGGTTCTATAAAGGAATATCAAAGCAAGTTTGAAACATTGTCAAACAGAGTTATGGGTCTCTTGGATAGTTTCTTATTGAGCTGTTTCATCTTGGTCTTAAACCCAATTTGAAACGTGAATTGCAAATTGCAAGAACTCTAGATATGTCTTAGGACATTTCTTTAACTAAACTACATGATGCAAAGTTTTTTGAAAAATTTTCTTTCAAAAATCCAAACCTAAACACGTATACACAACCCTAAAATGCACAAACACAAACCTTAAACACAACCCAATATACAAAAACATTTTCATCTACACTACAATTTTCAAAACCATCTTTTCAAACCAATTTTTCAAAACGAGAATCCAAATCTACAATGACCATAAAGAAATTACTCAAGAATTAGCTATCTAAAGAGAGAAGGGCTTATGTTATAATTGTGACGAGAAATTCCATAGAAATCATAAGTGTAAAGACAAATTCTTACTCATGTTAGTGAATGACAATGAAGATGATAACATTACTAATACAGATGAAATGTCACCACAGATGTTACAAGATATAAAGACTAAGTCTATGGATACAACAACTGTAAGTTTTCATGCACTATCAAGTATGCCACTTCCTCAAACATTGAGATTGAAAGGATCAGCCAATAATCATATAATGTCTATTTTAGTAGACAGTGGTAGCACCCATAATTTTTTGCAACCAGGATTAGTGAAATATCATAATCTAGTTTCTATCCCAATACATTCTTTTTATGTTATGATTGGTGATAGATCAAAATTAATTTGTGAGGGAAAGTGTGTGGACGTACTTATGTTAATTGAGGGTATGACTTTTCTAGTCACATTTTATGTATTACCTGTATAAGGAGCCGACATAATATTGGGAGTTCAAGGGTTACAAAGTTTAGGCCTAGTAACCATTGATTATAATGAGTTGTAAGGAATTTTCGTATTAAGGCTATAAGGTGTCTCTAATGGGAGAGACAATATTGGTAACATCAATTTCACACTCACAGTTGAAGAGAATGTTTCAAACCGATTCAATTGCTCGTTGTTACCAATAATTGGCTCAAAGGGGTTTTTCAGCAGTGAGTATCACAACAACACCACTTTAGTAGTGGTATTGGGCAAATTATCAAAAGTTTTTGAGATACCTATGTCATTGCCACCAAAGAGGACGGTCTAACATTAAATGCACTTAGTTAATGACTTAAAAGTGAATGTAAAGCCTTACATATATCCTCAACTTTCAAAAGAACGAGATAGAAAAACAAGTACATGATATGTTGGATCAAGGAATCATTAGAGATAGTACTAGTTCCTTTTCCTCTCTCGTGTTATTAGTTAAGAAAAAGGATGAAACTTGGCCTTTTTGTATAGACTATAGAGCCTTAAATAATGTAACAATTAAAGATGAATTTCCAGTACCAACTGTTGATGAGTTGTTGGATGAAATGTATGGATCAAAGATCTTTTTAAAAGCTTGATTTTAGTTATGGTTATCATTAGATACAGATGCATGATAATGATATAGAAAAAATGGCTTCCTGAACCCATGAAGGACATTATGAGTTTTTGGTAATACCTTTTGGGTTAAGCAATGCCCCAGCCACATTCTAAGCTGTGATGAACAGTCTTCTTAAACCACTCTTAAGAAAATTTATAATTGTTTTATTTTCATGATATTCTTGTTTTATAGCAAGGATGAGCCAGAACATGCAACACATTTGGAGAAAGTTTTACAAGTACTACTTGATAATGAGTTTTATCTTAAACAATCTAAATGTCATTTCGATCAAACTCAGATTGAGTATTTAGGCCATATCGTGACTATTGATGGGGTACAACTAGATCCTTCTAAGATTTAAGAGGTTAAAGATTGGCCTTGACCACCGAATGTTAAAGGTATGAGAGCTTGCTTGGGCTTATCAAGGTATTTAGAAGAGATTTATCAAAGGCTATGCATCCATAGCTAGCGCATTAACTGATATGCTACAACATGATAAGTTCGATTGGTCTATTATGGCATTGGAAGCCTTTCAGAAGCTTAAGGATGCTTTATGTTTAACACCTATACTTCAACTATTAGATTTTTCTCAATAATTTTTAGTTAAGACTGACGCTTCAGGAATAGGAATAGGTGTTGTATTATTACAGTGGAATAAACTAGTAGCTTATTATAGAAAAAAGTTACCTATGCATTTGAAGAAAGCATCGACATAGGTCAAGGAGTTATATACCATAGTTGAGGCTGTAAAGAAATGGCGACAGTACTTGTTGGGTCACCATTTTATAATTCGAACAGATCATCGTAGTCTAAAAGACATATTGAATTAAGTGATTCAAACACCAGAGCAACAGAAATATCTTTCAAAGCTATTAGGCTACAATTATACAATTACCTATAAGCCAGGTTCAGGCAATAGAGTGCCAGATTCATTGTCAAGATAGGAGAGTACTTTAGCCTCTTATTTTAGGATTTCTTTACCTTCTTTCAATTTCACTGATGAATTGAAGAAATAATATTTGACAATACGAGCTTATATCAAAATTATGTTTGACTTGAATAGTGTACAATAATTAAAGTGGAACTTGCAACTGAAGAATGAATTGTTATTTTGCGGGAACAGGATCTTTTTGGTGTCTCAATCTACTCTTATTCCATTTTTGTTACATGAATTCCATTATGCCCCTAGTTCGGGTCATTTTGGTATAGTGAAGACTTATAGAAGATTAGCTGACAATTTTTATTAGGATGGTGTGAAGAGTGATGTCGAACGTTTTGTAAGAGATTGTGTAGCTTGTTAAAAGAAGTATATTTCCAAGTCTTCAGCTGGATTATTACATCCATTACCTATTCGTGAAAGGATTTGGTAGAAGATATGACCATGGACTTCATTACATCTTTACCAAAATCCTAAGGACATACTGTCATTTTTGTGGTGGTGGATAGATTGTCTAAATATTGCCACCTGGGTGATTTGACCACTCATTTTAATGCTACTCAAGTGGCTATGTTATTTATGAACATGGTTGTTAAACGACATGGATTACCAAGATCAATTGTGTTGGATTGTGACTTTAACTTTACAAGTCAGTTTTGGAAGGAATTATTCAAGTTGAGTGGGACTACATTGAATTTCAGTTCATCATACCATCCTCAGTCAAATGGTCAAAGTCAAACAGAAGTTATCAATAGAACTCTGATAGTATATTAGATGTTACACTATGGACTATCTGAAACGATGGGTTTACTATTTACCATGGGTTGAGTATTCTTATAACACTTCGTTTCATGACAATCCTTAATTTACCCTTTTTAGCTAGTGTATGGAAGGAAACCACCACTATTGCATCTTATGTTAGGGAGATTCTAAATTTTGGGCTATTGATGTTGAGTTATAGGACAGAGATTCTTTACTTAGGGTGTTATGTGAACACTTATTGAAGCTCAATAGAGGATGAAGATGCTTAGTGATAAACATAGAATTGACATTTCTTTTGAAGTACGTGATCTCAAATTTTTGAAACTTCAACCATACGAGCAAGTGTCTTTATCTTAAGGTCATCATAGACTTTCCAAAAGGTTTTATGGACCCTATAGTGTTCTGAAGAAGATTGGCTCTGTAGCTTATGAGTTGGAACTACCTACAAGTGTTCATGTTCACAATGTATTCCATGTTTCTCATGTCAAGAAGGCTTATGGTGTCTCTTTTCCTGCTTTGGAGTTACCTCTTATATCTATTGACAATTATCCAGTTTTATAACCTTTGTCAATAGTTGGATCTAGAGTTATTTGTTGACAAGGATAACGGATAAAGCAGGTTTTGATTCAGGTTAAGGTTACAACCAAAGGACACTTCCTAGGAGGATTATGAATCATTCTGATAACTTTATTGAGATTTCAACCTAATGAGGTTGTTTTTGATGAGGGGGAGACATCTATTATACCTAAAGGAGACAAAACAAGAATTCGCAAACAATCTAGATGGTTACAAGATTAAATGTAACTAAAATAGTTGAGATTGTTTTCAAAACAATTAGGAATCAACAAAAATAATTAACATTGTTCAGATATGTAACAGAAACACAAATGTAAAACATTATTATGAATAAAACAGATCGGAAAGGGGAAAAGCAAGAACCATTTGAACCCAAAAGTACTTCTACTTGTACTGAGGAGTTATGGCAAGCTCGAAGTCACCATTCATACTTGCAAACACAAATAGCTATGATTAATTAAACACTTTATAGTAGAGAAACAGGAAGAAGACGAATGAGGAAATTAGGATTTGGAACTTAGCTTGAGAGAGAGAGGAACGAGCAGAGAAGTTTAAAGATTAGGGTTCATATACTGAGTGTTATATTGGGATGGACTGGATCTTAAGGGGCTAACAGGTTCCCAAAGGATGTAATTTAAGGAATAGGTTACAGAAAAGGGAAAAAGGAGGGCGTATGAATATATGTATATACATATATAAATAGTCGATAATTTTGACAATAATAATTATTGGAAATTTAAGCTCTATAATAAAGATATAAGAAAAAAGGTAAAAGCGAGAAGACATATATTTCATTTTATGTATTTATGGCTAGAAAAATCCAAATCGAATGTATATATAGATATATAAATATTATATATATAGGTCCAAAGATACCAATTCTAAAGGGAATATTTCAGTACCAGCATAAACCAATAAAAAGCAAAGCAAAGGATTCAAAACAAACAAATGGAAACAATTATTATTTTCTAATTTTGTTTTCTTTTATAAAAATAAGAAATTCATTACTATTTCTTTTTTATATGATTTTTTAAAGTTTTATTTTAATATGTTTTTTGAATTGTCCATCCATTTATAGAATATCTCCCTAGGACCTCGAGGTCATTAAAATGTTACATAAGTATTTTAATGTTTTTTTTTTTCAAAACTCATTTCTTTATCTTAAATTTTTTTACACTTAGATTATTTACATCTTTTTTATTAAATTTATGGAGCTTGTGTACTTTTACACAATATACATAATAAAATAAAAAAATTAAAAAGATTATTAGAAAAAAATGAATGATGTTACTTCTTGATCCTTAAAAATTTAAAATATCCTTCCATGTTAATGCAATTGGCTGTCCATAACGATGTGCAAGTGTCTTGTCTGGAAACCTATTGCACGGACAAAAGGGCGTATGTAATTTCTGTTAAGGGGTCGTACCATTTGGAATCTTCGAAGGATGCGATTATCGAAACTTCGACGGTGTTTTCATCCGAGGAAAGAAGTATGAGTACGCTTGAGGGTTTTTCTTTTAAAAATTAAGCTTTCGAATTATTTTTTGGTGTCCGAATCAAGAAGAATAGGAAATTTAATTTCCAATGAGTGACGATGAAATAAAATATCCCAAGTGGAAAGAAAAATAACAAGTAATTAAAAAGATGTTTTAAATAACTAATAATGTGGGAAATATATTTTGAGTATTTTGAAAGTCCATCACATAAATCAAGCAACAAAGCAGTAGTGAGACCAAATTAATCTAGCTATTACATTAATATAATAGTAATTTAATAAGTATAATTAAAATATCCAAGTCAGGAAGAAAAAATAATAAAATAATTAAAAAGGATTTCCAATTAATTGTGTAAGGGATGGTAGTTTGGTTTTTAGTAAATTCAATTTTTAAAAATTAAGTATTAGAAAGGTAGGTGAAAACCTTGTTGAATAGTGATTACGTATACTCATGGGGACAGCATAGTAAATTAAAATTCCATACAATATTATAAGGATTAAGGTGGGTGAAAGGTTAATTAATGATCAAACTGTGGTGATAACCGTAATTAGTAAGGGTAGTTTAATAATTCATCCACCTATGTCATTTATGGAAGGTTTATTTGAATTAGTGAATCATTATCTCATTCACTAAAAAGAAGGGTCCAGAAAAAAAAAAAAAAAAAAGAAGAAAATTCCTCCCTCACCATCTATGAGGGCAATAAGCATAGTTAGGGAAAGAGGCCCCCTTTCTTCCCAATTTAATCAAATCACTCTCTTTTGGTGGATTCAAGTGTTTTTAAGGATTCTATTCCAAGAACTTCATCTAGTTTGGTAAGATCTAATCCATTCAGTTGAGGCTTTTTTTTTCCTCCCTTCTGTTTATAGTGTTAGGAGAAATTAATTATTCAAATATTTGTGTGAATTTAATTACCGTTTTACTGCATTTAATTTGCATGTTGCTAAAAGGTGCATGTGTATTAGGTGATTTTCGCAATTCCAAGAAAAATCACATTTTGTAAATATGTGAAATAACCCAAATTATTCCATACATAGTTAATTAAATAGTATTGGTTAATTAGTATAGAAATTAGTTGCAAATAGTTTAGTTAGTAGAAATATATAAAAATATTAGTATGTGATTGGGTATATTAGCATGATTCAATTTCTTTTCATCTTAATTTGTCTATTTATCTACCTATCCACTTTATATTTAAATTCTCTTATGAACTTAAAATTTTAAATTCTAATTTCTAAATTTACAAGAAGATGTATGACAACTTATCCTAAGAAAACTTTTTATTTAAATAAATCCTTTATTTAAATTACCTAAGTCCTTATATTAATTCTATCTTCTTAATTCTCAATTTCAAAAACCATTGAAGCTTATTTCTCAACAGAAAAACTCAAGCTCAAATTATCAAACACAAGCCCATGAACGTATGGCCTTTTATCTTATCATACAACCGCCCACATCCAATAATTCCAAAGGGCTAGCTAAATATCATGTGGTGCAAAAGTCAAAGTTGTTAGCTTGATGGATAATTATCCCATTAAAACTGCAAAAATAAACCCCTAAAATAGACCTTAATTTGGCACCAATTTAGCAAGGGGGAACTCCATCATCTTCATCAAATTTTCTTCTAAAAATTAACCTAAAATCCTCACAAGTTTCTGTTTTCAAGTCAATATGAATTTAGATAAGTGCTATTTACTTACTCCATTCATTTATTTACTTAGTTCTTTCACAAAATCAATCTCTATTTCAATGAATCCTTAAATGAGTTTGAAGGTTAGAACTAAGAATTAGTAGTAAAGATTATCTTATTTATTTTATAGGATAGTTGGGTTTTTTCAATTTACATGCTAAACTATTGTGGAATACATAGTTATTGGTGTTATTCATGTCAAGTAAGTAAGGGTTTAATAACCAAGTTAATAGTTCAATACTAAGACCTAGACATGATAATCTTTACATGTCCGATGAAGTTAAGGATGTATATATGAATGTGCAAAAGGTATAAGGACTTATTAAACTTGATATTAAGATTATGTATTGGTGTTGTGATGTTTTTGTTGTTAGGGAGATCATAATAATTAGTTAAGTCATATAAAATTTTGAAAATTTCCAGTAAAGAACATCAAAGTTGATATATTGTTCATCACGAGTGCAGTAGAGGGTGTTATCCTCTTGGAAAATTCCTTTTGTCTAGATCACGGGCGTGATAGGACTGATGATCCCCTTGGCACAAAATTTACAACCCAAACCATGGCTATGATCTAAGGTGCAACTCGAATCACAACTATGATATTGGGTGTGATCTCCTCCGTGCCTTTTTCACATTTTGGTATGCCTTTGATCACAGGCATGATGGTATTCGTGATATGGATCACAACCTTAATCGGGGCTGTGATCCATCCCCTGACTCTTATATATAAAAAAAAAAATAGGGAATATATATATATATATACACTAATTTGAGTATTTATATAAGATCTTACTTAAATTGGATAAAAGAATGTGGACTTAACATTAAATTATGGATTAATGTTTGAACCTTACATGAGATGATTTATTTGAAATATATCATTCTACTCGTTTGTGTTTGTCTACCAATCCTTTTCAAGATGTATCCGTTCATCTAGGTATGCAGTGACTTGCTTGTTACTTATGTAGGATAGGCATTTATAATGAATTAAAATTTAAAGATGACCTAATAAATGATTATCTTACTTATACTTATGTCATTTAATCTAATCTAAGGAGCGAAAACCTTGCTAGACGATGTTTGCATAGTAGTTAGGCGCTTAGGCTACCCTTTATCTTTGTTAAAGATAATCATAAGTGGCTCCCCAAATAGATGATAGGGAAAACAATATCAGGACGATGTTTACTTAAGCTTAACGGGAAGTAATATAATTTAGTTTACATTTATGGGACTGGTTGAACTAAATGATATTAAGATAATTAAAGATGTGTAATGATTATGAATCCTAAATAGAGTTATTATTTTTAGATATTTCCATAGGAGATAAGTATTTGAGTTCCTTATATTAATCCCCTGAGAAATTCTTATTACTTAGGACCCCTAGATTCTCATGGTGTGTTGTTTGGAGTATGAGTATTTCATTGTTGTTTTGTTACAATTAAAATTTAAGACATAATTCATTGATTAATGCATTGCATTAGATTAAGCTGAGTGCTCATCTTGTGTGTGCTTGTTTTATTGTTGTATTAGGATTTGGTTTACTTTTTCCTTTCTAGGTGGTGATAATTTTAGTGATGACTGTTATGATTACTTAGGTTATGACATAGATTTCAAGGAGCTTCTTGAAGAGTGGGATGAATAGGACCTTTGGACATAATGAAATGTATTTTGACAGGACTTTGTTTTTATATTTTTAAACTTGTATTTTGTGAAAGGCTTATTTGTAAGCCTATGGTATGTAAATTGATACACTAAACTTACTATTATGTTGAGAGACTAGACCCTCTATGGTTATTTTTTCAAGTATTAGTAATTAGTACTAATTTATAAATATGTATGATGAACTACTCAAGCAAGTAGCTTTTGGATATGTAATTACGCAAGTTTATTTTCAGTTACTAACCTAGTTGTTTCTAGAATCTAATTACATGGTTTCAAAAGTTAAAACTGATTAACAAACAATTATAATAAATGACATCTTTTTAGATAGCTTGGTGTGTAATGTTTATGTATTATGCATGATTAAGTTGAGTACATCTTGACTTTATTTCGGGGAGTAACAATATGATTTACAAAAACCCAACAAGATGTACCATATATTTAAATTGTGATTTTGCAATTGTAATACTTCACTAAATCGTATATTACACATGCGATTTTTTTTGTTTGGTTTATGAATCGGTTCGGTTTGGTCGGTTTTTCAGCTACCCCTACCGATTTCATAAGATATTTTAATGGCTAATATTCATTTTCAATTGCGATCACATTACTGGAGTACTTAATTTATTAATTGCTATATTTATTTTTACTTATTTTATATATTTAATTGCTAATATTCTTTTTCAATTGCCATCACAATACAAAAGTACTTAGTGTATTAATTACTATATTTTTTTTACTTTTTTTTATCAATTATTATATTTATTTCAATGTTTGAATGAATGAATTTTTTTACCACTAAATGATTGATTGAACAATATATAAACTAGACCGTAGAAGTTCCTCTTTGCAGTTGTTTTGTTTTATTATCTACCAACGGATGCTGTACCTGAATTGCATGTGCATATTCAACAATATCATATCATAAAAAAATAATTAAAAATGGAATCTTGCATCATAAAATATTTCAATATTTGATTGCAAAAAACTCTTTCTAGATTTTTGAATCAATAAAAATACTAAATATATTGTATGATTTGATAATTTTCATTTTCTAAATTCGAAAATCTATATGCCATGCTTTGTGTCAATTACAATATCGAAAAATATATGGCATGATTTGTTAGCAATGGGATTTATGGGGGAAATAGTTATTATTTTAGAAAGCAGATTATTTTAAAGAAAGGAGTTATTAGGGAGCGATTAGTGTTACTATTCAAATAAAAGAGATATACTTTCTGTATTAATAATTAGTAAATAAATTAAAATAAGAACATAAACACTAAAGACATCAAATTGATGTCTCTTACTTTAAAAATATAGATAATATTAAAGCAAATGAGGAGGATTTTTTTTTTTTTTAATTTCCTTCAATCATGCCCCTTAAAATATTAAAAAAAAAAAAAAAAAGCTAAAGCATATTTTTATAGACTAGCTTTAACAATATTAAGAATAAGGCAGTAACTCCCACAATCCTCCTCTTTATGTTTCAGGTACAACAAATCTGTTGTATCAATTTTTCCCATTCCTATTTGTTGTGTCTTCACTTTCATCCCCAAAATTCCTTCAAATAGCTCTAAATATATTAATAATATTTATCACATGAATTAGTACACACGCAAATAAGTATGTTATATCAATTACTAACCAATTTAATTCTTCCTTTTATCTTTGTTTTTCTTGTTGTTCCGTTTGCATTTTTCAAATTTAATTTATTTCATTTGTCTGCCCTCCGGTTCCTCTCTCAACACTGTAGTTAAACCATCATTAAAACTAATGTAAACTTAAGGAAATATTGTGTATGTGGGAGAAGAGAGAGATAGTAGAAGAGAAAAACTGTAAAGAAAGTTAGTATTGAAAATGTTAATTTATATAAACTAACTTTGCGGATTGATGACTAAGCAGAACTAGCAACTTTTGAGAGTAACAAATAAATAAAATTAAATCTAATAAGATGTTTGCATCAATTGATTATGCATCATTAGATCATCGATTTTATAGCTACATATTTACAGTTATGTGTTTTAATTACGTGTTATAGAAAATTTTCTTTGATTTCTTTAATTTATATTTAATTTTATGGTTAATATAACCAATAGTTTGAACAAATATGGGTGCTAATATTGATTTCATGAACATTATATTTTTAGTTTATTGTTCATTAGTTAAAGAAATTATAAAAAAAAGCGTTTAACTATATTAAATTTACATATGATTAACAATACTAACGGTGCTTCTGTAGCATTTTTTTTTTTTTTTGATAATGTCAAAAATTGTACCTGAACTTTCATAAAAGTTGAATTAGATAGCTAAAGTTTGATTTTAAATAATTTTGTATTTGAAGCAAGTTTTTGCCTGTATTTTTCATGTAACTCCCTAAAAATTTAATTAAACATTAAATAAATTAATGTACTATCGCCATGTATAATATTCTAAAGTATTACATGCTCAAGCTTTCTTTAAAAGATTTTATTTATGTTGAACATTGCTACTCAATTTTAGGTTATAAAATCGTTTAGTTAGATTTTCAAATATCTGTATTTAGCAGCAGAAAATCTATTTTATAAAACAATTTTTAAATAAAAACTCTACTCCTAAGCAAGCAGACCAATTTTCTAAGAATCAAAATTTTAATAAAACATTTTATAATATACTTTTATAGGTAAATAATCATTTACAAACATATAGGCACTGAAAGTCTCTTTATAGAAATACAAATTTATAAATAAATGCAATCTCTATAAAACAAAACTGTCACGACCTACCACCCCAGGCTCTACCGCAGCGGAAGGGGCTCCCCTAGGTCCTTAAGCGACCCTGGGCAGGGATTGTGATACTAGGTACACTAGTCCTCTCAACGCACCCTCAAGCACAACCAGGACACCAGAGGCATTGTGTAACGACTCGGAACTCTACCCACTGAGGTATTGACTGCTTTAGCTACATGCCGCACGGTTTTGTCCTTTTGGTGCCAACGTTTCCTAGGAGGTCACCTATCCTGGGATTGCTCTGCTTAGAGCACGCTTAACTTTGGAGTTCTGATAAATTCCAAGCCATTACACCAAAAAGGCGCCTCTGCGATTAGAGTTTCTTAACCTATATATGAGGGGTATCACATACTCCCCCACTTATAGAATCGATGTCCTCGTCAGTTTCGTTACATAGGTCCAGTGAGGACACATTCCTCTACTTTTGGCCCGTGAACTGCTTTGATACCATTTGTCATGACCTGCTACCCTAGGCTCCATTGCAGCGGAGGGGGCGCCCCTAGGCCCTCAAGCCACCCAGAGCAGGGATCGTGATACCAGGTACACTGCCCCTTTTAGCACACCCTCAGGTACAACCAAGACACCAGAGGCATTGTGTAACGATGCGGAACTCTACCCACCGAGGTATTGTCTGCTTTGGTCACACGCTGCACGGTTTTTTCCTTTTGGTGCCAACGCTTCCCTGGGGGTCACCCATCTTAAGATTTCTCTGCCTATAATAGCTTAACTTTGGAGTTCTGACAAATTTCAAGTTATTATACCGAAAAGGCGCCTCTATGATTAAAGTTCCACAACCTGTATATGAGGGGTATCACAAAAAAAAAAAAAAAAAAAAAAAAAAAACTAAAAATAGATCCATGCTCCTAACTCACTTCAATCATCCTCCCCGAATCAACAAAAGCTCCCAAAACCAAAAAACATCATCATCATCTATCATCACCATCACCATATCATCATCATAATCATCATCCTCCTTAAAAGCTCATCAACAACAACATCAACAACAACAATGCCATCAATTACATCATTCATCTTCATCATCAATAACAAATCCTGTAAAAAGAACAACAATAACAAGGATGAGCTGAAACCCAGTATATAGTAACACAATCACACTCGGAATGACACATGAGCTTAACTAAATGCACTGCATCAATCAATAAGTTATTATCTTTCCATTAAAATAAACAAATCAACACTGGAGCACTCACACTTTGGAACGAAGCCAAAGGGAATCTGGGAGGTTTTGAGTAACGCTCTCGACGTTTAGGGGTTGATATAGGTAGTCTGAATCCCTATATCTTCTAGATGATATATTCGAAAACGAGAAAATAGCTTCATCCAGAGATCACGGCCTATCCTGACTCTACTTAAACTCAGTCCACAACATGAATATAGTTTAGTCGTTCCCATATATATGAACTAAATCATGGTATTTCCCTTCAAGTTCAAGCAAATGTTACACCGATACCATTTGCCCCATCAACTATCCGCCATACCACTTATGAAAGTCATATCTCAATGACAAAGGTGGCCTAAGCGCCTAAACTACTATGCTCATCTTAGGACAAAGTGCTGTTCCTTGGACCAGATACCAATCTTCCACTCCAAGGCAAGAATCATATTTCAATGGTGGAAAACACAACCAACACTCATCATTTATCAACCGAGTTTAAGTTTTAAATTTGTCTTACGATGCCTATCCTAACAACCACTACGCAAGTTACTGTGTATCTCTTATATGAAATCCAAATAAGCTTAGAGAAATTAGAAGTCAACTCAAAAGATAGATCAGGTCTTCATATCTGTAAATTTAAGAGTTAAACTCATATAAGAAAAAAACTAGTCTAATTATCCATTTATATCAAACTCATTTTAGAACCCTATTTGATCATATACTAATTTGGAACCCCACTATGGCTGCGAATATCCCCCCGCCAAAATACGGACAGTTCTCCTTTGTCTATCGAAATATTTCTTTTCTCTTTATTTATAGTGTTTTATTACAAAAGTATCAATAAAGAATTCATATACCAAAAATATTCAGTTTCCAAGTAAACACATATTTGAAACAACATGTTCCCTATGCTATTCAAAGATCATTTTAATTCATTCATCTAAGCCAATTATTAACTACTAAGGTCATTGTAGCTTAACCTTAGCCAAATTGATAAGAGTTAGTCATTTAATTCATTTACTAAGTCAAGTTGATTAAACTTAAACAATCTAATTCATTTTAGCTTAATAAAGTCTATTTAGTCAAGTTGAACCTAGGTTTGTTAACAAAGTTCATTTTATGACTAACTTCTATATTTAATCCAATTATTTATTAAATCTATAAATCCACTTAATTCATGCTTAATTATATAAATTAACTAATATAACATATTAACTATCATTTATCTAATTCATTTTAGCTCAGTAGGATTCATTTCCTAAGCAAATATACATTTAGCAAGCAAACATGAGTTTTTAACTTTATTTGGAAAATATATCAATTGAAAAGAAATAAAATTTTGACCTTGATACCTTTTGAATTTACAAAAACTTAAAACATGAAAGTTGTAGGTCATTTTTTGAGCTTTCTACAGCAACTTAAATAACCTTAATCCGAGTTCGGATGAAAAAAGCTGTGGTTAAATTACAAAACATCGTAGTAGGGAATTTTGTACCCGAGGCTAACTAGACCTAGGTCACAGCCGTGATTCTTGGAAAGCTGTTATAAAATGACTTATGGGCTATGAATCATGCCCGTGATTGTTGAATTTCAAAGTTTTGTGACCAACCCGAGGCTAGCAAGGCATAGCTCACGACCGTGATTGATGGTAAGTTTGCGAAAAATCACTTCTAAGTAAAAAATAACATCCGTGATTGCCTAAAATTGTCTAACCCAAGCCTACCAAGGTCTCAATCATGCCCGTGATTCATCAAATTTTACAAAACCAAACCTAGCAAGGCCTTAACTACGCCTGTGATTTATGGTTTCTCCTGAGTTACGAATTTCCTTGTTTTTCAAACTTTATTTTATCAAATTTTTATACATTCTACTTCCATTATAACATCATAAAACAACATATAACTTATATTCATAACTTCTAACACTTCAAATCCCATTTCTCATATCAAAAGACATTTAACGACAACATCAAACCCCATATTCACTATTCATCATCTTCCTCAACAACTCCACATGCATCCATCAACAATTCAATATATACAAACATATACAACAACTAAAACAAAAAAACAATTATACTTAGCTTTAGGCAAAAACATGCAACTTGGTTCTTCTTCTCTACACTTCATCTTCTTCTTTTTCTTATTCTAACCTTAATTTTTTCTCCTTCTAACTTGATTTCTCTTTTAATCCTGCTTGAAACTTGAGATTTAGAAAGATAAATTTAAGAGATACAAAGAAAAGGAAAGAATAAGAAGAGGAATAAGATACGAGAAAAGAGAGAAGAAAAAAAAAAAAGAGAGAAGGAAAAGGAGAATGAGAAGGAAGGCAGGGGAAAGGAGAAATAAAAGAAAAAGAAAGGATAAGAATTAAATTAGGATATTTTAGAATTAAGGTATTGGGTTTAGAACTTTCAGATCAATATCTTTAGTTTAAGAAATATTTAAAAGATGATTTTAGAATCAATAGGATAGAAATTAAGAACTTAATTTAGGAAAAATTGACATTTAATTTAGATCAAATTGACATTTAATTTGAGTTTGAGTTTAATAACTTATATTTTGATATAAGTAAATGAACTCAAATTTTATAAGGATTTAAGAATTGGAATTTAGGCTAAAGTTTAAGGGTTTAGGAATCCTCTAAACATTTTAATAATATGTTAAGGGGTTTAGGAATTGAAATCTCAAATTTTAACTTAATTAATTACTAATCTAATTATACCAACTTGTCTAATTATATCCTATAATTCATTTGATTTATTTAATCTATATAAATTCAATTTCTAACTTAGGTGAAGGTTTGAGGTATTTCATTTCTTATATGAAGTTTGCTTTTGACATTTTTGGTACTTGAATTTTTTCTACTTGAAGCAAGTTCAATTATGTTGAAAAAATATGAGTGAAAACTTGCTTTGGATACCTAAAAATGTCAAAATCAAACTTTAGGTACTTGATTGAACTTTTTGCCAAAGTTTAGATATCAAATTGTTTAAAACCAAACTTAAGATATCTAATTAAACTTTTTGCAAAAGTTCATATACCATTTTTGATATTAACTCTTTTTTTCTTACAAAGCAATTCTCATGTAAAACACTATATATAATCTTACTAAGAAAAAAATAATTTTATGTTAATATTTAAGCTATTATAAATATTGTAGGATTTTAATATGTGATTTGAAAATTTTTAGGATTTAATTGCTGAAATTTAAACTTTTTTTGCTTGATTACAGCTTTTCAAGAAATTTCAAAAAGTGATTGTTAAAATTAAAAAATATAAAGTTGAATTACAAAAATAAAAAAAGCTTGAATGTATTTCTAGGTGTTTTATACACACACACACATATACATATATATTTAGCATAAACATTAGTGTACACAGTCTGCTAATGCAATCATTAACTCCCAACAAAAATTGCACCAACAAAGGAGGTAAGAGGCTCAGAATGCATAAAAAGCTGAGCTGTCTTGAAAGGGATGAAATTGGATACGAAGATATACCAAATGAGTCTTAATAAGCTAAGACTCCAAAAGTAGCTTTATGAACTGACATGGCGGATTGCACATTTGGAGCAAAAACCACCTCATATTACACACCAAACAGAGCTTAATTTCCACAGACATATATGTATATATAGGCTTGAAGCCCCTAAAACATTATAACATAAAATATACACTTCGCAAAACACACCAAACAGAGCATTTTTCCAAATGGGCTTGAAATGCCTTTTCTGTCTCTTCTATACTTTGTTGCTTATTCTGTTCATAGAATGTGCATTGAAAATTACTGCACCAGAATTCAGCAGCCATAACCACACCATCAGCTACAACATCTGACTCATTTGAACCTCAGCCTCAATGATCAAACCATTGCCAAATTCCTGAATTCATTGGTCGTCTTAGCAATCTAGAGGGACTAGATCTCTCATAGTCTGCTTTTGGAGGTGGTATACCTCATCAGCTTGGAAATCTTTCCCGAATGCAGTTTCTTGATCTATCTGAAAATGATTTCAATTTGACCTCGTTTCCTGAATCCTTTAAGTTCCTTGGGAATATAATTCACCTTAGCATCTCTTACGCTAACATAGGAGGACAATTACAAGATCAGCTTAGGAATCTATCAAAGTTGAAATCTTTGGACCTCTCTTACAATGAAGAAATTTATGCCGACCGACTTGAGTGGGTATCCGGTCTTCATTCATTGCAATACCTGCAGTTGGACAGTATAAACTTAAATAAAGCCTTTGATTGGGGTCAAACACTGATGAATCTTCCTTATATAACCGAATTGCGCTTAAGATATGCAAACCTTCCAGATTTAGACATTGCTTCTTCCAGTATGACACCAAAAAACGCTTCTTCATCTCTTTTTATTGTTGATTTGTCAATCAATTACCTCACTTCTTCTATATTTGGATGGCTACTAAACTTCAATAGCAGCCCTATGGAGATTAACCTCTATAAAAATTTTCTGAGAGGTCCTATTCCCAATGATTTAGGAAACATGCCATTCTTATTATACCTTGATCTCCCCAGTAATCAGTAAAATGGCAGCTTGTCTCATAGCATTATTCACTTACATAAGTTGAGTTACTTAGACCTTTCTTCAAATTCTTTCCATGGTACAATCTCTGAAGATCATTTGAGCAACTTCACAAACATGAAACATCTGTTTTTGTCTGCCAACTCTTTAACCCTTAGCCTCGACCCTCACTGGATACCTCCATTTCAATTGCACTCTATAGGATTATGTTCCTGCAAGATAGGGCCTCTGTTCCCAATTTGGCTACAAACTCAAACAAGCTTATACTTCATCGACCTTTCTTCTAAACAAATTTCAGGGACCGTACCAGATTGGTTTTGGAATTTATCAGCTAAAGCCTCATTTTTTAATATCTCTAGTAATAAGATCATGGGTAAGGTACCGAGAGAAACATTTTCCCAAAATTTTATGCTAGTTGTTGATTTAAGCTCTAACTACTTTGAAGGTCAGTTGCCATTATTTAACCCAATCATTATTTATGTAGATCTCTCAAAAAATAAATTTGTAGGAACCCTATCATCTTTATGCAGTTCTGGTAACTACGGTGTATTAGATCTGTCTGATAATAATTTATCAGGAGAGCTTCCTCAATTTTGGAAAGTAGAAAAAACATACCTGATACAGCTTAGCTTGTCAAACAATAATCTAACGGGACACATTCATAGCTTACTATGCTCATCTGCTTACCCATGGCTGGCAAGCTTGCAACTAAGTAATAATAGCTTTACCAGAGAACTACCTAACTCATTGAGTAACTGTACTACTTTGAGAGAATTAGATATCGCATCAAACTTGATTTCTGGAAGCATACCTGAATGGATTGGCAACTACCTTTGGAAGCTGCATATTCTCATCCTTGGGTCAAATAGATTCAGTGGATCCATTCCTCCAAATTTATGCTTACTTCAGCAAGTTCAAATCATGGGCCTCTCATAATAATTTAGGTGGATTTTTAGTCGATTGTCTCTACAACTCAACTGCTCTGAAAGGCAAGAGACTCCCAAGAATTTCTCCTCTTTTTGAAGTATTTGTTAGTGGTATACACCTTTATCCTACCAATGTTAGCAATGCTACAAGTTTTATCAAGTTGCAACATTTGGATATCAAGTACGATGAAAGAATGTTGTGGAAAGGAAAGGAATACAAGTACAATCGGAACTTGGAGAACATGACGGTGGTGGACTTCTCCAGCAACAAATTGCAAGGAGAGATACCCGAAGAGTTTGGCAGCCTTGTTTTATAGGTACAATTGAATCTCTCTAACAACAACTTAACTGGACGCATACCTCATAAGATTGGTGAGATGCAGGATCTTGAAGTTCTTGATTTGTCCTTGAACCATCTGTCAGGAGAAATTCCACAAAGCATTTTGGACTTGCATTTTCTCAACTATTTGAACCTGTCAAACATTAACTTAGCAGGCCAAATCCCCATATGTCCTCAAATCCAGACTCAGGATGCAATTTCATTTATGGGCAATCCACAACTATGCGGTGATCCTCTTCCTAAAAAGTGCCATCAAGAAGTAAAAGCACCACCTCCAATCAACTTTGGTAATCACAAAGATGAGGACGGATTCCTCATTAGTATGGCTGTTGGTTTTGTTATTGGATTCTGGGAAGTGTTGGGGTCTCTACTTTTTTAAAACTTCCATTTTCTCAATATGCTAGCCAAATTGGTGTATGCAATATGGCTCGTGAATGAAGTCGAAGAGGAAGCTAGGGTTTCTGAAGAAGAAGAATATAAGTACAAAAAGAAAAGTGAAGATGTGACTGAGTTGAAGTAAAGAAGAAGAAGTACTTGAGTCAGACGAAGCACGTGAAGTATCGATGGAAGTTAGAGACAAGTTTTTTCTTATTTTTGTATGGGTTGAGTAATTACAATGGGCTGGGTTGTGGGTAGTTGCTATGTACATGGATCCAAATAATTAAATACACATGGGCTAGTTTATCAAATAGGCTTGATGATGTACTTTTTTTTTATTTTAATAAAATTAATGATGTGGCATAATAAACTCATCATTATTTTTGCACATGATAGGATCCTCTAGGTATTATTATTACAATATCATCAATCATCTTTTGTATATATATCACCATTGGTGATATGGAAATATATCAGAAAAACAATTACAAGAATATTATTACTTCAATTTTGCTTGCATTCGAGCTTAGCTAAATTCGGCTAATCACTGTTTACTTTCTTTCATTAATCACCATATTGCAACTAGTATCAGAGCTAGCCACGATGGAGACGCGTGAATCCAAACGGATGGAGGAAGCCATGAAAGCTGTGTTCAAGGAACAATTGGATCGACAAGATGCTGCACTTAAAGAACAAGCTGATCGCCAGGATGAATGGATCAAAATGTTTTCCGGAACTCTACAAAATCAACAAAAGATAATTGAGAAACAGAATCAGACCATTGAGTCATTTAAATACTAAATAATGGGTAAAGGTATGGTGCTGGATTAATCCGCAACTGAAGATGTCATAGGTAAGGAGAGCATTTCAACTACTGGATTTAATCAAGGTACGGGAAATTCAAATAACAACTCAACAAATTATCAGGTACCAACTAGGAACACTAAGATTGAATTTCCAGCATTTAATGGTGAAGGTTTTAGGAATTGAGTATCTAAAGCTGAACAATTCTTTATTTTAGATGATACTCCTGATAATCTTAAGGTTAAGATTGCCACTATGCACCTTGATGACAAACCATATGAGTGGTATAATGCATTTGTTAAAACTCGAACTGAAACTACTCCTTTAACATGGGACGAATTCACCAAAATTTTAAATGCCAGGTTCAATGAAAGAGGTTTTGAAGATCCAATGTCTGAATTGAAAGAACTTCAACAAGTTGGTTCTTTACAAGATTATGATGATGAGTTTATGTACCTATCCACACAAGTTCAATTAATTGAGTTACGTCTCGTCAGTTGCTACCATAGTGGATTGAAACCCGAAATTCAGTATCCTATGCGGATGTTCCAACCAAAATCACTTACACAAGCCTTAACACTTGCCAAATTACAGGAGGTCACTCTCTTGTCCTCAAAACAGAATTTGAAATCCTTCAAGGGACAATTCAATAATAATTACCAGAATTTTCGCCACAATTCATCACAGTATTCAACCAACTACCCACAATTCTTAAACAAACCAAACACAACCCTAAACACTACCTCAAGCCCAAACACTGCCCTAAACTTAAACACAAAACCATCCATCACCACCAAACCAACACTAACCCATATAACCGATCCACTAGGCGACTGACCCCAGAGGAACTTGAGGAGAAAAGAAGGAAGAAAATCTGTTTTTGGTGCGATGAATCTTTTGGACCTGGCCATCGTTGTAAAAGCAAGAGATTGAACCTTTTAGTGGTGCATCAAGATGAGGATACTAGTATGGAGGAAAGGAGTGAGGAGTACATCAACGAATTGGGAATAGATTTATCTCAACTGCAATTAAATGCAGTAGGAGGAGAGGGTGATACTATGGAGCATTGCATGTGGATTATAGGGAGTCATAAGATGAAAATTCTGAACATATTGATTGACACTGGCAGTTCATCCAATTTTATGGATACTAAACTAGCCAAAAAGCTCAACTGTACTCAATCAAACCTTGCTTCAATTTCAGTTATATTAGCTAATGGAAGTAGGTTACAGAGTAAACAGATGGTGCGTGATTTTTAGTGGAAAATGCAATGACTAATTTTTCAGTCAGACTTCCATATTATTCCTTTGAATTCGTGTGAGTTGATTTTAGGAATACCTTGGCTAGTTTCATTAGGAATAGTAAATTGGAATTTCAAGACGTTGAGTATGACTTTTGAATGGCAGGGACATAATTGTACTCTGAAAGGAGAGCAAGGAAGATTAAAAACTATTTCAGGAACTGCATTAACCTCTTTACTAAGTACTTCAACTAAAGAGGTGGAAATTCAATGTTGGATGATTTCCAATTCGGTGGACTCATCAAAGCTTTACTCTCAATCACTACCTCCTTCCATGATAGACTTGTTGGAAGAGTTTCATGATCTTTTTGAAGAACCAATAACGTTACCCCCTAATAGATCTTGTAACCACCGAATACACTTGATTGAAGGTTCACAACTAGTGAATTTAAGACACTATAGGTACTCAACCATACAGAAGACAGTACTGGAAGACATGATTAAGGAGATGTTACACAGTGCGGTTATAAGACCAAGTCATAGTCCATATGCTTCATCAGTGGTTTTGGTAAAGAAGAAAGACAATTCTTGGCGGATGTGCGTGGATTATAGAGAGCTTAATAGACAGATAGTGAAAGATAGATTTCCCATTCCAATAATTGAAGATTTGTTTGATGAACTTTATGGGGCTAAATGTTTTAGTAAACTAGACTTGAGGTCAGGGTACCACCAAGTGTTGATGCACCCTAGGGATGTTTACAAAACAGCTTTTAGAAAACATGAAGGACACTATGAATTCCTTGTTATGCTGTTTGGCTTAACAAATGCCCCATTTACATTTCAAGGATTGATGAATGAAGTATTTCGATCTCACTTGCGTAAGTTTGTATTGGTATTTTTTGATGATATACTCATCTACAGTACCACCATGGAAGAACACATAGATCATTTGAGAACAGTTTTTTGCCTTTTGTGGAAGGAACAAATATTTCTTAAAAGAAGCAAATGTGTATTCTGTGTTCACCAAATTGATTACTTATGACACATTATAACACAGGAAAGAGTATCTACAGATCCAAGGAAAATTGAAGCAGTAGAACAGTGGCCCGTTCCACAAAATTTGCATCAACTAAGAGGATTTCTGGGTTTGGCAGGGTATTATAGGCGGTTGATACATGGTTTTGGCACTATCGCTCGTCCACTAACTTAGTTACTTAAGAAGGATCAATTTCATTGGGGAAACGAGGCTTAAGAGTCATTTGACAGGTTAAAGAAAATGTTGGCTAATTCACCAGTTTTGAAGTTACCAGATTATAACAAAAAGTTTGTTATTGAGACAGATGGGCCGTTCTGATGCAAGAGAAAGATCTTATTGCTTTCATTAGCAAAACATTAGCTCAAAAACATAGGGGCATGTCAACATACGAGAAAGAACTCCTAGCTTTGGTTTATGCCATTGATAAATGGCGACATTACTTGATTGGAAGAAGTTTTGTAATCAAAACTGATCATTAGAGTCTAAAGTATCTTCTTGAGCAAAGATTGGTGACTCTTAATCAACAAAAATGGTTGACTAAACTACTTGGTTTTGACTATGAAATTGAGTATAAGAGCGGAAGTTTAAATGTGGCAGCTGACTCACTCTCTAGAAGGAATGCCAATCAACCGAATCAATTGCAAGTACATTTGACTATACTAGACATTTTAGAGGAGATTAAAGCAAGTTGGGCTTTAAAAGGAGGATATGAGGAACTTATTGCAAAACTTAAGAGTGGGGAGAATGTGGGACAGTTCACTTATGAAGGAGAAATCTTGAGGAGGAGAGGTAAGATTATTGTTGGACCAGTGGTTGACTTGAGGAAGAAGCTTCTTACATTGTACCATGGTGGACATTTGGGAGGCCATTCAGGGGTTCAAGCTACGTATAAGAGGCTATCAATAGTATTTTATTGGCCTAAGATGGAAAGAGAAGTAAGACATCTAGTCTGAGAATGTGATATATGCCAATGATTTAAACTTGAGAATGTAGCTACTCCTGGATTACTTCCTCCTTTAAGTATTCCTAAAGAATGTTGGCAAAGTGTTAGTATGGATTTTGTGGAGGGTCTACCCAAATCACAAGGAAAAGATGTAATCATGCTGATTGTGGATAGGCTAAGCAAGTATGGCCATTTTATAGCATTGTCACACCCTTACAACGCTGCCATAGTAGCTCAATCTTATCTAGACAATGTATTTAAATTACATGGCATGCTTGAGACAATCATTTGTGACAGAGATTCAGTTTTTATGAGCTCATTTTGGAAGGAGTTTTTCATGTTACAATTGGTGGAGTTCAACATGTCAACTGCCTACCATCCCCAAATAGATGGGCAGATAGAGGTAGTGAACAAATGTTTGGAATGTTATCTAAGGTGCATTACTGGGGAACAACTTAAACAGTGGAGTCGATTTCTATCCATAGCTGAGTGGTGGTACAACACCAACTATCACTCGAGTACTAAATCCATCCCGTTTGAAGCTCTTTATGGATACCAACCCCTCTTGCATATCCCTTATGCTCCAGGTGATTCAAGAAATGCAGCTGTTGATACTATGTTAATTGAGAGAGAAGATAGGATCAAATTACTCAAACTCTATCAAAGATGAGCCCAGCAGAGGATGAAACAAGTTGAAGATAGAAAGAAGAGTAATTGAGAATTTCAAGATTGGGATCTAGTTTTACTTAAGCTACAACCCTATAAACAACACTCTTTGAAGCATTATACGGTTCATAAATTATTACCTAAGTACTACGGACCATATAAAATACCGAAGAAAGTTAGAGAAGTAGCTTACCAGTTAGATTTGCCACTGAAGCTGCCATCCACTCTACTTTCCATGTGTCCCAGCTCAAGAAATACCACGGTCCCTGATCTGATGTATCCCAACAGCTACCTGTTAACAACAATGAAGAAAATGAGTTAGTATCTGAGGCCATTCTTGGAAGGAAGATGGTTAAGAAAGGGAACCATGTAGAGACAATGATACTTATCTCATGGAAAGGTCGTGCTCCATCTGAAGCCACCTGGGAACCCTATAATGACATCACCATGAGATTTCCTAACCTTCCTTTGTGGACAAGGGTCTTCGAAGTAGAGGGGAATGCAATATGGCTCGTGAATGAAGTTGAAGAGGAAGCTAGGGTTTCTGAAGAAGAAGAAGATAAGTACGAAAAGAAAAGTGAAGATGTGACTGAGTTGAAGTAAAGAAGAAGAAGTACTTGAGTCAGACGAAGCACGTGAGGTATCGGTGGAAGTCAGAGACAAGTTTTTCTTATTTTCGTATGGGTTGAATAATTACAATGGGCTGGGTTGTGGGTAGTTGCTATGTACATGGATCCAAATAATTAAATACACATGGGTTGGTTTATCAAATAGGCTCGATGATGTATTCTTTTTATTTTAACAAAATTAATGATGTGGCATAACAAACTGATCATTATTTTTGTACGTGATAGGATCCTCTAGATATATTATTACAATATCAGCAATTATCTTTTGTATATATATCACCATTGGTGATATGGAAATACATCAGAAAAACAATTACAAGAAAAATATTACTTCAATTTTGCTTGCATTCGAGCTTAGCTGAATTTGGCTAATCATTGTTTACTTTCTTTCATTAATCACCATATTGCAATGTATATGAGAAGTGCATTTATCATCGCCAGGATTTGAAACAGGTAAGAACATTCTGTTATGCCTAAATTGTGGTGATAATTTGCTGGTAGAAATAAGTTTCTTCTAAGTATGCATGATGAAAAGGGAAAAAAAGATTTGTTATAGGAAATTGTCGGGTAAGCAGTGACCAATGTAAAATAAATGGTTGAAAAAGTGCATAGTTTTTATAAAATTGTGTAAGTGAAAAACATTTTACCATAATTATATGCCATTAACCATTCCATGTAGCTTATCACGTTCATCATTTCAAATTGAAAGGAGCCACCATGCTTTAGGAGTTTTTGAATACAAGTGAATTTAAAAATATATAATAGAACATATAAAAATTTTAAAATTTGTGACTACCCTTTTCCAAAAAAGAAAAAAAGAAAAAATATATTTAATTATTTATTGAAAGGGTTTCCAATTCATTGTAATAAAAGGTGAAAGGTATATATCTATATATATAGACACAACCAGACGGGTTGTTATATAATTCCCTACCCATCCAATCTGCTAAAGATCTTATAAGGTTTTAGGATCACGTTTAAATATGCAATTAAAACCTTGTAGAGTTATAAGTTTGGGTTTAAATCCTATAAAAAGAAATTTTATGGTGCCATCACTAATTTTGATGAGACTAGTCTTGTCATTATCCACTGGCTCACAACATACTCAATCTATAAAATAAATACCCAATGGATTCCTAACATGGTACCGGATTTAAAAAAAAAATCATAAAATTAGAGGTTAAACTTATATCCGCTGAAACCTAATCCTTGGGCCTCTTGTCGTTCAGCAAGTTAAGATTGTTTAAAAATGATCCCCTTTTCTTTTAGTATCAGACTTCCTAATTCCATGAAGTTTTTATGGCTATAAGTGATTTTATGAATGTTGGAAAGTGCAGTTTTGGTGAAATATTCAAAGGACTCCTCATAATGCGCTTAAGATTTTACTGGTCTGCTAATATTATTGCAATAGTTGAAAACAATTGGTTGTAGGGTTTTAGGCTGGACAATTTGAAAATAGGTTGGGAATAAAAAAAGATTATAGAGTTATAAAGTTAGGTTCCAAGTTCTAAAACAAATCTCATAAGGTAAAAAGTTGGATTTCGAGTTTATATGATCCATCTAAAATCCAACCCGATTGCATGTATAGATAAATATGTAAAAATTGAAAGTTGCATGTAATATAGGCTGTTGCGGTTGGAAATTATAATAAATTCAATAATTATTTTTACACCTCTAACAGGATCACATAATTCTACTATTGTCAAATACCAAAGTTTTACTTCTTTTAGTATATCACATGATGGAAAAGTTCCAATTATGTTTACACTTTTTTTTTATGCCATTTCATTGATATATTAACAATTTTTCTCCGTTCTCTTTTTTTTTTTCCTTTCAATTCAAGCAGCAAACTCCGTTTGTTCCTAGTACTGCATCTATGGATGTGGGTCTTCCGCCATCCTGCAAATTCTCTACTTAATTGGGTTTCTTGCCTTAGTCACTCATATGCTGTTACTATTTGCTTCCAAAATAAATAAGATTGTTGTTAGGTGTGGTTTTATATATTAGCAGTCATGTCTAGCCGGGTAGTCCATGCCGGTGATGTCCTAGAAGGCTTGGAAGCTTATACAATAATTATACTTAATAATTTATGTAATTAACCTGTTATATCTTCTGATATTAAAATTTAGGGATTTCCAAATAAAGTGATTCCCCTACATATCTCTATATCAACTGCGATGTACCAACATTTCATCTTGGGATAGTATAAATCTCTAGCTTATGTTTTATCTAATGTAAAACGGACCTCCTATACAGCAGACGTGTACTTGCATGTGCAAAAATTATATAGATATGAACAATAAATTTTTAGCACAAAGTAATGACTCACTTAAATTATGCGTAGGAGAAAGGAATGAGTGAAAGAGAAAGGCACAAATAGGCTGAGAATAAGAATAAGAAGAAGAAAGAAGTCAATTGTATTTGAAATTTGCTATACCATAGATGTTATCTTCACTCTATCCCGACGTATACATGATCGCCACATGCATGTAAAATGATAATAACCGTTTCCTTTATTTTAGGAATGTTTTTATTTATTAAATTTATTAACACGTGTTATGTTTTTATTAGTCGGGACAAGATGGGGACAGCATCCATAGGACAGCAAATATTTTTCAAATCCATACACAATAAATTTTTTGTTAATTTACATAATATGTGAATGGCAACGTTGTTGCTTCACAAAAACAGTCACTTTGCCCACAAAATAATCAAATATTAATGAAGAAATTTGGTCATAGAAATTTGGAAATCTTTCCTGGATGAAGTTTCTTGATTCATCTGATAATGATTTCAATTGGACCTCGATTCCCGAATCCTTTTAAGTTCTTTAGGAACCTAATATACCTCCACATCTTTGCCTTTAACATAGGAGGACAATTACAAGATCAGCTTGGCAATTTGTCAAAGTTGCAATCCTTTAAGTGTTTTCTTAGTACATCATTCCTCCGACGGCCAATCTCAATTGAATTACCCATCAGTAAAAACAGAACAGAGCAACCACATAAAAAGCATCTTCCTCTGTTTGGTTCGTTGTCGTGCTGATGGTGTATTATCGTTTCGATTCAAACCATTTGTCAAAAAATAGATATGGGTAAAAAATAGATATTTTTATCCAGAAATAGATTAAATAGATTAGATATAGATATATATAAATAAGATACAGATACGGATACAGATGAAAATCAGACAATCCAAATTAGGAAGAAAACTCTGCTTGTACGAGACAGATTAGCATGTTCTTTTTTAAATCCCATTAATTAGATCTTAACAATTCAACTTGAAAAAAGTGAAACTGGAAATCTACAATTCATCAAATTAAATCCTGCCACCATTTCCTGGAGATTAACAACCAGAAGAAACAAATGACTCAAAGAACGAGCATCCAGGCGTTGCGAATATTTAAGAAGAGTGAAATGCTGCATGTAATTCTTCACAAACTCTATATCTATTCCTAGAATGCGGCCTTATTCTCTGCATATTTATTAGTTTATAGTCTTGGACGATAAATTTTTTAGTTTATCATTATTTCACAGTCAAGAACAGGGCAAATTCTTTCAAAATCAATTCATATTTCTTTACATTTGAAATGTATGTGAACTTTTCAATCGTAGCAGTGGCTCTTATCACAAGACCATGATCTCCTTTTCTCCGTAACTTTTTAGAGTTTCGATTCTAACAAAAATCACATCCCATCAAAATTCAGTTGAATTTTGATCCCATAGTGAACTGGTATAAGCTTTTACTGTCCACCCTATAAATTTATGAGGTTTTTTTTTTTTTTTTTTTTTTTTGTGACACTTGACAAGGGAAAATGCAATTTTTAATACATTGATTGTACATTCACAAGAAATGTCAATTTGGAACTCATCGCTCTAAAATAAGTGCATAAGGGGAGCTGGTTAACCAATTCCTATCAACAAAATTCTTAAACCAGACATAGCAAAATGAAAGTTAGTGGATACTACAAAAACCCTTTATTGAGGAGCAGAGAAAATGAGATAATTTCTCATTTATTGAAGAAAAAAAAATTACATAAATATTAATTGGACAAAAAGAAAATTACACAAATGTCATTCAATGTATATCACATTTATTATATATAAGAACCAAATAAGAGCATTTGGAAGGCAAGAAAATCTCGAAAAATTTCATAGTATCAGATTCAAACAGATCTATCCTTCGTAAAGTTTTAATATGCATTGACAATATATATATATGTAAATAAATTTTTGGATATATATAAATGGAAGACCTAAACCAAAACAAGGTATTCGACGACAAAAATCCCCATTAAATAAAAAAAAAAATACTAAGCTCTTCAGCGCCCCCCCCACCCCCAACAACCACCACCACCACCCAAATCGGTTTACATCATATTGGCTGTATTTAAATTAGTTATAAGCTTTTCTTCTTTTGTTGTAACGAAGTCTTTTTATACTAGGTGAAGCATTATAACGGTATGGTTATTTTTTATTCCAGTAGCCAGCTCGATCGATAGCCAATTTTGGACTGATTTTCCGAAGGATTTGTCTTTTCTTCCCCAGAAAGAAGAGGACTCGTGGTGAGTGGATGTGAGAAAATTTCTATACCAAAGATTCCAGCGTAAAGAACGGGGGAGGGGAGGGAAGGGGTGGACTAATCTTGTTGTCAGTGTTAGGGGGTGGAGACTTTGAATAGTCATCGTGGACTCCATCTTGTCAGTTTCGCCTTTCGACGTGCGTATAGAGCAGGTTTGTGATGGTGATGGATAGGCTGCTGCTAATCCATTGCTTACAGTGTAAAATGGAATTACAGGAATTCTATTAGGTTAATTAAGAAAGTGTAGAATAAATTGTGCAAAAATATGAAAAAATTTGAGTTAAATTAAAATCAAAATTAGAAAAATTAAATTAGATAATTTAACTAGGTAGATTAAATAAAATACATATTATGGTTAGGTGAATTAGTAAATTCAAGCTAGAAATTCATTTCAATTGAAAATAGAGATTAAACCATATAAATTTCCCATTTCATGATACCAAATAAATTAAATTAAACCTAACTATTAAATTATCCATCTACATAAATTATAATTTCCCAATTTTTCCAATTTCAA
Source organism: Combretum micranthum (assembly GCA_024138025.1). Taxonomy (NCBI): domain Eukaryota; kingdom Viridiplantae; phylum Streptophyta; class Magnoliopsida; order Myrtales; family Combretaceae; genus Combretum; species Combretum micranthum. The sequence goes on along the minus strand of JAMXBD010000149.1, from coordinate 730,286 downwards.
CAAATTTCTACAAATTCAATACCTACCCTAAATTAAATCAAATACCAATCCAATCACCTAATTAACTAAGTTTTTTCACCATTTTCAAATTTGCTAAATTAAATTTCTAAATTAATCTAGCTATTTCCTAGCCTATTTAGCCTCTAATTACATCTTAACCCCAAAACCTATATAAAAATCTACTTAACACATCATTATTTGTATCCATTTCAATTTTTAGTAGAATTTTTAATACAAACATTATCCTTTTTACTACAACAAAACCGGCATTTAGAGATAAAAATTCTGCGATGGAAAATAGGAAAAAAAGTTCTATTCATACAAATAGAATCAATAACGATGGTTTTTGCAATAGAAATTTACGTTTAAAGATATAATTTTTGTCTCTAAAGCACTGTTTTCTAGTAGTGTTTGTCAACTCATAAGCTCTAAAACATTCCAAATATTGCTAACTAATGTCCTTGTCCTTGTCCTTGTCCTTATCCTACTCTCTTTTTACAAAATAAAACCCTACTTCACCCTATAGTAGCCACCGCGGTATCTCCCAATTTAGCAAAAAATTTTACTTCATTTTTCTTTCAAAACAAATCATAAAACACTACAAACTCATTTCCACATTCAAAACCCTAATAGGTGCTAAGTCCTCTATAAAAACCCTCATTAATCTTTATTTTTCTTTTTGAAATTAGGTATATTTGAGAGGGTTTAAGCTTAGAGGCAAAAGGAGTTTCATCGAATTTTCTAGGAGTAGGATAGTGAAGGATTTTGTGCTATTTTGCTACTAAGGAAGTAGTTTAATTAATTATTGTAAGTAGTGAAATATGTTAGTAAATGATAGGTTATGATAAATAAAATAAAAAAATATATATTGTATGATTTAAGTAAAATATCATGTGTTGATCGATGTAATAAAAATATGTTGATTTTGATATTGTTTTTGTATGATTTATTAGTTTTGTAATATGAATGTGATTAATATGGAATGATATGATAAATATTCTGGTTTATATTTTGTGAGACTTCTTAAATAAGTTTTTATGAAGAAATTGAATAAATATGCTATTGTTTAAGCTGGAAAAACATTAATCACCTAGGAACATAAGCTTGTGATATTAGTTAATGAACTAAATGAATTTATTTTTAAGTAAAATTCTTGGAAATGATACTTTATTATTTTAGGATGTAAACCGGAAAGTTTGAAAAATTTTCAAATTTGTTTACTATTTTTAAAGACCTAAAAGACGGAGTTTTAGGAAAAATAAATAAACTATGAAACGAATTTATTTTTGCATAAATTTTTTATAATTGATAGTTAATTGTCTCTTGTAGTAAACTAATTTTTTTTTAAATTTTTGAAAGTCATTTACAATTTTTAGAAAATTAATTTATTTTCATATGATAATATATAATAATCTATTTTGTTAAATATAAATAAAATATAAAGTAAATTTATTTTTTACTAAAATTTATAGGAATGATATTTTAATGTGTCTAAATTCAAAATGGAATTTTGTGATTTTTTAATATATCATTTACTATTTCTAAAAATTAATTTCATTTCATTTGACAATATATAATATGAGTTTTTAAGACTAAATAAACTATTAAAAAAATTATTTGAATGAAATTTTGGAAAAATGATATTTTAATATGTCTAACTTCAAACTATAAATTTTTGAAATTTATTTACTATTTTTTAAAAATAATTTAAATTCATCTGGCAATTTTCCAATATTTTTTAAAAATTTCATGTTTCGGCTTGAATAAATAATTTATTTGCTGAACCAAATTAATTAATTAATGTATAGTTAGCTATAATTAGTTAACTTAGGTATTTTCTAAATTATTAAGTCATTTCTCAAATTAAAATTGGATAGAATAAGTTAATAGGCTACATAGACTAGTTTAGGCATAATAGAACTTTTAATTATAAAATTGATGAAATAGGCACATTATGAGCCTAAATCAAATAAAATGATTTATTGTGAGCCTTGACATGTTAAATAGACTTAGTTGACAATATAGAGATCGATTAAATTAAATGAATTCAAATGGATAAAGGGGCTTAAATTGAATACTTAGCGAAGAAATGAGCTTTTATAAACTTATAGCTTAAAAGGACTATAGGATTAATAGTAATTATTTTATGTTTAAATGGGCTCAAAATAATTCACTGGGCTTAATTAGTAGAAATATGATCAATTTGACATGTATGACCTAAAATGAGCTAAGATAGTAAGAATAATTCCAACTTAACCTAAATAACCTAACATAGACTTTGAAATTAATTTAGGTCCGACTTAATTGATATTAATAATTTTGGGCTTTAATAATTGGTTATGAGTCTAAATATTAAAATATGATTCAATTTGACTAAACAACTACCAATGGACTTAATTAGATAAAATTGGTTTAGGTATAGCCTTAGGCTCAATAACATAATTTCTAGTCAACTAGGCCTATTTACATTAAACAGGCCCAAACTAAACCCTAACAAATATTTCTTAGCCGTTTAGGGCATAAACCTTAAAAATATAAACAACACTTATTTTTTACATTATGGCCTAAATTCCATAACATGGGCCCCATTTTTTTACCTATTCCAATTGAGCATATTTTTAAAATATTTAAATTCATTATCGATTCCATTATTGAAATACCTAATTTGACTTAAATTTTTTTATGGGCCTGGAAGGCCTAAAATATCTTTAGTGGGCCTAAAAAGGAAATTAGAAGGTCCAATAGCTTAATTAGGGTTTAAATTAAATTACATCAGGCTTTAAACTCAATTCTTGGGGTCTAATAACCAATATTACTCTAATTGGACCTAAATTAAAAAAAAAAAAAAAGCACAAATCCACTTAATTTAATATCTATTCTTAATGGGCTTAATTCCAAACCTTAAAGCTCATTATTCTGAAAAGTAAAACACTTAGAGAATTTCTTATTAGGCCTAACCTAGGATCCTTAAAGGCCTAACACATCTAACTAATAAATTCAATTTTCAAATTAAATGGGCTTAAGCCTAGTTACCCTAAATGGATTTAATACAATTCAATTATAACCCTAAAGGCCCTATATAACATAAGACATTACATTAATTAATTAATCAATATGACTTGAATCATTGGTTTGTATACTCGGTTCTCATACAAATTAATCTTCTTTGAAAAGATATATCATCGACCTATTATCTTTCTTATGATCCTTTATCATCTAACGATTTATTATAAAGTATGTTGTAATATACATGTTGTTTACCTAGGTAGGCATCTCAAACGGACTTAATTTAAAGACGGCCTAATAATTGAATGTGTTGTTTGTGTATGCATTGTTTAATCAAGACTCAGGAGTGACAACCTTGCTAGGTAATGCCAGCATGATAGTTAGGCATTTAGGCCACCGTTGGTGGCTTGACGAGTAGCTAATAGGGTAAACAGTAGCTAACAGGCTAAACCCTAACAAGTATTCCTCAGCCATTTAGGGAATAAACCTTAAAAATATAGGCAACACTTATTTTTTAACACTTTATGGGCTTAAATTCCATTATATGGCCCAATACCCTTTACCTATTCCAAATTAGGCATATTTTTAAAATATTTAAGTCCATTATCGATTCCATATATTGAAATATCTAATTGGACTCAAATTTTTTCCATAGGCTTGAAAGGCCTAAAATAACCTCAGTAGGCCTAAAAAGGAAATAAGAAGGTCCAATAGCTTAATTAGAGTTTAAATTCTATTGGGGTTTAAACTCAATTCTTAAATCTAATAACCAATATTACTCTAATTGGACCTAAATTAAAAAAAAAAAAGCACAATTCCACCGAATTTAATGTCTATTCTTAATGGGCTTAATATCTCAACCCTAAAGCTCATTATCCTAAAAAGTAAAACACTTAGAGAATTTCTTATTAGGCCTAACTTAGGATCCTTAAAGCATAACACATCTAAATAATAAATTCAATTTTCTAATTTAAAAGACCCAACATGCTCAATTCTCAAATTAAGCACACCAAGTCCTCAACCACGTATAACTCTTACGAATTATACGTAAGGTTGTTGTAAAAGAAGATGTTTATGTTGAACATTGCCGTCCGATTTTAGGTTATAAAATCGTTTAGTTAGATTCTGGCAACAACTGGATTTAGCAGCGAAAAAATAAACTTTAATAGAAACATTTCTACATAAAAGCATTTCAAACTTCCACTATTACAGGATGGAAAAACTTTCACTTAAACAAAGCTTTACAAAAGCTTATTTACAAAACATAGGCACTAATAAGCCCTTAAATGGAAATACAAATTTATAAATAAATCTAGCCTCGATAAAACAAACAAAAGAAGAAACAAAACAACTAAACTATTCAACACTCCTAACTCATATCACTCATCCACAATCCTTCCCGAGTCAACAGAAGCACCGAAAAACCCGAGACAACATATCAACAGCTACAACATCGTCATATCATTGTCTCATCATCCATCATCACCAACATCAACATCATTTTTATCAACAACAAGACTTGTAAAAAGAATAACAACAACAAGAATGAGCTGAAGCCCAGTACACAATAACACAATCACACACGGAGTGGCACGCGAGCTTAACTAAATGCAATGCATCAATACATAAGTTATTATCTTTCCATTAAAAGAAACAAATCAACAATGGAGCACTCACACTCCGAACAAGCCAATAGGAATCTGAGGGTCCTGAGTAACAGCAGCTGCTCATGGGGTTGATATAAGCAGTCCGGATACCTATATCCTCTATATCTATTCCATAAAAGTATTTTCATCTAGAGTTTGTAGCCGTTACTCAACTTTACTTAACTTAGTCCACAACATGAATCTAGTTCACCCGTTCCCATAGACGTTGAACTAAACCATGGTATTTCCTTCCAAGTTTAAGCAAACGTTATACAGACACTACACTCTCCATCGATCACCTACTTAACCATAAAAGAATCGCTGTTGCATCATAGCGTACTATTGCATCATGACTAAGGTTAAAGCGCCTAACTACTGTGTCATTGCATCACGATAAGGTTACCGCTCCTTGAACCAGATTCAACGGCATAATAGATAACCAACACTCATTAATTATTAAGTCGAGTTTAAGTTTTTAATCCATTTTCGATGCTTATCCTAACATCTAACACGCAAGTTACTGCGTACCTTGAATATGAAATCCAAACATAGCCTCGGAAGGAATTTCAGAAGATAATCCAGAAGATAAATCAAATATCCACTTTTGTTAAGGAAAGAACTCGTATAAGAAACTAAACTAAACTAATCATCCACTTTCTCAAATTTTTATTAACCTATTTGATCAGACACTAACTCGGAACCCCACTATGGCTGCAAAGATCGCCCCGCCAAAATATGGACAGTTCTTCTTTGTCTGTCAAAGAATTTCTTTTCTCTTTATTTATAGTATTTTATTACAAAAGCATTAAAAAAGAATTCATATACCAAAAACATTCATTTTCCAAGTAAACACATATTTGAAACAACATATTCCCCATATTATTCAAAGATCATCCTAATTCATTCATCTAAGCTAATTATTAGTTATTAACCCATTTTAGCTTAACCTTAGCCAAATTGTTTAGAATTAGTTATTTACTAAGTCAAGTTAATTAAACTTAAACAATCTAACTCATTTTAGCTTAGTAAAGTTCATTAAGTCATGTTGTACTTAGATTCATTATTAATTCATTATATATCTAAGATTCATGTTACTTAATCCTAAGTTAGTTTAAACCTAACCAAATTCATCAAAGTTAAATAATCTAATCCATTTTAGTTCATTCAAGTTCATTTAGTCAAGTTAAACCTATAATTATCAACTAAGCTCATTTTATAACTAACTTCTATTTTTAATCCAAATTATTAATTAAATTTACAAATGCATTTAATTCATGCTTAGTTATATCAATCAATTAACATAACACGTCAAATATCTCTTATCTATCGCATGTTAGCTCAAAAAGATCCATTTACACTTAACAACAAACATTTAGAAAGCAAATACAAGTTTTTTAATTAGTTTGAAAAACAAAATAGTTGGAAAGAACTAAAATTTAAGCATCGATACATTTTGAATTTGTAAAGACTCAAAACATAAAACTTGTAGATATATTTTTATTTTTTCTATAGCAACTTGAATCACCTCAATCGGAGGTCATATGAAAAAGTTATGACCAAAATACGATCAAGCAACGAAATAGGCAATGTTGTAAAATGAATACCAACACTTTTACACCAGTAGCGTAAATATTAACACCGGCAGTGTAAGGTTCAACACCGATAGCGTTGGAGGCAGCGTTGAGGAAATGGCATCTAATCACTTCAAAACCGACGGCATAGAAGCTCCAAAAGTGGTGTTGAAGACAGAATAGCTTTACGAAAACATGTTTTTATACTTTACTCTTATCAAAACTTCTTCAAATCATCTATTAAGCTTCCTATCAATTCTTACATCAATTAAACACCTATAACAACTTCTAGCACTTCAAACTTCATGCAACAACATCAAACAAATCCAAACTTTATCAAATCCCAACTTCTACTATTCATCATCTTCTTCATCACAACTCAACTCCCAACAACATTAATCCAACATATACATATATAAACAAAAATCCCAACCCATTTCAACATCAATTCATCAATTAGATAAGCAAACAAAAAATAAAACAAATATGAATTGAACTAGAAAACTTATCTTTTTGGCTAAATCATGCAACTACTTCTTCTTCTTCTTATTGTTGAAGCTAATTCTTCTTCATCTCCTCTTTCTATGTTGTTTCCTATCTTTAATTTATCTTCTAGTCTCCTTTGAATTTGAGTTTTAGAGAAAAGAAAAGAAAGAGAGAAGAAGAGATGAGAAGAAGAAGAAATAAAAGGGAAAACGAAAATGAATGGGAAACAAAAGGGCAGCAAAAGAAAGAAAAGAAAGGAAAGGATAAAGTTAAATTTGGATATTTTAGAAATAGGGTATAGGTTTAGAATTATCAGATCAATATCTATAGTTCCAGAAGTATTTAAAAGATAGTTTCTAAACTAATAGGTTAGAAATTAAGAACTTAGAATAAGAACTTAATTTAAAAATTTATTTTGGATAAAAGATATTTAATTTGAATTCGGTTTAAGAACTGATATTTTAGACAAGCAAACGAACTCAAATTTTACTGAGATTTAGGAATTAGTATTTAGGTTAAGAATCAAGAGTTTTGGAATCCTCTAAACAATTTAGAAACATGTTTAGGAGATTTGGAATCAAAATCTCAAATTTCATTTAATTAATTACCATTCTAACTTTGTCAACTTGTCTATTTATATCTTATGATTAATTTAATTCATCAAAATCTATCTAAACCCAATTTCTAATATATGTGAAGGTTTAGGGTATTTCACTAATTCAATGGGCTTAAGCCTAGTTACCCTAAATAGATTCAATCCAATTCAATTATAACCCTAAAGGCCCTATATAACATAAGAACTTTACGTTAATTAATCAATCAATATGACTTGAATCATTGGTTTGTATACTCGGTTCTCATACAAATTAATCTTCCTTGAACAGATATATCATCTATCTATTATCTTTCGTGTGATCCTTTATCATCTACCGATTCATTATTGGGTATGTTGTAATATACGTGTTGTTTGCCTGGTAGTCATCTCAAATGGACTTAACTTAAAGATGACCTAATAATTGAATGCGTTGTTTATGTGTGCATTGTTTAATCAAGGCTGAGGAGTGACAATTTTGAATAGCCAGTATAATGCTGAGTGGACCTGTCAGCATGACTAAGTCCATGCATCCATTTCTACTAAGGAGGAACTAGCTCGCCTAGGGGAAGGGAAGCCTTATGAGTAGAATCGTGCCAGGGGTTTGGCTTATGGTTTTATATATTTAGGAATTATTTTTGAAATCATTATTTAAAAATAAAAGAGATCTTGCTTTCATTAAGTATTTTATGAAATGCCCAAGGTTACACAGTAACCTGGAACTGGAGGGTTTGTGTTAGGTCAAGGTGACTACGCACACTTTCCCAACTTAAGTCATAGAGGGCGTAAATCCATACCATATATAATTTAATCGGTTGATCGTATTTATATGCTCATGTTGTTGTTGTATTACATTTGCTTGTTATTAATTGTTTGATAATAATGTTTGATAGTGTAATATGAAGGAATTTCACTTAGCTCGATGTAGCCGACTCTCCAATAATCTACTTTTGCAAGTCACTCAAATTTGAGAATGGGATAGGATCGAGTAGAGTGTGTCCAGTTTCAAGTTCCACAAATTAGGTAGAAGACTATAATATGATAGGTTAAACCTAGTTTGAGAGATGAAACTTCAAACTAGAATTTTCTTTAATCAAACCTAGTTAATATATCTTTTAGGCCTAATTTTACCTCGTCTTATCTTTTAGTAGGGTATTTGATTCTCTGTGGTCCTTACGATTTGTAGAAGTATCAATATCCAAAACTATTTTGACAATAAATATGTATGTATAACATAATAAGAGAATAATTAATTAGAGTCTTATAAACTTTGACTTGTAAGAGAATCCTCATGTTACGAGTGCACATATGATAGGGCAATCTTGCTAGACCCTCTATTAGGGTTGTGACAACACTTTGATAAGGGAAAATGCAATATTCAATACATTAATTGTACATTCACAAGAAAAATCAAATTGGAACCCATAGCATTAAAATAAGTGCATAAGGGGAGCTTGTTAGCCAATTCCAATCAACAAGATTCTTAAACTAGAGCAAAATGCAAGATAGTGAATACTACAAAAACCCTTATATGAGGAGCAGAGAAAATGAGATAATTTATCATTTATTGAAGAAAAAATATATATTACACAAATATTAATTAAACAAAAGGAAAATTACATAAATATCATTCAATGTATATCATATTTATTAAATATAAGATCTCATAAATGTCATAGTATCAGATTCGAACAGATCTATCATTCATAAAGTTGTAATATGTATTCTCAACACACACACACATATATATATAAGTAGATTTTTGGATATATATAAATGGAAGACCTAAACCAAAAGGAAGGTATTCGATATAAAAAATCCCCATTAAATAAAAAAAATACTAAGCTTTCTTTTCATTTCTTTTATTTTTTTTATTTTTTATTTTCCCCACCGGTTTGAGATCAAATTAGTTGTATCTAAATTAGTGATAAACTTTTCTTCTTTTATCGTAACGATGTCTTTTCACACTTGGTGAAGTATTATAACAGTTTGATTATTTCCTATTCCAACATTCTGCAACTGGAATTTACTACTCGAATACAAGGATTTTCCATGAGAATCCAAATGAATCATCCGACCCACTGGGGAATTAAACCGGTTTAATTCTTCTCGGTTTATAAAATTCGAAGTGTTACCGACGTTGGTACCTCTTCTTTTTAGGGAAAAAACGAAAAATCCTTCGGGCAATCAGTCCAAAACTGGCTGTCGATCGAGCTGACCAGGCCCACTGGCCTAACCAACATTTAAGAAGTGAAGAGGACTCATGTGGTGAGTGGATGTGAGAAAATTTCTATACCGGATTCCAGCGTAGTGACATTATTGTCAGTGTTAGGGGGTGGAGACTTTGAATATTCATCATGGACTCCATCTTGTCACTTTCGACTTTCGACGTTCGACGTACGCGTGGAGTAGATTTGAGATGGTGATGGATAGGCCGTTGCTAATCTATTGTGTATCATGTAAAATGAAATATCACGAGTTCTATTAAGTTAATTAAAATATGTGAATTAAACAGTATAAAAATATGAAAAAATTTGTGTAAAATTTAAACCAAAATTAGAAAAATCAAACTAGATAATTTAACTAGATAGATTAAATGAAATACATGTTATGGTTAGGTGAATTAATAAATGCAAGCTAGAAATTAATTTTAATTGAAAATAGAGATCAAACTATACAAATTTCCCATTTCATTATACCAAATAAATTAAATCAAACCTAAATATTAAATTTTCCATCTACATAACTTATAATTTCTCATTTTTCCAATTTTCCCAATTTCAACAATTTTCTACATATTCAATACCTAAATTTCTTAACGCCCTTAATTAAATCAAATACATACCCAATCACCTAAGTAACTTTTTTTTTTCACTATCTTTAAATTTGCAAAAAATTAAATTTCTAAATTAATGTAGCTAATTCCTAAGTCCATTTAACCCCTAATTATATCTTAAGACCCTAATCAAATTGTCAATCCAACCCACTAACCATCTTGGCCTTAAACCCATCTAAAAATCTACTTAACACATCACTATTCTTATTCATTTCAATTTTCAGCAGATTTTTTAATACAAACATTATCCTTTTAACTACAAGAAAACTGAAATTTAAAGATAGAAATTCTACGATGAAAAATGAGTAAAAAAAGTTCTATTTATGCAAATGAATCAGCGACGATGGTTTTTACAATAAAAAATTATGTTTAAAAACATAATTTTTGTCTCTAAAACACAATTTTCTTATAGTGTTTGTCAACCTATAAGCTCTAGGATATTCTAAATATTACCAACTAATGGCCTTGTCCTTGTCCTACTCTCTTTTTGCAAAATTAAATCTTAATAAACCCTATAGCAACCACCACCATACCTCTCCATCTAGTAGAAAATTTCACTTCATTTTTCTTTCAAAAAAAAAAAAAAAAACTATAAAGCACCACAAACTCATTTCCATTATCAAACCCTTATAGGTACTAAGTTATATATATTTTATTTATCTTTTAAACAATCTAAAAACCCCCATTAATCTCTGTTTTTCTTTTTGAAATTAGGTGTATTCAAGAGGGTTTGAGATTAGAGGTAAAAGGAGTTTCCTCAAATTTCCTAGGAGTAGGGTAGTGAAGGATTTTGTGCTATTTTGCTACTAAGTAGTTTAATCAATTAGTGAGATTAGTGAAATATGCTAGTAAATGATAGGTTATGATTAAGAAAATACAAAATATATTGTATGGTTTGAGTAAAATATCATGTGTTAATTGATGTAATTAAAATATGTTGATTTTAGAATTGTTTTTGTATGATTTATTAGGTTTGTGATATGAATGTGATTAATATGGAATGATATGATAAATATTCTGGTTTTTTTATATTTTAAGTGACTTCATAAATAATTTTTGTGATGAAATTAAATAAATATGCTATTGTTTAAGCTAGACAAAAATTAATCACTGAGGAACATTGGCTTATGATATTAGTTAATAGACTAAATCAAATTATTTTAAAGCAAAATTCTTGGAAATGGTATTTTATTATTTTAGGATGTAAACAGGAAAGTTTGGCAATTTTTCAAATTTTTTTACTCTTTCTAAAGACCTAATAAGCATAATTCTTAGGAAAAATAACTCAAATATGAAAAGAATTTATTTTTGCATGAGCTTTTTATGGTTGATAGATACTTGTCTCTTATAGAAAAATAAAAAATTTTCAAAATTTTTTTAAGGTCATTTAATATTTTTAAAAAATAATTTTATTTTCATATAACAATATATAGTAAGTTGAGTTTTAAGTCTAAATAAAATATAAAATAAATTTATTTTTATTTAAAATTTATAGGGATGATATTTCAATGTGTGTAAATTCAAAATGGAATTTTTGTGATTTTGTAACATCATTTACTATTTTTAAAAATTAATTTTATTTCGTTCAACAATATATAGTAATATGGGCTTTTAAGTCTAAATAAAATATAAAAAAATTATTTTTGAATGAAATTTTGAAAAAAATGATATTTTAATATGTCTACAATAAAACTATAATTTTTTAAATGCATTTACTATTTTTTTAATAATTTAAATTCGCTAGCAATTTTCCAATATTGTTTTTGAAAAATTTCATGTTTTCACATGAATAGTTAATTTATTTGCTAAAATAGATTAATTAATGTATAATTATCTATAATTAGTTAACTTAGGTATTTCTAAATTATTAAGTTATCTGGCTAGTAAAAATTGGATAGAAATAAGTTAATGAGCTAAATAGACTGGTTAAGGCAAAAAGGAACTTTTAATTATAAAATTGATTAAATAGACACATTATGAGCCTAGATCAAATAAAATGATTTATTGTGAGCCTTGAAATATTAAATAGACTTAGTTGACAATTTAGAGATTGATTAAGTTAAATGAATACAATTGGTCCTATATAAAGGGGCTCAAATTGGATACTTAGCAAATAAATGAGGTTTTATAAACTTATGGCTTAAAAGGACTATAAGATTGAATTATTAATTATTTTAAGTTTAAATGAGCTAAAATAATTCAAATGGGCCTACTTAGTAGAAATATGATCAATTTGACATAATGACCTAAAATGGGCTAAGATAGTAAGAATAGTTCCAACTTAACCTACATAAGCTAACATAGACTTCGAAACTAATTTAGATTCGACGTAACTGATATTAATAATTTTAGGCTTTAATAATTGGTTATGAGCCTAAATACTAAAATATGATCCAATTTGACTAAATAACTACAAATGGGGTTAATTAGATAAAATTGGTTTAAAAGGACAACCTTAGGCCCAATAACATAATTTCTAGCCAATTAGGCCTATTTACACTGAATATGCCCAAACTAAATCCTAACAATTATTCCCTAGCCATTTAGGGCATAAATCTTAAAAATATAGACAACACCTATTTTTTATGCTATATGGGCTTAAATTCCATAATATAGGCCTAATACCCTTTACTTATTCTAATTGGGCATATTTTTAAATTATTTTAAGTCCATTATCAATTCCATATATTAAAAAACCTAATTGGACTCAAATTTTCTCCATGGGCTTGAAAGGCCTAAAATATCCTTAGTAGGTCTAAAAAAAAAAAAAAGGGCCCAATAGCTTAAGTTTAAATTAAATTCCATTGGGTTTTAAACTCAATTATTAGGTCCAATAACCAATTACTCTAATTGGACCTAAATTCAAACTAAAAAACAATTCCAGCTAATTTAATATTTATTCTTAATAGGTTCAATTTCTAAACCTTAAAGCCCATTACGTTGAAAAGTAAAATATTTAGAAAATTTCTTATTAGGCTTAATCTAGGATCCCTAAAGTCCCAGCACATCTAAATAATAAATTTAATTTTCAAATTCAATGGGCTTAAGCTCAGTTACCTTAAATTGATTCAATCCAATTCAATTATAACCCAAAAGGCCTTATATTACATAAGACCTTATGCTAATTGATTAATCAATATGACTTAAATAATTGGTTTGTATACTCGATTCTCATACAAAGTGATCTTCCTTGAATAGATATATCATCGACCTATTATCTTTCGTGTGTTCCTTTATCATCTACTAATTCATTACCAAGTACGCAGTAATATACGTGATGTTTGCCTAAGGTAGGCATTCTCAAATGGCTTTAACTTAAAGATGACCCAATAATTGAATGTGTTGTTTGTGTATATGTCATTTAATCTAGGCTAAGGAATGGCAACCTTGCTAGGCAATACCAGCCCGATAGTTAGACACTTAGGTCACTGTTGGTGGCTCGACGAGTAGTTGATAAAGCAAATGGTATCGGAATAACATCTATTTATCTTCGGTAAGAAGTATAATACATATTTCATGATTATGGGTGTCGATTGAGCTACATATTATTATGGAATGAAATAAATAGAAATGCGTAATGGTTGTGAACCTTAAATATGACTATTACACAGAATGCTCCTCTAAGAGAATAAGGTATTTAGTCTACCTTAATCAACCCCCTGAATAGTTACTATTACTCAAGGCCTCCCAATTCCCATGGCTTGTTGTTCGGAGTGTAAATGCTCCCATGTTGTTTGAATCTCCTTAAATAATAAATATAAAATGTTGATTGTTGCATTGCATATAGTTTAGGTGTGTGTGCCATATCGCATGTGGTTGCGTTGTTGTCTACTAGACTTCAGCTCATTCCTTTTTTCTTTTCAAGTGTTATTGATTTCAACTTTGATGCTCAGGCATATCTCGGGTATAAGATGGGTTTGTACGAGCTTATTGACGAGTGAAATATCTAGGAATGTTGGATCATGTGTTTTCTTAAATTAAAGTTGTAAATGTCTTTTCAAATTTGTAATTCTTTTGATGGCTTGGTTTGTGCCTATGGTTATAAAAGCCTTTGTTAAATACCTTGTATTGATATTTATTTACCTTTGATACTTTGATGTTTTTTTACTGCTTAATCAAATGTTTTCAAAACCTAATTATACGATTTTGAAATCTAAAATTGAATAATAAACAATTGTGATAAACATATAATTTAGGGTAGCCTTAGCGTATAATGCCTAAGTATTATACGTGATAAAACTGGATATGCCTTGACCCTAATTGTGGTGTAACATAAAATTTATGGATGTGTTATGAAAATTGTGAAATTTCTTCCAATTTTTTTTTTCTCATTTAAAATATTATACCATCTATATGAAGCTCATGATTTTCAAATTGAAAGCTTAAAACACTAACAATACAAATATAATGAAATTCGATTCAACACATGAAATAATAATAAATTATTGGTACACATAATTTAAACACCATGTTATATAGGAGAGGGTAAATATGTTAACTTTGGTACTCAAACTTTGCATAAAAATTATATTGGAACCTAAATTTTGAAGTATAATCAATCAAATTTTGTTGTCAATCAAATTTTGTTGTTATTTTTACCATCCTTAGCATTGTTTGTTATCTTTGTTGACATGGAAGAGAAAGCATAACATTGAATTTTTACTACTTCCCTAACTTATGTAGTACTGATAACATTATCTAGTACTGATAATATGTATATTCCACATTAGTAAATGGGACAAATAGCATTAGGTGAAGTAGTAAAACTAGTCGTGAAAAATTTAATTAGCTATTAATTAATTATTCTTAATTTCAATACCAAATTATATGTTGGATGTGATATATTCTCTTAGCCGTGTAAGTTTAACATAGTTAGATAAATATATATATATAATATACACACACACACACAAATAAATCTATACTATTATTAAGTTAATACCCATTAATTCAGCTTCAAAAATCAAATTTATACTCTCATTTTATCTCTTTCCTCCATTAAGCCAATATCCATTAATACATTTGTATCTATATCTGATCTATATCTATTTTTGTTTGATCTATTTATTAGTTAAATATCTTTTTTTTCATGTATATTTGCTTATTAACAAATAGTTTGCTTGAATAAGATGGACCAAAAAAAAAAAAAATCAAAACGACCAAGAACCAAGAAACCAAACATAACCAATATAACAACGTGATTTCTTCATGCTACATTTTTGCCTATCCTGTGTTCTCCTCCCCCACTCTCACTCCCACTCTCACTCTCTCTCTTTTGTTTCCTATTCCTTTCATTAGCCATATCCTCCTCATGAAGTACTCATGCATGGAAAAATATTGAGTAGGTATTACTCACCATGTGGATGTACACATAGTGAGTAACTATTAATTATATTTTAACATGTGGATTACATAGTAGGTTGTTTATAAAATAACTACTACCTATATATCTATTTGTTAGAATCTCATTAGAAGTTATACTCCACAAATGTATCACATGAGATGTATAATACTCACCAAAGTCTTTGTTAAGAAGATAAGAGGATCTCTTAAATGTCATTTTATCTGATTGGAAATAGGGATGCAACCAGGGCGGATCGTTATAGGGTACTCGCCCGCCCACCCCGCTAAAAACCCTATAGGGTCAAACCCTATAGGGTTTAGAGTCAAGTTTTGAGTTATACTCATAACTTATTGGGAAAACTCGACCCGGTATAATTAAAAAAATTAAAAATTTTAGTTTAAGGAATCTACTTGTTCATTAGTTGAATGATTCTTTCTATATAATCATTTTATTATTCATGCATTGAGTCACATGATAGGATATAAATAAGTCTATTTATTATCATGAGTAAGGATAATTGATTGATTTTTCTTTTTTTTTTTTTAAATTATTTTTCCTAGCGTATACCATAAGTAGTATTAGTTTCCTAAAATCGGGTCGGGTTCAGGTTTCCTAAAGGGTTGGGTCGGGTTCTGGGACACACTTTTATCATCGGGTCGGGTTCTGGCTCTGAATGACCCGTCCCAGACTTTTCCGTTTACATCCTTAATTTGAAGAGATTTAAGGGGTTGAACACATGTTTATGGTTGATTTAAAAAAAAAATGCGCAAATATAAATTATACAAAAAAATTATCAAAATAGTATTCCTATATCGCATATTGGAATAGAGATACAAATATTTATACTTGTATCGCATCTTCGGATAGAGATATAGCAACCTAAGTAGAAAAAAAAATTTGGGTGCTTGAGTATTACATGTTGGTTATGCGATACTCATCTAACCCTGTATCGCATAACCAACGAGCGATATACGTATATTTATATGTGTATTGCTTGTTGGTCATGCGATACATATGTAAGTGTATCGCAAAACCAATATGCGTTACATTTATAATTTTTAAAAAATCTATATTGCATCACTAAAATGTGATACAACAACACTACTTTTGTAATTTTTTTTATGATTTTGTTTTATGGTTTTTTTTTTTAAAGTACATGGTACATGTAATTTTCTCATATCTAAGTATGAAAATTAAAGAGAGACACTTGAAGCAGTGGATAAATCCAATTTAACTTACTAGTATGAATACTAGTCTCCCAATAATGTTGAACAGACTCAATTCCTTCATCCTCTAAAGTTGTGATATGTGAAAAGTAGCTTCATGGTATGAATATTAAATAGAGTCTAAAATTTACAACTGCAATTCATTTTGTGGGACCTATAAATCAAGGAAAATATAAGATTTTTCATGAATATTATTAATTTGGCGTGCAGTATCAGCTAGTATTAAATAGAGTCTAAAATTTACAACTGCAATTCATTTTGTGGGACCTATAAATCAAGGAAGTGAGGAAAGAGAAGTGAAACCGTCTCCGCATGTTTCACTGGCAATTTTGTACAGAGATTAACTATCCTTGCGTACTCAACTTTTAATCCTTACCATAACATTTTGGCTAACATCCACTACTTAACACAACATGTTAAAATAACAACAGAAATATCCAGCATCTGCAAAATTTTATTAGTTACGAATATTTAAAAATTAATAATTATAATTAGCCCACGTCTTCTAGGCATGCTGACTATTATGAAGATGAAATTTTTTTTTTTGGGTTGGGGGGGGCGTGGTTTGTGGTGGAGTGGGCGATGACACACATGGCAATTTTCCTAAACAAAGGTGTTGAAATATGATTAAAAATTATTTCTACCTTTTTAAGGCAATAAATCAATAGTGATTGTCAATAAATTTGTATCAGGTATCTGTAATTCTACTATTAACTGTGACCTTTTTTATTTTGATAAAGAAAATAAAAACGTGCGACTTTATTTTACAATAGGCACTTGAAAATTCTGAATGAGAAGATAAATAAGTAACTGAAAAAGTCCCTTTATATTCTATCTTACAGTTGTTTGTTTTATTATCAACAATCCACAATGCTGCACAAGTAATATTCAAAGATATATTATAAAATTAATCGTAAAAAATACTGAATTTTTATGGTAAGATATTACAATATTTTGTTGTAAAAAATTATATTTAGATTCAACAAGAAATACTCAATATTTGCAGGTCTTTATTTTTCTCATTACAACAAGGGATGAGGAATCGTACCCCATTCACCTCAAGTAAAAATATTAATGGACATGTTACTATGCTACAAGAACATTTACAATGATTTTTCAGTCTAAATTCCAAAAATCTATATGTCATGATTTGTTCCTTACAATATTGTAAAACATATGGTATGATTTTTCTCATAATGGGATTTATAAATGAAGTAGTTATTATTCAAAGGGGAAGTTTATTATTTTAAAGCAAAGATGTTATACTAAAACTTACTGCCCCAACAAATATACGAGGTTCGGAATGCATATGAGGGTGGCTCAGAATGTCGTACTAAAAGTCATGAAAATGATGGAATCGGATACGGGAATATACCAAATGAGTCTAAGTAAGCTCAGACCTTTAAGAGTAGCTTTCTGAACTGACATGGCGGATTGCACGGTTGAAACACAAACACAGCTTAATTTCCAAAGACATTTATGTATATGTACAGGCTTGATTCTCCTAAAACATTATAACACAAATATACATTTGCAAAACACACCAAACAGAGCGTTTTTCCAAATGGGTTTGAAATGCCTTTTATTGCTTTTCTATACTTTGTTGTTTATTCTGTCCATAGAGTGTGCATTGAAAATCATCATCAGAAATTAGCAGCCTTAACTACACCATCAGGTGCATCCCAAGAGAAAGACAAGCACTTCTCAAGCTGAAAAGCAGTTTGCAAAGCTCACACATCGGCCTCAAATCATGGGGAAGGGAAGGCATGAAGATGATTGTTGTCAGTGGCAAGGAGTTGAGTGTCGGAAGGAAACAGGTCATGTCACGGGGCTTGATCTCTCACTGAGCTATAGTGCATGTATGATTGATGCATCATTGGTTGAGCTACGGTATTTGACCTATTTGAACCTCAGTGGCAATAATCATAACTATTGCCAAATTCCTGAATTTATTGGTCATCTTAGTAACCTAGAGGAATTAGATCTCTCGAATTCTGCTTTTGGAGGGAGCATACCTCATCAGCTAGGAAATCTTTCTCGGTTAAATTTTCTTGATCTATCTGAAAATCATTTCAATGGGACATCGATCCCTGAATCCTTTAAGTTCCTTTTAAATCTAATTTACCTTAGGATCTTTCACTCTCACATAGGAGGAAAATTACAAGATCAGCTTAGGAATATGTCAAAGTTGCAAGTTTTGGACCTCGCAGACAATATAGAAATTTATGTTGACCGGCTTGAGTGGGTATCTCATCTTCATTCATTGCGATACTTATGGTTGAACGGTTTAAACTTAAGTAAATTCTCCGATTGGGGTCAAACTTTGATGAGTCTTCCTAGTGTAATTCAATTGCACTTAAGCGATACTTACCCTCCCGTTTTAGACGATGCTTCTCCTACCATGACACCAAAAAACACTTCTTCATCTCTTTCTATTGTTGATTTGTCAAGAAATCACCTCACTTCTTCTATATTTGGATGGCTACTAAACTTCAATAGCAGCCTTTCGGAGATTAACCTCCATGATAATTTTCTTAGAGGTCCTATTCCCAATGATTTGGGAAACATGCCATTCTTATTGTACCTTGATCTTTCAAATAATCATCTAAATGGCAGCTTGTTTAACAACATCGTTCACCTACATAAGTTGAGTTACTTAGACCTTTCTTCAAATTCTTTCCATAGTACAATCTCCGAAGATCTTTTGAGCAACTTTACAAACATGAAACATCTGTTTTTATCTTCTAACTCTTTAACCCTTAGCCTCGCCCCCCAATGGATACCTCCATTTCAATTGTACTCCATAGGATTAAGCTCCTGCAAGATAGGGCCTCTGTTCCCACGTTGGCTACAAACTCAAACAAGCTTGTACTTCATCGACCTTTCTTCTAACCAAATTTCAGGGATTGTACCAGATTGGTTCTGGAATTTACCATCCAAAGCCTCATTTTTTAACATCTCTAATAATAAGATCCAGGACAAGGTACCGAGAGAAACATTTTCCCAAAATTCTTCCCTAGTTGTTGATTTGAGCTATAACTACTTTGAAGGTCAGCTGCCATTATTCAACCCTAACACTATTTTTGTAGATCTCTCAAGAAATAACTTTGTAGGTACCTTGTCATCTCTTTGTAATTCCATTAACCTTGGTATGTTGGATCTATCAGACAATCATTTAACGGGAGAGCTTCCTCAATGTTGGAAAGTAAAACAACCATACCTATTACATCTTATCTTGTCAAACAATAATCTAACAGGACATATTCATAGCTCACTATGCTCATCTGCTTACCCACGGCTCGGAAAGTTGCAATTACGTAATAATAGCTTTACTGGAGAACTGCCTACCTCATTGAGTCATTGTACTAGTTTGAGAGTATTAGATGTCGCATCAAACATGATTTCTGGAGGCATCCCTGAATGGATTGGCAACAACCTCTGTAATCTGCGTATTCTCATCCTTCGATCAAACAGATTTATTGGATCAATTCCTCCAAATTTATGCTTACTTCAGCAAATTCAAATCATGGACCTCTCTGATAATAATTTAAGAGGATGCTTAGTCAATTGTCTCCACAATTCAACTGCTCTAACGGGCAAGAAACTTTCAGACTCTTATCCTCTCTTCGGTACATATATTGTTGGTTTACGACTTTATCCTACCAATGTTGAAAGTTTTGCCGCGTCACAATTTCTTTTTATCATGTCTGATGAAATAATATCATGGAAAGGAAAGGAATATAGGTACAATAGGAACTTGGAGGACGTGACGGTGGTGGACTTCTCCAGCAACAATTTGCAAGGACAGATACCTGAAGAGTTTGGCAGCCTTGTTGCATTGATGCAGTTGAATCTCTCAGGAAACAACCTGACTGGAGGCATACCTCATAGGATTGGTGAGATGCAGAAGCTTGAAGTTCTTGATTTCTCCACAAACCATCTATCTGGAGAAATTCCACAAAGCATATCCGACTTGAATTTTCTCAACTATCTGAACTTGTCAAACAACAACCTAGTAGGTCGAATTCCAATGGGCACTCAAATCCAGACTCAGAGCGCAGCTTCATTCATGGGCAATCCACAACTATGCGGTAGTCCTCTTCCTAAAAAGTGCCATCAAGAAGAAGTAAAAGCACCACCTTCAATCAACAATGGTAATCACAAAGATGAGGACGGATTCTTCTTCAGTATTGATGTTGACAGATTCTTCATCAGTTTGCCTGCTGGTTTTATTACTGGATTCTTGGGAGTGTTGGGGTATTTTCTCTCTTGTAACTTTTGTTTTATGAATAAGGTAGCCGATTGGATATATCTGAGAAGTGAAATAATCATCGCCAGGATTTTAAGGAGGTAAAAACATTTTGCTATCCTTGAATCACCGTAATAATTTTTTGGCAAATATAGTATTTTCTGTCAATTTAGAATCCTTTTATAAAATATTTACTAAAATAGGTGTTAATTGAAATTAATTACCTGAGCAAGTTTCCCACCATTAATCTCTTTTTTTTTCCCTTTCAATTTAGGTAGCGAACTCTTTTGCTCCCAGTGCAGCATCGATGGATGAGGGTCGTCAGCCTTTCTACAAATTTCTGTGTTTAATTGGGTTTCTTGCATTAGTCACTTGTCTGTTGGAATTATTAGCTTCCAAAATATACAAGATTGTTGTTATGTCTGGATTTACATATCAATAACTACGTCTCGTCAAACATTCCAGGTCGTTGATATCCTTGAAAGCTTGAAAATTTGTTCAATAATTGTACTCAGTTATATATGCAATTTCATTTATATTGTTATATTTTCTGACATTAAAATTTGGGGCTTCCCAACTAAAACGTTTCCTGCATGATCTCTATATCAACGATGATGTACCAACACTCCAACTTAAGACAGTGCAAATCTTTGATTGTGCATTATTTAATATGAAACATACTTAATATATGATTATCGAGCCTGAATTTTGATTTTCAGTTTAATTCTCTTTAATATGATTTACATCAAACTCTAACCCCTTTGAAAGAAAAGTATTGAGGTTTGCAACACCTTTAAGTCATTTTCATAAGCATATCTATATGTTTTTAAGCAAGAATCGAAATCTTCCATCAAACTTCTGGTGCATGCACTCCACTGCAAAATGGCATTATTGAAAGAAAGAGTCACCATACGTTAATTTTACGCTTAAATGAGCACTGACTCTTTCTAAATAAGTCCGAAGCAAAAGTGCTCTTGTGTAGTACATATTAGTAATAATAAATCAGAGCAACCACATAAAATTAGATCTTAACAATGCAACTTGAACAAGTGAAACTGGAAATCTACAACTTATCAAATTAAATCCTGCCATCGTTTCTTAAGGGCCAGAAGAAACAGATGATTCAGAAAATGAGCATTCATACATTGCGAATATATAAGAAGTGTGAAATGCTACAAGTAATTCTTTGCAAACTTTATATCTATTCCCATAATTTGGCCTTATTCCTTTCTACTCTTTTCTTTTTAATGCTAAAAATTCCAACACAAAGGATCGTTACCGTTAGCGGATTCTCCCTACTTCATAGTTCTTTACTTGGACGTTTTCTCTTATATAATCAATTGCTCCGCACGTAGATAGGAAAATGACAATGAAAATGAAGATGAATCAGAAAATTGGAGGACTCAAGGATTTGTAGAAATCATTACAATTATATGTGCAATATTATGGGAAAAAGGTAAAAGATGACTGGAAAGAAGAACTACAAAAGAAAAGTAATCAAAATTGATAAGTGGCAACAAAGTTAACTGAAATCGCAGATCAACAAAAATTGAAGAATAATTTTGATTTTCCATAAAAAAAATTGGCAATAACAGAAGAATAGTAAGTGTTCCGAATTTCGTCAACAACGATAGCCATTTTTGTTTACAACTTTGTTAAAATAAATAAATAATTGTGAAAAGCTCCTATATATATTATGTTAGGATAGTAAGTGAGTCGAGACAGCTCATGAGTTAATCGAGTTCGACTCGACGAAAACTTGAATTCAACTCGCTTATAATCAAGTCAAGTTCGAGTTCAAGCTACTCAAGTAGCTATTGAATTTGAGTTCGAGCTTTAAAATACTCGGCTCGGTAAGCTCACGATCTTAATTGAGCCTAATTGGGTATTAAATCGAGTTGAGTCAAGTTCGAGTTTATCAATTATTAAATACTATTTATAGTTAAATCAATATTTAAAAGAGTAATCGAGCTCAATTGAGTTGAGTTTGAGTTTATTAAGTATTAAATCGAAGTCGGGTTCGAGCTTAAAAATCAAAGCTCGATCGAGTTCGAGTTTCAAGTTTTTTATTTGAGTCGAGTTCAAGCTTAATACTGGATCGACTCAACTCGACTCGACTAGTTTACAACCCTAAATTCTGTAACATTCCCTTGTTCCCAATAATTTCTTCTTTTTTTTTTTTAAATCTTTTCACAAATCTAATTAAATATCTTGAATTCTTTTACGGACACCATTGACAATCCATGAATAAGTAAGAAAATTCTTAAACGATAATGTTTGACTATGGCCATTGAAGTGAGTGGAATATGATTATGTTTAAAATGGTAGACAGAGACTATGCTATCAGCTAGAAAGAATGTGCATTGTGTGTTTTATGTTTTTATGACACATCATAAAGCATAGATAAACAAGATTTGCAATAAAGATGCAAACTTTATGAGAAAAAATCCTCAGTTTCAAAGAGTAATAATAATGTCTGATCTTCTAACAATGGGTTTTTGAGACTATATATATGGATATAATAAAGCCCTATAAGATAAAACAATAAACAAATCATGCAAACATAAGCTGAAAGAAAAGATGACATCTTTAGAACGTTGTCACCGCCCGACCTTTAAAAAAAGAAAACAAATAGAGATCTGTACATCGGCTTAATGTCGACGGCTATTCTTGGTATGCCGACAGCCTTGAAGTTTGAGTTGGCAGCTTAGGGGACTAGTGTTCCTTTTACTGCAAATCTACGGCCGTGACTCGAGCCGTGGTAGAATCTGGACAACTGATTTACATTCTATGCCGGTGGCCTTCATGGATACATTAGCAGCATACTTGGCAACACCGGCTCCCTTCAAGCGGCTTTCACAAGCTGTCTTCATCTTCTTTCATTCCTTCTTGAATGCCTCCACTTTGTTCAAATAAACATCCACTACCCCGTCCACATTAGTCTCTTTACTCGGGAAAAACTCATCCTCAAAAACTGTACCAAGAAAAGCCGTAGGAGACCAGTGTTCCTTCGATTGCAAATCCATGATCGTGACTTGAGCCATGGTAGAATCTGGACAACTAATCTACATTCTATGCCAGCTAAACGCTAGCGCCTTTCATAGATACACTGGTTGCGTACTTGGCAATAACGGCTGCCTTCAAGCGGCTTTTACAAGCTGTCTGCATCTTTCTTTTTTTCCTGCTTGGACGCCTCCACTTTGTTCAAATAAACACCGCTACCTCTCGTCCACATCATTTTATTCCCCTAATTTTACTCCATTATGAAAATTCAAGTGTATGCTTCTATGCTATTTCCAATCGTCTTCTACACTCTAAGGAGCGCTAAATCTCAGCCTCGCTTCCTTACTCCTATCCTCTTATTAATTTAATCTTAAAAACCATAGGGAAATTCTCCTTACTGACCTACAACCCTCAAGAGTTGTCAGCATGCTAGGAAGATTATTGCTTTTCGCAATAATTTAAAGGTTAGTATTTGAGGTTTAAAAATAATGCGGTCTGCTTCAACTGTGATAAAATTGTGTATTTCGAGTATTGTGGAAATTGTTACTTTTCACAATAATTTAAAGGGCAGTATTTGAGGTTTAAAAATGACGTCTCAAATTTGTTTATTTTGGCATAGTCTCTCGTTAATATCGAGTTGAATGAAATAAGAGTTAAGATGACAGAATTAACATGAACTTATAGAAGAAGGGAAGGCTTCGACATAAATACGAAGCAATCCCAAATGACAATTAAACATAACAATATAATTACCAAAGAAGGGGCATCTGGAAGATCTTATGTGTCGTTATGTCGGATTCGGAGAGACCAAAGAATAAGACAATTAAAGAGATATTTGAAGCAGGTTAATTTCATTCGCAGTATCTAAATTTTTTCAATTTTAACAGCATTATACCTAAACAAAATTTCATTATAAGAAAACACCTAAACTTTTTTAAAGTTTCACTCACGGTACCATTGGATGGAATCCATCTATTTTTTTATTGAAGCACTAACGTAGCGGATTAAATTAATTAAATTATTATTTTTTTCCATGGTGACAATTTTTTTTTGTTATTATATTTTCCTTCTCTCTCTCTCTGCTCTCTCTTCCTACTCCTCTTCTTCTTCTTAAGCCTAACTGCAAATAAAAAAATTATGAAAATTTACTGGTTGGACGACAAATAGAATACCGTATACCTTGATCGTATGAACAAATAAATAAAAAAATCAAATCCTTAACAAAATTTTGACTTCTACAACAAGCTATAATGTTCCATATAACCACTAATGTCCTAACTAGTATTTTATCATCTATAGATTTTTAAGAAATTATCTCTAATATAATAGAAGTGAATCTATTTCTCAAACTAGGATTAGCATTAGGGTTTGTCAAGTTTCGAAGGAGTTGCTGTGTTGTTTTAGATTAATAAAGCAATCTCAATTTTATAGGCTGTTTGTCTTCTTTGATTTGGGGTCTTCGTCAATTAACGCCCATAAACTCTAACCCGGTGATAAAAAGAAGGAAATAAAGATGACGAGAATCAAAACACCATTGCTTTCTTGTTGAATGATTTTCATTTTTATATGGAAAGGTTTCTTTCTTTTTCCCATGGTCCACTATTGCTTTATTGAAGAAGATTGAACATTTTGAAAAATGGACTAGCTAGACTTTCACTGCTTTAGAATTTTACATAACTCAAAAGAAATTCATCGCAATTTATAAACATAAATTGAAAAAACTCCTGTGAAGATAATACTTTAGAAATGAGCTACACCAATTACTTTGAGCATGAATCAAATTTCAGTAATCCGATGCCATGATTGGTCTCTATATTGCTACTGCTTCTCTAGCTTGTGCATTTGCAATGCGTGCAAGTTTGTCCAATGTGTAGTTGTCATATATCTTAACATGTAGTGAAGGCACACTTAATGAATTTATAAGATTTTTTATTTTTTCTTATTTGAAGAAGAAGGAGAAAAAGAGGAAGAAGAGGAATATAGAGAGAGGAGAGAGAAAGAGAGGAAATTTTAAAAAATATTTAAAAAATAATACAAAGCCATGTAGGATAGAGAGAACAATATTTTATTCAAGTTTGCTTGCCAAGTCAACAATTGGATGGAAAAATGGACGAAATCTGTCCAAAGGTACTATAAGTAAAAGATTTTAAAAAAAAATTAAGTATTTTCTTGTAACAAACTTTTGTTTAGATATAATTTCATTAAAATCAGAAAGGTTCAGGTACCGTCAGTGAAATTCTCTTAAATTGGTCGTAACTTGATGATATTGTTGGGAAAAAGGGATTAACACACATAGAGTGGATATATACTTTATAGCAAAAGCAAATAAGATCTCATTTTCCTATATAGTTAGTATAGCTCCACCAAATAGAAAGAAACAAATAAAATATTCAAGCAAAATAAGAGAAGTAGACACCATAATTTTTAATGTGGAAAACCTCAGTGTGGAGGAAAAAGAAAAAACCTTAAGATCTAGTCCAATAAATATCTCTACTATTATGAAAATAATGGGTACACCATATAAGTTTCTCTTAACAAATTAGAAATCAACAAGTATTGAATCTCCACCAAAATGGTGGATAACAAAATGTTAAAAACTCATCAAAAGGTATCTCAGCCTAAGTAACAAGAAAGCTAAAACTGCAAATTGATTACACAAATGTATAGCTCACATAACCAGGTTCAATATATAAAAATTTTAATTCGAAAGGAATTGAAGAACTCTCTAAATCTCTAAACTTTTTAATTTTTTCTTCTCTTCTTGCTACTGTGCTATTATTCTCTCTCTTTTTTTTTTTTGTCTTGTCCTAAGTGTTATATATATATATATATATATATATTGCATGAGTTACAAAAGATGTCACACATCTCTTAACTTGTAGAAAAAATTACAATAGTAAAATAAATGTATAGTGGGCCCACTAGTGAGTGACCTACACAATAGGTATGAATACTAAAGATGGGCATGCTAAGGCTATTGTACTACTAAACCACTTCACAGAAATATCATCAAAACTCTCATATAAAAGAGGTACCTATTTAATAATAATAAACATCTCATAACAACTTATGAATGACATAGTTGGCATAAACTAAAGCTAACATACTTCAAAAACTTTAAAAACATCTATAACAACATGATATAAAATTTTCAAAATCCATAAAGGTAAAAATAAAACTTCATCATGTATTCCAAAAGTTATCTTTAATCCATTGCATGCCTAGGAGTTAGCAAGATAATCAAGCCCACTATCGTTCTTCCTATGATCTATATAAATATCTTATCCTGATAAATCAAACACCATTAGATCCTCACGTGTTCCTAAAAAAGATAAAAGAAAATGAGCACAAAGGCCCAATACGCCATACCACAAAATACATGCACATAAACAGGCATCATGACATTTCCCATATAACCTAATGACTAATGCAGCAAATACATGATTATTATCTTCAATTAGTTAGACAAGCAAAACAGTTCAGAACCATCTGCAGTTCATCTTAAAGCTAGAGTAGCTCATGCCTCCATAAAAACAGCCAATATGAAAATAGGTAATATATACATATATGGCGTTGGGAATCTCTCACACACCCGGAGTACCATAATCATACCACTTCCTAAACTACCAGAATTATTTTTGTGTAAAACTCCACTCGAGACAATGTCGCATACAGATCATCAGGATCTCTCGTTAGTATCACAGTACTGTCTGGTCTTTACTAATCACAGCCAAGCACAAGCAACAAACACAATTTCTTTTCATAATCGAATAATATTATGTCAATTTATCATGTCTAAGCCTATAAGCATAAACAACAAGCAAGATAAGGTTGTACCTATATCTGTTTAAGGAACATAAACCCTAATCTCACAAAATCACATGATCATAAACAAAACTTAAATGAAAAATATAATTCCATAAAGACATTCATAATTCCATCATCACCAATACCCTAATCTCAAAAGAATCAAACTTCCTAACATCATACACACCTTTTCCTTTGATTGAAATCAAACAAATTTTCCAATCCCAAATGTAGGGTTTTCTTCAAATTTTATCCCATAAACAGAACTTCCATGAAAAATTAAGAGAAGATTTAGAAATATTATTCTTTTAAATCATCAAAAGGATTAAAAAGGATTATTCTTACCTATTCTTAAATTCTTCTTCTTCCTTGATTGTAGAATACTAATTCTCCAATAAGAACTAGGGCTTCTCCTCAAAACTTGATCTTTTAAAACAAAAGGAACCTTAAAAAGAGAACTTCTCTTTTAAATCTCCACAGAGAAGGAGAAGATCAACTCACCTTAATCTTGTTTCCTTATCTTCTCTTGTTTAAAATCTCACAAATAGAGCTTTTTAGAGAAGTTTCTAGGGTTAGGAATGAGCTTTAGAGAACAGGAAAGCTTAGGAAATAAAGAAAACATGAAAAACTCTTCAATTTCCGTACACATAGGCTGATACAAAGGCTGGCAACCTAAATGAAAGCTGGTGGCCTATCTCTAAAAGCTGGTGGCCATTTGCTCTTGGATCAATTTTTTTCTCCATGAAGGCTGGGTGAATGCTAGCATGGCATAGAGGCAACGCTAGCAATGTTGGATTGAAGGACGGCGGCCTTTAGCCGGCCGTTGTCCTACACTCACCTCTCTTCCATTTTGTCTCTTCATCTTCAATCATGTGTCTGTCAAATGACAAAATATTTAATTATACTTTAGGATGGACCATAAAACCCTCTCATTTTATATCAAATGATATTTTTGCCCTTCAATATAAAATATTTATTTATATATGTGTTACACTATAGGATTAAGATCCTGCAAAACAGGGCATCAGTTCCCACATTAGCTACAAACTCAAATAAGCTTGTACAAAATCGACCTTTATTCTAACCGAAATTCAGAGATCGTACTAGATTGGTTCTGGAATTTATCATATAAAGTCGGGGTTTTGAAGATCTCTAATAATAAGATCCATGGTGTAAGACACAAAAAAATTAGATAAAATGAAGATAAATGAGTCATGATATATATATATATATATATATATATATATATAAGCTTATAACAAAGCTACAAAACAAGTTAAGTTTGGTTAATTTTGTTTTGGGAAAGAATTGTGAAATTTTGGAACTTCTGTAATTTTCAGCAGATGCAACTCTAGCATCTGGAAGGGGAACGCCACCAGCATAGAGGCCGCATAGGCTATGAACAATACCAGATTTCTGAATGCTGCAAGTGAATGCCACCGGTGTTTGGGATGGAAAGACCAGCGTTTGATGTTCTGAACGATGCAAAGGATTTTTGTTGCACATCGAACGCCGCCTCCTGGGGATCATACGCCGCCGGTGTAGGAATTTAATTTGCCGACATAGGTGCAAATTCTATAAATAGACGCTCTCATCCAATGGTTTTTTTTTTCTTACATAAGTTATTTCATCCCTTTTCCTTTGTTTTGAGAGTGCGCTGGTTCTGTTCTTGGTCTTTTAGTGTGGAATCTTCATCTTAAGGCAAATTTGATCAAAGGTGAGTGATCCTAATCCATCTATAACCTGTTTTCTCGGATTTATGCATGATCTCTTAGGGTTTTATGGATATTCTTGAAGGAAAACGTGGGAAAGCTTTAGATCTCGAGTTTAATCTGATCTTGTTAAATGAGGAGTGGGTTTTGTGGTCTGATCAAGTAAGTATAATGTTCTCCTACGTGTTCCATACGAATTTCATGCATGTTCCTTAGGTTTTGGTTAGTTTTTGCATGAAGGTCCTTATGAGGAAACCCTAGCACATGTTGGGATCCGTGATTGGCAAATGCAAGTCGGGATTTAGCGATCCAAATCAGTAAGTTTATCTCCTCTATGATGGATTTGATCAAAATACGAGTTAAACAATCCTTATACATTCTTATTGATATGCAAACTTAAGGTTTTGGTGAAATATTCGGTATTTGTGGAGTTTTGTGTGGTTCATTGTTGTTCTTGAGGATTTTTGTGGAGTTGATCAAAGTAGACGGTGCGGATATCGGAGACTTCTTGTCAGGTTAGGGTTTTTGGAGAATTCATATTTGTTAGGATATATTGATAACGTGTTTATATCTGTTGATGTATGTATATATGTTGTAACATGATATTTAAAGTTTATGGAATTGTTGTTGGTGTTGATATAGGAGTTTTTGGAGTCCGGGTTGTCTTTGTTGTTGTTGATATCGGATTTGGGAATTTGAGTTGTATTCTTGAATTTGAGAAAGGTACGACCAATCCCTGCTTGTTGTTTTTGCTTGTAAAATTAGTATTGCTTGATTGGTTGTAGGGATAGAACTTTATGATAAACTTAATTCTATTCGGCTTAATGATTGTCTGCTTGGTTGTGCTTGGCTTTGACCAATAAAGACCTGGCAAACAGTAATACTAGTGAGGTACCCTGATGATCTCAGTGTGAGGTTATCCTTAGTGGACTCGTGCTTTGATATGATTTTGATAGAATTAGGGGGAAACGGGGATGTTTGGAAAGTACCTGCTTATCCATATATGTATATAATTACCTTATTTTCAAAGAGTTGGTTGTTTTTAAAGAGGAGTCTGAGTTACTTCGTGTTCAGGACTATAGTATACATAGTTCTGAACTATATTGATTTGCTGACTATAAAAAGATAACAAACTGATTGCTTGCATTAGACTAAGTGCATTTGATATATATATATATACCTGTTGCGTGTGCATTTGCATTTGCTTTTAAGAATTGGAATTATTGTACTGGGCTTTGTAGCTCACTTTTTAAAATTTTATGTACAGGTGATGAAGACATTGTATATGATCTTTCAGGTTATGATATAATCTTTGATAAGAGGGATGGCGATAGTAGACTTGACTATCCAGCTGAGAGTTAGACTTGTTGATTACAGGTTCATGGAAGAAAAGAAGTGTCTAGATACGTTGAAGACTTGATTTTGCTATTTTTTGCTTATTATTATGTTTTATGAATAGTTATTGGATCCTTTGTCGTTAGAAGACTAAGTTGTAAATAAAGGATTTCTCTTGCAGACAGTTTCAATTTTTATATTGGATTGTTGGCTTGTGGTTATGTCAATTAGGATGTTTGTGTGTTAAATAGGAATGTTATGAAGTACATTGGTGTTTGCAGGTTATACAAGTTATGTTGAGTATCCTATGAAATACTCTATATGTGCGTTTACAGGAGATAAAGTATATTTGTGGATATTAGAGCCTTAGCATATCCTATGCAAGAGAAGACATGTGGTAGGTTGTAATGCCTTATTTTAGGGCGTTACAGCTTAATTAGTATCAAAGCAATGGGTTTTCAATCAACTAGATCTAAGTTTTGACTCCTTAGGACGGTGAGAACAAGAGGGTTAAGTATGCCTCTTATCTATTGACTAGAAGAGCCAATAACTAGTAGATGGGCAGTAGAAGACACATGCCAGGAGTGGTGACATGGTAGGATTTTCAACAGGCTTTCTTCAAAAAGTTCTTTCCAGATAGGGTGAAACAGAGAATGCTCCACGAGTGTTATATTCTACAGCAAGGGAAATTGTCAGTAGAGGAATAAGAGGCTGAACTGCATAGTTTGATAAGGTTTCTACCTGATGCGTTGAAGGAGAGTGAGGAAGCCAAAGTTAGGAACTAGATTGGAGCCTGAGATCCAGTATTGGGTCAATTTGATGGATTTGAGCAACTATTCAGCAGTTGTGAATAAGGCTAATAGTGGAACAGGGCCTGAATAGGATTAAGAGCAGAGAGCCTTAGAGAAATCAGATTTTCTTGGGCAAGAGACCAGCAGCTAGTGTTCTGGCACAGGACAAAGACAAAAGGCCTGTTACTCAGACTTTCAGATCAGTGGTGCAGAGTTTTGACAAGATGTGCCCTAGATGCCTTGGGCCACATGACTTGAAGGATTGTAAGTGGGTGGAAAATACTTGCTTTTCTTGTGGGAAGCTTGAACACAAGAGCAGTGTTTGTACAGATAGGGTCCTTCCATAGGTTTTCTGCTTTAAGTGTGGATAGAGAGGACATCGAGTAGTGGATTGCAAAGGAGGGCAGTTTGGTAGAGTTTATTCTAGCCAGAACAACGAGCACCAGCAAAGGTATACGCTCTTCAGCGTAGTGAGACATCCAGTGTGGACACTATTGCAAGTATGTTTCCTATACTCCAGCATAGTACATTTGTATTGTTCGATACTGGTGCTAGCTATTTTTTGTGTTTCTGAATCGTTTGTGGATGTATGTGGTTTATCTGTTGAGCACATGTCTGATTATGTATCTGTTAGTACACCTTTGGGATGTGGATCCATGTTGGATAGGGGATGTAGGGTTGTGGATATTGAGATAAAAGGTAGGCATCTACTTGCGGATTTGATTGTATTAAACATGATGGATTTTGACGTGATTTTGGGAGTTGATTGATTGGTTAAGTACCATGTGGTGATAGATTGCCACAATCTAATTGTGGAGTTCAGTTTACCTGATGGAGACCAGTTTGCTTATAAGATAGTAATGCAACGACCTCCAGTTCTACCTACCTATGAACTGTAGGGGAGATCGGTTTTGGCTTCTATGGTGAAAGGGGATAAGTGGGAATTAGTTTTGTCTGATATACCTGTAGTATGTGAATTTCCATAAGTTTTTCCAGAGGATTTGCCTAGATTACTGCCTATGAGAGAAGTAGAGTTTGGAATTGATTTGATACCCAATACTACATCGACATCAAGGACTCCTTATACAATGGCCCCTATAGAACTGGCAGAACTTAAAATGCAGTTAGATGATCTGTTGAAGAACAAATTCATTAGACCCAGTGTTTTACCCTGAAGAGCTCCAGTTCTGTTTGTTAAGAAGAAAGATTGAAGCATGAGATTATGTATTGACTATAAGGAGTTAAATCAGGTGACAGTGAAGAATAAGTATCCATTGCCAAGAATTTATGATCTGTTTGATCAGTTAGCAGGAGCTTCAGTGTTCTCAAAGATAGACTTGAGATCTGGATATCACCAGTTGAGAGTGAAAGTCGAAGATATGCAGAAGACTGCTTTCAGGACAAGGTATGGACATTACGAGTTCGTGGTCATGCCTTTTGGACTCACCAACGCACCAGTAGTGTTTATGGACTTGATGAATCAGGTTTTCAGTGAGTATCTTAATTTGTTTGTTATGGTATTCATTGATGATGTACTAGTGTACTCAAGGAATAAAGAGGAGCATGAAGAACATTTGAGGTTGGTTCTAAACCGATTGAAGGAGGAGAAGCTGTATGCTAAGTTCTCCAAATGTGAATTCTGGTTGGAACAAGTATCTTTCTTAGGGCATGTGGTAAATGGTAGTGGGATATCGGTTGATCCTGAGAAAGTCAAAGTAGTGGTTGAATAGCCAAGACCCAAGACTGTGTTAGAGATCAGAAGCTTTCTAGGAATGGCAGGATACTACAAGCGATTATGGAAGATTTTTCTAAGATTGCCAGTCCGTTGACCAGGTTGACACAGAAGGGAGTAAAGTATGAGTGGAGTGACAAGTGTGAAACCAGTTTCTAGTTGTTGAAAGACAAGTTAATATCAACTTCAGTGCCAGCCTTACCTATGAGTGGTGAAAAGTATGCAATATACAACGATGCCTCTATTCAGGGATTAGGATGTGTGCTGATGCAAGGGGGCAGGGTAATTGCATACACTTCCAAACAATTGAAGCCCTATGAGAGGAATTATCCTACTCATTGTCTGGAACTAGCAGCAGTTGTACATGTGTTGAAACTATGGAGATACCACCTATATGGGGAAAGGTGTAAATTATATACTGACCACAAAAGTTTAAAGTATATATTTACACAAAGAGAGTTAAATATGAGACAGCAAAGACTATTAGAGCTAATAAAAGACTACGACATTGATATCCAGTATCATCTAGGGAAGACAAATGTTGTGGCTGATGCTTTGAGTAAAAGGAGAGTAGAATCTTGCAGCCTTGATTATTACAAAACGACGTTTGCTTGATGATATGCGGAAGTTTGAGTTAGAGATAGTCACGAGACAAGTAGGTGAACTTTTGGCTAACATGAGAATTCAGCCTATTCTTTTGGATAGAATCAAATCAGCTTAGGCAGATGATCAGAGTATTTTGGATATAAAGAGAAGAATGGATATGGGCCGAGCGCCAGAGTTTTTTTAGATGATGACGGTTTTGTTAGATACAAAGGGAGATTGTGTATGCCAGTTCAAGGAGACCTTAAGAAGGAATTGTTAAAGGAGGCACATTATTCCAGTTACTCCATTCATCTTGGAGGAAACAGGATGTATTAGGAATTGAAGAAGTTGTATTGGTGGAATAACATGAAGCAAGAGATAGCGGAATATGTATCAAAGTGTCACATGTGTCAGATGATAAGCATTGAGCATAGAAGACCGGCAGGTGAGTTAAAACCATTGCCTATACCACAGTGGAAGTGGGAACATATTACGATGGACTTTGTTTCCACTTTACCTAAGACAAGAGATAAGTTTG
Source organism: Combretum micranthum (assembly GCA_024138025.1). Taxonomy (NCBI): domain Eukaryota; kingdom Viridiplantae; phylum Streptophyta; class Magnoliopsida; order Myrtales; family Combretaceae; genus Combretum; species Combretum micranthum. The sequence continues at coordinate 695,827 of JAMXBD010000149.1, read as the reverse complement.
ATTCAATTTTGGTCATTATGGATTGTCTTACAAAAGTAGCTCACTTTATACCTATTAAGACTGGGTATAAGTTAGAGTGTTTGGCATAGTTGTATATTAAGGAGATTGTGAGACTACATGGAGTGCCGGTAACCATTGTATCAGATAGGGATACCAGATTTTTGAGGATATTATGGAAAATTCTACATCAAGCTTTGGGTACAATCTGAAAGGACCATCCAGCCATTAGAAGACATGTTGAGGGCATGCGTGTTAGATTTTAAAGGAAGTTGGGACGAGCATTTGCCATTAGTGGAATTTGCTTAGAACAACAGTTATCAAGCGTCGATTGACATGCCTCCGTATGAAGCGCTTTATGGCAAGAAATTTAGATCACCTATTCATTAGGATGAAGTGGGGTTAAGACAGTTATTGGGACCAGAATTGGTCCAGGATGTAGTTGACAAGGTCAGTTTGATTAGACAAAGACTACAAGCTGTTCAGAGTCGACAAAAGAGCTACGCAGATAAACGAAGAATACCCTTGGAGTTTCAATTGGGTGAGCATGTTTTGCTGAAAATATCACCAACAAAGCGAACTGTCCGATTTGAACTGAGAGGGAAGTTGAATCCTTGATATGTGGGACCATATGAGATCCTAGAGAGAATAGGTGACGTGGCTTACAGATTGGCTTTACCACCTGATGTGGAGGGGGTGCATAACGTGTTCCACGTATCCACTGCTCAGGAAGTATGTCAGAGACCCGGATGAGATAGTAGCTTTGGAACCGCTTGAAGTACAGCCGAATCTTACGATAGTTGAAAAGCCAATAAAGATTGTAGATATTAAAGAGAAGACTTTGAGAAGCAAAGTAATCGGATATGTGAGAGTACAATGGACTAATCAGACAGAGCGCGAAGCAACCTAGGGGCTAGAGGAGGATATGAGAGCCAGATATCCTGAGCTTTTCCTACAATCCATGAAAACTTTTGAGGACGAAAATTCTTTTAAGGAGGGAAGAGATGTAACACACAGAAAAATAAGATAAAATGAAGATAAATGGGTTATGATATTATATATATATATATATAAGCTTATATCAAAGCCACAAAAAAAAGTTAAGTTTTGGTTAATTTTTTTTTGGGAAAGAATTATGAAATTTTGGAACTTCTGCAATTTTCTGTAGATGCAACTCTGGAATCTGGAAGGGGAACGTCACCAGCATAGAGGCCGCATAGGCTATGAACAATACCAGATTTCTGAATGCTGCAAGTGAATGCCACCGGTGTTTGGGATGGAAAGACCGGCTTTTGATGTTCTGAACGATGCGAAGGATTTTTGTTGCACATCGAACGCCGCCTCCTGGGGATCATACGCTGCCGGTGTAGGAATTTAATTTGCCGGCATAGGTGCAAATTCTATAAATAGACACTCTCATCCAACGGTTTTTTTTTTCTTACATAAGTTATTTCATCCTTTTTCCTTTGTTTTAAGAGTGCGCTGGTTCTGTTCTTGGTCTTTTAGTGTGGAATCTTCATCTTAAGGCAAATTTGATCAAAGGTGAGTGATCCTAATCCATCTACAACCTGTTTTCTCGAATTTATGCATGATCTCTTAGGGTTTTATGGATATTCTTGAAGGAAAACGTGGGAAAGCTTTAGATCTCGGGTTTAATCTGATCTTGTTAAATGAGGAGTGGGTTTTGTGGTCTGATCAAGTAAGTATAATGTTCTCCTAAGTGTTCCATACGAATTTTATGCATGTTCCTTAGGTTTTGGTTGGTTTTTGCATGAAGGTCCTTGTGAGGAAACCCTAGCACATGTTGGGATCCGTGATTGGCAAATGCAAGTCGGGATTTAGCGATCCAAATCAGTGAGTTTATCTCCTCTATGATGGATTTGAACAAAATACGAGTTAAACAATCCTTATACATTCTTATTGATATGCAAACTTAGGGTTTTGGTGAAATATTCGGTATTTGTGGAGTTTTGTGCAGTTCATTATTGTTCTTGTGGATTTTTGTGGAGTTGATCAGAGTAGACGGTGCGGATATCGGAGACTTCTTGTCAGGTTAGGGTTTTGGAGAATTCATATTTGTGAGGATATATTGATAATGTGTTTATATCTGTTGATGTATGTATATATGTTGTAACATGATATTTAAAGTTTATGGAATTGTTGTTGGTGTTGATATAGGAGTTTTTGGAGTCCGGGTTGTCTTTGTTGTTGTTGATATCGGATTTGGGAATTTGAGTTGTATTCTTGAATTGAGAAAGGTACGACCAATCCCTGCTTGTTGTTTTTGCTTGTAAAATTAGTATTGCTTGATTGGTTGTAGGGATAGAACTTTATGATAAACTTAATTCTATTCGGCTTAATAATTGTCTGCTTGGTTGTGCTTGGCTTTGACCAATAAAGACCTGGCAAACAGTAATACTAGTGAGGTACCCTGATGATCTCAGTGTGAGGTTATCCCTAGTGGACTCGTGCTTTGATATGATTTTGATAGAATTAGGGGGAAACGGGGATGTTTGGAAAGCACCTGCTTATCCATATATGTACATAATTACCTTATTTTCAAAGAGTTAGTTGTTTTTAAAGAGGAGTCCGAGTTACTTCGAGTTCGGGACTAGAGTATACATAATTCAGAATTATGTTTATTTGCTGACTATAAAAAGATAACAAACTGATTGTTTGCATTAGACTAAGTGCATTTGATATACCTATATACCTGTTTCCTATGCATTTGCATTAGCTTTTAAGGATTGGAGTTATCGTACTGGGCTTCATAGCTTACTTTTTAAAATTTCATGTACAGGTGATGAAGACATTATATATGATCTTTTGGGTTATGATATGATCTTTGATTAGGGGGATGGCGATAGTAGACCTAACTATCCAGCTAAGAGTTAGACATGTTGATTACATGTTCATGGAAGAAAAGAAGTGTCTAGAGACATTGAAGACTTGATTTTGCTGTATTTTGCTTATTATTATATTTTATGAACAGTTATTGGATCCTTCATCGTTGGAAGACTAAGTTGTAAATGAAGGATTTCTCTTGTAGACAGTTTCAATTTTTATGTTGTATTATTGGCTTGTGGTTATGCCAATTAAGATGTTTGTATGTTAAACAAGAATGTTATGAAGTATATTTGTATTTGCAGGTTATACAGGTTGTGTTGAATATCTCATGAGATATCCTATGTGTACGTTTACAGGTAATATTTGTATATTTGTGGATATTAAAGTCTTAGCATATCCTATTCAAGAGAGGATACGTGACGGATTGTAATGTCTTATTTTAGGACATTACACATGGTATGGTACAAGAGAAACATTTTCCCAAAATTATTTTATGGCTGTTGATTTAAGCTCCAATAACTTTGAAGGTCAGTTGCCATATTTCAACCCACTAACTTTTCATGTAGATCTTTCAGAAAATAGCTTTGTAGGAACCTTATCATCTTTATGCAATTTCAGTGACCTCGAAGTGTTGGATCTATCTGACAATAATTTATCAGGAGAGCTTCCTCCATGTTGGAAAGAGAAAAATTATATCAATCTATTCCAGCTTAGCTTGTCAAACAATAATCTGACAGGACATATTCACAGCTCACTTTGCTCACCTGCTGACCCAAGGCTTGTAAGCTTGCAACTATGTAATAATAGCTTTGCTGGAGAGCTGCCTACTTCATTGAGTTACCATACTAAATTGATGGTATTAGATGTTGCATCAAACATGATTTCTGGAAGCATCCCAGAATGGATTGGCAACACCCTCTGGGAATTGCATATTCTCATCCTTCGATCAAACAAATTCAGTGGATCCATTCCACCAAATCTATGCTTACTTCAGCAAGTTCAAGTTATGGACCTCTCTCATAATAATTTAAGAGGATGTTTAGTCAATTGCCTGCACAATTCAACTGCTCTGATGAGCAAGGGACTTTCAATATCTTTTCCTGTCTTCGGACCATCCATTGGTTTTTCGCTCTTTTATCCTGCCAATGCTAGCAATGCTAACTTTCTTTCGAGTCGCAAGGTTATGATTTCATGTTTGTTGAAATAATATTATGGAAAGGAAGGGAATACAAGTATACTAGTAACTTGGAGAGCATGGTGATGGCAGAATTCTCCAGCAACGAATTGAAAGGAGAGATACCCGAAGAGTTTGGCAGCCTTATTTTATTGGTACTGTTGAATCTCTCCAACAACAACTTAACTGGAAGCATACCTCGTAGGATTGGTGAGATGCGGAAGCTTGAAGTTCTTGATTTGTCGTTAAACCATCTATCAGGAGAAATTCCACAAAGCATTCCCGACTTGAGTTTTCTCAACCATCTGAACCTGTCAAAAAACAACCTATCAGGCCGAATCCCCATGGGCACTCATATCCAGACTCAGAATGCATCTTCATTTACGGGCAATCCACAGCTATGCGGTGATCCTCTTCCTAAAATGTGCCCTCAAGAAGAAGTAAAAGCACCACCTCTAATCAACATTGTTAGTCACAAAGATGAGGAGGATGGATCCTTCATCAGCATGGCTATTGGCTTTGTTGTTGGATTCTGGGAAGTGTTAGGGTCTCTACTTTTTTGCAACTTTTGTCTTCTGAATAAGCTAGCATATTGGGTGTATATGAGAAGTGCATTAATCATCGCCAGAATTTTAAAGAGGTAAAAACATTTTATTATGCTTAAATCGCAGTAATAATTTGCTGGTAGAAATAATAATAATATTTTTTTTTATATGCATGATGAAAAAGGTGAAAAAATATCCCCATAGGTCACTTGTCACTGAAATAGTATATAGTTTTTATAATATTATGCACCTGAAAAAATTTTACTTTAATTATAAGCCATTAATTATTCCAGGTTGTTAAATAAATCTTTACTCCTCCAAAGGAGGCTCTGGCTTTAGGGTGTTTTTGGATACAAGTGAATTTAAGAAGTATAATAGAACACATAAAAATTTTATAAATTGGGACTACCTTTTTCCAAATAAAGTAGAAATATATTTAACTATAGTATATTGAAATGGTTTCCAATTCACAATAAAAGTAGAAGATGTATGTGTGAAAATCAAAAGTTGCATGTAAAATTGGCTGTTGCCGTTGAAAATAATAATAAATTCAATAATTATTTTTACACCCCTAACTGGATCACCTCATTCCACTATTGTCAAACATGAAAGTTTTACTTCTTTTAGTATATCACATGATGGAAAAGTTCCAATATGTTTATACTTTTTTCTTTTGTCATTTCATTGATATATCAACAAGTTTTCTCTGTTAATGTCATTTTTCCCCCCTTTTCCTTTCAATTCAGGTAGCAAATCCTTTTGTTCCCTGTACTGCATCAACGGATGAGGGTCTTCCACCATTCTATTTAATTGGGTTTCATGCATCGGCCACTTCTATGTTGGTACTATTAGCTTCCAAAATAAATAAGATTGTTGTCTAGCGTGGTTTTTTATATCAGTAATTATGTCTTGTCGGGCAGTCTATGCCATTGATGTGCTTGAAAGCTTGAAAAATTGTTCAATAATTGTACTTAATGATATATGTTACTTCAGTTATGATGTATTATCTTCTGATATTAAAATTTAGGGATTTCCAAATAGGGGAGGGTGAACTGCCTTTGAAAAGAGATTTCCAAATAGTGGAGGGTGAGCTGACTTCGAGTTTTGTTCGGGTTCAACCAAGCTTAATATTTTAAGCTTGAGCTCAGTTCAAAATAAAATTATATATTTTTTAGTTTGATTCGATTAAACTCGTTTAGAATTGATTATTAAAAATTATATTTTAAATTTTAATTAAAATAATATTAATACATAAACTCGATTCGAATTCATTTAACATTTATGCTCAATAAAACTCGATTAAGCTCGTAAACTGATCGAACTAAATATATAAAGTTCAAGTTCAGCTCGATAAATTATTCGAATAGTTCGAATTCGAGTTTGATTCAACTACTTTGAAATCAAACTCAAATAATCATCAAGCCAATTTTCGAATAGTTTGTGAACCAGCTTGATTCATTTGCACCCCTATCTGTACCTATCACTTAAGACACATAGAAAAACCACTAAACTATAAGGAAATTCGCGACTGTTTTTATGTTTTAATTGGCAATAATGGACGGCAACATTTATTGGTTTTGGAGTTGGGAGGGAGCGCCACGCAATATGGATTTGGTTGGTTAATAAAAAGAAGTCACTCATGCCTCGAAATTGTATGCTAACTCCATCACATACTTCTACTCATAAAATGGATAGGTAAAGTTCAAAAACCATAACTAATATCTGCATTTCATTCACTAATACTTTTTTCTTTCACACACACACACAGAGATATCTCACATGATTCGTTATCTAACTTAATTCATTATAACGTCATCAATAGTCTCATAAATATAAAAGTAAATTGACACCAAATATATCTTTTCAATCTAATTAAAATTTGTACTCCTCACAATCATCATAAATGCTATCAACCATTCTATTAAGAAAGTATAGATTATAACCAAGGTAATCATATATATCAGGTTGCTAAGCATATTGACATCTGATATCATGATACTAAGTATGGGCATCCAAAATATGTCTGTCAAATCCTTTCTCGTAGCAACTCAATCGAGGTAGATCACGATTTGATCAATCCTGCTCTAAGTTAAGCAAGCCTACTGTTGCTTTTCTCCCACGCCGTCCACACTTTTTGGGCCATTCTTGCTTAATCCCTAGCTTTATGAAGTCAGATTTCCAACTCTAAAATCCTTTATTACTAGTTCTTAAACTGAAATCCTTTAATTGAAAATTATCTCCAATTAATTGATTTATGGCTTTCACTTTGTATAATTCCACATAATTTACCAATTTAGCTCAAGTCTCCAAATTCTCTTTTACAACATTAGGATTTAAACACCAATTAATAACCATTGGTACATTCCTAACTTCTATGGTTCTATTTCTCAAATTGTAAAAGCATAAACAAGATTTTTTTCCCCCCTTAATACGAATAGTCTATATGGGCTTTTAATCATGTGCCTCACAATGAGTATGTTAGAACCTTAAAACACCATTAACAATCTCTTTTCAAAGTCAGTTCACCGTCCACTATATACCATTCCGTCAAAAACATATGAAGCGATTAAACCTAATTGTCACCAAGATTTCTACTAAAAATATGTATTTTTCTTATTCTTTTTTTATTTTATTTTATTTTATTATTTTTTTTTTTTACAATTGCTACATGCCAAAATTTTCTCTTAATCATAACCTTAATTTCTTAAATTAATACCCCATTCATTAGAAATCGCATCATAACCTAAACGGGAGAAAAAAAAAAGAAAAGAAAGGGAATGGTTACCCTTAAAGGAAAGAACTAGATTTTTTTTTTTTTTTTTATGTAGAATGAATTAGAAATGTTGTGAAGAGAGAGAGAGAGAGAGAGAGAGAGAGAGAGAGAGAGAGAGAGAGAGAGGGAGTTTATTATCAATGACAAACTTATGGGAGGGAGCAAAACTTTTCTCTTTAAAGACTTTAATGTTTTTGGTGAATAACTTCTAAAATTTGTATTGTAATAACAAGACAAACTTTTTCTCTTTAAACATTTCTCTGATATATTTGATCTTAACAATTCAACTTGAACAATTGAAAAATTTCTATTGTAATAACAAGATCTTCAACTATGATAAAATCGTGTATTTCAAGTATTGTATTAAAGGGCGTCATTTGAGTTAAGAAAATAACTTCTCAAATTTTGTATGTTTTGGCGAAGTCGCACGCTCCTATCGAGTTGAATCAAATAAGAGTACGACCGAAATTACGACAAACTTATAGAAGAAGGACGGCTTCGTTGAGAGATATTTAAATTATCCTATGATAATTAAACATAAGAATACAATAACCAAAGAAGTGTTGGTTATATAGGCACTGTCCTATTTTGCGTGTTACATGAAATTAATATGACTTCATCTCAAAGATTTTTAGGTGCATTAGAATTTACAAGCATATAATTCATTATTTCTTTTAAGATCCTTTTTTTTTTCAGCTACTTCATTTGATTCTGGGAAATAAAGTGGAGTTATTTCATGAATTATTTCTTCATTTTCACAAAATTCATTAAGTAGAACGTACTCACCACCTCTATCTTATCAACTCTTGTAATTTTTTTAATTTAATTGATTATCTACCTTACCTTTGTATATTAAAAACATGTCAAAAGCTTCATCATTATTTCAAGCGAATAAATTTTAGTATATTTAGAAAATTCATCTATAAATGTTACACATTATATTTTACCTTCTCTAGTCATGGTTTACTTCAAATCACCTATATTAGTGTAAATTAAATTTAATGACTCACATTCTCTAAAAATATATGCACTGATTTCTTAGTTTGTTTAGATTCAGCATAAACTACACATTAACACATACTTGAATAATTGATATTAGAAATTAATCCAACATACTACATTTTCTTAATATATGGAAAATTAAATATCCTAACCTACCATGTCATATATCACAAGAGCCAATCAAGTAAGTAGAAGAACTTGCATTTTCATTAATAACTTTAGAAACACTTCCCAACAAAAACATTATTTTTTGTCATTACAACCTTATCATACTCAAATAATACTTTCACTCCCACTTTTCCCAACAATGCTATAGAAATCAAATTAGTTCGAATGTTGGAAACATGCAGCACCTTATTTAAAGCTAATGTTTTGCCAAATGTGAGCTTCAAAAGAACATTTCTTTTCCTAAGAACTTGGATAGTTCGAGAATCACCAAGATGAGCAGATTATTCTCCTTTCCAAACTTTGTGTAGGTTACGAATGCATCTTTATTTGCACAAATGTGTGACTAGTAGCACTGAAGTCTATGACATATTCTTTCACATTGGTCACTATGTTCACAGAAATGATCACAACAATAATATCATATGCTTGAACCAAATTTGCTTTTAGTTTAGCAGGATTGTCATTTCTTCCCATCATCTTCTTGCATTGAGGTGCATGATGGCCAGGTTTGCTACATAAGAAACAATTGCCTCTCTTCTTAAAAGTGGGATTATTAACTTTAGCCTTATAATCAAATTTCTTTTTGTACCTTTTGTATAGCTTGTGCACCTTATGATCGACCAAATTTTCCTTACTTGCAATCTCCTTTCCTTTGGCAACTTGGGATTCCTTTTGGTTGGTGTCCTCGATGATGATGTGAGTGATCGGGTCAGCAAGTGAAAGTTGTTTGTACTTGTGCTTAAGTTTCTATTTGTAGTCACTCCATGATTGAGGCAATTGTTCTATCAACAAGCAATCATGAACTCCTCCTATAGATTAATGTTTTCAAACTTGAGTTCTTCTATTAGCTTATGATACTAATTGATCTGCACTTTAATATCTTTTTCCTCGACCATCTCCTATTTGTAGTATTTTCCAATAACAAATTTTTGTTTCCCAACATCTTCAGCAGTGTACTTAGTGATCATGGAATCCAAATCTCATTTGCTTCCTTATAAGAATAATAGACATAAAATGACTTATTAGACAGGGTACTTTTGGTAGTGTACCATCATACCTTATTTGCATGAGTCCAAAGCTCCATTTGTTTAGAGTATGAATATGTAGGTTTAGTATTGGTTAGAGCATATGCAACACCATGCATATCTAAAACTGAGAAGATATACTCCTATCATCTCTTAAAATTGTCTCCATCAAAGATTCTATTTTTGATATGTTCGAAAATGGCTTAGCATAAGGAACCGCAAGTAATATAGGAATAGCACCATTTGAAGCAGCCTTATGAATGGCAACAATAGCAACATTGATTGTCGAAGGCACAACAACAGACAGATCATAGACCATAATTATCCTTCGCATTGTTGGTTGTATAGGCATGTGAAAAATGCTTAAGGCATGCTAGGCACTATCTTTAAAAATAATTCACCCTCCACAGTAAGTAGATAAAAGAAAATGGGTGTTTCCCCTAGGATTTAATAAGCCTTTGAGTAATAACTAGACAACAGGAACAATAAAAAACAAAAGAGGAAAACCTAGCAAATTGGAACATGAAACGAAGAAGAAGAATGCAATAGTAAAAAAGACATTACCTTTTTTTACGATAGTAAATACGGATAATCATATTTAGAGAGATATCTGCAATGGATAGATAAAAATACCTTTAACAATTAAATTATACAATGGCTAGATAAGATATTTGAAATGGCCAAAATATAGGTGCAAAATCAAATATTGTGGTAACTAATATATATATATATATATTGGCCCCTGAAAAAAAAATTTTACGATGGCTTCAACTCCGGTCATTACCATATGAGACCATAACTACCTTCCACTATATTTTACGATGAAAATCACTAAGGTGGCACCGTATCCAAATTTGGATAGGGTAAGTGACCTACCAGCAGCATCCTAACGTTGATAAAAACTAATCCTTTGACCCCAGATACTAGAAAGACACATTGCTTACAGCAAGAATCAATCCCATGATCATTAAGGGTCATGGGCCGAAGCCTTATCAACTAAGCTAATATCTGCTAGTTGGTAACTAATATTTGAACTAGTCAAAATGAAGTAGAAGAACACATATTTCGAATGAGAAAATTCACGAAAGCTCATACCTTTCCTTGAACTCTTTATAAGTACATGTGAAGGAGTAAGCTGATAAAAAAGGACTAGAACTTACCCCAAAGGACATGGTACTTTCTTCTTTTAAAATACAACTACAACATACAATTTGAATCAAATAAGAGATACGACCATAAATATGACGACAAACTTATAAAAGAAGGAAATCTTCATTGAAAGGTATTTAAATTATCCCATGATAATTAAACATAAGAATACAATGACCAAGAGCATCTAGAAGATAACAAGATCTCATTAATATGTCTTTTTCGACCGTTAAAAAGAAACTTTATTTACTAACCATGATCAATGTGGTTACAAGAGTTTACAGCCAAAAATAGAGTATCTAAACTTGGGAGCTTTAGGAGAGAAGATGGGGTGGATAGCCACCAGTCATAAGGACACATCCTCTTCCTAAAATAAGAAACTACCAAATATGCAACTTGATTTGCATCTCTCTTTACAAACTGGAAAGAAATATCATAATTACAAGACCGTAAAAAAAATTGGGCCTATTCAAAGAAAACAAGAGATTTCCAATGCAAACGGCCCAGTTCACCTTTGAAAACTTGGACAGCCTATAAGTAATCAGAAGCTAAGATAAAAGAGGACCAGCCCATTTTGAAAGATAAAGAAAGCCTAAGAGATATTGCTAATATTTCACAAGCTTCAGCAGGAGGCGTTATCACCAGCTTTGAATCTCCCCCAATAAGATCACCTTTGCTATTACGGGCTACAATAGCTATGGCTGCATTATCATTAGGCCCATTCCAAGAACCATCAACATTAATCTAAATGCCATATGAATATGTCCTTGTCCCTATAGCTGACAAAGCATTGTCTATCACGTGACAACATACACCTATACCCCTTCTTCCTCGATCCACCCCTCTGTCGTACAAATGATCATCTAGTCTAAGATCCAAAGATACAAAGCTAGCAAATGAGTCGTCGCTATCAACATATGCATCTCCAGGCGAAGATTCATAAAAAAAGGTCAAGTAAAGAGACTTTACTCAGCTTCTCTTTCTCTTTAAACCAAGATTTGATTTTTTTCTACTATTCCTCTAAGGGTAGGGTTTCGATGATTATACACACATTCACACCTATCCTTCCATATATACTAGGTAGTATCAATCACCAAGGACTTTAATCACCCCTATTTTCTTTGATCCACCAACTCCTTCCATCATTCCAAAAGGGTAAGAATTTGTTGTTTATCAATTTTAAGATCAAGCATTACAAACTAAACACACTCCACCCATTCACAACATAAAACTACATGTTCAAAAGTTTCAGGTAAGCCACAGAAAAGACATAAATCAAACTTAATCACTTGACGCTTGGCAAGATTCTGAAGCATTAGTATGGAGTTCAAAGCCACTCTCTAAAGGAAATGGTGAATCTTAGGTAAGGATTGTAAAGACCATATCTTTTTCCATTCATAGGAGGGTAGACTTCTAGATGATGAAGGAGTGTTTGAAAAATCACATTTGTTGTCTCACAGGAAGTGGTAAGCAGATTTTGTTGTACAAATCTCATGGCAGTCAAAAGGCCACAGCAAGCAATCATCTCTAGTCGTCGACAAAATAGGTATAGTATAGCCTTGATTGCATTTATTTCTTCATCAACAACAAGTGTCTAATAATATGCAGGTCCCATTCTAGGTTTTTTCATGAGATCAAAAACCATTAGAGTAGGATCAAGCTCATTTTCCTTAGATAAAACTCCACCTTTTAAACCTGCTACCCAATTATCCTTTATGACATTAACAGTAAAACCAGAATTTACCTTCCAAATAGCACCTTTGAAAAGAATATCTTGACCCTCTAGAATATTGCTCCACGCCCATGAGGCATGACTTCCTTTACCAGCGAAAAGAAAATCTTGGTTTGGGAAATAAACTCCTTTCAAAACTTTAGCCTAAAGAGAAACAGAACTAGCCTAAAGACGTCATGCTAGTTTTGTTAAAAGACCAAGATTAAAATCATGCAAGTCTCTAAAACTCATGCCTCTGCCATATTTAGCTCTAGTCATTTTCCTCCATCAGATCCAATGCACCTTATTCTCCTAATTGTTTTGACCCCAATAGAAATTAGCAATGATGGAATTGACTAGATTGCAACATTTTAGGGGAAATTTAAAGATACTCATTAAATGAGTAAGGATTGCATAGGCCACTGCTTTTATCAAAACGTCTTTACCAGCATCATTTAATAACCATAGCTTCTACCCTTGAAGTTTTGGCACTATCTTTTCGCAAACAAAACCCAAGGCTTCATGTTTCGATTTACCCCACATCATAGGTAAACCCAGGTAACAACCAAGGTCCAAAGCACTTGAGATCCTAAGAACCTGACCTACCTTAGTTTGCCAACCCTCGGTTGTATTAGAACTAAAGAACACAGTGGATTTGCCGAAGTTGACCTCTTGACCTGAAGCTTAGTAGTAATCTAAAAGAATTCTGCAAAAATTTTGTAAACTTAGTTTACTGACCTCCAAGAAAAATGAGAGCCATCTGCAAAGAGCAGATGTGTTAGAATAGGACAAGCAGGACGAATTTTAATGCCTTTAATAAAACCTTCCTAAGTAGTAGTAAATATTCCACTAGATAGAACATCAACTACCATGATGAAAAGATAAGGGGATAGGGGATCCCCTTATCTTATGCCCCTTGTTGGCTTAACAGAATCCACAGATTTCCCATTTACAATTACATTGAAAGAAACATTTTTTACACACTCCATAATCCAATTAATCCATTTTGCATCAAAGCCCATTTTTTGCATAATCGCTCTAAAAAAATCCCACTCAACTCTGTCATATGCTTTACTCATGTTCATCTTGATTGCACAAAAATGTTTTTTTTTCCATGTTTTTTGTTTTTCAAGAAATGAAACGATTTTTATGCGATGATGATATTGCCTTAAATCATACATCCTAAAATAAAGGCACTTTGATTTTCTGAGATAAAACCATCAAGAAAAATTTTCAACCTATTCACCAAACTTTGGACATAATTTTATACAAGTTATTGCATAAGCTAATAGGTTTATATTGAGAGACCAGAGAGGTATTATGAGTTTTAGGGATCAAGACAAGGTCACTATGATTAAGATAGGGAGGGAGTTTACCTGTGCTGAAGAAATGTCTAGGTGCTATCACCACGGAATGACCGATAGAGTTCCAATAAGTTTGATAGAGAACTCTTGGAAAACCATATAGACCTGCTACTTTAAGACCTTCTAGTTGGAAAACAGCAACTTTAATCTCTTCTTCTGAAATTCGACCACATATCTCCTTGTTTATATCATCAGAAACCACCTTATCTATTCAATCCAAACAAATATCCTTCTGTTGAGATGGACTAGCTCTAAATAAACGTCGAAAATAATCTGTAAAGAGGGTTCCAATCTCCTTTTCAAATTCCACCAAGACACCATCACCTTTGTCAAGATTCAAAACTTTATTTCAACTTCTTCTATTAATTGTAGATTGGTGGAAGAAGTTAGTATTCTTATCACCATACAGCAGCCAATTAACATGAGATCGTTGGTGCCAAAAAAAATCTCTTCTCTACCCCAAAGTTCATCAATCTCAGCTTGAATCTTTTCTTCCTTTTCCACATCAACACCATCTGTATTGCTGTAGAGATTTTCCAATTGTCTATTTAAAGGTTCAATAAGTTTTCTGTTATTTGGAAATTTTTTCCTGCTCCAATCACTAAGCCTTTAAGAACATTCCTTGAGATTGAACATTATCTCCTATAGATTACAAATAAGACCCCTTTCTTGCTACACATCTTTGATTATGTCACCACACTCTATAGATATTCTCCTTAAGTTCTCAAATCGGAAGCGTTTTTTCCCCTTCACATCTGAAAAATTCAAGTGAATGGTAAGAGGGGCATGATCAGAAGCCAAAATGGGTTCACCGAAGACTTGGTTTCTAGGATATGTCTCCATCCACAATGTTGATACTAGACCCCTATCAAGTCTTTCTTTCACTAAGGCATCCCTATGTCTATTATTTGTCCCTGTAAACATGGAACCCTTGAAACCCAAGTCAATCAAGCCAGCTTCAAAAACCATACTGTTGAAATTCTCCATTTGGCATCTATCCTAAGGCCTTCCTTCTTCCTTTTCTGTGATATCTGAGATCTCATTGAAATCTCCTACACAAAGCCAAGGACCTTTACTGTTTTTGCAATCCTAACTAAACATGACCATAATTAAAGTTTTCCTTTAAAGTTAGTAGGAGCATAACACCAAGTATAGAAACCCACCATAGAGCAAGTTTTTCAACAAACTTCACAATGAGTGAAATGGCTACAACTCTCGATAATGCTAACATTGAGATCATTATTCCACCAAAAAGAAACACTACCACTTAAACCATGAGGATGCACATAGAAAGAACCAGGATAATGAAGCCTATTTCTCACCCTTTCGAATTTAGAGCTTTTATTCGTAGTTTCCATTAAGAAAAGTAAACATGGATCATATTTATAGATTAGGTCATTAAGCTGATGAATTGTCAAGGTTGACCCAAAACCTTGACAATTCCATGATAAGCGTATCATGGCGCTTGTGTGGCTGTTACGAGCCAACCACTACCTCCACCATTATTGAGTGCCACAATAGGAAGATCATACAAGCAACCAACATTGTCAAAATTCACAGAGATATTTTTCTTGCTACTTCGTCTAACAATAGTTTTTCTCACCACTTTTTTCCTTGTTATCTTTTTAACAGTTTGGATCTCAGCAACTTCTTCTTCCTTTTGGTGCATGAGTAATGTCTTTGTCAAGAAAACCCAAACAAAAAGATTCAAACCCACAATAGAGATTCAACTATCACCAAAGACTTTCGATGCCTTTTTGAGGATATTTGCAACACCATTCTTGTTCAAAGATTTATCATAAATAATTTTCCTAATCATTAGGAATTCACTACTAATATTATCTTCTGCATTTTTTTCTAGATCAAGGCTTGCCATGGGGAAACCATCAATCTTATTAGAACTCTTCGACATACCATTGGATCCAATAGTAGGATTCAAGGATCTAGAAACAAAGAAAATGCTCAAAAGATAGGACAAAAAACAAACAAACAAACAAAACAAGGAGAATGAAGATCGATAACAATGGAGATGAAAAACGAAGATGAAAAACAACAACAAAGACACAACTCAAGCAAAAACTAGAGACAACGAAGGAGAAAGGAGAAAGAAAGATGAAAAAAACATGAGAGAGGAACATACTGGAATCTAAGAACTAAAGATTTATAGTATGATGAAGACAAACACAAAAATCACACACAGAGAAAGAACTAGATATGATATCGATGTAATGAAACAGGTAAGGATGATGAAAGAAAAGAAAAAAAAAACGTGATGTAAGGCATGAGAAACGGAAAAAAAAAAACAAACACAAAAAGCGGGGACTACTCTCAGCGAATGAGAGGATTTTCTCTCACTATTGAGTAGGAGGTCTCATTAATATGTCATAGTATAAGATTTGAAGAGACCTAACTATATAAATATCATGGTATCATTGATAAAGTTGTAACATGTATTGGTAATATATATAGGTGTAATACTCAATATAAACAAGTGTAATACTTGTTTTCCCCCTTTTTAAAAAAGAATTATATTGGCAATATAAACAAGTGTAATGCTTGTTTTCCCCTTTTTTAGAACAAAATTACTATCATATAGTTCGTAATATTAATTTTTCATTGTAGAATTTTTATTTCTAAAGATTAATTTTTTTATAATAAGTAAAATCGTATTAAAAATATGTGACTTTCTAAAAAGATGAAACCCTCTTTTCAGGAAAAAAAAATTACAATCATATAGTTTGTAAGATTAATTTTTCGTTGTAGAATTTATATTTCTAAAGGTCAATTTTCTTATAATAAATAAAATTATATTAAAAATATGTAACTTTTTTAAACGATGAAAGCCGTAATTATAAGCTACAATTTGCAACTACTATTATAAAGCAAAATTGCATTGGGAAGATTCCATTTTTAAATTTGCCACAAAAAATCATATTTATAATATGTAATTTTAAAAAATTATTACTATTATTAAATTGCATGTTCGCAATGTATGAGAAATTTATGAGTAAGCAAAAATTGCATGCTACACTGATTTGGTAATTGATATAATATATATCTTAACCTGGTAATTATTTTCTCTAAGTGCTGAAAAAAAAAAGAAAAAAAAAGGAAATAGATTTTTGTTATATATCAATCAATGCAACGTATTCGACATCAAAAGATCCCCATTAAATCAAAAAATTATTAAGCTGATATCAAATTAGCAGTAACTAAATTCGTGATAAACTTTTCTTCTACGTTGTAACGAACTCTTTTCACGCTTAATGAAGCATTATAAAACCGTATGATCATTTCCTATTCCAATAGCCTGCAACTGCAATTTACTGCTTGAATACAAGGATTTTCCACCAGAAACCAAATGAATCATCCGACCCACTGTGGAATCAAACCGGTTTCATTCTTCTGGTTTTATAAAATTTGATATGAGGTGCCACCAAAATGGAAAATCCTTTGGAAAATCAATCCAAAAAGACTGGCGCTGTCAATCGAACTGACCAGGCCTACTGGCCTAACCATCATTAAAGAAGTGAAGAGGACTCATGTGATAAGTGGATGAGAGAAAATTCCTATACCAAAGATTTCAGAGTAAAGAACGGGGGAAGAGGGGAGACTTTTAATATTTGTCGTGGACTCTATCTCGTCAGTTTCGACGTAAGAATAGAGCAGACTTGTGGTGGATAGGCCGTTGCATGCTAATCCATCATGTCAAATTTATGGGTTTTTGGATGTCTTATGAAAATTCTGAAATTTCTACCCTTTTTTTTTTTCTCATTTAAAATATTATACCATCCGTATGAAGCTCATGTTTTTCAAATTGAAAGCTTAAAACACTAACAATATAAAATATAATGAGATTCGATTCAACACATGAAATGATAACTTAGTTTTGTCAAAATAGGTGGTCCAAGGCCAACCATCTTTGTTTTGTTTTTTTTTTTCCCCTCCTAGATTTACATACTGCAGGCCACTCACTCAACTCAACATCTTGATTTAGTCACTCCCTCGGTACTTTTTTCCTTTGTTTCTGCAGACAAAGTACATTTGAAAACTCCAATACATAGTCTTGTTTCAACTTTCTATGGGTTGTTTAGTTCCTCAACTTCTTCTTCTTATTTTTGTAGCATTGGTTTCATCTGCTCCTTGCCAAGTACAAGGTATATTGTTGTCTAATTTTTTCCAGGATTCATAATTTTTCTGGACAATCTTTGAAATGGGTAGTGTTTAGTTTATGAAGATTTGCATGAAAGCAGAAATCTTTGAGCAAAAGATAGTCTCTTTCTATCTCTTAACACTGGTTTCATATACCCCCGTGTCAAAGTTGAAGCAATTGTTGCTTTCTTTGTTGCTTCATTGTTCATATTTATCTGCAAAATGAACCGGGTAGTGAATGAATACTCAATATTTGCCTCCATTTGCATGGATGCTAAAATCTTGAGGCCAGAGAGTCTTATTCATATGTTCTAGTTAATTACACGTTCTAACTAGTTAGAAAATATTAGTTTGTCTAAAAGATATGGCACTAGTTTTTCTCCAGAACTTGGTACTTTCGTACGTTTTGGTTAAATATTAATTATTATTTAGTTAAAGTAGTAGAATCTAATGAATTATGTACGAACTTAGGTTGTAGCATGTTCTAATGTTTAGAAATTTGTCATCGTGCTATGTGCCAAATTATTGTTGATTATATTGTTATGCAGATTTTGTAAGTATAGATTGTGGAGGAAATTCTAGTAATTACAGTGATCCACGAACTGGATTAGAATGGATTTCAGATGCTAGAGTAGTGAGTTATGGAAAATCAGTAGAAGTAGAAAATCCGAACGGAGACTGGATGCCATACCGGTATCGCCGAGACTTTCCCGTTGATGGCAAGTATTGTTATACTCTTAAAACTGAAGTGCATCGAAGATATATTGTGAGGGCTACGTTTTTATATGGCAGCCAGGAAAGTGAAGAGACATACCCTAATTTTCAGCTTTACTTGGATACAACTAAGTGGACAACTGTAAATATATATGATGTTTCTAGGGTGTTTGTAAAGGAGATGATCATCATGGCACCATCTGAGTCAATTGATGCGTGTTTATGCTGTGCAACAACTGGATCTCCTTTTATATCCACTCTGGAGCTCAGGCCTTTAAGTATGGCAATGTATGTCACTACTTTTGAGGATAGTTTCTTTTTAGAAGTGGCAGCAAGAGTAAATTTTGGCGCTCCCTCTAAAGATGCTTTGAGGTAATTAATACAAAAGATGCTTTGAGACAATATGCTTAATGTTATACCACCGATTAGTGATTATACATCATGGAGGTAGAGTTAGAGACAGAGTCCAATTGCCATGTATTTGATCTATATAGCAAAATAGAAAGAACAACTTGATTGATAGAAAGAAACCTGTTTATTAGGTACCCAGATGATCCATATGACAGAATTTGGGAGTCAGATCTTGCAAAAAGGCAGAATTTTCTTGTAGGTGTGGCCCCAGGAACAGAGAGGATTATTACATCAAAGAATGTCTACACAAATGCCAAGGAATATCCACCTGTTAAACTAATGCAGACTGCAGTAGTTGGCACAAATGGACTACTTAGCTATCGGTTGAACCTAGACGATTTTCCTGCTAATGCTCGAGCCTATGCATATTTTGCTGAGATTGAAGATTTAGGTCCCAATGAGACCCGGAAATTCAAGCTAGGGGAACCTTTTGAGACTGATTATAGTAATGCTATTGTCAGTATTTTCGAAAATGCTAATGGAAGTGACTCTCTTTATGAACATAGCTACATGAATATAAGTCTTCAATTCGTTTTGTCATTCACTTTCCGAAAGACTCCAGATTCAACTCGAGGACCGCTCCTTAATGCTATTGAAATTAGCAGATACGTCAAGATTTCATCAAAAACAGATGGAGGAGATAGTGAGTTGATGATCTTGCTGTTCTAACAATACCATCAGCATACATATTGCAGTGACTTGCAACTCCATACTAATGATTTTATTTTCATTTTGAGAATTAACAGTAAAGGCTGTCAATGCTCTCCATGCCTTGTTCAATGAAAGTGCTTTGGCCGATCAAGGTGACCCATGTCTACCAGTGGCTTGGTCTTGGGTGACTTGTAATTCTGCAGCTCCGCCAAGAATTACAAAAATGTAAATTCATCACTTCATATCCTTAGCTATCATCTAATGTCTTTATAGGATTCAGCATAGAGTTACATTCTTCCTTAAAAGTTCAATTTGGTTTTTTAAACTGTAATCAAACTTGAAAGTAAAGTTTGTAGTTTGAGTTGTGGAAGGATTGCTTAAAGTGGTTACTTTATCTAACATAATTGGATACTTAAAAGTTTTTTGCGGATTCAAATTTGCGGGATAAGCTATGAGTGATTTCGGTGGGTAAGTGTTTTTGTAGGTTCATCATCTTGGTATATGCAATGTGACTAGTGTCTAGCGTTTATCATTATAATGATTCTCTGTATGTTTTTGCCGATGAAAGATCTGCCTTATATACATCGCTGGCAGAGTAAACTAACTTATTGGGCAGTGTCTTATCAGGAAAGAATATTAAGGGTGAACTACCATCTGAGCTTAACAACATGGATAACTTGACGGAGTTGTAAGTATTGTTAAGTTTTTTATTTATACTTATCTATTTTACAGTGAAAACATTCATGTTAATTGATCTTAGCTTTTGGTTTCCACTAGGTGGCTTGATGGGAATTTGTTTACTGGTTCACTCCCTGACTTGAGCAATCTTATCAATTTACAGATAATGTATGTTTCTAATAGTTGATAGAATCTATAATGCCTCTTTTTTTCTTTTCTATCTTTTGTTCATTTTTTAATCCCTTCTTGTTTTGCTGAACATGTCTATATACCAGCCCTATTTAGCAGGATTAGGACTTGAAAGTTTGTGTTGTGTTGATCATGTGAAAATAGTAGCAATTTCATGATATTTTCTGTTTGCTGTATATGCAGACATATGGAGAACAATCACCTGAGAGGTTACTTACCATCTTATCTGGATAGTTTGCCAAGCTTGAAAGAACTGTAAGAGCAATATATATTTACGAAGATCTCCATTAATGACTTGTCTTAGATATAATGAATTCTCAAAAAAATAAAATAAAATGACATGCTATAAGAAAGTTGTCATTGTAAGGTGTTGGTGAAGTAATACGATGCTTGTTTGGAACTTTTGAACCAATTTGTATTTACTATGCTATTAAAATGCAAATTTTATGCTTGTTAGGTACATAGAGAACAACTCTTTCACAGGGGAAATACCTCGAAAATTACTGAGTGGCAATGTCAGACTTCGGTGAGTATACTATTTGCTTCATTTCCTTCTTTTTGTTCTAACAAAAGTGGTTATACTTGGTGTACTCCATATCCATTCTGCCCATGGAAGATCGCTTGAGTAAACTCCTCTTAATTTTTGGTAATTATATGAGTAAATTCTTTACGTGTTAACTGATATTTGGTTTGAGAATTCATAAGTTATCTAATCAAACTTAGATAGATGAATTGCTGTGCCTACTTGCTTTAAGATCTTTTCTTTTTCTTTCTATTTTAAAGAGATTTCAAGTGTGAAATTTATTTCCAGTGTTCTGGCTTCTTCTCAGCTTCTTCTGCAAGATGAAGCATACTAGTACGTACAGATGACTATTTATTATAACATGAGACAGATTTCTGTCATGTTGTAAAGTTACTGAATGTTTAGTTCATATATAATATTGTACCAATCTCTTTTACATTGTAGCTATGAGGGAAATCTTGGACTACATATGCAAGCAGACCAAAAGTTGAAATTGCAGTGGATACTTGGAGTTTGTGTTGGTGTAGCTTTAGTATTATTGCTTTTCGGTAGTCTTCTACAGTTGCTTATTCGACGGAGAAAGAAATCTCATTCAAAGAGTGACAACAAAGGTACATGACTAGATTATGTTGTATATTGTTCAAGAATTTTGCATATGCAAAACATTTTGTAGAAAAATCATACAAGCTATTTGTGATAACCAGGCAGTTCTATTCAAATTAGCACCGAACCTTCAACAATCTATCCATCTGTTCATGGAAGGAACTTACGGGGGGGCAGTATTTCTCACTACATTATGCTGTCTGAACTGAAAGAAGCCACTGAAAACTTTTCAAAGAAAATCGGAAAAGGAAGTTTCGGACCAGTTTTTTATGGGAGAATGAAAGATGGAAAAGAGGTAGCAGTAAAGGTCATGGCTGATTCATCTAGTCATGGTGATCAGCAATTTAAAACTGAGGTACTTACTCTAATGTTTATTCAAATCTTTGACTTTAGCTTTGTTTTGATGTTTCTTTGCTTTGAGCTAACTGAATGGCCATTTGGAGTTCGTCAACATTCGTTAGATGGGAAAAACACAGCAATGCGGTGGTTGGCGAGAGTCAAGCACCCAATTGTGCAGCCATCAAAATTTCTGAACAATATAATAGCATGTTTTCGAAGTAATAAAAACTGAATTATTGAAGGCCACTATTTGTGCAAACCTGATAGAACTTCATCATGTCTTTTATCAACTATCTTTTATACAAACCTGATGAGGCCATATAGTCTAGCATATCAGCATTTTTTCAGGGAACATATTAGCATGGATGTCTCAAAACCAGCTTATATTATGTACATCTGTGAACATAGTTCACTTCATGAGGATTCAGAAGATTGGGAAAAAGCCCATCATGGGTATGAGCTATGAAGGGCATGAGTAAATATATAGCAATACAATAATCAAGCCCAGAAAACTAAATGAATTAATTTCCAGATATATTATATGCTGCATCAATTAGGAGTAACAATATTACAATTAAGAAGGAAAGTTAGTACCATTACTTTGTTAATACTTGTAGAATCCTTGTAGATTGCACTTTTATCAAGAATCCATCACAAGAATTTGATTCCTTTGATTGGATACTGTCAAGAGGAGAACCAAAGAATTCTTGTTTATGAGTACATGCACAATGGAACATTACGAGACCATATTCATGGTATGCCCTCAATCATCTGGTTCTTGAATTTCACCTAAAGAAACAATTTTGAGCCTGATATGTGAGTTGTATTTTCTTGCAGATCCTATCAAGCAAAAGCGACTAGACTGGATTTCTCGTCTTAAGATAGCGGAAGATGCAGCGAAAGGTTTTTTTTGGAAAACATATTTGTACCCCTTTAGTGCTTCTTGAATGATGATTAAACATAATTGAGGTGCTGTAGGTCTTGAGTACTTGCATACCGGATGTAAGCCTAGCATCATCCATCGGGATGTAAAAACTAGCAACATTCTTTTAGATGCATACATGAGGGCAAAAGTATCCGATTTTGGACTCTCAAAGCAAACTGAAGAGGATTTAACTTATGTATCAAGCGAAATACGAGGCACTATTGGATACTTAGATCCTGAGTAAGTGACTGACAATACATGGCACAACTTTTTCATTTCTAGGTACTTATGTCTCCTAAGGATTATGTTTTTCCCATTAACAGGTATTATGGGAACCAGCAGTTAACCACAAAAAGTGATGTGTATAGTTTTGGTATTGTTCTCCTAGAACTGATATCTGGAAGAAAACCGGTCTCAGAAGATTATGGTTCAGATTGGAATATGATTCATTGGGTAATATGAAAAAACAAACTTGAAGTCTTACGATTTCAAAAATCAATATGTCAGTTCCTTTGCATTTATCACTGGCTTATATTGCAAATTTAGGAATGAATACTGCTACAAATCACACAAAGAAACATTGCACAGATGTAATGAAGGTGTGAGTTTTTTCGTGACGCCTAAATTGCTGTAGTTCACATAATCACTTGTTCTTAAACGAACTTGGCAACATTGGCTCTTTCTGGAGTTAACTCCTTGTCGTTTATCTAAATATAAAAGATCGTGAGGCTGTGATTATATATACTGTAGTCATTAAAGAACGATAAATATCATGCAACAATTTACTCTTTTTGCAGACACAATCCTTAATTCGAAAAGGTAATGTACTAAGGATGGTAGACCCTGTACTGGCCGGTTCTTCCAAAATCGAGTCTATATGGAGAATTGCAGAAATTGCTATCTTATGTGTGGAGCAAAATGGAGTTTCACGACCAAGGATGCAGGAAGTTATACAGGCTATACAAGATGCTATCAAGATAGAAAAAGAAAGTGAGGGAAGTCGGAAACTGTATCACCTACTCAATCTTCCACGAAGACCTAATTAACAAGCTTTCTTGTAATAGAGAGCTCAAATCTGTCAAAAGAATGCCTTGCCCCATCAGCGAGATGACCTTCACATTAGGAGTGAACTTATGGGGGTTGTATAAACAGAGTAACACGGTATAGGATAATATCTTTCTCCACACGTCACATGTCGATATAACATGTTTGTAAGCTTAAACTCCGTTGCTTGATCCCGTGTAGAAAAATTATCACATGAAAGGATTTTAAGGAAGTTTGGTTTTTGTGATCAATGTAGATGGAACCAGAAATAGCAGAGTGGATTTTGTTGGTTTTGTTTACTTCAATCACAGCTTCAATTACACTCAGGAACTTTTTCTAGTTTTGATTATTGGATTCTGCTCCTGCAAATCATTCAAAGAAACCAATATTTTCGCTAATGATGAGAGGAGCGAAAATTGGAACCCGACAATTCTATGATTCCTCCGAACTTTTGGCAGTAACGTTTCTTGTGTAAAAGTGGTTGAGTTTTCATTCGTTATTTGAGTTGTGTTTTTCATAAAAATAACTGTTATGTTTGTCACGACTTTGGGGAGAATATTCTACCTAAGCGTGTGAATGAACTAGTCCATTTCGCATGAGGAAATTCAAAACAGTTGAGTTGTGAATTTGAGATTGAATTATTGGGTAGTTTATCAAATCAAGTTCGATCGAATAATGATAGGTTAAGTGTTTTTATTTTCAATTTTCGATAATTTAGTATCTCGTTTTTAAATTTTGATAAATTGATGCTTGTACTTTCAAAGTATGTATCACTCACTATTTCTATTAATTAATATTTGACGGATATTTAATTTGATTGTCAAAAATTAAAAATACAAATACTTGATCTTCCATTATCTTATTATTAAAATAAATGTCTGTAAAATATTATTTAACAAGCACACTAAAACTGACATAGTTTAAAAGTGCAAGTATTAATTTGTTAAAATCTAAGCATGAGACTTACCAAAAATTAAAAGTACTATCACTCAACATGCTATTATTCCAAGTTTGACCCTCATAATGCTAACTCATGATTCTAGTCGAGTTTGAGTTAAGTTAAGATATTAATTTCTTTTGTCATTAGAATAAAAAGCATTTAATTAATAAATCAAGTCTAAATGAATTTTATAATAAGTATAAATATTAACTAAGTTTGAGTTAAGTTAAGATATTAATTTTTCTATCATTAGAATAAAAAATATTTAATTAATAAATCAGGTCTAAACAAACTTCATAGGATTTAGTGGGCTTAGGTTTAAAATTTTAATCTTAATCCAACTCAACCTCGATGACTTATGGTTTTGACTTGGCTGTTCTCCTTTGCACCTTAATCCTGGTAGATCAACTTTATATATATAAATAGTATGATTGTTTTTTTTTTTTTTTCAAATCAGAAAAGAAGGGGGTCAAAAGAAAGAGAAACTAGAGCAGAAGTCCAAATTTTGGGAAAAGGAAAAAAATATTATTAAAATAAAAAAAATTACGAAAATACCACTGGGACGAAGTTAATCCCAGAAATAGGCAACACGGTCTCGTCTCTTGAAGAGACGAGGTCGTTAGTGCCTGACCTCGTCTCTTCAAGAGACGAGGCCAAGGAAAAATACGGCCTCGTCTCTTGAAGAGACGAGGTCTGCGCGCTTAAACACCAGCCGCGCGCCTTTTTTCCCCATTTCCCTCAATTTCAAATTCGGACGAACCCTAAATCCCAAATTCTCCCAATCGCCCCGACGGTGAATCTCCACGGCTTGTTAGGTTTTTTTGTGATTGGGCAATCTCAGAGTCCCCAGACGGTGTGTACATTGCAATTTGTGGGTTGGAGGAGCGATACGCGAGAGAAAGCATCAAAATCCGCCGGCGAAATTTGAGGTAAGATTTTCGTGATTTTTTATTTTTTTTGTTAATGAATGTTGTTACATTGTTGAATGGTGATAGTATGTACTGTTATAATCATTTAATTGTGTAATTAGGATGTGGAAGGATTTTATCCGGTTGTTGTATGTTATATAGATAGATACATACGTATACATATATGAAATTATTGGGGAAAAAAATTAATATTGTGATTAGTTGTTGGATAATTATTTTAGGAAGTGCAGGTTGAAAAATAATTAAAAATAACTTGTAATGTCGTCAACGGGTATTGTTGAGCGATTCCAATACGGAAAAATTTTCTAATTATATGGATACATATATATATACATATATATATGTAAATTGGGAAAAAAATTAATATAGTTATTGGTTGTTGGAAAATTATTTTAGGAAATGTAGTTGGGAAAGAAATTAAAAAATAACTTGTTATGTCGTCAAGGGGGTGTATTCGGTACTGTAGTGTTGGTTTATCATGGAAATTTGCGGTGAAAAAAGATAATGTTTGTAGGAAATCAGAGTTTCTTAGGAAAAGAAAATAGAACTTTGGAAATGTTGCATTTGGAATTAGATTAAATATTATGAGGAATGCAATTCCTTTTCCCGTGATTTTGCGAATTTGATGCATTGAAGCTAATTTTGATGAGATGGCAGGATTGTTGAGGAAATGGATAAGGCAAAGTTCATACTGTATGCTCATGGTAATATTGTACAAGAGGATGATGGTTTTTGTTATGATAAGCGGCCGGTTGCTATGGTCAGTATCAGTAGGAATTCAACATATGAGCAGATAGTGGAGATTATTTGCAATAGACTAAAGGTAAATAGGTGTACACATCGGGTGGAGCTATATCATAGGGTAGCTATTGGAGATAGGACGCTACGTTATGATATTATTCCAGTGACCGATGATGATGCGGCGCATGAGATGTTGGTGTACACAGAGGGATCAGTGGCTGTTTATGTGCAGATATTTGAAAATGAATTGTCACAGGTACCAGGGGATAGGGGCATTGATAGAAATATTGGAAGCCAGGGGCTGGTAGACTCAAACTCAACCCCAGCTCAGACAATAGGCAGTGCACAACTGGAAATAGGTAACTTTCAATTTTGTGGCGGTACTTCGATAGGTGGTGATGATATGGCTGTGCAAGACTCATCAGTAAGTGAATCCAGTGACGACTATGATGATGATGAAAACGATAATGTGGAAGTTTTTCCACAACAATATGCTTTGCCTGATGTGCAAAGAAGGGAAAAGCTGGGACCGTTTCATTGCTCCTATTGATGTTGATGCAATAGGGAGCTCAGTGCCAGTTCCGTTTTCAATGCTGAAGTTGGTAGTACTTACGCAGCATACGATGATGAGCAGGAAATGAGTGCTGGGAATTGGAGCTTCAGTGATGAATTTAAGGTTGGGATGCGGTTTGAAACCAAAGATCATCTCATCCGGGCTGTTAAAATGTGGCACGTAACGAACCACTATAACTTCAAGGTGGTGGATTCGGATCCAAGGTCATGGGCAGTGAAATGTACCGATATCCACAACAGAGGTTGTAAGTGGAGACTGAGGCAGTTATAAGAAACACGGTGGCTGGTTTCATATCACTAAATTTGATGGGCCTCATACCTGCTTGGATGAAATCACTGGACAGGATCACTCTCAGTTGGACTCCACCAGCTTGTCTAGGGCCATAATATTGGAGATCCGCAATTCTCCAGATGTGAAGGCGAAGGATCTCCAAACGAATATATTAAAGGAGTTCGGATATAATGTTCACATAAAGAGAATTCGTGAGGCAAAGAGAAAGGCAATTGAGCAGGTGTACGGTAGTTGGGAGTCGTCTTACGTAGAGCTCCCGCATCTACTCAATGCAATTACTGAGGCAAATCCAGGAACGAAGGTCGATTGGCAAACTCAAGATTCAAATAGCCGGCCACGTGTTCTTGGATAAGCTTTTTTGGGCATTCGGTCCTTGTATCGAGGCGTTCCAGTATTGCAGGTATGTATTGTAATAGTGCTTTAGTTTTGTTATACCTGATTGATATTCACTGACTATGTTATATACATTTAATCATTGCAGACCTGTGATCACAGTTGATGGTACCTTCCTGTATGGCAAGTACAAGCACAAATTGCTTATTGCAGTGGCAGTAGATGGGCAAATCATATAGTCCCATTGGCCTACGGGCTTGTGGATGAGGAGAAGGCGGAAACCTGGGGTTGGTTCCTTGCAAAAGTGTTGGAACACGTCATCAAAGACCGATCCAACATTTGCTTGATATCGGACCGCCATGCGGGTATCAAGAGTGCGGTGGAAGGTGACAATGCGGTGTGGCCTACAAGGGGCCTTGGCGCTGGTGTATCCGGCATGTTGCAAGCAATTTCAATTCGAAGGCCAAAAGCAAGGAATGTAAGGAAATAATAAAAAGAGCTGCCTATCAAACACAGAGTCGAAAATTTCATGGATACTTCAATGCAGCACTTCAAAGCAATCCTTTTACAGGACGATATTTTCGTGAGCTACCTCCATGCATGTGGACCTTATCTTACGATGAAGGTGTCAGATTTGGCCTAGGTACAACAAACATGGTTGAGAGTTACAATTCGGTTATAAAAGATGCCCGGTGCTTACCAGTATCGGCATTGGTAAAAAAAACCTTCTACAATTGTAACTCTATATTTAATAAGCACAGGCGTGAAGCCAGCGATGCCATGAGTATAGGTAAGTTGCTCACAGATTATGCTGCACATAAGTTTAAGCGATAGAATAGCATATCCAGCTCGCATAGAGTGACATGTTTCGACTATCAAGAACGCATATATGAGGTTATAACTGCACCACGTCCTACAATGTATGGTCAGAAGGGGGATCATATTCAAAAGGTAGAGTTAAGAGCATGTAGATGTACGTGTAACAAGTGGCAGACATACAGAATTCCATGCTCACATGCAATGGCGGTAATGGGTACAATGCACATGGATTGTCTTGCCTACGTCGGACAGTGGTACAGGTGGGACCACCAGCTAAAAGTGTATGGCGCTCCTTCATTCCTGCAGCTGATAAGGCAAATTGGATTCGTTTGGACTTACCGAAGTGGCACCCTACCGGGACTTATTAGGAAAAGGGGACGGCCTAGGGAGAAACGATTCCAGAATGAGATGGATATTCGAGAGGGCCCTCGAGGTTACGCATGCGATTGTTGTGGGCAGCAAGGCCACAACAGAAGGAGTTGTCCAAACGAGGGATCGATGGGTAGTGTACCAACGGGGCGGTCGAGTCGTGGTGGTAATTCTTTATTTCCATATGTTCTAAACACTGTATTATTGAGTCATGACTGTCGTTATGTTTGTTGTGCTTGTTTATAATCCATATTTGTTGTCAATAACAATATCTCCTTATCGTTTCTTCGCAGATGGATCCCGGACCGATCGATAGTTCATTACTGACGCAGCAGCCTGTACATAGGTCCACTCTGGCCTGGGATGGGCAGGTCAGTTCATTTATCTATTTTATTGATTTCATTTATCTGCTCACCTCTGTTACCGCAGGCCGCCCACTCATCAGTCATTGGGGTGTGACTTTCGACGTCACCCGTGTGTCGACACACCTATTGATTGAGTACCGCGCCTCCTTTGATCGACAGATGCCACATCAGGTATGCGATAGATCAATTTTGATTTCCATTGCCATCTACTCTTAAATTGCTATTGTACGATCATTTTCTTATGCAGTACATCACTTTTGCAACTTCATCAGGTGGTGTGGGACCCATACAGCTCCATCCTGCCCGCCCTGCCACCATACTGCCTGGTAGGCAACGACGTATGGCGTGCCCGGGTGCCATTGGTATGCTTCTACCTTGTCGAGCACTACTATCCGGACAGAGTGCTCAGACAGTTTAGTGGCTTCCAGGAGATACCAGCCCCCCTGCTGATATGAGACCCCTCCATGAGATTGACATGAGGGGACGTTCCGAGTGGAACTGGCAGTCCGAGCACGCTAGATGGATTGCTGAGTGGGATGCTCGGCGTGATTGCATTGTACAGATGCCAGATTTCCCGGCTGGGACATCTGACGATTACTTCCAGTGGTATCATGCCATCACCCGACGCTGGATAGATCGCACTGGAGCTATCATGCGATACATGGTACGGTCGCTGTCTCTGTAAGCTTTATATATACTTGTACTGACTTATAAGCTATTCACTGATATAAATATTTGTTATTACTCGCAGGCTGATTTCATTTCTAGCGTCCCTGACATGCCCCCAGAGCTCACTTCATCCACTGCACGAGATGTCTGTCGTGTAGTGGATGAGTTTATGGGGCTGAACTTCAATGATCCATTACCACCAACTCCACCAGCAGCACAGCACACACAGGGTGACCCACAGCCTCATACCCTACAGAGACGACATCCTCCTAGAGAGATGCGTGGGCGGGACGGGGACGGGGTCGGGGGCGAGCTCGGGCTCCAGGTATACAGATCAGAGATGAGCCTGAGCCGTCCGACCTACCTCCATTCGATGATTTCTGGTCCTTCCCAGGTCATTCATGACGGGGCTGGCCGTCTTCCACTTCTTACGATATGCTGGACACCCCCATGCCAGACCCTCATCCAGTGACTTCCACACTCCCCGAGCTCCACAGAGAGGCGAGCATCGCCATCTCATGATAATGGGGGGAGGGCCTTACACAGGTCGAGCCAGACCTTGTCCCATTCCACCAGTATAGTACTGCTACGGAGAGGAGCCCGCTCCAGTTACAGAGACTCGCCCATATTCACACCGCATCCTCATCATCAACAGCGTACCCCATTCCCGAGGACATATGTTAGGCGGGGTAAGCCGAGGACGAGGGAGCAGGTCACACATCAGCAGCAGTAGTATGGACGACAGATAGATTTTCTTTTTATTTTCATTTTGATGTCGCTTCTTATTTCATTGTATTATTCTTGTATGTATAGATCGTACTCATTTTCCTCCTATTCATTCTATTAGAACAATCACTCTACATTTCATTCTATTTCATTTCCTACTATGTATTATGACTCTACGAATACTCATATTTTCATTGCACTGTCTATGATTGGGATTGGGAATGTGATTTCGATTGGGCTTCGAAACAATCTGTAGTTTGTATTTTTGGCCATGTTGGAGGACGGTTAATGGCTTTTATCGCTGTTTATATTGTATTTGACAGGTTTTTGATGTAAATTTTTGCTTTTTCACAAAATATAATAGGATAAAGAGGATTTTGGCCTGGCCTCGTCTCTTCAAGAAACGAGGTCTCTCCTTAGGGCTGGCCTCGTCTCTTCAAGAGACGAGGCCGTATTTTTCCTTGGCCTCGTCTCTTGAAGAGACGAGGTCAGGCACTAACGACCTCGTCTTTTCAAGAGACGAGGCCGTGTTGCCTATTTCTGGGATTAACTTCGTCCCAGTGGTATTTTCGTAATTTTTTTTATTTTAATAATATTTTTTTTCTTTTCCCCCAAATTTTCATATTCACAATTTAAATGGATAATTAGAATTAATATATATGGAACATTGAAAAAAAATAATATAAATAAGATATATATATATATATGCACATGTGAATATATATATATGATGATCTAAAACAAAAAAAAAAAAAAGCAAAGAAAAAAGGACACCTAGAATTAATAAATAACACTATTTTGAGGATCAACGTTCATTTTCTTTAATAATTTTATAATTAGACAAAGATTGTAATTTGGATATAATTTAGGCAATTCAAATCAGTTTTTTTTTTTTCGCGATTGCAATAACTTGGTCAATAGAGCCATTATAGCATAGACAACTAAAGTTGGTACCTCATCTATGAGGATTAAGGTCAGTATCTTAAGGTTAGAAGGTCATTGGTTAGATAATTTAAATTATTAATTTTCTATAGGTAAATTTTGATGTAATTTAATAACTGAAAATGTTTTATATAAAATTAAAATCAACAACACCTGAAATAACCGTAAAAACTTAGTTAACATAAAACACAAAATCTAAAGGATTTAAAGCCCTAAACTCCAAAGATTTGGGCTTCGAAAACCCCAATTAGGACATCCGATATTAGAATAGACTGGTGAAAGGCAAAACGAGGTGGAATACGGAACGGATGGCCCATATTAATTATTAACAGCTCTATTTTTATTTATTTTACAGATTTTTTTTTTTTTCCTTAGCAATTTTGTATTTGTTTCATTATAGAAAATATTTCCCATTTTCTCAAGCACTGGTGACTGGTGTAAGAGAACCAAAGTTGGATTTTGAAGCGCCAGATCTCCTTGTATGTCGTGTTACGAGTGATGGGTTCCTTGTGTTTGTGTTTATTCTCTTCACAATCCACGCTACTTGGACAGCTTTTGCCTTCAAGGGTCAGTCCAAGTCCAACCTTCTGTTATGTATGTCCATGATGCATGTTTTATTTGGTTGTGTAGCCTTATAGCAAGTTGCTCAAATTCGCGATGGTAGAATCGTATAGATTTTGTACAACTATAGTTCGTAGAATTGAACCCTATACTCATATTCTACCAGGGTCTGTAAAATCTTGTAGAAATGTACAACTTCAGTAGAATCGCACGGTTAACTTGCGATTTTAACAAAAATGCTCGCGCAAAAAGTACTAAATTTTGATATCTAGAAAGATTTAGAACATAATTCAACGTTGGAAGAATTAATAGCGGGGGAAAAAAATTTAGATTTTGTTTCATCATTTGCTTGCTTGTAACCAACAGTTGCTGTGAGGAATTTGCGAGTTTTTAGAAACTTTGATGAAAACTGGAGCTGCTCTTAGTGTTTGTATGTCTAGGTTCTCTTTTTCGTAGCAGAGGGGACATCAACCACCCTATAGTTACCTGTTTAGAATGATTTGAAGTTAAGTGAGGTCCATTGTAAGTTAAAGGCATTATGAAGATGTGGGTTTAGCTTGAGTAGGTGGTGTTTTGAGTGTGTTTTAATCCATAATTACTTGCTTTTCCTTTTGCCGGTACCTATTTAAACAGTGCCACCTGCATAGCTTTGCATTCTAGGGATTATAGGTTGGCCTGGTGGTAATGGTTAACTTCCTTGTAGCGTGGGGTTGTTTCCATGAGGAATGTAGTATCTTCTCACCTTGTCTAGGAACACTTATGCAGCTCCTCCATTTCTCTGTGTACGAGGAATGCCCATCCCCGTTGTTGCATTCTCATTTATCTCATGCTGGTCTTGATCTTTCCTCTATAAAGTAGGATAATGGATTTAACATGGGCACATATTGGTTGGTATTTCTTTGGAAGTTCATTGTGACATTCATTGATTGGTAAGAATAGCTACAATGTTTTCACTCTATGTAGGATGAGTTTTACCTGAGAATTGCTTCTCAACATCTAGCATTGCTGTTGTTCTAACAATGCTGGCTTTGAGCTCCCTAGCTGGCATCATCTCATGAATTGTATTTGATTGTTGTTTCGATGCAGAAACCACATGTAAGGGAGTTTGTTGTACAATGCGCAGCAAAGAAATCAAGGAGTACCAGGAAACTTCAAAAAAGTGTGTCTGTGCAAACTGATGAAATTTTGATAAAGGAAACCAACAATCTTGAAGAGGGACCATCTTCTAGGACGGAGAGTGTTCAAGATGATAATGAGGTCTCAAGTAGTTATTCTTCAGTAAATTCAATAGCCATTGCCTCCAGGAGTAGCGTTCTTCAAGCATGTACCATTACTTCTGGTTTGATTGCTGGCCTTGGTGTCATTCTTCGGGAGGTAGGGACCTTCTATTTAATCACAAGCTTTGACTGTTCTCTGTTAGATTCATCAAATTATAGTGATTGATCTCATGGGAAAGTTCAACAAGATGGTTCAAAGAAATATAGTTTAGTATTACATCACAACAGCCAATTAATTGGAACCTCTGCTGTAGCTCCTATTATGTCAAATTTTTACTTTCAAGTATATCGTGTGAGGATGTATATCTTGGTAACAAGTAGTTCTTTTATTTTCTGCTTCTGTTCCTTACTTTTTTTTATGCATGTTGTTGTAGATTCTAAATTCTCATCCGGATTATGCAGGCATCACATGTTGCTTCCATTGAAGGGCTTCCTGTGACTGATTGCACAAAACAAATATCTTGTAAGAATTTGAGCATCAATTTAAGTCTAATAAGTCCATTATTATTACACATCATGATACAAAATTGTGATGTCTGTGCATTCCATG
Source organism: Combretum micranthum (assembly GCA_024138025.1). Taxonomy (NCBI): domain Eukaryota; kingdom Viridiplantae; phylum Streptophyta; class Magnoliopsida; order Myrtales; family Combretaceae; genus Combretum; species Combretum micranthum. The sequence goes on along the minus strand of JAMXBD010000149.1, from coordinate 661,757 downwards.
TCAAAGGACATATAGTTCAGCCACTGATCAATCATTTTGGATCTGGGCAGTCTTGGATATGCTTCTCCTTCCCCGCTCTCAACTCACAAGAGAATATGAAGAATAGGGAGGGAGAATTAATTGTGGTCCTTAATTAAATAAAATGAATTACATGCAACAAGAATAGACTTATGATGGATACCAAGTCAATAGAGCGATTGGCCTTACACCTGTGAGTAAGACCTTAACCTTGTGATCAAAAGCTGCGTTCTAAGGAGAATCCACCTCAAAAGAGATGTAGGATGGTTTGACATTATGCTATTTAGCCCTTTTTCAGTGTGGTTTTTGATACAATGGAGTCGATTATGTCTCAACTGTGGGATGTGTAAGCATTTACACTAATATAAACTGTGGATCTTTAATGAAACCAGGAATTTGTTGTACCATTGTATGCTGTAAAATTTTGTTTTGAGCTCATAGCAGCTTCAAATTTTCTGCATCCCTGAAGTCACTATTTAGTGTTCACTTTGTTGGCAGACTTCTATTCGAGTGATATGGTTAAAAGAGCCTATGTTTCCACTTGCTTACAGTTGGTTTTGAGATGTGGCATCTTGAGTTGATTACAGGATTAGTTATACTGGTATCATCAAGCCGGTACTTGCTGTTAAAGGTGTGGCCGGACTTTGCAGAGTCTAGCAGGGCTGCCAACAAACAGGTAGTGCATCACTCCATGCCTTCCCTTGTTCATGCATGCAAGTATCTCAGGAGGATAACTTTAATGAAGAAATGTTCCCACGGAATTTGAAATGACTGTAAACTCTTTTGACATCAGAAAGTATCACTTGCAAACATGTGAAATTTGGTGAACTCTTGATACACATTCATCTTCTCTATATGCAGGTCCTGACATCTCTTGAGCCGTTAGACTATTTGGTGGTTGCATTTTTTCCCGGCATCAGTGAGGTATGTACCTCTTATTTTCACCTCCTTGATATTCCTAAGTCAGCTGACTGATCTTATGTTTTCAAATATCAATTGGTTCAGGAATTACTTTTCCGTGGAGCACTGGTACCCCTTATAGGGACCAACTGGGGAAGTGTCCTAGCTGTTGCTGGTTTATTTGGCGCTCTACACATGGGCAGTGGGCGAAAGTACTCCTTTGCAATCTGGTACCAACCTGATTACAAACAACTTTCTCTAGTTTGTTGCCATGTTCTGATTGCAATGCTCCTTCAATACTATACCTATTCTTAAAAGCGCTTGTGAAGTTTTACTCTTCTTCCTCTCTCTCTCTCTCTATATATATATATGTGTTCCAATCACCTGTCCTGGAAGAATTCTGCATTTGAATAACAGAATCGACCTATAGGATTCGATACCCAAGATTAGACTTCCTCATAGATTGCATATTACATGAATGAGTGGATCTGCAAAAAGTTTGTTGATTTTTGGCTTTGATGTCTATCATGTTTCAGGGCAACTATTGTAGGATTTTTATATGGCTACGCAACAATCATCTCATCAAGCGTTGTTGTTCCCATGGTTTCTCATTCATTGAGCAATCTGATTGGAGGATTAATATGGCGCTACATGTCTGATTCGTCAGAGTAGATATCATGCGCCCGAATGTAAAATCTAGTAGATATATTGTGAATCAATTAAAGTGGTGTAGCTATAATTTTTTTGTCATGTTTTTATTACTAACGTCAGTTTCTATATAGATAGCCCCAAAGCTCCATTTTGAAACAGTTAAATATATTGTGAATCAATTAAAGTGATGTAGCTATAATTTTTTTGTTATGTTTTTATTACTAACCTCAGTGTCTATATAGATAGCCTCAAAGCTCCATTTTGAAACAGTTAATTTGCCTGAAATATTGTTCTTCATATGAGTTGATTTTAGCATGGAAACTTAGCAAGAGACAGGATGTTTAGTAGTATATTCTGAGTTCCTCAATTTTCATTATCCTTGAAGAGTCAGAGAGTGTTTTCTTGAAATTCTTGGCTGGCAAGTAGTTTTTGTTGCACAATAGGATCTCAGGTCAATTTAATTCAAACTTGTCAACATTGTTTCAATACAATAATCCGATTAATACGGTACCATGTATATCGGATTTAAAATTATGGGAATGACGTATCCATCGTCATGGATTCTTTTCCTTATAAACCAGAGTGATTAATTACATATGGAAAATTTTATGTTATTTTTCTTTTCTTTTTTTTTTTCAATGGATTATTTCCCTTATAAACCAAATCATTAATGTTTAAAACTAGGATATTCGTGCATCGAATATGAAAAATTCCATGATCTGTGCTTTTTCTTTTCTTTTTTTTTTATATATTAATTTATATAATTAGTTGAATTTTGCACGATCCGTTCTGTTATGCAACTGTAGAAGTTTCCATTCAATACATAGATGATTGATGGTTATATCTTGATGTCAATAAAATGTGACTTTTCACACACACTATATATATATATATATATATATATATAATATCCACACCGATAGTCAATTCAATACCATGGATCGGTTCACTAAGCTTGTGACAAGACCTAGGAAACTGAATCTAATAGGGATCCCTAAAGAAAATATGACTTGACAAACTCATTGTTGGAACCGTTGGATAGATCTTACTTAATTTCCTTGCATGTAAAAAGTTGGCTTAAAGGAGATCATTTGAGTCACTTTTCAGCTTCATAAAATTTAATATGCCTCATACTTATTTTAAAAGGAAGTAGGTTTCTTTTCTATTGAAGATGAACCCATCTTCCAGGCAATTAGGCTTGATCAAGCCTATTACCAAGTTTAAATCCATGAGTTATATAATAAAAGAGGCTTCAATCTAGACTATCGATCATTAGAATTGATCTATTGACTCTTACTAATGACTAATCCTATTTGTCTATCTTGGCTTCATCCAATGGTTATGATCAAGAGTCTAAATCCATATATAAGCCTTCTCCTCATTTAGGGATTCCAAAGCATTGATAAGTTTCGCACAAACGTTGTTACTTTGTCAGATTATTAACACAAAAGATCAAATCACATACTTCGTGAAGAATGGATCAAGAACATCATATCCAATCTACTGTCACACACATGCTATGAGAATCTGAGTTTAGTTATTTCTTCTCCCACACCTCTCTTTATGACATTCTTCCTCATTTAAAGAGGTAGAAATTCAATAAAAACACTGAGGTGCTATTAAATTTCTGTCTTGAGAGATCAAACACTTTTTCACCACTGCTAGTGGAGTTTGGTACTTGACATCTCCTTCACTTGTCATAAGTGTCTTTAAAAAAACTGAGATTGCCTACTTCTCCTCTGTACTTCATCTCTCTGTTGATCATTCTTGACATGTCATTATGTGTCATTCCTCTTTAGCCACATATAGAACGATACTCACATAATACGCATGTGGCTACTTTACTCGAATCCATACGTCTATACTTACTAGACCTAAACCCATCCATTTTCTATTGTACATTAGAGGGCTTTCGGAATTGCATGGACAATGTGAACATCCCATCATGGTTTCCTTTAATTATGAAAAACGTGTATGTGTGTATGCATATATATTGTCCCTTTTCCTTATTATTCTTTTACTTAATTTCATTTAATATTTTCCAGATCTGCTTATTTTCCCATCAAAACGATAAAAAGAAAAAGGGAACATTAATACAGTACAAAGTTAAATGAAATATATGAATTTCACACTTACCAAGTGGTATACTAGAATAATATCCGATAAAGTTAAGAGTATTATACAATCATAATTTTTTAGCCGTTTATATACAACATAAAAAAACAGAAGAATTTACTCAAATAAAAATTATACAAATACAAATTATACAAAAATAATTACCAAAACATCAATATGAAATCGCATCTCAGACACAATTTATGTTAATACATGACTCATATGTACGACATACTATTCACGTACACACATCGCATGTAGAACATGAATTACATGTAATACATGTGTCTCATTATAAGCATAAATTGGATATAGTACAGAGGATTCATGTATTAACATGAACTGCTTTTCTAAGATGTGATTCAACGACGTGCAACTTTCGCTAAATGGCATATGGTATATGCCACTGTTGTGTCAAAATAATGAATCGTATTACACATGCGATTTTGGATTGGTATTCTTATAATTAAAATTATCTAATTTGCATCCTAGTAATTTTATTTTCAAAAGTTTGTGCACATATATTCCACCTTCTTAGCTAACTTGAATTTAATTAACATTTATACTTGATTTGAGCTTAATTATTTTTTACCTTGATTAAGCTCATAAGTTAATCAAACTAAACATTACAAAGCTCAAACTTGATTTGATAAACTACTCAATACTTCGAGATCGAATTCAACTCAACTATTTTGAATCCACTCAAGTAAATAAACCAGCCAAACTCCAATAATTCCTTAATCGGACTGATTCATTCACACCCTTAGGCATAAAATCCTCTCCCGAAGTCGTGATAGACAACAGAAATTGACAACTCAAATTACGAGTGAAAACCACTCTTACGAAAGAAAAGTTTCTGCCGGAAGTTCGAAGGAATCATAGAATTGCTCCGTTCCAATTTTCGCTCCTCTCATCACTAGCAACATATTGGTTTCATTGTCTTAACTCAGCACACCTCATGCGTACTTGGAGTGTGATTTGCAGGAACAGAATTCAATAATCAGAACAAGAAAATCGTTCCGGAGGATAATCAAAGTTTTATTAAAGATTAACTCAGTAATTTGCAAAAGCTGTGATTGAGCTAAACAGAACTAGCAAATTCCACTCTGCTATTCCCTATTCCATCTACATCGATCACAAAATCCAACTTCTTTAAAATCCTTACAAGTGACAATCACATCAAGCAACAGATATTATAAGTTTACAAACATGTCAGTTATATGAACATGAGATGTGTGAAGAAACATGGTCCTATACAGTGTTACTCTATTTATACAGTCCCTATATCTGAAACAAGAGAGCTAACATGAGGATTGTCTGCACAAAAATATTTCATTCTCAATGTGGAAGTCATCTTGCTGATGGGGCAAGGCCTTCTTTCGACAGATCCGAGCTCTCGATTTCAAGAAAGCTTGTTAGTAATGTCTTCCTTGAAGATTGAGCTTTGGAACTAGTTGGTGACAGTTTCTGACTTCCTTCACTTTCTTTTTCTATCTTGATGGCATCTTGTATGGCCTGTATAACTTCCTGCATCCTCGGCCGTGAAACTCCATGTTGTTCCACACATAAGATAGCAATTTCTGCAATTCTCCATATAGACTCGATTTTGAAACAACCGGCTAGTACAGGGTCTACCATGCTTAAGACATCACCTTTTCGAATTAAGGATCGTGCCTGCAGAAACAGTAATTCTTGCATGATATTTGTCGCTCTTTAAAAACTGCAGCATACATAATCAGAGTGTAATGATCTTTCATATTAGGATAAATGGCATGGAGTTAATCAAGAAAGAAGCAATGTTGTTAGGCTCTTAAGAACAAGTGATTATGTGAACTACAAAAATTAGACATCATGACAAACTCACACATTCATTACATGGGTGCAGTGTTTCTATGTATGATTTGTAGCATTATGCACTACTAAATATGCAATATAAGCTAGCGATGAATGCAAAGGAATTGAAATATTGATTTTTGGAATCCTAAGATTTCAAGTTTCGTTTTTTAATATTACCCAAAGAATCATGTTCCAGTCTGCACCATAATCTTCTGTTGAGACCGGCTTCCTTCCAGATATCAGTTCTAGGAGAACAACACCAAAACTATACACATCACTCTTCTCAGTTAACTGCTGGTTCCCATAATACCTGTTAACAGGAGAAACATAATCCTTAGGAGACATAAGTATCTGGAAATGAAAAAATTATGCCATTTATTGTTTGTCACTTACTCGGGATCTAAGTATCCAACAGTCCCTCGTGCTACACTTGATATATGAGTTAAATCGTCTTCAGTTTGCCTTGAGAGTCCAAAATCAGATACTTTTGCCCTCATGTGTGCATCTAAAAGAATGTTGCTTGTTTTTACATCACGATGGATGATGCTGGGATTACATCCAGTATGCAAGTACTCAAGACCTACAGCACCTCAATTATGCTTAATCATCATTCAAGAAGCATTAATCGGGTACAAATATGTTTTTCAAAACAAACCTTTTGCTGCATCTTCTGCTATCTTAAGACGAGAAAGCCAGTCTAGTTGCTTTTGCTTGACAGGATCTGCAAGAAAAACAACTCACATATCAGGCTCAAAATTGTATCATTTTTTTTAATAATATTTAAGAATCAAATGCTTGAGGATATACCATGAATATGGTCTCGTAATGTTCCATTGTGCATGTACTCATAAACAAGAATTCTTTGGTACTCCTCTTCACAGGATCCAATCAAAGGAACCAAATTCCTGTGGTGGATTCTTGACAAAAGTGCAACCTACAAGGATTCTACAAGTATTAACAAAGAAAAGGTACTAACTTTCCTCCATTATTACATCATTACTCCCAATTGATGCAGCATATAAAACATCTGGAAATTAATTAATTCAGTTTTCTAGGCTTGACTATTTTATTACTATTCATGCCCTTCATAGCTCATGCGCATGATGGGCCTTTTTCCAATCTTCTAAATCCTCATGAAGTGAACCATGTGCAAACATGTATATAGTATAAGCTGGTTTTAGACATCTATGCTCTAGCAAATATGTTACTATTTTCACATATTTATAACCCTTAAAAAATGCCAATCAGGTCTTCTATGAAGAAAAATATGCTAGAATATTTGGCCTGATCAGTTTTGTATAAAAGATAGTTGATTTAAGACATAATGAAGTTCTAATCAGGCTTGTACAGGTAGTGTCCTTTCAATAATGCATTGTTAAGTACTTTGAAAATGTGCTATATTGTTTAGAAAATTTGATAACTGCACAACTGAAGTGCTTGCCTCTGGCCAATCAGTGTTGATTGCTACTTTTTTTCCATCTAACAAATGATGAGGAACTCGAAATGGACATTCAGTTTGCTTAAATCAAGAAACATCAAGCAAAGCTAAAGTCAGAAATTTGAATAAATATTTGCTGCTAAGAGAGTAAGTACCTCAGTTGCAAATTGCTGATCACCATTACTAGATGAATCAGCCATGATTTTTACTGCTACCTCTTTTCCATCTTTCATTCTCCCATAATATACTGATCCAAAACTTCCTTTTCCGATTTTCTTTGAAAAGTTTTCAGTGGCTTCTTTCAGTTCAGACAGCATAATATAGTGAGAAATACCAACTCCCCGTATGTTCCTTCCATGAACAGATGAATAAATTGTTGAAGGCTTGGTGCTAATTAGTATAGAACTGCCTGCTTATTACAAATAGCTTGTATAAATTTTCTACAAAATGTCTTATATATGAAAAATTCTAGAACAATATAACACAATCTTGCCATGTACCTTTGTGGTCACTTTTTGAATGAGATCTCTTTCTCTGTTGAATAAGCAACAGTAAGAGACTACCTAAAAGCAATAATACTAAAGCTACACCAACACAAACTCCAAGAATCCATCGCAATTCCAACTTATGGTCTGCTTGTGTATGTAGTCCAAGATTTCCCTCATAACTACAATGTCAAAGAGATTAGTATCATATTGTATATAAACTAAAGATGCAGTAACTTTACGAGATGAAAGAAACCTATCTCATGTTATAATAAATTGTCATTTGTACATATTAGTTTGCTTCATCTTGCAGAGAAACCAGAACATTGGAAATAATTTTTCACACTTGAAATCTCTTCAAAGTAGAAAGAAAAGCAAAAGATCTTGAAGCAAGTAGGCAATGCAATTCATTTATCTAATTTTGATTGGATAACTAATGGATTCTTATACCAAATATTAATTAACATGTAAAGAAATTACTCGTATAATTACCAAAAATAAGAGGAGTTTGCTCAAGTGATCTTCCTCAGCTAGAATGGATATGGACCACATCATGCGTATCCATTTTTGCTAGAACAAAAAGAAGGAAATGAAACAAATAGTGTACTCACTGGAGTTTGACATTGCCACTCAGTAAATCTCGAGGTATTCCCCCATTGAAAGAGTTGTTCTCTATGTACCTGGCAAGCATAAAATTTGCCTTTTAATAGCACAATTAAAACAAACTGTTTTAAAAATTCCAACCAAGTACCACACTACTTCACTAATACTTACTGTGACAACTTTCTTATAGCATGTCATTAAATTTTACTTTTTTATTTATATTTTTTTTATTTTTTTTTAGAATTTATTATATTTAAGTCAAGTCATTAATGGAGATCTTCATAGATATATATTGCTCTTACAGTTCTTTCAAGCTCGGCAAACTACCAAGATAAGCTGGTAAGTGACCCAGCAGGCGGTTGTTCTCCAAATGTCTGCATATACAGCAAACAGAAAAAATCATGAAATTGGTACAATTTTTATATGATCAACACAACACAAACACTCAAGTCCTAATCCCACTAAATAGGGCCGATATATAGACATGTACAGCAAAACAAGAAGGGGAAAAAAGATAAAAAGATAAAAAAGAAAAAAGAGGAATTGTAGATTCTATCAATTATTAGAAACTCACATTATCTGTAAATTGATAAGATTGCTCAAGTCAGGGAGTGAACCAGTAAACAAATTCCGATCAAGCCACCTAGTGGAAACAAAAAGCCAAGATCAATTAACATCAATTTTTTCACTATAAAATAGATAAGCATAAATAAAAAAACTTGACGATACTTACAACTCCATCAACTTATCCATGTTGTTAAGCTCAGATGGTAGTTCACCCTTAATATTCTTTCCTGATAAGACACTGTCCAATAAGTTAGTTTATTCTGACAGAAATGTATATAGGGCAGATCTTTCATCGATAAAAACATACAGAGAATCATTATAATTATAAATGCTAGACATTGAAATAAGTTAGTCACTGAAATCACTCATAAATTATCCCACAAAGTTGTATCCGCAAAAAACTTTTAAGTATCCAATTATGTTAGATGAAGTAAACACTTTAAGCAATCCTTCCACAACTTAAACTATGAACTTTACTTTCAAGTTCGATTACTATTGAAAAACCAAATTGAACTTTGAAGGAAGAATGTAACTGTATGCTGAACCCTATAAAGACATTAGATGATAGCCAAGGATATGAAGTGATGAATTTACATTTTTGTAATTCTTGGCGGAGCTGCAGAATTACAGGTCACCCAAGACCAAGCCACTGGAAGACATGGGTCACCTTGATCGGCCAAAGCACTTTCATTGAACAAGGCATGGAGAGCATTAACAGCCTTTACTGTTAATTCTCAAAATGAAAATAAAATCATTAGTATGGAGTAATGAGTTGCGAGTCACTGCAATATGTACGCTGATGGTATTGTTCAAACAGCAAGATCATCAACTTACTATCTCCTCCATCTGTTTTTGACAAAATCTTGACGTATCTGCTAATTTCAATAGCATTAAGGAGCGGTCCTCGAGTTGAATCTGGAGTCTTTCGGAAAGCGAATGACAAAACAAATTGAAGACTTATATTCATATAGCTAGGTTCATAAAGTGAGTAACTTCCATTAGCATTTTCAACAATATTGACAATAGCATTACTATAATCAGTCTCAAAAGGTTCCACTAGCTTGAATTTCCGAGTCTCATTGGGGCCCAAATCTTCAATCTCAGCAAAATATGCATAGGCTCGAGCATTAGCAGGAAAATCCTCTAGGTTCAACCGATAGCTAAGTAGTCCATTTGTGCCAACTACTGCAGTCTGCATTACTTTAACAGGTGGATATTCCTTGGCATTTGTGTAGACATTCTTTGATGTATTAATCCTCTCTGTTCCTGGGGCCACACCTACAAGAAAATTTTGCCTTTTTGCAAGATCCGACTCCCAAATTCTGTCATATGGATCATCTGGGTACCTAATAAACAGATTTCTTTCTATCAATCAAATTGTTCTTTCTATTTTTCTATATAGATCAAATACATAGTAATTGGACTCTTTCTGTAACTCTTTATCTCCATGATGTATAATCACTAGTCAGTAGTATAACATTAAGAATATTGTCTCAAAGCATCTTTTGTATTAATTACCTCAAAGCATCTTTAGAGGGAGCGCCAAAATTTACTCTTGCTGCCACTTCTAAAAAGAAACTATCCTCAAAAGTAGTTACATACATTGCCATACTTAAAGGCCTGAGCTCCAGAGTGGATATAAAAGGAGATCCTGTTGTTGCACAGCATAAACACACATCAATCGATTCAGAAGGTGCCATGATGATCATCTCCTTTACAAACACCCTAGAAGCATCATATATATTTACAGTTGTCCACTTAGTTGTATCCAAGTAAAGCTGAAAGTTAGGGTATGTGTCTTCACTTTCCTGGCTGCCATATAAAAACGTAGCCCTCACAATATATCTTCGATGCACTTCAGTTTTAAGAGTATAACAATACTTGCCATCAACAGGAAAGTCTCGGCGATACCGGTATGGCATCCAGTCTCCACTTGGATTTTCTACTTCTACTGCTTTTCCATAACTCACTACTCCAGCATCTGAAATCCATTCTAATCCAGTCCGTGGGTCACTGTAATTACTATTATTTCCTCCACAGTCTATACTTACAAAATCTGCATAACAATATAATAAACATCACAATCAACAATAATTTATTACACCACACGATGACCAATTTCCAAACAGTAGAACATGCTACAACCTAAGTTCAATTATACTCTACTACTTTTAGCTAAATAATAATTAATATTTGACCAAAAGGTTAAAAAAAAAAAAAAAAGGGGTACCAATTTCTGAAGAAAATGAGTGCCATATCTTAAAATTAAATACACCGACAAACCAATAGTTTCTAACTAGTTAGAACATGAAATAACTAGTACATATAAACGAGACACTTTATGGCTACAAGTAATTAGCTTTCGTGCAAATGGAGGCAAATATTGAGAATTCATACACTACCCATACCCAGTTCATTTTACAGATAAATATGAAGAATGAACCAACAACAAAGCAACAACTGCTTCAACTTGACACAGGGGTATGTAGAACTAACGTTAAGAGACAGAAAGGGACTATCTTTCGCCAAAAGATTTCAGCTTTCATGCAAATCTTCATAAACTAAACACTACCCATTTCAAAGATTGTCCAGAAAATTATGAATCCTGAAAGAAATAGACAACAACATACCTTGTAGTTGACAATGAGCACATGAAAACAATGCCACAAAAATAAGAAGAACGCGAGGAGCTAAACAACCCATTGAAAGTATCATTGAAAGTTGAAAAAAGACTATGTTTTGGAGGTTTTAAGAGTACTTTGTCTGTCGAAACTAGAAGCAAAGGAAAATAGTACCAAGTGAGTGACTAATCAAAGTGTTGAGTGGAGTCATGAGTGAGTTGAGTGCAGTATGCCAGTATCTAATTCTAATCTCTTTTTTTCAATTTTGGTCACCTCTCTTTTTTCCACTCAACTTTTGCTTTTTCAAGTGTGGTGTTTTATTTTTGGAATCTTCCTTTTTTCACTTAGAAAAAGTTTATCTCAAATTCTCAGGTCAGGTTTCAAACTTTTTCCTTGAGCTGATATAAAGTATGTGAGTTAAAGAGAGCGCGTGTGGGTGTATGATGGACGATGGTGACACGGAACTGAGCAAAGCGGCAGATCAAACACAATACACTGAAATAAATATTAAATATTGAAAATATTGATATATATATATATATATATTTTTTTTTTTTTTTTTGCCAACTAAAGAAAATTGTATCTTAGTGCCGAAGTAGTTCATGAAGTCCCATGGTTGCTATGAGTTCCAAGGATCGGAACATGTTCATTCTGACACTTGTTGGACCTTGTACGGATAAATTAGTTCTGCTGGATAAATTATGTTGACCACTTTTATAAACATAATAAAAACACTGATATTTCAGTTTTTGGAATATAACAAATATCTTTTTTAAATCATCAATATCAATATTGATAAAGTGCAAAAAAAAAAAATAACGACGTGTTATCACCGTGCCATGATCGTGTTATTGTAGTGCTATCATTATATTTATATAGTTAAATTGATTTTGTTTTTTTTTTAAATATCCCAATTATAAAATAAAATAACACATTATGCCCAATAACATCCAAGCAGTTTTCATTTTTGAAAATTGTGTTGAATGAAATTAGAGAATCAATTATATATTGGTGGGGTAGCACATTTACATTAACATTGACATAAGGGTTAGATTGGGTGGTTGGGTACGGAGCCCTGAAGTTCAATTGGGTCCTCCATTTAAAGGACGTGAGGTAAGACATGAGGAGACCAAACGGCCATTGTAATAAATTCGGATCTTAGGGTAACTGCTCTTGATTCTTCTTTTGACCATATCATGCGCAATCTAATAATTACCTTATAATCTATGCATATTGAACATACAAAATTTTTATTTTTTATTTATTCACATAATATATAATATTATATAATGTAATAAAAAATTAAATTATCTTGATATTGGAATATATATTTCATTATTTTTGCCTCTATGGGACCTAAAATTGAATAACTGCAGTAGGACGGGATTGCACAGTTGTAACGAATAAATTACACTAAAGTGTATTAATATTTCGAAAGGTAAAAAAGAGGAATTGACATTTCATAAAATAAATCTAATCAGGTATTAAAATTCATTTAAGGTATTAATGTTTGGATTAATTTTTAAATAAAGTTCTTTATTTTCCATCCATGGTCAATTATTAATATTTTATTTGACTCACTTTATAAAATATTAATTTCTTAATTTAATCACTTTAAATATTAATATATTAAATAAATCTCTCATTAAATAATTGATACTTTAATTAAAATTTATAAAATATTAATATTTTAAATAAATATATCCTTAAATATTAATATATTTTTGTATAATTTGCTGGAACACCACTATCAGCATTAGCTCAACCAGCTCAGGATATGATAGGGATAGGGACAACGACCACATGGTCCATGGAACGTACGAGTTTGTTTTGGTACGACAGCCCCTTTTTTTTCCCTTCATAAATCATGTATGGTCTAAAACTTACAAGGCTTTTATCTTTTATTTTTCCTTCCCATAGCCTAAAACTTTAACTTAGAAAATGCAACTAAACTCACATTTGTTTAAAAAGTGCAATTAAATTTAGGGTTGTGCAAATAATGTGAACAACCTTACAACATGAAGAAGATCACTCGATTTTTCCTTTTTCTTTTTTTGTTTTTTTGCCCGAGTGGTCAACTTATCTTATATTAGTGTAAGGCTATATATTGAGCAAATCTTTTATTGTTTAACTTAAATTGTTTAGAATATCATCAACTTCAAATTGAATCAAACTTTTTACGGAGCCTAAAATAAACCTATGTTGAAGTTCAAACTTGATAAGGATTTTTAATATTAAGCTTGACTCATAAAATTATTTCTATTAATGTGTCATGAGCCCAAAGTTTAGCTGGAGCTCATTTAAATTGTCGAGTTCGAGCTTGAACTTGTTTTGATATGTAAATTAATAACATATGATGTAATATAATATAAATAAAGATATATACTATACAATAATATGATAATGTATAAAAAAGGTTGCTCACAAACCTATTCATGAGTTTGTTACCAAATTTGCTTATAAGCTGGTTAACGAGTTGGATTACAAATTTGAATTAAAATTTGAAGTCTATAAAATGAGCTCAATTTAAGCAAAGTTTACAATAAGTCAAGTTTAAATAACTCATGAGTGGCTCATCTTATTTACAACTCTACTGGAACAAATAGTCTATTTTTATTAGGGATTTTTTTATTCATTTTATTTTCATTTGTTTGGTTTCCTTTTTTAAGCATTCAATTTGATGTATTTGTCAAAAAACAATAAATAAATACCAAAAGATGATTATAAAAATATACACATCCCCTTTTTAATACTAAAGGGAAAAAAGGAAATAAAAATTGTAATTTTTAGAAAACTATCCAAAAATTAAAAGAAAAATCTTTAAAATATCGCACTCATGCAATAATGGCCTCCAGAAAACTAGAAAGGAAGCAGCACATTCAGAATACCAAACAAAAAATAGAACGAAACAGCCATAAGGATTATACCCAGTTCAGTTCCTACTCCAAAAAGGGACACAACTAAAATGGGGTCACTGTCCCTAATTTATTGATTTGGTTTTCGGTAGGTTTCTTGAACTTGATGCCTCGAAAACTAAAACGCAGAAGCACCGAAACTCGAAAACGGTGAAGAAATTTTGCAATTTTGAATGGTAGAGCAAGAGGGGAAAGAGATGAAAACTGGACGATGCTTGATATGAATGATTATTATTTTTTATTGATTTGACATAAAATTGATATTATAATATTGACTTAAAATAAATGATATTTTATAATGAAGAAGTAGTATTACTTAAAAATAGTAATTTATGGTTCCACCTTCATTATCTTTCAATAGGTTATTTTTTAATTTTATCATAAATATTATTGTTTTAAAAATAACATCTATATAATTATTTCCTCTTTATAATAAATACAAGGAGCATTATAGAAATTTTACTATTTACTCTAATAATTACTTATTTTATTTTTTACACTAAGTGAATATTGTAAAAGTCATTACAATTCTATTGCATTCCCTTTGAATTAGAATTTAATTTCCTCTTATTTCATTCAGCGAAATGAACAAGCCAATGTGTTTTAGATGAGTGGCTAGTTAGGAGTGGGTAAGGATTAGTTTTTTACTTTAAACAAAATCATTAAGTAACGGATTCATCTAAATTAGAAATTTTTTAAACCATTAAATAATAATTTGGTTTAGTTCAAATTACAGATTAAATTCAAACCCTAACTAAAATTTTTCTTTTTTTTTTGTGGGTAAAATTTTCTTTATTTTGATCTTTTGCATTCGTGTATGTGTTAAATATTTAAATTACTTTACAAAGTTTATATTACAAATTACAATAAAAATACATTATAAATCCATCACATTCATAATCTATAGTCCTATAAAAAGTCATTAGGTTGCAATCAGTTATCTACTAACAAAATAAGCAAGCTATAATCTCTATAATTTTCCACAAAACCATCAAGCTAATCATATACCAAGAAATTCAACCAAAATATAAAATATTTACCAATAAAAGAGGTTTAAGAATAAAAGTGATCCGCTGACAATGTGCAGTAAACAAATAATACATAATTAGAGTTATAACTAAATAAACAAAACCCTTACTCCACAAAGTTAAAATTATTAAAAAAAACAATATTACATCACTAATTAAAAAATATGTAGCATTAACCTAAAAAATAATTTTAATTAAAAAGAAATAAATTAATATTAGTCAATATTCATCAAATAATAAATATCATAATGAAACTATATAAAGATATACGAACTTTTATCAATCACTATAGAAAAATTTTAGTTATAGGTAGAATATTATCATGTTTTACTAAATTGGTTTGGTTTGCCCCTCCAAAATAATCATAAATTTACATATTGGTTCGGATTAAAAATTTGTAATTCAAATTGTTAAAAAAACCATATTCTTTGTTTGGTTTGATTCAGTTACAATTTTGTTCAATTTAGTTGTTTTTTTCCCTCATCCCTATTGCTAAATTTTTTTTTTTTTTTGAAATAGTTACTTTAAGGCATGATTTTAAGTAAAGTATTTTCTAGAATACTTTTCAAATTTCTCCTTTTTTTGGATTTTTATTTTAAAATATAATTTGTATTTTATTTTCCTGCTATTAAATATTCAATAATTTTCCATAAATTTTGGCTTATTTACCTTTTGTATTACTTATCTTTACAAAAATCCTGATGAAAATTTTATTTTTCAATGTATGAAATATAGAAAATTTAAACCTTTTTGTTCCTTAAATGTACATAGATTTTTACATCTTAATCCTCATATTTTCAATTACCACATTTATCAAAATTATAAATATAAAATATAAAATATAAAAAAAATTCCAAACACCAAAATTTAATAAGATATAAATTGGATATCGATAAAATTTATAAAAAAAAGTGGAAACTAAGAATTAATTGTACAATTTAAAAGTTTAACTACACTTCTCGGAGCTAAGGATTATTTGTACATTGTAAAAAATCTCTCTTTTTTTTTTCCTTGGTAAAAATTGCCTTAAGTTCAAATTATTCTCATGTCATATAATATTATATTACCACATTCTGTTTGGTCCTTGCATTATTATTATTATTATTATTATTATTATTATTATTATTATTGATGCTGCTGCAGTAAGCGATAAACATATCCAATGTCGATCCATTGAGAATACCAAGGCTTCCCTGAATCGATACCATTGGCAACGTGGCCTTTTGCTTAATCGATATTATTGAACCCGTTATTTTGTATTTTCTTCTCATAATAATTTTTTATCTGCCGGTGTTGACCGGCGTCAATCTCACCTCGAGTGAAGTTTTTTTGGTGAGTCCTTTGTTATGTGAAAATGAAAAAGGGTTTCAATTCAGCTTTTTTAACAAATTAACAAGCTCGAGTTAAATTAAATTTTTAATAAGTCTAAAATATATATGCTTAAATGCAAGTCTAAGCTCAAGTTTATTTAGTAAAACTAGCCTAAACTCAGTGTGTTTACATAAATAATTTTATATATAATTATATTTATAATATTAAGTTCATATAAAATAACTATATGTAATAATATATTAATATATTAAATGAGGCATTTCCCAAGCCTAAATAAAAACTTTTGCTTGACTTGTTTAACTAAAAGATGTGAGCCGAGTTGGGCCTAAATCGAGCCAAACTTAAGTAGCATGGAAATAGTTCCTTTCTTTTGCAGTCCTAAAACTACTAGCTTCATTTTTTTTATTATACATATTTTTAGGAGGAAATATGACAAATGATACTTGAATTTTGATAAAATATGCACTTAAATACCTAAACTTTAAAATTGATCAATTTAATACTTAAATTTTGAAATTGATCAATTTAATACTTAAAGTAACTTTTCATGTATGCCAACAGTACCTCTATCATAATAACTAAAAATGCCATGTAAGACAATGATGTTAGCTGATTTGACGGAGGTACTATTGGTATATACAAAAAGTTATTTTAGGTACTAAATAAATTTATTTCAAAGTTTAGATACTTAATTGCAAATTTTATCTAAGTTCAAGTACCATGAATAACATTAGCCCATATTTTTTACTATACAAAAAGGTAAACCATGAAAACTTACAAAGTTTAAGTCACTTGATGAAATTTAAAACAGATATATATAAACAAAATATTTTAATAGAAGAGTATATAAAATTTAAATAAGCAATTTTATGATTCAAATCGCTAAGTAAATATGACTAAATCGAGTTTATGGTTATTCTTAATAGATATAAAACATTTACTACATGTTTTAATTCTTGAATTATAGTGGAGTGTAATAAAAAACACATTGTCATTGTTTGGTGAAAAGTACCATAATTTGCACCTTATCCTTAATCCCATACCATTGTCACCACTACTACACAATTATCACCGGTACTATCTGCCACTTGCTCTCATCTCTAGCACTATCACCACCTATATTATCACAACCATTACTACTAAACTACTGTTGGTTATTGCGATATTGTAAGGCAATATTAGGTAGAAGATTTAGAGTGCTATGAAGGTAGTATCCTAAGTAAAAGGACAATTCCTTGTAAAACTAAAAGACATAATTAAGCGCTCGATTACAAATGACTGAAAACCTATAATTAACACGAATTGCCTAAGAGATGGCACCATGATTCTATTAAACTTGAGTGTTTAATGTAGATTTTGATGAGACAATATAATGCATAATTTAACTATTTTATTTATTGTAAACTACACTTAATTAATCATGAATATATATATATATATATGTATATTGTGCATGTTTATGGAGTTTTCTGTGGGTTTCAACAGAAACAAGAGCCGACAAGAGTAAGCCAAAGCCAAGTGATCAAGGCGTGACAAGTTCAAGTCTAAAACGTGACAAGTTAAAGAAATGAACGTTCTTGTCGCAAGTTACGTCGAAGGCTCAGCAAGCTAAAGACTTATTGTGTAACATTTCAAATTTGAGGCTCGAAGAAGCGTGCATGTGATATGGCTGTCGAGGGCAAAGTTGGGGTGCGACAGACTAAAGCATGATAAGCATTTGAGGCGCGACGACTTAAATGCTAAAGCTAATGTGGCAAGAAAAGAGCTGTTGAAGTGAATTTAATGCTTGGCTACTCATAGACATTGTCTCTAATGGACTTTTAAATTTTGAAAGCTATATATACTCAAGTCCTAGGAGACCAAGGAAAAAGAAGTGGAATAAGGGGAAGAATGTAGTGCCAAAATAATCTACGAGCTCTTATTGTGATCAAATAAATATTTATTTCTCTTGTTCTCTTGTATATAATTTTGCAAATCATAAAGAGAGAGAAAATACACTCTAATGCTCCATTCTTATTTATCGCTATTTCATTTAAGAGCATTTAAAGAGAAAGAAGATATTTTATTTCCTAAGTGGTGTAATTGCTCATCTTAAGCTAATTTCTGAAATTAATACAAGTGGTGGTGAAGATCTCAATAGAGGCATTTGGTGGACCGTGAAGAGTAGGAAGAGAGCCAAATTCCATGTTAAAATATCGGCTTAATTTTCTCTAACTGTATCTTTCTAATTTACGCATCATAACTAGTGTTATCTATCCGCTGCAAAAAAAAATTATCTATTAAATTAATAATAATTATTTGCTAACACTCAATTCATACCCCTCCCCCCATTCTTGAGTATTCCTAGTATAATTTCAATTGGCATCAAAGCAGATCTCTATGTACTTAACCACTAAATAGAGCAAAGATCATAGCTTCAAATACACTAGGGTTTTTAGAAAAGCAAGTGATAAATTAACCTTCGCTTCTGTGTGGGGGAAATTAACCATACTGGAAGTGCATGATGACTTTTTTTTTTTTTAAAGCCTAAAATAGATTAATATGGAATGTCATTAAAAATGGGCCTCTTAAAATTGAAGGAAAACAAGAAGCAAACTATACAGAAGAATATTGGAAAAAGCTAGATTTAAATGAGATTACCATTAATATTTTATATTGTGGCTCAAATGAAAGTGATTTCAACACAATTTGTACCTGTTCCACCGCTAAAGAAATTTAGGATGAACTATAAAAAACTTATGAAAGAACATCTAGAGCTAGAGATACTAAAATAAGTTTTTTATTTAGTGAATTTGAAAACTTTAAAATGCTTCCTAATGAATCTATTGACGACATGCATAATAGAATCATTAATATTATAAATCCTCTAAATGTACTTAGAAAGAACTTTACTAATTTGGAAATTAATTTTAAACTTCTCAAGTCGCTTCCAAAAGATTAGGAATCAAAGAGGACAGAAATAGACGAAGCTCGAGACCTCAATGCTTTAGTAAAGAAGAGCTTCTTGGTATACTCAAAACTCATGAGCTCATCAACAAACAAGGCGATAAAGGCAACAAAAAGGCGATTGCCTTGAAAATCACAAGATAAGAATCCCATGATAAAAAAGATGAAGATGAAGATGGAAATGAGGATCTTGTCTTAATGGCCAAGAAGCTTAAGATATCTGTGAGGCCCAAATCAAATAAAATGAATACATCTAGCAATACTGCCCACAGCTCAAAAAGAGATCGATGGAGGAAAAGAAGAAAGCTTATACATGGAGCAATGAGGACTCATCTAACTTAGATGATGAGAATCAATATTTCATGGCTTTGGACAATTATGTAACATTTCCTTGTTCTCCTTCATATGATGAATTACCTACTATGTATGAAAAAGTCTACTGTAAATTGATGAAAGTTGAGAAAAAGAATAGCATGCTAAAAACCTTAATGATAGAAGCAGGAGAACAACTAGAAAGTTTTCAAACTAATCATGAAGAAATTAAATCTGAAAATGAAAAGCTAAATAATAAGATAAATATTCTAAAAATAGAAAATGGAAAGATAACTATTAAATGTAAAAAATTGAGAAGCAAAAATAATGAATTAAAGGAGATAAATGAAAAATTATTTACTAAACATTGAGGTTAAGACTTTAAAGAATAATGATGTTGCTTGTGCTGTTAGCTGTAATCATGATATAATAAAAGAGCTAGAAGATCTGAAAAATGAAAATAAGAAGTTAAAAGCTAGCCTTGATGATTCAAAGGTCACTATGGCCAAATTTACTAATGGCAAGAAGAACTTGAACATACTTTTGGGAAACCAAAGGAGTGATTCAAATAAATTTGGAATTAGCTATATAGAAAATAGTTGAAAGTCCCACGAAACAAAATTTGTTAAAGCAACCTATGAGACATGTAATTATTGTGGAAAGGTTGGTCATATTGCACATAATTGTGCCACAAGAAAATTAGGACATTTGAATCATTGAAGCAAGTTAGCTTGGGTTCCAAAGAGAGAGGTGCTTGTTCCCCTAACCGAAAAGGACCCAAACTAAAATGGGCACCAAAGAAATAATGATCTGTTTTGCAAAGATTCTCAAGTGGTAGTAACAAATAGTATTTGGACAGTGGATGCTCTAGGCACGTAACAGGAGACGCGTCCAAGTTTACCTCACTAGACTTGAAAGATCAAGAGAGTGTTATATTTGGGGATAATATAAAATAAACCATTTTAAGTGAAGGTAACATTCTCATTAACAATGATTTAATTATTAAAAATGTTTTGCTTGTTGATAACCTAAAACATAATCTATTAAGTATTAGCTAATTGTATGACAATGGTTTTAAAGTAACATTTTTTGCCAAAAATTGTTCTATTGAAAGTATCGACAACAACCAAGTATGCTTTGAAGGATATAGACAAAAAAAATATTTACAAAATCAATTTAGATGATTTTAAATCATCAAATGAAACTTGTCTATATTCTCAAAATGACAATAGTTGGTTATGATATAGAAAATTAGGATATACTAGCATGGACATTATTTTAAAACTTGTTAAAAAGTATCTTATCAAAGGTTTACCAAAGATAAATTTTTAAAAGGATAAGATTTGTCAAGCATGTCGGCAAAGAAAGCAAAATGAGACTTCTTTTAAGTCTAAAGAAGTTGTTTCCACATCTAGGTCATTATAACTATGGCATATGGACTTTCTTCCTTGCATTTAAAGATGAAACTAATAATGTATTTTTTAGATATTACAAGAAGGTCCAAAATGAAAAAGGTCTTAACATTACTACAATTTGAAGTGATCATAGGGGAGAATTTAAAAATTATGAAATAGAAAATATTAGTAGTAACTATGGCATAGAATATACTTTTTCAGCTCCTAGAACCCCACAACAGAATGGTGTAGTGGAAAGGAAAAATAAGTCTTTAATTGAAATGGCTAGAATCATGTTGTGTAAAAAATAATTTACCAAAATATTTTTGGGCTAAACTATAAATACCGCATGTTATATTTCAAACAAAGATTTTATAAGGCCAATTTTAAAGAAAACACCCTATGAACTTTAGAAAGGTAAAAGACCTAACATATCATATTTCCATCCATTTGGCATAAAATGTTATATTTTAAATGAGGGAAAAGAATAATTGGATAAATTTGATTCTCAAAATGATTAAGGAATCTTTTTAGGATATTCTTTAATAAGTAAAACTTATAGAGTTTTTAATAAAAGAATTTTAGTTGTCGAAAAATCTATACATGTTACCTTTGATGATTCCTTACCCGATGCATGTTCTAATGATGACGTTGATGTTGTTTGTGCTGATTTAAATAGATTTTCTCTTGAAAACAGTAATAAAGAAAATAATGAACAAAGATTAGATGTTGATATGCATGAATCTAATTTAAATAGATTTTCTCTTGAAAACAGTAATAAAGGGATCTTAGAGAGAGAGAGAAAGAGAGAGAGAGAGAGAGAATCATGACTTGTAAATGTTTGGATTAATGGATAGATAGGTAACAATACCAACTTAAAAGAAAAAATTGTAACTAATTAACCAACTAACAAAATTACTTATTACAAATGGCATCTTGTTGTTTCAAAACATATAAACATCAATTAATCTGGTTGACATTGAACATTGTAAAATGTGATGACATGTCATAGGCATGTATTTTGGACTTTAAAGGTAATTGGGGTAACCATTTGTCATTAGTAGAATTCACCCACAACACAAGTTGTCAATAACAATGTAGATGATATCTCATCAAAACCTATATGACATGAAGTACAAGTTCATAGTATATTAGGTTGGGTTAGACAAAGAATATTAACAGCATCGAGCTAGTGAAATAGTTATATTGATAAGAGAAGATTCCCTAGCATACTTTAAGTTGAAAATCATATATTCCTTGGAATTTTGGCAAATAAAGGCATTACACAATTTGGAATCAAGGGTATGTTAAGCTCTAAGGCATAAGAATATGTTAAGATCCTTCAGAGAATTGGAAATGTGGCATATAAGTTTAGTTGGAGTAGTTTGAAATTGAACTAATTTAACTAGTACTAAGCATCTCATGAAAATTGCTTATGCTAAAAATTATATAATGAGATAATGCTACTAATGGGAATGAAATGAAGAACAAGTATTCTAAACAGTTCTAAAGCAAGGGTAAAACACTAATGGTCGTAAACCTAACTTTTCCTATATATAAAATGTTGATGTTAACTCTTTCACTCACCAAAAACCTAAAGACTTCAAAGAGAAAAGCTTCCCTCGCAGCCATAAATGTGTCATTAATGTTAACCTCCTCTTTCTCTCCTCATAGAATTGCCATTTGATTTTGCTGCTAAAAATAAATAAATAAAATCTAAATCTTCCCTTTAAGGGTAACCATTCTTTTTTTTAGTTAAGTTGTGATGAGATTTCTAATGAATGTTTGTAGTGATTAATTTAAGGGAACTAAGATTATGATTGACAGAAAATTTTGGCACGTAGCAACTATAAAAATGTAAGAAAAATACATATTTTTAGTAGAAATCTTAGTGATAATTAGTTTAGGCTATTTTTTACCATTTCAAATGTTTTTGAAGGAATAATCAATTGAGGAAGGTGAACAAGCCTTGAAAAGAGGCTGTAAATGGTGTTTTAAGGTTCCGACATACTAATTGTCAGATAGATAATAAAAACCCTATAAAGACTATGCATTTTGGGGAGAAAAAAACCTTGTGTATGCTCTTATAATTTGAGAGATAGAACTATAGAAGTTAGGAATGTAATCTTGGTTATTAGCGGATGTTTGGATCCTAATTTTGTAAAAGAGAACTTGGAAACTTGAGCTAAATCGGTAAATTTTATTTGGAATTATAAGAACCTAATGCCATAAATCCATTAATTGCATATGAAAAATGTACAATTAATTGAAGATAATTTTAAATTTAAGAATTTCAAATCAAGAACAAGTGATAAAGGATTTTAGAGTTGGGAATCGGGCTTCATAAATAGTTAAGAATTAACCGAATGATTGGTATCTACCCTAATCTCTTATGTGATAGGTCCTAGCTTCGATTCTCCTCTCCCCATTATAGTGACAAAAAAAAAGTTAGGAATTAAGGAAAACAGAAACTCACAAAGTTAAAATGTATGTCTACGATGTTGGAGAAAAAACAAAAATAGGCCGACTTAACCTAGAATAAGGCTGACCGAATTGAGATCCAAGTCAATCGAATTGTTTGGAGAGAGGATTTGGTCATCATATTTGGCATGTAAATATGCTTAACAAATTGATATATAGTTATCTTTATTATAAATTATACTTTACTAGCATGATCAATAATAACATTTATGAAGATTCATCAAGAAGTGGAAATTTTAATTTATATTCAGAAGATTTATTGATATTCAATTTAGTTTTGTATTCATCATTATACTATTGATGACGTAGGTTTAGTTAAACCTTATAATAACATGAGTTAGATAAGATGAATGATAGGTAAAGTCTAAATTTTCAAAATTTAGAAGAGCAAAGCATTTGCAATGAAATAGATATTAGTTATTAGTTTTTGAACTTTCCTTATTCATTTTATGAGTAGAAGTATGTGATGGAGTTAACATATAGTCATGAAAGAAGGAACGGCCCTTACAAATATATGAAAAAAGGAAGGACTATTATAAAATAATGCTAAACTTTATATAAAAATTTAATGTAACACCTCAACTCTTGGGTAATTGATTTAATACTTCATTAAATTTTGGTTGATAGGCTTACTACTTTACTACTTAATGTTATTTATTCTATTTGTTAACTGGAATAGCTAATCTATCAATATTAGACCCTGTTAGAGCGATGTGGCAACACTTTAATGGTAGCAAACAAAGCAAACACTATTAGGAAACTAATAAAAATAGTCGAGAAAAGTTTACTACATATTAGATATCAAATGTAATTTTCGTACAAAATTTATATATCAACTTTAATACACACACACATAAGACATAAAAAAATGTGGATTAATGAAATAATTATCAGCGATCGAAAAGGGCGTACGTTGCCAAGGTTTTCATGGGCCAAGGGGCATGGTTGTCACAGACAAGTGATGTCCGATTCGGCTTTAAATAATTGAGTATACAGAAGGATACAAAATCGATATGAATGTCGCATGGGTTGTGAATTGTGATGTGACGAAACAAAAATGAAGAAATCAAAATAAGACATTCAACAAATTTCACTTTCACCTCGTTGCCTATTTTGTCCGAGACAGATAGATGTCAAGATAATAATTTATGTTCTTACACAGTTGAAAGACAAAATTACTGCTCAAACGCGGAATTTAATTAATCAGGTCTCCCGAATCTAAGACCACCTCCAATTATTTTCGAAAAAGAACCAACTGTTTTCATGATTTATTGATTTTGTACAAGATTTTTCCTAAATCATGGTGCTTTTGGATGATTACAATGTCAGACCGTACATTATTGTCCATATTAGATATGAAAATAGACCCATAAATATGGAAAAATATTTTGTCGACGGAAATAAGAAAATAAAGTCACCACAGGTGTTTTAATTTTACAATTTAAATAAATTAGTTTTTTACCTTCAAATATTATATTTTTGGTGTCTTTAGAGACACTAATACTGTCAAAAAAGTAAAAATAGAGACAACAAAAAAATGAAGTGTAAAAATTAAGACACTAATTTATCAAAATTACAAAGTTGAGATAAATATTGTGCTTTTGTACCTAAAAATAAGTTATCGAAATTTAAAATTATAACCTACTTCACAATTAAAAAAAAAAAAAAAAAGAAAACCCATAAAACTTCTAAAATTTTACTATATTTCAATCATATCATTTCTTTAATCGCCAATACTATGTCAGTTTCTCCATGTATTCGAAGTTAGTATATTTTATTAATCGGTTAATCTTCAATAATTTAACAAATATTTATCATAAAAGCATTCGATATGGACATGTTAATATAACTTCAAATAATTTATCACAAAATATTATTATAAATTAACAATTTATTGTACCATTTAGTTTCACTTGTTAAAAAAATTAAATAAATAATATCAAATCCATTATAATAGTTTACTGATATAATAATATCTTATATATATATATATATATAATACAATAAAATAAACCAACTTTCAAACAATTTTCACTCTAGTACAGTTATTCCTATTCAATAGGTAAACGGGCTTGGACTTGAGTTTGTTTTATATTCTGTTTGGTTAATTTCAATATTGTTAATTAGGAATTTTCATTGGGTGGTATGGAATGCCCTAACCTAGTGAGTACGGGGTAAGCAAAAACTGTATTCTACACCATACTTTATGATTGGGGTTTTCAAAATATTGAATATGGAATTAAAACTTATAAACTTCAATATTTGTCATAATCTACGTTATAGAATTAAATTCTAAGAATATATATATATATATATATATATATATCTGTCATATTAGAGTAGGAAGTCCTCCTTTTGGCATCTTTAGTATTTTCATTTTTCTTTTATTTTTTATTTTACACAAAAAAAAACACTATGTAATATTGAAAAGAGGATATCTTGATAAATTGCTTAGTAATGTAAACTATCTGTTTTCCTACATACCTTCCCTTATCTCCATAAAGCAGCTTTGATTTTTTTTTTTGGGCCAGATAAAGTAGCTTTAACTGATTATGCATTTTTATGAGGTTTCTTTTTTTTTTCTAATGATACGTGTATTAAGAATGTATTATCTAATGATAGTTGATTTTACATAAACTATTGAGAGCTTCTAAAGTTTGTTGACCAGATTATTTAGTCGATCATCTAGCTATTAAACTAAATATAATAATTAAAATATTAATTATTTTAATTATTTGAATGTAGTGAGATATGATGTGAAGTAGAAATCGATTTTCTCAAAATTAACGATAGGACCGTAGTATTTTTGAAAAACTATCACGAGGTTCTCTTGCATAAAGAAAACCACAACCCCTTTTCATACCACAATCTAAGGCGATAAAGGGGCACATCAAATGAAAAAAGCAAAACCCTAAAAAGAAAGCTAAGACAATTATTTGGTCGCAGTACTTTATTATTGGTTCTTCTTTGGTTTCCTCTGCTTTATGTAACGAAGAGATCTCAATCTTTGTGCTTTCGGGGCCTTGTCTTGTTGTCTTTTAACTTTTAAAAGTTAGAGTTCATGTGAGACTTTATGACGTGCATGATGCATTGTATCATATCCCATGAAACTTCACAAAAGTAAGGTAACTAAAATCAAATCAGATGGTCCCACCATCGCATCTCCCTCAACCATCCTTAGAATATATATACATATATGATAAGCAATTGGCTGTTAAATTTTAAAGCAGATTATATTATATTTGATCCTTAAAATTTGGTTCATTTTTTCATTAAATAGCTGAGATATGAGGATGTAAAGATGCGGACTCATCCTTATAGTTAAAATAGGTGAATCTAGATCCCCAACAACATATAACCTATAATATTATATGTAAGATTATATACTAGGATCAATTCGGATATTTATTTATTTATATCTCTTATGAGAAACAATTTTAAGAAAAACATAACATTTACATATAAGATATAGATATTTCAGACATATATACATATAGATATTACAGACAAGGCTTATAAACAAGCTATTCACAAAATACATAAGTTTAGCAAAACTATCATAACTATTATATATGTCTTCCAATCTATGCTATTACAAAAGTTCTATCAAGTCATGGTCATCTCTAATCCTCCTAATCATCTAGAAAATCCTCAAAATCTATCCCATACCCCATACTGGTGTAGAACTCATCATGGTCATTAATACCTAAAATATGAAATAATGAGCCAAAAGCTCAGTATGCAAGTAACGAAAACAAAGGCGATTGACATATAAGCTCAAACTATATGTAAATGCAACATCCATCAAGTTATTAGGAAATCTTTACTTAGTCAAACAACATTGGAGTATTTAAACTCCGGACAACAAGAATATCTGGGGGTCCTAAGTAACGATCTCGATGCTTAGGGGGTTGAAATAAGTTGTTTGGGGATTTATATCTCCTAGATGATATATCCATGAATGAAAAAGTAGCCTCCTCTAGGGTTTTCGGCCGTTTCACAACTTTACTTAACTTAATTCATAATATCACCTATTATTTCTCTTTTAAGAATAAGCAAATGTTATACCGATATCAATAACCCTATCAACTACCCGCCTTGCCACTTATAAAAGTCTTATTATAAAGACAGGGGTGGCCTAAACGCCTAAACTATCATGTCCCCAATCTAAGCAAGGTGTCACTCCCTGAACCGGATTCAATGGCATAACAGACAATCAATTTCAATCAATTTAAGTTTTATCTTAAATTAAAGTGAATTTAGTCATGCCTATCCTGGGCAAGAAATCAAACACATTACTGCATACCTGTGCTATGAAGGGAACCAATAGAAGCACTCAAATGAAGATCAGTAGAGGAACTCAAAGGAGTATTTATTATTGTTACAAGAAAATTCAATTCAAATCAATAAAAACACTTTGAATCATACCTAGAACATAACTAATTCTAGGCTTAACACTCATGGGAATTCATATGAATCCAAGGAAAAGTCATAACATATCATTTATACATCTAACAAGGTCATACAAACTCACAAAATCATCAAAAGACAATTTAGCAAGATAAAAGAATGGTTTGAAGAAGTTTTGAGAATGAAAAACTGCAAGGGACATGCCGCCCTTCAACGCTGGCGATGTTCAAGCGGTGCAGTCTGCACCAAAAATTCTACACTTGCCAACTCTAGCAGCGTTAACACAAACGCCGACAGTGTTGTGATCTATGCTGGCGAGTCGATGTAAATTGCAACTCCAATTTTTCCAAAAATCCAATAATTTCATGAGGTTGGTCCACACACGTGAATACTCCCAACACCGGCAATGTTGCTGTGTACGACAGCAATGTTTACATCTACGCCAGCATCGCTTAGGCGGCGTACACTGTAGCATAGATTTCCAAAAATTACAAACTTTCCTTGTTTCAAAAATACAACTTTTTATCCAAGTTTTCATTTCCAAATTTCTTTCCAACACATTTCCAATACCAAACCTTAACCTATATGTATTCTAGTTTCTTTTAACATACAAAATCTTCACTTCAACCTCATCAAACACTCATATCCACCATTTCAAATGCAAATCATCATTCAACCTTTATTTAGCTAATAAAATCTTCTCTAAACTATCTTAACCCTCCTCATTTCTAACTTCATGCACTTCAACACTACTTGTTACCATTTTTGCAGATACCAACAACTCTTATATCATCAAAATCCTAGCTCATATACAAATAACATATGCAATTCCTTAAGAACTTATTTAATCCAATTCATGGCATAAACTCCACTTTACGAGGAAACTCAAACAATTTAGTAAATATATAATCAACCAACTACATACCTTAAGAAGCTTGGGCTTGGTTTTATGGTCTTGCCATAAGAGAATAATAGTTTTACTTGAGGAAATATACGTGAGGTTTGGACTTGAATTAGGTGACTTTGAGAAGATAAAAATGGTGTTTTTCTCTCCTATAGTGGGTTGTCTTGGATGGTCTGATTTTTTATACAAATTTTGCATAAAGTGGACTTGATATTTATCCAATTTATTGATTTTTGAGGCTGTTAAATTAAGGGCTTTAATGTTGCATGGGTTTGTGCTTATTTTTGGCCTAAAATAAAATGAGTTGCACTTGAGATCACTTCCAAAAATTCTGCTACGTTTAAGAATATATGTAGAGCATACCTAACTCATTTTAAACCAAATTTTTATACATGTCATTACACATACATCAATACAAGCACCATATAAATATCAATAACATTTATACTAATATTTAAATACACTAATACAAACACATATACCTTACATTAACTCAACACACACATCAATTCTTATTAACGTACTTAACATGTAAAATTTATTTCTTATATGTCAAAATATTTAAAATAATTAAGCAAGTATAGAAATTTCACTAACACATGCATACATAAGTCATGCACTAGATTTATATATATTTGAATTAGTTATGTTTTAAGTTTAGGTCATTTCAGAGGAACTGCCAATATCAACGGCCTTTGGGAATGGAAGAATCATCACAAACCATTGGATTTACAATTGCTTGGACAAATTTTAAAAACTTTCCAGAATTCTTGCGTAGAGAGTTATGCCACGTTTCATACATAGAAATCAACTCCATGTCTCATTCTCATTTCCATTTTTTAATATATTATTTTTTAATACATTTTTAAAAGTACGATTTCAATTCTACATTCGAAATGGTGGAATCACAATTTCATTTTTTCTCATTAGTGATTATAATTTTTATCTTCTAACATATTTATTATTTACATTTATTAATGTGAAATTACGATTCCCCGTGTTGCATGGATCTCATGTGTTGCATGTGACTTCAGAGTGTTGTTAAGGAGATGACACATAATGATGAGATAGCTTAAATAGAATAATAGAAAGGAGGAATAGATAGTCTTATTGTCTCAAATACAAAGGTGACATGTAAGGGAATTTGAGTAGATTTCGCACATCAACCTTATAGTTCTTAAGCAAATTGAAGTAATAACACTTGAGTTGCCCTGTTTGATCTTTGTGAACAGAACCTCCTCTATGAAATTTTGTTTGTCGTCTCTCTACAAAAGTTCTTAAATGAGGAAGAGTGACTAAGTATTTATATGCATTTAGAATGATAACGACCGTCGGATCATCTCAGTGATTGACAAATGATCTCTTTCGTGCATGAGTGTGCTTGAAAAACATTAGATGCAGCAGAACAATCCAACGATCCCTATTCTGAGACCACCAAGCCAAATCTCTCCGAACCATCCTAATAACTGAATACCCAACTCTTGAGTTAAGCTCAGTCACCTAACTCTTGAGTTAAACTCGAATAATATTTATAATTTAAACCCATTTATGATGGTTATATTTTTATGCTCCTCTAACATATTTTATTCACATTTATAGCTAAGATATGTTTGATAAATAATATTTCAATTCCAATCCATTCTACGTATAAATATGAACCAATGAATGAATCTATCATTTCACTGCCTATTCAATTTTGTTCCATTTCTCTCATTCCATTCCATTCTAAATAATTCATTTGTATCAAATATGACAATAAAATTTAACTGTCAAGTTCACAATTCTAGATTTTATTGTTGAAATTGACTCAGTTGAGCTCCTTCGTGGATTAACAACAAATCAGCAGATGAGATTTATCTAACTACGTAACTGATCTACGCAAGTAAGGGCTCACGCATTTTAGCATGGTGGAAATTGAGAAGGTAAGTAGGATGTAGGAAATTCAATTTGGTGGCAGACTCGCTCGCCGCATAAAGCAACGAGTTATGGATGTCTTAAAGCAAACCCAACGTTGTATGCTGTGCTTCACCTGGACAAGAAGGGGGGAAAAAACCTTTGTATGTTGTGGACCTAATTGAAAGTCATAAAATGTCTGGAGCCTGACCCATCCACTTCACGATGTTGATGATTTTGTATTGGGTTCTGGCGCCTTTCAGGCCCAAAGACTTTGAACGATTTTGGTATTTTCCTAAATTAATATACCTTTCTTAAAAAAAAAAAGTCCCTTCCATTTTAGAAGATTGAAGAACCAAGGTAAAAAGCAAATATTTAAATTTTGTCTTTGTAAGGTCTCTTATCACTCATTAACAAATTTTAGTGTAAAGTATGATTATGACAATATCTTCTCACTTCATTACCCAGAGATGCATGTTCAGATCCATAAGTGGTGCTATTGATGTTAATATCAGTTGAACGATCTCAAATCTATTTTTTCGTACCATTGTTATCATAATTAAGATTGTCAAACTTGTGATTCTATGTAAAATCACTAAGGGATTGATAGAATCGGAATGTGAAATCGAAATATAAAAATGTAAGTTTTTACAACCTTTAAAATATAGTTTTGAAAAATTATAAGAATGCTTATAGAAGATGTAGAAAACTTAGAACACATAATGGACTTAAAAAAATAAAATAAACAAATTAAGTTCTTTTTTTTTTTCATTATAACTCTTAATCCATGATATAACATATATAAAAAAGAGTGAATAGAGTCAAAATTAATTTATTTTTTATTGTTTTGTTTGAAATAAGTGATAAATTGAAGGAGAATCAAAATTTTCAATTTATTAAATGCTTAATTATATATATGAAATAAATAAGTTTTCTTATGAATTTTACAGCTATAACTTAACTTGAATGAATTATATAAATGTATAACAGAGTTTTCGAGGGAGAAAGGAAAAAAGATAGAGAGAGTGTGTGAAAACCAAGTAGAAACAATAACAAGAGAGGTACATCATTCTAATTCCTAATAGTTGATGAGATTGTAAACAAACAGTTGTATTTTTTATATTTTAGCTTATTTGACTCGAATAATTAGAATCGGTAAATTCGGTTAAAATCGTAAGTGTAAACCCCTAGATTTTACAGTAATTATAAGTAAACCTTAAAACCATAAGTTAAATCGGAACTCTAAAAGTCAACTAAGTCTAAAACAAGTCTTAGTGAATCTAGATCCAACAATTCCGCACTTGAAACCCAAAAAAAAATAAAAATGAGATAGATCTTAGATTATAGTCCGAACTAATGTTATAGCCTAAAAAGATCAGATTCGCCAGATGTTCACTCATTTCAGATCCCAATCGGATTAGTTTTGAAAATCAAGGTCCTGGTGTGCAAGACAGTAAAAATATTCTGATAATATATTTAGACTCGTAATGAGATGAGGAATTGTGAAATATTAGTTGCAAAATTTTTCGACTTCTAAAAATATCAGATATAGTTTGTTTAGATGTAATTTTCTTACTACTGATATTTTATTTTTCTAATCTACTACTCTTTTATTATTCACTACTATTCATTACTATTCCCCTTCTCTACTTTTTCTTATTACCCATTCTTACAACCTATGAACCTATTTCTTATATTTACCTTTCCACTATTACTTTTACTAAACTTCTCTTCCATTTACTTACTTTTCATTACAAAAATATATTTTTAATCTCATTTTCTCCTTTTTTTCTTATGTGTGCCAGCCATCTCTCTCTCTTTCTCTCTCTTTCCCTCCATTTCTTTTCTTTTTCATTTATTTTAATTCCATCTAAATTCGACTCTAAAACTCTACAGATACCTCCTCCCTCCTTTTCATTTTACACACTTTCCTCTTCACATAACAAAACTCTACCAAAATCAAAACTCAAAACCTCTCTCCTCTCTTCTCTCCCTCTCTCACGTGAACCTCTCTCTCTCCCACACTCATACACATTTCTATTTTTCTTCTTTTATGGTAACTATTCTAAACCCCTCTTTAGTTCATGTTACGTGACATGAAAAATATGGATGTTATGGTTTCCAAATAAAAATCTCCATGAGGATATGCTAGGGATTGGGAATATGCAAACAACATATTGTTCATGTCATATTAACCTCTTATTCATATTGTGATAAATTGTATTCTTGTTTCTAATATTAACTTGGTACATATTAGTAAATACATGTAATATGTATATCTATGGAGCTTAAATACTCACTAATCTAACTTTTATTTAATATTCTTATTTTTATTGCTTATTGTTTATTTCTTGTAAATGAGACTAGTCTTAGATTTATTCTCATCAAGTCAAAAAGTTTTTAGGACTTATCCATAATCTAAGTCCAGAGAGCCTTGACATAAATCTAAAACTCCCATGTTTTTCTTATTATTTTCTTGCTTTTCTTTATGGAACTTGTCCATTTCTAAGTCCTGGGAAGACTTGAATAAAAATTTAATACTTCTACAATTTTTTTCCTTTTCTTTTCCTTAAGCTTTCTTATGCTTTTCTTTTCTTTTTTTGGAACTAGTCCATATCCAAATTTTGAGAAGCCTAGATGCAAACTAAGACTTCCAAATTCTTGATTTTACATATATATACTTACTTAATTCTCTATGTCTTTTATTTTCTATAAGAGTTATTTTTTATCATACAACATAGCTATATTCATATTCATGCATAGTCATAATGTTGTTGTCTTAATAAAATTTTCAAAAAAAAATAAAAAAGAGTTATTTTCTTTCACTTAAAAGTAGGACTAAACTCCCAAGAAGCATGATGTTGATACTTAAGAGAAATTCTCACAAGAACATAGGATAATGGTTCAACTATATGAGTTCCAAATTATTAAAGTAAATTATTATAAATTTTAATGTTGATAATTTTTTGTTATACAAATTTTTCTTAAAAACTTATTTATAGGATTTGTATCAACACTTTGAGAAACACTAAGAAACAAACAATTTTTCTAAATCAAGTTTAAGAGCAACTCACTTGTTAAAAATCAAATTAGAAAATAAAATTGGTGGACAACTTAAATAACCAAATTTTAAAAAGCGAATTTATTTTTAAGAAGTTAAGAAAATATAAAACTAATAGATCTAATGAGTAGGCACTTCTTTGTAAGAAACTCCCTATTTTAAGTTTTCTTCTAACAACTCAAAAAGAAGATTTTTGTAACCTTCACTTTTAAGACTTTTAAAGTAAATTGTTTTAAGAAAAAATCATTATGGAACAAATATCACTAGAATCATGCATATAATATGAGTATATATTTATATTAAAGATTTTTTAACTATATAAATATCTATGTATTTGCTATAGAATATTTGGATAATGTAAAACTTGGGAAAGTGCAAATTTAAGGGCTTGAACATGTTGATCAGATATGTACTAACGTGTTTTAGAACCTAAATGGCTTTAAATGTTAAAAATAACCTTAGAAATAGATAAATCTTTTCGATTAGGTAGAAAACGATTATTAATATGCGAAGTTCCGAGTTAAAATAAGCAAGTTATGACCATTTTAAGTTGGAATTTCTCATCATTCAAATTTTGACGCAAATGACAAAATAGAATTTATGTAGAACTTGGATAAAATACTCATTTCGGACATTTATTTTGTTTAGGTAAGGAGAACTAAGACCTTATCTTTCCTAATGATTACTTCGACACAGAGAGATCACTATGGCCACGTGAGTTTTCTTTTACGTTTTATGTATTCATACATGTGCTTATAGAACAGAGCATTAGTTTTTAGGAAAAGATAAAATTTGGTATGCATGTAGGATTATCATGGGAATGATGTATGTGAATCGTTACTTGTGATCAATGAACGTTAAGCATATAGAAACTCGATTGGTTGATTAATGTAAATTGTCTTTATGTGATTTGTTTAGGGTTGGTTTAAGGGTATTTATGTAATTTGATTTCCTTGATTACTTTCCTCATTTTTGTTGCTTAGTTTTGAAGTTAAAAAAATATTTCCTTATTTTAATGTTTAGTACTTAGTTTTGAGGCTAATTAAAGCCTATATAAACATATGAGATATAACATATTATGACAACTTTTGGATCATTATTGAGTGAAATATTCTTCTCTTCTTTTAAGAGCTTGAGCTCTTCAAGAATTTTCGCTCTTGTTGTGTTCTTCATATACCGCAGTCCTAGATTGGTATTATCTACGGGGTCACGATTATTATCAAGGCTCCCAGGTTTACTCAATCTTGGGTCAAGGTTCCAATTCATCAATTTATACCAAGGTTCATGAATTTCTCAAATTAAGGGTCATGTTCAATTATACCTCTGATTCTGTTCTGGATACTTTAATGGGTTAAGGTCTGCTTTGGATTCTTGGAGTCCTAGAATTCACTAAGTCGTGCCAAGCACGCATCACTAATGTTCTTTCAAACATACTCTCATCCTCTATTGGTCTTTGTGCCTTTACTAGAGTTCGCAAACCTCCTTCATAACTCAATAATTTTGTACATAGTATCCATTATGATGCATTAGTAGCTGTAATGCCGTCTACTGCCACTCCATATACTTTGCTTAATTTGCAAATCCTTTCACATTATCCTTCACACTATGTGGCTTCCTTGGCCAATGTATTCATTGTCCATGAACCAAAGCATTGTCATGATGCAAAAAATGATCTAAATTGGATTGAGGCAATGAATAAAGAACTTTTGGCCTTGAAATCCAATCATACATAGGGGATAGTTCCTTTATCTAGTAGGAACAAAGCCATAGGATCTAAATGGGTTTATAAAATAAAATATAAACCCGATGGTACAATTGAGGGATACAAGACTAGACTTGTAGCTAAAGGATATAATCAAGTTGAAGAAGAGATTGATTATGCCCATACTTTTTCTCCTATGGCAAAATTATCCACTGTTTGTTTGTTATTTGCTATGGTTGCTGTGAAACAAGGGAATGTGCATCAATTAGATGTCAACAATGCCTTTTTGCATGGATATTTAGATGGGGATATCTATATGGAACCTCCCGATGGATATCAATCTATCCCTCCTGGTCATGTGTGTAAATTGGTGCGATCATTGTATCGTCTGAAACAAGCTTCTAGACAACGAAATAAGGAATTTACTAGCTTCATTTCCTCTTTGGGTTTCATACAATCCAAAAATGATTACTCTCTGTTTATACGGGTTAACAGACATGATTTTACTATTGTTTTGGTCTATGTTGATGATGTTCTCATAGCTGGTAGTTCTCTTTCTATCATAAATGATGTGAAGCAATCCATCCACTATGCATATACCATCAAAGATTAGATGAGGCATAATTCTTTCTAGGCGTTGAAATCTATCGTAGTTCACATGGTTTCATGCTTCATCAATGTAAATATTTTCTTGATATACTTAAGGATTGTCGGATAACTGCATTAAGCCTACCAAAGCTCCTTTTCCACCTAGCCTACGATTGGACAATTCTCAAAGGTCGGTGGCCTTCATGTCAACTGGTAGTGTATAGTCTATATACAGACAAATATCAAGGCCCGCCTTCAAGGCCGGTAGCCTTCTTCTTCCCAACTCTCATTTGCTTCTTTGACTCTAATTTCTTCAAGAATGAATCAGCCACTCTCTCTACATCAGGTTCCACATTGCAGCAGGCTAATAATTCATATTTAATTTTAAGTTGTTATGGTTAACAACAAAGGTTTCCAAATAATGCCGATAATATTATAAGCTGGTGAATTTTATATCAAAGGAAAATGATTATTCAAACTCTGAATAATTTTTTGGATTGGTTTTGGATGACCTTCATGATCAATGCTTGTCCATGAAGTAAAAACAAAAGACAAAATCCGAAGTAGATCTGAGGTGACAAAATTCAGAATAATGAATTGTAAATTTATGCAAAATCTGAAGTCACCACAGGATAACATGACAAGAATGTCATTGATCAACAAACTTCTAGGTTGCCAACTATCCAGGTATTTCACTATCTCTAGAATATAATTGATTTTGTCTTTCATCTTGACCCAGAAAACCCAAATAGAATTGAATAAATAGATAAATCAGTTACTGTATTATGTCAAAACTACAGTATATTGACTTTTGATTGTGTTTCCTCTTCAACTGAGCTGCATATCAATGTTGTCCTAAGCTTCTATCATTACGATGGATATAGTTCTATAAATTTGTGAGTACCATTGGAACTCATAAGCTATATCAAAAACTACAGTAAGAGAATTTTGCTAGTAAATACATAAATTTCAAAATCATCCACAGTAGCCATTCAGTTGCACCTGTGAATCATTTATCGAAGCCGATACAACTTTCCAAGAAAAAGAGAAAAGAAAAGTAAACAGGTTATCTACATCGCTGGAGAAAATTTCCTTGTAATCAAGGTACTTACAAAGAGATGTCTTATTAAGCTGATCAGCTAATCCTACAAGATTAAGGTGAATAAACTTAGAATGAATGAAAAGAATAAACAGAGGAAAAGCAAAAATGAGTCCTATCTCTGCGATAGCACTATTAATTTACAGAATATATATATATATATATATTTAAAAAAAAAAGGAATCGCAAAAGAGAGAGCAAGGTTGAAGGATATCCATCAGAGGCAGCAACTCTGACATCTACGAGAAACTCTAAAAAATTAACTCTTCTTGATCTTTTCAATAAGAAAACTCATGACCTCTTAATGAGATGTACTTCTTAACCCATATGGCAATATCCTCTGCACATGCTTTAGCCTGGGGTGTCTGCAGGAGCAAATCTAAAGTCGCAAATTCATG
The DNA here is from genome assembly GCA_024138025.1 of Combretum micranthum. Lineage (NCBI taxonomy): Eukaryota > Viridiplantae > Streptophyta > Magnoliopsida > Myrtales > Combretaceae > Combretum > Combretum micranthum. The sequence goes on along the minus strand of JAMXBD010000149.1, from coordinate 624,060 downwards.
AACAGTATCCTTATAATCAAGAATAGGTGCATCAACATTGCCCCTCCGCAACTCTTCTGAGTAAGCAATGACTCGGTCTCTCATCATGTCGTGTTCAGCAACTACGGTCAGTGTGGGAGGCATGCACTTCAAAGGTACTGCTCTTGATATAAGAGGGTTGGCGGCTGGATGATCTAGGCTGAATTCTCCTTCTGGTAAGAAGAGTTTCCAAATGGACAAGCATAAAGACTTGTCGTAAAAGTATGAGTTCGACATCTTAACCTCAGAATTCATGGAAACTCTTCCCGTGAAAAATGGGTACATTAGAATTTGAGCCACCACTTTGACAGGGTCAAGGAGGTTCCCCGCCTCTATAGCCTTTTGACATACATATTCTGCAATGTTCGCACCACAACTGGCACCGAGAAGTACACACCTGTTTCATAACAAAGCCAAATAGATGCTTCAGATGTATGTTCTCTCTAGAAGATTAATGTACAATTACATGGCAGGGAAACAAAAGTAGCTACAATTATGTAAACTATCAATTCTTTTCATATAAAAAGAAAGTTTGGAACTTTCTGGACCAAGAGGATGATACGCTGGATCAATAATTTCAAGATGTAATCAATGAGTTGATAACATTTGAAACTGACTTCCGTGCTATGAATGTACCTTTACCTAAGAATATTCCTTGGCTGAACAAGAGCGATTGCTAATCCTACAAGATTAAAAGCTAACTTTTGTTTTTCCATATCGACTTCACCAAAATTAACGGCCGGTAGAATTTGATTTATATTCAAATCCTTGAGGAAAATCATACTATCAGTCGTCTTTAATCTATCATTAGCCTCAGCAGCAGCAAAAGCTACCACAAATTGAGCTTCATAAATGACCAGAAACAAAGAAGAAAAACTCCCACTTTATATCCTCAATCTATACCAAATCTTCGACCAAAAATAAAAAAGAATGAAAGATCAATTATCGTGAGTATTACTTATCTAAGCCTTAAATATAATTAGTTCATCCTATGGGTGATGTTCCTCGTCCCGTAAACAATGAAAATTTTCCATTAACTTTGTTCCTAAGAGGATAAGACGCCAAAATTAATGCCATGCAAGCTTACATTCTGCACCATTCTAAATAAAAACTGCAGATCCTCTGAAAGGAAGAAAAACAAAAAGAAAAGGCCGAACTTTTCAATTTTGTTCACAAACTCTAGGAACAAACAACAATAATATAAATTTGTTCCTTCAATAAATACTATTGGTAAAGCAAACAAATTCATTTTTCAAGAAAATTATATCCTAGAAATTATAGAATCACGCGAAACCGATATCAAAATGAGATGATACCTAGAAGGATCTGCATGAGCAGCAATCCAAGGCTCCATCATCGACACACCAAATCCATCAAAATTCCCTCTGAGGCCACCTCGCTTTCGAATCCCACCCCCAGCATTCCTCTCCTTCCCATCAACATACCTACTACACTCCGCCAAATTCGCCTGCTTCGCCACCCAATTCAACACCTTGACTCCATCCTCAAAAGCCGCAGGGAACTTATTCTCCGGAGCAAGTCTGTACCCAACAGCTATCACTATCACATCACAAAGTTTCGCCACTCGCCGACAAAACCCATCATTGGAAATGCTACGATTACTCCCACCCACAAAACCCCCACCATGAAACTGCAAAAACAAGGGCAATTTCTTCCCAAGTTTCGAAATTTCCGGCACATAACCACTATACCCACCAGGTGTTTGCTCAAATTCCTGACTGGAAACTTTCGGTGAACTAACCCCAGACAATCTCTCCGATGTTGCAATCACAGTCTCAGGGAGGAATATCCTGAGTTCGAGAGAGGAAAGGGGGTCTATATGGATGTCTTTGGTGGCAACGCCGTCGACGAAAGACGGGTGGGCCGGAGCAGCCAGCTCATCGAATCGCGTCGTTACACCAAAAGATGAATCGTGGGGACTAATGGGTGTTTGATTTAGGAGCTGTAGTTTATGTTTAAGGTGGTATTTGAAGAATACGCTGTACAGCTTCACCACTAAGCTAGGCATGTTTTTGACAAATACTGGGTAACTAAAGAAAGAAACAGTCTTGGGAACATCCAAATTCTGGGATCTAATAGAAATGTCTCAAAGATTGAAACTTTCGCTTTCATTAAGTTGATTACGACTAATTCCATTCAATTTTTGACACCAATGGCGTGCTGATGATGAGAAATTAGAGAAAGGCGCGGGTGGTGGTAGTCATTTCAGAAACTTCTACTTTAGTCATTTCTAATGGTTGTAATATTCAAATTTTTAAGTGTGAGATATTCAATTTGTGGGGGCGGAAAGATGACTTTTAAGGATCAACGGCTGTTTAGGAAGTTAGTTTCTTGTTACGGTGCATCGGCGGAGCTGGGGATTGGGATTTCTGTTTTAGATCTGCAAGACAACGTGGATATGTCGGACGCTCATTTGGCTTCTCGCTGGCCCATCAGGTGATTGTATAATGGAGAATTGGAGTTCGTCAGGCGTTCGGCGACACCTTTCCCATGTGGACATCAGTGTGGTCCCCATTGGCTATTTGTTTCATAATTTTTTTTTATCATTTTAACTCTATTTTTTATTATTTTTAAACAAATTATTTATAAAAAATAATGTTAAATAAAAAACAAACATTTTTACTTATAAATTGATCAAACAATTAATATACTAATATAAAATAGAGATGATGTAATCACCTAAATTTATACAACTCAAAAATAATAATCATTAAGAAAATAATGTAAAAATATGAAAGAAGTTTTAAGAAAAGTCAAGAAAAGCACTTCTTATTTTTCATGATCCAAGAATATTAAATTATAAACAATTTAATTATCATTTAAAATTTTGAATTATATACATAAATGAACGAAAATGAGATTTAACTATATAATAGTAACAATCAAAGCAATAAAATGTAACATTATGAATAATTAAAGAAATAAATGATGAGTAAATAAATAATTATAAAAGAATGATACTAAATCTAAATAACTTAATTATTAAGATGTTTCATAAAAATAAAGATTGCAAGAAACAACAAATATATATGATGACAAAGAATAAAACAAGGTAAGCACATAATACATATAATAAACAACCTTGAAATATGAAAATAATTGTAAAATAAAACTAAGTTTTAATACACTTTAAATAATGAAAAATAATAAAAAATATCAAATAGACCTGATGACGAATACATAAATATAATTTAGGCTCAATGAATAATAGATTATCAAATAATTCAAAATTATAATGGAAGTGAACATAATATCAAAATTTAATATAAAATAATTAGAATATAATAATAAAAACATAAGTAAAAGAATTAATCTTAAAACGATCAAGAGCTTTTTGTTTTATAAAATTTAAATCTAATATTAATGTCCGCTATTAATAGATGATTAATCTTAAATTTTGTTTAGAATGTAATTTAATAGTTGAGCTTAGATAGTTTAATCAAAATTAGAAAACAGAGTTAATTGAAATTGAGATTTCAACTGTCCGTTTCTAATCTTTTATCTATTTCATGAACCAAATTTCTCAAATATTTCTAGTTATCAAATTCAAACTCTATTTCCTTCAAATCATCTATTTACTTTAATTATTTTTCTAACAAATCAAATTTTACTATCATATCTACCAATTCTAATTTGAAAACTCATTTCTTTTAATCAACAAATGATCTAAAATTTCTAAATTTCAAATACTTAGATTTATAAAATACTTAAACATAGCCCCTTTAATCTAATTTCTATACCTTCAATTTCCATGAATTTTGAATCCATCTACTTGTTTAAAAATATCAATTTCTAAGCCTAAACTTAAGTTAGATATCAAGTTTTATAAAATTAAATTTCTAAACTAGACTTTCAATTCAAGTTATCGATTTTGCTTATTTATATTATAAAATTTTCTCCTATTTGTTTCTAATACTTAAGATAATGACCTGAAAAGCTTAAATCAAAACTTTTAATCATAAATATCTTTAATTACTTTTGTCATTATCCTATTTAATCCCTTTTTCTTCTCATTTGTTGCCATTTACTTTCCTCTCTTTTTCTCTTTGCTTTTCTTTTATGTTTCTCTTCTTCATCTCCATTTCTCTTCTTCTTCATTTCAAAACCCAACTCAAAGTCTCAAATTCAAAGAAGATTAAAGAGAAATGATGGTAGAAAACAAGATAAAAGATGAAGACTAAGTAAGAAGAAGCTTCATTAATAAAAAAGAAGTAGTAGTAAAGATGAACAAGATAGTTAAATTCATCAAACATGTGAATATGCTTATTTTCTTTGTTTCGATTATTATATATGCATATATATGATGGATTGATGTTAGTTACATGTAGAAAGCGTGATGAAGTTAGTGTATTATGGATATATGAACATGAAAGTTAAAACTTAAGTAGTATATGTATATGTGAAGTTGGGGATTGATGATGTAGTTTGGAAATGTTTTGATGAAGTAAAATGAGTTTAAAAGTATTGAAAGTTATATATATGAATTATATGTGGTTTTTATGGTGTTTAAGTTGAAGTAAGATGTGTGAAAAGTGTTAAAAAAGAAGAAAGAAAATAGAGAAAGTGGCAACGATCCATATATCCTGTCAAACGACCCTGTTTAGAGGGGTATTAACCATATGAGTTTTTATTTGCAAAGCCTCCGTGTCCAAACGACCCCGTTTGAGGTGGGGTATGTAGAGTAAACGACCCTTGAAATGGCTTAGTTTAAAGGAGTGTTTCACTTTCGAATCATTTTTGGGTTGAAAAATGACCTATATGGAAGGTGTATGAGCTCATACAGGCCATTCATATAGCCCTGTTTGGTTTCCCATATAGCGATATTGTTTCATATTTTAATCATAACTTTTTTATCCAAACTCAAATTAAGGTGATTCAAAATGTCACATAAAGCTTAAAAAGAGATTACATCTTTCATGTTTTAAGTTTTTAGAAATTCTAGAGGTATCATGGCCTAATTGTTTCCAGCTGTTGCATATCCAAACAAAGTTAAAAACTTATGTTTACTAGTTAAATGTATGTGGTTAAGTATGAAATGAACTTAGTTAACAAACCTAAGTTCAATTTGACTAAATGAACTTTAATAAAATAAAATGAATTAGACTAATTAAGTCTAATTATTTTGGCTAAGTTAAGTTAATAGGCTTAAAATTTGTAAATGGCTTAGAGATAATATGTTGCAATATGATGGATTATGCCATGTTTAGAAAAAGGAAAATATTACTTCAAATATATAATTGTTTAGACAATGATTATTTTTGTATATGAGCGTTTTAATGTACTTTATAATAAATGATTATAAACAAAGAAAAAAGAAATACTCTAACAGACAATGAAAAACTATCCGTATCTTAGCAAGATGATCTTCGCAACTATGACGGGTTCTCACTTAGTGTCTAATCAAATAGAAACTTAAAATGAATTTAATTTCATAAATAGATGTTTGCTTTTGGTTATTCTTTATATTAGCTCTAGCCAACCTTCTTTTTCTATTTGAATTTCATATATGAAGGATGATGATAATTTTGTGCTGATGATGATATTGTTGATGATTTGATAATTGATGGGGATGAGGAATTGTTTTTCTTAGATGGATTTTTATGGCCTAGCTTGGATGTTAGGTGGGTAACATTAACTTTATCACATCGTTTGTGATGGTAATTTAGTTGCAGCTATATCAAGACAACACATAATTGGCTATGTGTGAGCATGGGGTAATTGTGTGTTGTTTAATGATTGTATTGTTTGATAAAAATTTATAGTGAAAGTGATAACATATTGCTTGTAATATTTGGATGATTGTAATTGATGAGCATTTGTTAATCGATTGGTCACCTAATAAAAGGACTTAATACTATATGGTCATTTAATTAAATGAACATGCATTGCACAACATCATACTTGCATTAGCATGGAGTTCACGTCACGTATTAATATTCCGATTTTGTAGTTGTGCTTTTGAGAGTCCAGTAAATCTGTTTAGGGCTACTATAGAGTCGTTGGCTTCATAGGAACTAAGCAAGTAACGAAGGACGTCGCCCATGTTGAAGTCAGCTTTAGGGATTAATACTTAGGGAGATTATGTAGTTCTAAGGAAAGTAGAGGTTATGTTGATAGTATATGTATATTATGCAAAAACAAAATGAGTTTTAAGGGAAGTCCTCCCTCCTTAGTTCTTTCTAAGGAGAAGTTTGATGCTATGTTTCAATAAAATGGATTTCAAAGGAAATCTTCCCTCCTTAATTATATCTAAGGAGTAGTTATAGGTTATTTTTCAACAAAACAAGTTTCAAAGGAAATCTTCCCTCCCTAGTTATATCTAAGGGAAAGTTAGAGGTTAATTTTCATAAAACAGGTTTCAAATGAAATCCTCCCTCCTTATTTATTGCCAAGGGGAAGTTTGAGGTTATGTTTCATTATAAATAAGTTTCAAAATGAAATAGCTGAAAGTTATGGGCTAAAAGTAATGTGTTGAATGCACTGTATTGATAAAGTAATGTGTTGAATCACTATGTTGAGAAAGGAATGAGGCGAATGCTCTAAGTCGAGAAAGTACCTCCTTCTTTAGTTCACAGTTCTCTAGGGCATGAATGACTTGAGTTAATCCTTCAACCCCTAAGAAAGAGCATAAATCTTTATTGGTTTAGATTTCGGTCATCCAAATTGCGCATATCATATGGTTGAGTGTGACATTGCATATGTATGTTAATAAAATTTTTTTGGTAATTGTTTATGATGTGATTTGGTCATGTTATTCATTGAGCTTTGTTTTAACTCATGCCCCTATAGTTTTTTGTGTAGGAATAGCTAAAGCATCAGGAATAGGCTAAGACTGTGTGGAGAAGATCTTTTGAAGATAGAAGACAAGTTGAAATAAGAATTAGATAGATTATTTTGTTATGAGATTTTGTTTTATGTCATATAAGCTAGATTATGAATTAGATTAGTTACGTAAGAGTTTAAAAGTTTGTAAAATATAGTTGATCTATTCTATTTTACTATTTAGTAGGGGATATCAATTCTTTGTGGTTCTAATGGACTATAGGAAATTGGATTTCCCTTATGCATCACAAATTTTTTCATATATTAGAAGTTTGTAAAGGAATTTTCAGGTAGAGTATTGTAAACTCTAACTTGCAAGACGTTCTCATATTACGGGTGCACACGTAATATAATTATTTCAGGATAATCCTCTTAGGCTTCTTTTAGGGTCATGACATATGATATAATTTTTGATACAAATATCAATGAAAAGCAAATCATCTAATCAGACACTAAAGGCAAAATAAAATAATATGGGCTACAATTTTAGGTATCATCAAATGAATCTGAATTTAAAACGATTTGTTTAGTTATTTATAATGATAACAGAAGGATAAAGAGATTACTAAGAAATCTATTAAGTGTACGATGAATAAAAAGTTAAAAAAATAAATAAGTATCATGTTACATTGAGGTATGTCCAAAATATTCAATGATAAGTATGTTAAAAGGAAAAAACGACCTAGAAGGAACTCTAGGGACTATACTAGAAGAATAGAACAAGTTTAATTCTACTTAGAAGGAACTCTAGAGAGTATTTGTAAATTAAAAAAAGTTACAAACTCATTACAGATTGATTAGAATGAGATTTAAATCATCATTAAGCATGTTTTCAAGGCCTGGATCCAAGCTTTAAAAGATGAATATATTTAGGTAATGTATTTATATATTCTACTAAGTTGGAATAAAATCTACAAGGATTTGAGTTTTTGCATGCACTTCAAGGTAATTCATGAACATAAGCAATCTACTATAATTATTTCAATTTCCGTCTTAAATATTTAGTTCAATACAAAGTTGGTCTTTTTTCTCTTGAAGATTCGAAGATAAGTCAATGGTTATCGCAAGATATGTTTTGGATTTTATAGGATATTATAGAGATACATGTTGTTGCGCCTAACTATGAGTTTCAAATTAGTTTAACAGGATAAGTTCAAACACATCAACAATTTCACACAAAGTTTTTAAGATGAAGAAGAAGCTGTTTTGATGATATTTATCAGGCATCGGTTTTCAACACTCAAATTTGAATTCAATTATGAATATTAATTCCGAGATAAAGAAAGTTAGTTGTGATGCTACAAATCAAGAAACAGTTATTTTAAATGTGAAATCAACCTAGAATTAAAAGAAGAGAAAAACTGAAATATCTAAGGAAGATTATCCAAATATTCAACAACAACAAATTATGAATATTGATGGCATCGAGCTAATCATTAAAGACAAAGGCTTAAATAATCGAAGCATTCAGATTTCAAAGAGAGAGAGAAGAAAATATACACAAGGGAAAAAAAGAAAGAAAGAAAGAGACACAACACATTGCCAAAAAGAAAAAAAAATTAGATAAAGAGAGAAGGCCTCGATTTTGTTAGGTTATACATCATTGATTTTTTATGAAACAGATTAGTTAATTTGGAGTAATCAGTTTAAGCCCCAAAAAATTTGCAAGTAATAATTTTCAACTTTATTGAAAATTATCCATTTTGTATAGATTATACAAATAGAATTTTAGACTTATAAGGTCATATTATTTTTAAAGGAAATGGCTAGTGATGGATTGGAGCTTCTACGGTCCCGTTGTCGGGAATCGCTAAAATAAATATAGTAAATAAAATATTAACTATTTTAGTGATTCAATCATCGATGAATATGATGTGAGCCACTGAATGGTAATTAGATTGGTTCCATCAAAATTAATAGCGGGACTATAGAATTTTTTATTATAGACGCCTCATGAACTACTCCTCTTTGAAATATGGGAATTTCATTGGTAACTTTACTAGCAACACTTCCATAATTAATAATCTATTAAAACCAACCAATTTCACAAATAATTGAAGATAACCAATACTTGTAAATATATGGTGGTCCACTTTGATTGGCTTTACTCCAAAATCTTCTAATGAATGACACATAACCAACCATTACCTTTCATTGAATATTAATATGATATAGTAATTTTAGAAGTCTAAAGTATTATGATTTATATTTTATTAAAATTAGTGATTTTCAGTGAAATTTAAGAAAATAATTACTCTTGAATTTTGAGTGATCTAGCATGGGAGGTTTTATTGTAGAGTCATCTAATGATGTCTTTATGGCCGTTTTTCCTTTAAAAAGTAAAAATTTCTATTGTATGATCCGAAAGTTTAAAATCCATAATATGTATTCTATCAAACTTGAAAAATTTCTACTCATGTAACTCTTTTGCAACTTATATTAGTCGGTATATTAAGAGTAATTTGATGATACTTTACCATTTATTTTTTTCCTTTTTTTTTTGCCATCATAACCAAAAAATAAAAAAATAAAAAAATTGAAACTTGGAAGATTAGTATTAATGCTATTAAATTATAAGACTATGAACTTTTATCTATTTTCTTTAGAAAATGAAAAAAAAAAAATTCAACCGACGTCCTATAAACCCAAAATTTATTATTCATTACTTAATTAAGATTGGCAATTTTTATTGAAAATTAGCAGAAATTACTACTTGTAGATTTCTATATACCAAAATCAGCCAAATCCAATCTAAAATATTTCAATAACATCTCAACCATCGTTCCACTTTGAAAATTAGGAATTTTGATGTTTGATATAGGCCTGTTAGGTTCGTCATTCTCGTATTGTTTTAGTGTCAAATAGATACCGAATTGGTACTAATATGATAACGATGAAAAATTGACAGTTTTACTCAAACTGACCAAACTGAATCAATAATAAATCGATACCGATACTGATAAAAAACTTACAATCCAAACAGGCACAAAATCCAGTTTCTGTTTTAGACATGCCCTTATCCTAATCTTTATTCCTTCTGTTCAATTACATTAAGCTTTTCCATTTCCTTAGTAGGACTCGCACAAAGAAAATGGTCGACATGCCATGTCTTACCTCAATTGGTCGGCCCAAATCATAGGTCACTATCACTATCATTTCGACCAAAATTGCCAATGTGAATAAACTAAGTACTTTGCTAACCAACCCAGAGAGACCTTTTTTCTATTTTATTAGGCCTTGCTCATGTTTTGGATCGTTCGAGAAGACTTGGATATGGGACACACTCTAATTTCACTTATATTCCTCACAGCCCATAGATTATATTCATTTAAAATGAAAACTGATAATGAATTTTCCCATTTGTTTAGCATAATTTACGGATTAAGCGGTAATGCTAATTATTTTCTTTTTTTTTTTTTCGATTTACAGTACATATTACAATTAATAGAAAGGAAGAATCGAGCTTGCTCCATCCTATTAGAAAATTAGTATTCATTTCACTAAATTACAAAGGTTTTAATTTGTAAAATATTACTTTGATTTTAGTTGTTAATTCTAGTAATATTTAAACTTATACAGAAATTATATGTTTAAAGTACTTATGCTTCTAGAATGCTGTCTTTACTTCGATGGACCATTATTTTTATAACGCCCTGAATTGAGAACATTAATAGCCTACCAGACGTCATTATTAGAGAAGAACACGCTAAGCTATAATTATTAAACCATAGTTATAACACAAGACAACTTCAATATCTCATATATTAGAATACTTCTAAAATATTTATATCATAATAAAACGACTAGACAACTCGGTTGGCTTAAACCAAATGCCAACTTACCATTCATCTTAAAACATCATTTGAAAAGAAATTTTTAAAACATTAAAAATCATAAAAACTAAAGATCAAACTCCAATTGTCATGATAACAATTAAAACTTCATAAAGATCTTCAACTCTATCTATCATAACTTTTTTCCTTTTTAAAGATCAGCTGGAATTCGCTCCACTATCATCGTCCCTATAATCTACATATACATCATATCCAAATAGATCAAACACTACGAGATCATAATCTGTTCCTGAAAAATAAAAGAGTAAGCACAAAGTCCCTGTGTATGAGCAAACAATATACAATTCCACTTACATAATAATATCATATACAACAATCATATGTTATTATTTTTAATTAGCCAGGCGACCAACATAGTTTAGAGCCATTTGTAACTAGTCATAAACCTGGAGTAATTCATGATTTCATAGAAAAAAATACGTATAAAATACTTATATATATATATATATAATTGGTATTGGGTACTCTCTACATGTCTTGGATACCATACTCGTACCACTACTAAATTATTAGAATCATCTTTGTACATGACTCCACTCAGGATAACGACACATATAGATCATCGGGGCATCGCCCTAGTAACATGGTACTCCCGGTTTAGTATATCTAGCTAAGCACAAACAGCAAACCAATTAAAGCCGAATATCAATTAGTCCAACTATATGTCCTACCTAACAAGCACAATCATTAAGCACGATAAGGATGTAACTAAAACAACCTTTGGAACAAAAAACCTAACTTCAACAAAAACACCTGATCATATAAAGCAAAACTATCTAAAAAACCTCGTTTTCACAAGATAAACATACTCTTAAGGTCATCTAAACCCTTAAACTAACAAGAATCACAACTACTTTCCTTCCCTGTTCGTAGAACAACAGAAGCTCCAAGAAACTTAGGGTTTCTCCAAAAACTCTTCTAAGAATTTGATTCCTTTCAAAACCAATAAGAAGACTTTAGATAGGATAAGTGTTTCTCCAAAAACTCCTCTAAGAGTTTGATTCCTTTCAAAACCAATAAGAAGACTTTCAATAGGATAACACTTTTAGATTGTCAAAAGAATAGAAAAGGGTCAATCTTATCTAGTTCTTGATTCTTGTTCTTCCTTAATGTAAGCTATAGGTTTGAGAGAGGTTTTAGGGTTTCTAAAAGCTTAGGATATGTTATGAAAAGAAAACAAGGCTAAAGGTCTATATATAATACAGGGAAAATCCTAAAAACAATAAACAATTCTTGCATTAAAGGCTAGTAAAGAAGGTTGGTGGCTTAAATACGAAAGACGAAACTGAAACAAGAAAGCTGGCTCCTATATCGGCGGTGTAAGATCCAAGACTGATAGCGTAGCATAAAATTGTCTCCTCTTGTTCTTCTTGGATGATTCTCATTTGTTCAATCATGTATCTGCCATATAACAACATATTACTCATATTAGGATGGACCATAAAACCCTCTTATTTAATCATATATGACAACTTTACCCTTTAGTATGATTTATTTATTTATATATTTCAATATTGAAGGCCAAACATTCACTAAATCCCTTTTTTTATTGTTTATTTATAGCTATTATGTAATTTGTTTAATGAATCCCAATTTAATTTGTTCATAACTATTTTGGTTATCATGTTTAATAATTGAAAATCTCAAAATTGTATTATAATAATTCATCTAACTTTGTACCCTTCAAAACTATTTTTTAAATTCCTTACGTCTTAATTTGTTCAAAATATTAATTATTTCATTTCTTCTTTTTGCATCAGTAATTGTTTTGGTCCAGGTAACAGCGGAAAAAAAGAAGAAGGAAGATTGCAATAGCAAATTCAAGATTTTATTTTGTCACTTTGGACCTATGTTATGACACAATTGATTAAGGTTGGAATACAATTATAATAATTACTGAATAAAATAGAGAAATAATATTCACTACTTTATTTAATTGCACTAAAAATAATGTTGATAATTGATTAGGAATGCATCTAAAGATGCCGGTATACACTTGTTTTTCGTTTTAACAATGGCTTCCTATATTCACTAGGGTTCCATTTACAAAATGTGGAAATATGCAAAGCAATATTAAAGAATAGTTGTTAGTTCAGCCTTGAGAAGGAATTGGAATTTTTCATTCGGTGGTAGGTAAAATTTTATAAAATAACTATTTAGTCAACTAAAAGGATAACTTTACGATGAAGAAAACTATGTTACTTTACCCCTATAATGCCAACCAAACATTTTATTGTTGTTGTTATTATTATTTCATTTCATGTTCTAGAGTAATGCATTGCTTTATATTGAATGATCATTATGGAGGAGGTACTTAGAGCATCCACATGCGGGGTGCTTGACAAGGGTATAAAAATATAAAAAAAAAAAAAGTGAAGGAACTTATATACCTTATGGATAAAATGGTAAGATCCATAAGAAGGAAAGTTTTTTTAGATGCTGATATGATATTTTAAAGACCTTGTGAAAGACCAAATGAATGTAGATGCTCTTATAAATACGAGTTTATAAAAAAAATAAATGCAAGAACAAGCCTTTGTTTCACATTCACTCTCGTTATATTGTTGATCATTGGTATTATTGCATCTTGTTCTTAAATTTGTAAAAAACTTAAAAGAGAGAAAGTATTTTGCTTGTTCACTTCAATGTAATTGTAATTCCATTATAGCCTTATTCCTCATGAGTAGCCATTATGACGTTTTTCCATAAATAATTCTTAATATAAAAAATATTGAATAATTATTCATTTATCAAATCTATTAATGATAATTCAATGATAGAATTGTCTTTTTTCCAAAATATATCAATTGAAATAAAAAAAAATTAATAAAGGAAAATCTTATTACAGCTCTATTCTATTTTTTAGTAATAAGAATTTTATTATAGTATTATTCATTTAGCGAAATGAATGGCTGATAGTGTTTAGCGCAAATATGTAATATAGTAAAACATTCTCTTGCCTCATATTTATAGTGATTAATAAAAGCACAAATGTAAAGCCTTCTATGAAGCATTATCTGGTCTCCAATACAAACAATTTGAACTCCACGTTAAATTTGGGTTTGATCTTAATTTTTCTCTCTTCATTTTGTAACACTTTATTTATCATCTATTCATTCATTCAGTTAATTGCTAGTATTGTTGTTAACTTTGTTAATTTTTGATAAATTGTATTTCAGTTGATGATGAGTTGTGTGTATATATATATTTATTTTAAAAAAGTTCTCACTTCCCATTGTCGTTGTTATGATTGTTAGGGAGTTTAGAATATGATAAAATATGTAGAGGGCGTGGATGTAATTGTATTAATGGAAAAAAGCACATATCAAGTTGATCGTAGACAAAATGGTGGTGGACTAGGCCGTTGGATTTTGGATACTTCTATTCTTTAGTCAATCTATCATTTATTTTATTTTCCATATTTGTTATAATATTTATAAGATTTTATCTCTCTCCTAGATTTATCTAGCTTCCAATTAGGCAAAAGCTTTGATATTGAATACACGCCTATAATATGTAGGACACGAAAACTTCTATAATTTGGTGATGGACTGTCTAGTTAATTATTTCATCATTAAAATAAATATAATAATTAATATGTTAAGTATTTTAATGGTTTGGATATAAATATGATCCATTAAATAACTGGCAGAGCGATCCCATAAAAAAATAACATGTAGCTTATCTCAGAAACATAATACACAAGACCATTCATTATTAAGAATTATCATCTTGCTATATGAGGAATGTATGAGTATGAGTTTATTATTTTGCACATCCGCGTATAGCTTCGATGGTAAATCTCCTTCATTTATTGTGATTTTCCTGAAGTTTCTTGGTAATCAAAAAAAGCTTCATTGATCTTGAATAGTATATCATCTATAGCTTCTTCTTTGTTCTCATATATAATGGGGCTAAGATTTGGAAATTAAGCGGAGAACTCATTTAGTCAAATGCGTGTGGTCATCAAATTGATGCTAATCGCCAATTAAATCTAGAATGTTGAGCAAAAAACAATGTGTACTTTGAAAAAATAATACAATACTTACCAAAAAAAAAAACATAATACAATCCAAAAAAAGGAGATATTAATGAAATGGCTTTGTCTAGATGTATTGATTTATACACGCAGAAACAAACCAGCAAGATGAAGAAAATCTCATCCCAATGTGAATTGTTTTCATTCTCCAAGAAAGTTCCGAGTTACTTGTTTTGACTTGATGATTGATAAAATCAGATAAATTGCAAAATATTTGGGATCCTCGTTTGCTTTTTAATGTATTGAAAAATTTATTAGTAGTAAGACACACTTTAAGTTCAAATGAACGATGGACGAGTATCCATATTATTTTAGCAAATAGTAATAATAATGATATAGTTTAAAAAAATTACTCAAATATCAATATTTATATGTAACCATTTATGTAACTATATTAATACTATTAAAGTATTTCTTTATCTGTGTTAGCAAATTAAGAACTTTCTGTGGTCTTAATGATAGGATCATTCAGTGAATCATTATCAGACTATTAAAATAAATATAAAATGCAGGCAAGTCTCATATGTTGATATTTTTTCCTCCTTTCTGTGTTTGAAAGTTCTATATGGATGACTAAGTGAGAACGTATGCTCCTGTTACATTGCTAAATGTAAAATAAATCAAAAGGCGAAACTACGGTACCCCTTTCCAATAATATAAAACGACAGGCAAGCCCCATTTGATGATATTTTATTCATTATTAAAAAGAATGAGACATGTTTTATGATAAAGACTAGATTTTGGGTTTTCAAAGTGGCTTATGGTTCAGCATGTTTAATAGAAGAGTTGATCTTATTCGGATGCTTGGTCCCTTAGAGGCTGGTAAGCTGATGGATATTTACTACTTGAATTTTTTGTTCCAAGTATGTTTTTATGTATGTGTATACACACACACTTGATATGATGAAATAAACATGGATTAATTTCTCTCACGATATTTGAATCTTTTCGATTTAATAGAATTATATCTAAACAAAATTTTTTCTCAAGAAAATACCTAAACTTTTTAAATCTTTCACCTACAGTACCTCTAGACGAAATCCATCTATTTTTCCATCTATTTGATGACAAAGCAAATGGACCCGATTAAACTATTATTTCTCTATCCATGCCAGCAATTTTTTTTATTTTCTTTTTCAATTTCCCTTTCTCTCTCTCCTTCTTCTTCTTCCTCTTCGTCCTCACTCCTTCTCCTTCTTCTCGATACTGCTAACATTTCCAACCAACAAGAACATCATCTTCTTCCTCTCTTTCTGCCACATTCCAACAAATTTGAATAAGATCTAGTTGAAATTTTAATTCTCTAAAGAGTTAGCTAAAGAGAAATTTTAAAGCAACTAAATTAATATGCAACTTTAAGAGGATTTAAATGAATTTTGAATCCTTATGTTTATTTATCTTCTATCAAGCATGTTATTACACTTAAACTTAGTAATTAAATATTCATTCAAAATAATATATATATTTTTGGCCCAATTCAAAATAATATATATTAAAACTTCATTGAATTTAAATCTATTTCTTAAACTTTAAACATGGAAAAACTTGGAGGTTACAAGACACGCCTTTACCTTAATTTAGGGCATGACATATGAATCATTCACAATTTTAGTATATCTTTAACTTTTATAGGCCACTACCATAGATTTTTAGGATTCATATTAGTTGTTTAAATTTTGTTGTTCCATAGTATCTCATCAATCATGATTAAATATGAGATAGTTTAGATAATACATATTAGGTTATTTCATCTGATCAAGTGATAAATTATAATTAATGAAAATATGATTAAGATAAGCATCTTTTGGGTAGGATATTCACTTGAAGTTTGTGTTCGTTCTCTCTTGTCTTCTTTTGACAATGAGCTTGTTTCAAATATAATAATTCTATTCTTGTATTCATTTTTAGTATCTAGTACAAGGCGGAACTGCCCTAGATTGGCACGAGTGTGCTAGACCTATGGACTCGTTGGGTCCAATCTGCTTAGGATGGGTTTGGCCCATCTCTTTTTAAAAATAAATAATAAAAAAATCTTAAATTAAGAAATAAAAATTTAAAATTTAAATATAAAATGAGCCTAAGAATATATTATTATTAAAAATGTCTACGTGCTATGTGGTCGGAAATTACAATTTTCATGTTGGAGTTGACATAAAATATATATAGGGATAATGTCATAAATGGTATCTGAATTTTGGCAAAATATACAATTAGGTATTTAAACTTTGAAAATGATTAATTTAGTACATGAACTTTGAAATTGATAAATTTAGTACTTGAAAAATTTTGAAACTGATCAATTTAGTATCTAAAAGAACCTCATGGATGTACTATTGGCGTATACGAAAAGTTCTTTTGGGTATTAAATTGATCAATTTCAAGTTCAAGTACTAAATTAAACAATTTTAAAGTTCATATACCTAACTGTATATTTTGTCAAAATTTATGTGTGTGTATATATATATATATATATATATAAGACAGTGTATTTATTATAATGGAACAATTGTAAATAAATCTAATCATTTAATAACTTACGGATCGATCGGTAAAAAAAAAAGAGGAGTATGGGATTTTTCTAAGATAATGTGTTAAAGATAAAACTTACCACCGAAGGTGGAAGCTTTTTGGTTTTTACATCTTGATTTACAGGAATTTAGTCTCCTAGATGGTGTGATGTATAAAGTAAGAAACTGCCAAAATGAAGCAAATTTCTGGTTTGATATATTTTTAATTTAAAGGGTAATTAAAGAAAATTATGGGTAATTTTTTTTTAATTTTGATTTAACTTGTTTTTATGAGTAAAAATGTTAATTTATTTATTTTTTATTACGGATGCCTCAACCATTTTTCTTTTTTATGATTTAATGGTTGGATAATGGATAAACTACCATAGAAAAGAAAAAGGAAAATAAATTTTTAACCTTTGATTTTTAAATTTGAATCGGGCTTACTCGGGCAACTTGTTGCATGCATCATACATTGAAAGGCCAATCACACAAACGTCTATTACAAGCTATGTAAAGTTAAAGATATATGTCATTGTGTATCATGTAAAATGTTAACATAGTGCAATTTTTCCTCGAATAAAGAATGAAAACCGCAAATTAGGTACTTAGGATACTTTCAATTATCTTTTCATCTAAAATATCAAGTTGATATTTTCTATTTGGTTAGTTTTTTCACACAGATATATATATATATATATATATTTTAAAACTTTTTCTAACAAATTGTTTATTAAGAAATAAATACAGATTTTAAAAAATTAGTAATTCTCATGAAAAGATCAAATATAAATAAAATATAAATATAAATCATACATATTTATACATATCGTTCCGATACAGATAAAGATAAAAATAAAAAATAAACCATCCAAACAAACGCTTTATTGGAAGAAAATTTTTTTGATATTACCATTCTTGAAGCCATGATTCCACTTTTTAAAAAATTCACGGTGTTTCTATCAATTTAATTTACTTCTGAAATGACATTGCTAATGAGTAACGATGAGCTAAATAGTGACGTGTTCATTGTGGATTCTTATCACTACATATGCACCGTTGAGTTTCTTACAAGGTCAATCCTCAAGGACCCCAATGGCATTAGCAATTCTGCAACAAAGATGCATAATTTTTTTCTTTTTTAAAGATTACAACAGGAGAGAAATTTGAATCTGATGCATGCCATTTAGGAGATCAGAAGTAATGCCACGGGATTATAAGATTATTGGCCAAGATGCATAGTTTTTATCTACAAAAGCTGAGCCAAACATGCATGGAGAGATATGAGTTTTACAACAATCACTGATCTATTGAAATATACATTCCAAATCATTCCAGAGATCCCATGAGAGCTGAGAGTCTGCAGTATCAATCCAACTTTGAAAGAAATTTCCTTCTGAAGCTGATGACTCATCCATTCTCAAAGATAATGCATCAGAAGATAGAGTTTCAGACTTCACATTTGTTCTTGTGTAAGCTATGCTGTCAGGTATTTCGTTCGCCATGATATTGCTAGCAATATCACAAAACGGTGTCGCAGTGATGTGCGATGAGATTTGATTCATCCGGGAGGATGTTTCACCGCTCAACAAGTTATTTGTGGCAGTAATGTGATCGAAAAATGGTTCATTTTCGGGCTCCACGACTATTTGCGTTTCATTACAGTTCTCAGGATGCCTGTTGACAGGTATATGAGTCTGAGGATCCAACCCAAGCAGCTTCATCTTTTTCTTGATTCTTGTGTTCCAGTGATTCTTAATTTCATTATCTGTCCGGCCAGGAAAATATGAAGCAATCTTGGACCACCTAATTAACAGAAGAATTTAGGTTGTCATTAGTTCAAAATGTTGCAATTATCGGTTAAAAGAGCAATTATTTCAACAAAGTAGGACCTGTTGCCAAAACGTAAATGAAGTTGAATGATCTCATCTTCTTCAGCTTCAGTTAATGCTCCCCTTTTGAGGTCAGGCCTCAAGTAATTGATCCATCTTAGCCTGCAGCTTTTTCCACACCTTAGCAAACCTGCATATCCAACTTTAACTTAAACATGCTAATCTTGTTAATCCACAATTCACTTTAGCTTCCTATTTTAAGTTAAACTTGCAAAAATTACGGTCTCCTTGTAATATCTATGGTCATTGTGCTAAAATCGTAGATGCCGCTAAGATAGTATTCTCCTACTCAAGCCATGTATGTGACATTGAATGTAATCGGTAAGGGACAAAGACAAACAGAAACATGTTATCGTCTGAATCACAACAATGTGAAATTGAATGCACAAGCGTGTTGTCATGATAACCATATCATAATTCTGCTTTATTGGTTGTTTCTCCCCTTCAGATTGAACATTTGTGTACATATTTGAGGTGAACGCCAACAAGACAGATATTTTCTGTGGAAAAGAAGAGGTAGGAAAAAAACCATACCTGCAAGTTTAGGGACTTGTCTCCAGCACTGAATGCCGTTGTTGAGGATGAAGTTCATAAGTTTCTGGTCTTCTTCAATAGTCCATGGACCTCTCTTCAACCCAACCTTCTCACAACAAGGCTGTCTTCCCATACCTCAATTCAGTTCCTCACCCAAATACTACAAGCAAAAAACTTCTCAAAGGAATGATGTAAGGCTCGGAGTAATGTGACTAGTTGAGCTAGCAAGCTAAGGTAAGGACCAGCAGTCTTAAAAACTTAAACATTGCCATAATGCTTGCAAAGATTCTGCCAGTTCATTTGCAGATTAAAGAAATACTATTCTGTCTGAAATTAATGATTGACCTAATAAGCTTTCATCTTATCTCTTCACACCTGATAAGAAATACAGAGTTATTGGTTGTTGATTAAAATTATGGAAAAAGGAAAGATGCTGTCACCATTTAATATACCTGGAAGAAAAAGGAAGTCAATTTATTATTGGTGCAGAAAATGGAAGTCCACCAAAGAAAAGAAGAAGCTGTTGCAGAAACAGACGTGAGTCAGTGTCGTCGTTGACAAATATTATATTCGCACGCTTGAAACATCTCCATTTAAGATATTGTATGGAACCGTATAGTGCTGAGTTTCCATTTAGTATATGCAAGATTCCTTGGTCCCCAATAAAGTTGGCTGGCCTCTTCTATGGGATGCAGCCCTCTCTTTCCTGCTTGAACACCCCTTTGTTCATGAACTTCCAGGATATTTCGGACAGACCACACT
Source organism: Combretum micranthum (assembly GCA_024138025.1). NCBI lineage: Eukaryota > Viridiplantae > Streptophyta > Magnoliopsida > Myrtales > Combretaceae > Combretum > Combretum micranthum. The sequence continues at coordinate 603,611 of JAMXBD010000149.1, read as the reverse complement.
TTTTGGTAGACCCCAGCAATCATAAAACAGAATCACAACAATCACTCCTATTACACTATTCATCTTGTACTATAATCCGACGATCAATTGCATAATGCAGAAGTTTTTCACAGAACTACCAAAATTTTGTGAAACAAGATCCCGGTTTTCTGCCAACTTGAAGATTGTCCTGGCTCCACACCTTGATTTCCCTGCTCTAGAATCACATTTACTGGTTTTAAGTTACTTCACTTGTGGGTCCATTGGGTTCCACATTGCAGCTGGCCAATAATTCATATTTTTTTCAAGTTGTTATGGTTAACAACAGAGGTTTCCAAATAATGCCAAAAATATTCTAAGTTGGTGAATTTAATATCAAAGGAAAATGATTATTCAAACTCTGAACAATATTTTGGATTGGTTTTGGATGACCTTCATGATCAATGCTTGTCCATGAAGTAAAGACAAAATACAAAATCTGAGGTGGATCAGAGGTGAGAAAATTCAGAATCATGGATTGTAAATTTATACAAACTCTGAAGTCACCACATAATAACATGACAAGAATGTCATTGACCAGCAAACCTCTAGGTTGCCCACTATCCTGGTATTTCACTATCTCTAGAATATAATTAATTTTGTCTTTCATCTTGACCCTGAAAACACAAACAGAATTGAACAAATAGCTAAATCAGTTACTGTATTATATCATTGCTGTCCTAAGCTTCTAGCGTTACGACGAATATACTTCTATAGATTTGTGAGTTCCATCTGAGCTCATAAGCTGTATCAAAAGCTACAGTAAGAAATTTTGCTAGTAAATTCATACATTTCAAAAGCATAATCTGAGCAAAAAATCATCCACAGTAGCCATTCAGTTGTACCAGTGAATCATTTATTGAAGCAGATACAACTTTCCAAGAAAAAGAGAGAAGAAAAAAAAAAAAAGGTCATTTACATTGCTGGAGATAATTTCCTTGTAATCAAGGTACTTACAAAGAGATGTCTCATTAAGCTGATCAGCTAATCCTACAAGATTAAGGTGAATAAACTTAGAATGAATGAAAAGAATAAACAGAGGAAAAGCAAAAAAGAGCCCTATCTCTGTGAGTGCACTATTAATTTACAGAACAAAATCGCAAAAGAGGAAGCAAGGTTGAAGGATATCCATCAGAGGTAGCAACTCTGACCTCTAAAAGAAACTCTCAAAAATTAAGTCTTCCTGATCTTTTCAATAAGAAAACTCATGACCTCTTAATGAGATGTGCTTCTTAACCCATATGGCAATATCCTCAGCACATGCTTTAGCCTGGGTAGTCTGCAGGAGCAAATCTAAAGTCGCAAATTCATGAACAGTATCCTTATAATCAAGAACAGGTGCATCAACATTGCCCCTCTGCAACTCTTCTGAGTAAGCAATGACTTGGTCTCTCATCATGTCGTCTTCAGCAACTACAGTCAGTGTAGGAGGCATGCACTTCAAAGGTACTGTTCTTGATATAAGAGGGTTGGCAGCTGGATGGTCTAGGCTGAATTCTCCTTCCAGTAAGAAGAGTTTCCAAATGGACAAGCATAAAGACTTGTCATAAAAGTTTGAGTTTGGCATCTTAACCTCAGCATTCATGGGAACCCTCCCCGTGAAAAATGGGTACATTAGAATTTGAGCCACCACTTTGACTGGGTCAAGGAGGTTCCTTGCCTCTATAGCCTTTTGACATACATATTCTGCAATGTTTGCACCACAACTAGTACCAAGAAGTGCACACCTGTTTGATAATATAGCCAAATAGAAGCTTCAGATGTATGTTCTCTCTAAAAAATTAATGTACAATTACATGGCAAGGAAACAAAAGTAGCTACAATTACGTAAACTATCAATTCTTTTCACCTAAAAAGAAAGTTTGGAACTTTCTCGACCAAGAGATGGTACGCTGGATCAATAACTTCAAGATGTAATCAATGAGTTGATAACATGTGAAACTGACTTCCGTGCGATGGATATACGTTTACCCAAGAATATTCCATGGCTGAACAAGAGTGACTGCTAATTCTACAAAATTAAAAGCTTAGTTTTGTTTTTCCATATCAACTTCACCAAAATTAACAGCTGGTAGAATTTGATTTATATTCAAATCCTTGAGGAAAATCTTACTCTCAGTCGTCTCTAATCTATCATTAGCCTCAGCAGCAGCAAATGCTACCACAAATTCAGCTTCATAAATGAACAGAAACAAAGAAGAAAAACTCCCACTTTAACTAAGCTTGAAATATAATTAGTCCATCATATGGGTGATTTTCCTCGTCCCATAAACAATGAAAATTTTCCATTAACTTTGTTCCTAAAACACCAAATTTTCTTGCCATGCAAGCTTTCATTCTGCACCATCCTAAATGATAACTGCAGATCCTCTGAAGGGAGGAAAAACGAAAAGAAAAGCCTGAACTTTCCAATTTTGTTCACAAACTCTAGGAACAAACAACAATAATATAAATTTGTTCCTTCACTAAGTACTATAGGTAAAGCAAACAAATTCATTTTTCAAGATCATTATATCCTAGAAATTATAGAATGATGAGAAACCGAAATCAAAATGAGACGATACCTAGAAGGATCTGCATGAGCAGCAACCCATGGCTCCTTCATTGACACACCAAATCCATCAAAATTCCCTCTGGGGCCACCTCGTCTTCGAATCCCACCCCACCATTCCTCTCCTTCCCATGAACATACCTACTACACTCCGCCAAATTCGCCTGCTTCGCCACTCGATTCAACACCTTGACTCCATCCTGAAAAGCCATAGGGAACTTATTCTCCGGAGCAAGTCTGTACCCAACAGCTATCACTATCACATCACAAAGTTTCGCCACTCGCCGACAAAACCCATCGTTGGAAACGCTACGATTACTCCCACCCACAAAACCCCCACCATGAAACTGGGAAAACACAGGCAATTTCTTCCCAAGTTTCGAAATTCCTGGCACATAACCACTAGACCAGTTGTTTGATCAAATTCCTGACTCAAAACTTTCGGAGAACTAAACCCAGACAAGCTGTTCGATGTTGCAATCACGGTCTCAGGGAGGAATATCCTGAGTTCGAGAGCGGAAAGGGGGTCTGTATGGGTGTCTTTGGTCGCACCACCGTCGACGAAAATTAGCCGGAGCAACCGGCTCATCGAACCGGGTCGTTACACCAAAAAGATGAATGATGTGGACTAATGAGTGTTTGGTTTAGGAGCTGTAGTTTATGTTTAAGGTGGTATTTGAAGAATACACTGTACAGCTTCACCACTAAGCTAGGCATCTTTTTGACAAATAATGGGTAACTTAGACATTTTCACGGGTCGGTTTCGAATCGGAAACCGACCTGACCTATCACCGACGGTTCATAAACTGAAAACTGGCTTGGCAATGGTGAGTTTGAACCTGTAAAGGATCCGTTGGTTCTGACGAATCCTTACGGTTTCATCCCTAAAAACCGTATGATCCGACGGTTTTGAAATCGCCGATTTAAGAACCGACAGAACCGGTAGTTCTACACCATAAAAATTATAAAAAAAGTAAGAAAAAAAGAAAATTATAAAAAATTGTAATTATAAAATAAATATTTAAAACTATTTTTGCATAAATAATAAAAAATTTATTATCTATTCACAATATTTAATCTATTATTATTAACAATACAAGTAATAAATACATTTGAAATCATATATTGTTAAATTTATATAGACTTCTAATCAAAGTAGACTTTTTTTTTTAACAATGTGTGATTCGTTTTTTTGTTATTGAGAATTATTTATATCTTTGAATATTTTATAGTGTCACATTGCTAATATAACAACTAAAAAAGTGCAAGTAATTGTATATAAATAAATACATAATTATAGAATTTCTTTTAATTAATACTATAAACAATTATTGTTAGGCTCAATGTTATTTCAAGTTAAAAATTTATTTTGTATTTTTTCTTAGTTAAATTAAGTAAACTATTTAATTAAAATTTTTATTTTTTTCATGGTTTCCGATTCCTCTAGAACCAGAACCGAACCGTGGGAACCGGCGGTTCCTAAGAACCGGGGAACCGGACCAACTCCCATGGATCCAGTTCTGGTTCCACCATTTTTGGAACCGGGAACCGACAGTCTGGGTCCGGTTCCAGACCCAAACCGAACCGAACCGTGATGACGTCTAAGGTAACTAAAGAAAGAAACAGCCTTGGGAGCATCCAAATTCTGGGATATAATAGAAATGTTTCAAAGATTGAAACTTTAGCTTTCATTAAGTTTATTTTTTTTGGTTAAAGCTTTCATTAAGTTGATTAAGCCTAATTCAATTCAAATTTTGACACCCACTGGCGTGATGATGATGAGAAATTAGAGAAAGGAACGGGTGGTGGCAGTCGTTGTAGAAACTTCTAATTTAGTAATTTCTAATGGATGTAACATTCAAATTTTTAAGTATGAAATATTCAATTTGTGGGCTTGACTTGGGGTAGAAAGATGATTGAAGCAATCGTGGGAGAGACCTTTGAGGATCAACGGTTGTTTCTTGTTACGGTGCATCGGCGGAGCTGGGGATTATGATTTCTGTTTTAGATCTGCAAGACAACGTGGATATGTCGGAGGTTGATTTGGCTTCTCGCTGGCTCATCAGGTGATCTTATAATGGAGCATTGAAGCTCGTCAAGTGTTCGGCGGGACAATTGCCATTGGCGCATCTGAGATACCCGTTTGTTGAGTTTAAGGTACTGTTCTGTCTTTATAAATAAATATTTAACATAAGTTAAATAAATTAAAAAAATAAAATAATTTTAAAGTGAAAGAAATATTTTATGATATGTATCTAATATTTATTTGTGTATCTAATATTTATTTGTGGAGATACAAAAAGAATAGCAAACTTGGGATAGTAAATTTTTTTCCGGCTATCTATGTAGTATCCCATTTGATATGCATTATAAAGGTAAAATAGAAAAAGAAGGGCTGTAATTTCATGCATCATCAAATGATTCTGTGTTAAAAATGGTTAATTTAACATTTTAAAACTTCATAAATAGTGATTATATAACGTCCTAAGCTGAAGGCATTATAACCCACCACATATCTTAACTTGAGAAGGCTATTAATCTACTAATCAACAAATACAGATATGACGTCAAACCTTATATAAAAAGGCACCTGTTTAAAAATATCTCATAATACTTATGAATAATTTAGTTGGCATAAACCAAAAGCCAACTCATATCAAATTTAAAACAATAAAAGAAAGTCTCATAAAATCTCGAATCATAAAACTAGTTAATAATTATAACAGCCTTCAACTCAGGTTTTCTCAAATCCAACTTGTCTAAGATTCAGCAAGAAAGTCAGGTCTACTATCATCCTCCTAATAGTCAACATAGACACCATATCCAAATAAGTTAAACACTATTGATCATTACCAGTTTTTGAAAAAGATAAAAGAGTAAGCACAAAGGCCTAGTACACCGTACCATAAATACATACACATAAACAAGCATAATACGATTTCACATACAACTTAATAACTAATGCAACAAACACAATTTATTATCTTTGATTAGCCAGCAAATAACATAGTTTAGAACCATATGCATCTAATCTTAAACCCAAAGTAACTTATGACCCCGTAAAACCATCCATATAGAAAATAGGTAATATATACACATATTGGTGTTGGGAACATCTCACACACCTAGAGTATCGTAATTGTACTACTCCTAGACTATCAAAATCATCTCTGTGCATGACTCTACTCGGGATAATGACAGACACAGATCATAATGGCACTATCCTAATAGTAATGGTTCTCCCAATCTACTAGATCCAGCCATTTGTAATTTCTAAACCAATAATCACAAGCAGCAAATAAGGTAAGGTTGTACTTGGATCAGTTTTAGGAGAAAAACCTTAATTTCACCAACACACCTGATCACATAAACAAATTCTCATATCAAAGCATGTCTACGTAAGATAACCCTAATCTCATCATCATATAAAATCCAAAATATCAAATCCTAGATTTGTACACACCTTTCATTCTTTGATTGAAAATCACAAAATCGCCAAAAGAATAGGGTTTTTCTGAAAACTCCTCCAAAACTAAAACTCTTTATCAAAAGATAAGAATATCAGGAAGGATTGAAAAGGATTAATCTTATTTGTTTTCTTGATTTTTCTTCTCCAGCAAGGACTTAAAGCTTTTCTCCAAAACTCCCTTTGAAACCAAAAGAAGACTTTAGGGAAATATTACTTCTTAGATTGCTAAAAAATTGAAGAGGATCAACTCACCTTGATCTTGATCATTGATCTCTTTTAATGTTAAGATCACAGACAAAGAGATTTTTGAGAGAATTCTGAGCTTATGAATGATTTTGGAGAAGAGGGAGACATAGGTTATAAAGAAAATTTGGAAAAAAACCTTTTAGTTTCCAAATAGGAAAGATTGGCTACTTAAGCGAGAAAGCTGGAGGCTTAAACATCGAAGGATGGTTCTGTGGCCATGTAGGCCAGCAATAAACAAACATAAGGCTGGCAGCATAGGGAAAAAGGCCGGCAGCCTTCAAGCAACGTAGTTGCCGCATCTTTTTATCTTCCATCACATCTTTGTCATTTGACAAAATAACTAATTACTTATCAGGATGGATCATAAAACCCTTTCATTTTTATTCAAATGACACTTTTACTCTTCATTATAAAACATTTATTTGTATATTACAGATTGATTTTAGAATTAAACAAAAAAAATTGTCAATTTTTGTGGTTAGAGATCATGGAGTTCAGGCTTTTAAAATTTTCATTATGGAATAAGTAAGGTGTCATCAAATGATATAGGAGCACAACCAACTAATCTGGTTAATAGAAGTAGGGATTATTTTAATTACCATTATAAATGGAAAATTTTTCATAGGTTTTAGATCATGGATCTAGGTCTTTTTGGCTCACCGTATGAAATTTCTATGTTTCAAAAGGAATAGCCAACAACGTGTTGTAAGGTGATTTAGAGTAGAATTAACCAATTTTGGTCATTTAGCAACATTTTTTTAGTGTTCACTAAAATTATTTACTTTGATAGATTATAGATGATAAATTTTACGATAAAATACAAAACATCACCAATATATTGGTTCTTTTACAAATAAACATCCTTATTTTTTTATTTTTAACAAATATAAACTTGTATTTTGGTACTTTTATAAATAAGTGGCCTAAGTTTTATTTTTAATAATATATGACCTGTGTTTTAGTATTTTGTAAACAAGTGGCCTGGGTTTTGATTTTCAACAAATGCATAATATATATTTTTCACTTTATTTTAATAATAGATAATGATTTTTTTACTTGAATAAATTCATTTAATAATATTATCAAGCAATAAAAAAAAGTCACATATCCCTAATTTATTATTACCAAAAAGTGAAAAAAAAAAAGAATACAAGTTATTTATTTGTCAAAAATCAAAATTCAAGTTACTTGTTTGCAAAAGTACCAAAACACATGTCGTGTGTTTGTTAAAACTCAAAATTCGGATTATTTATTTGTAAAAGTACTAAAAACACAGGCCAAGTTTTTATAATTTATCTAAATTTTATTCTTGTAAAGTCGCCCCTATCACATTTATATCTTTTTGAAGAAAAGCAATATGTAAGGTGCACAAGATTATTTTGTAGCAAAATTAGCTATTTGTTTTCTTTGTCCATACAAAATTAGCTATTTTGATTTAAAGAATTATGAGTTGTTATATTATTAGTTATTGTAAAAAATTGTCATTTTTGATAAGTTATAAATTAAAGGTTTTTGGCTTCCAAAGTCACGATTTGGTCTCTCTCTCTAAAAAACCTTAACATGGGGGGAGGTGGGTGTTGCATTACCTGTGGTTGTCCTGCCTTTCTAAACATTTTTATTTTCATCATTATCATAAGTCTATAAATCCATCATTACTTATATATATTAATATTTGTAGATCTACCACTTTTGATTGTAAATCTGTTATCTTTTTCCACCACTCTCACCACTAGCGACATCACGATTCTACCACTACAAGTTTACTTTTCAATAGATCTAGTCAGATTGAAGATTGTGGCGGTCGACTAATATTTATCAGTAATTTTTAAATAAGTCGATTTTCTTTTCTTTCTTACTTTTTATTGGTTTTTTTTTTTTTGCTTCCATCTCCTATGTTGGATTGTTCTATCCCCTATGTGGGATTTGTTTTACTTGCCAATAGGGTGAGTTTTGTTGTTGGATAATTTATATCCCTAGTGAGTGATACTTTGATGCTTGAAGAGATATGTTCGATTAGTCAGATAGGTTCTCATACTCCCAACTCTTTGTTAGTCAATTTTACTATATCGATTCATGCGATTCTACTTTATTGAATGAAATTCATCTATTTTGGACAAAAAAAAGTCACCATATGTGTTGGAATTATATGTTCAATGTAGGTTTTGATGAGACAATTAGTTGCACAATTAACCGTTTAATTATGGTGAACTGCACTTAGTTAGTAAAATAATATGATGAATAATATGCTAGATATATATGTGTATGTTGTGTTTTCATAGAGTTTGTGCAAGTTTTTAATAGTAACAAATCAGTGATGAACAGCCCTGGTCGAGAATTAAGATGAGAGCTAAATAGCTTCATTCACTAAGGCATAACAAACAAAAGACCAAAGATCGACAAGCCAAAGATGTAAAGTCATTAGTCGAGGGCCATGTTAAGAGCTAGACGAGTCCATTCCTGAAGGCACGACAAGCTCAAAGACTAAAGCTTGACAAGTTTAAAAATGCACACTCTTGGTCGTGGGTCATGTTAACAGCTCAGCATGTTCATTAATCAGGGCATGACAAGATCGAGTCCAAAACTCGACAAAGCTTAAAGTGCATAGCTCTGGTCGAGGGTTAAAACTAAGATGCGACGAATATAGGGCGCGACAAGTTTAAATTCAAGGCTTGATAGAGTCCACGTGAGCAAAGACTTGGTCAGGAGCTAAAATGAAGGCGCAACACTTTATGGCACGATAAGCATTAAGGCACAACAATTTAAATGAATGAGCCAATATGGCAAAAAAAGCCATTGAAGCGCATTTAATGCTTTGCGATTTAAAGTTATGTCTAACGAACATTTGAATATTTGAAGGTTATAAATACTATATCCTCAGGAGATTCAGAAATTAAAAAAAAAAAAAAAAGAAGAGAAGTGTTGGAGTACTAAAGAGCTTTTATTTGCATACAGATAAATAATTAATTCTCTTGTTCTCTTATTCATTAACTTGTAAATATATTAAAGAGAGAGAAAAATATTCTAGTATTCTATTCTTGTATCTGCTATCTATTAGTGAGCATCTAGAGAGAGAAAGGAAATATATTTTATTTCCTAAGTGTTGTAAGAGTGGTCTATTGCTCATCTTGAGCGTGTATTTATGGTGATCAACAAAGTAGTTGTGAAGTCCTTGATTGGAGGCATTGGTGGATCATTGAGAGTAGGAAGTGGGACGAACTCTACATTAAATTTGGACTAAACTTTTCTATCCCTATCTCTTTTATACTTCATATTATGATCTGTTATTGTATTATCTGTTGCTATTTAAGTTAAATATGATATGTTGCATTAAAATTAATTGTTTGACCTTTTTAGCAAAAATACTTAATTCACGCCCCCTTAGCCCCCACACGAGTATTTTATAGTACATTTTCATGTTTTCATTTGGTATCAGAGACTCGTCTCTATCTTTTCTGTGCTTAATCGCATATAGAGTAAAGATCATGACATTTAATACACTAGGGTTTCTAGAGAGGCAAACTATAAATAAACTACTCATCTTAACCAAAACAAATTATGCATATTAGAAATGTAGAATGAGGATTTTCAATAAAGCACAAAATTTATCTTTATGACATGTTGTAAAAAATGGTCCTATAATTACTAAAGGAAAAAATCAATCTAACTATACTAAGGCCGAAAAAGAGAAAGTTCAATTAAATGAAATTGCAATGAATATTTTGTATTGTAGCTTAAATAAGAGTGATTTTAGTAGAATCTGCACTTGTAGATCTACTAAAAATTTTGGGAAAATCTTGAAAATACCTATGAAGGATCTATAAAAGTAAAAGATACTAAAATCAGTCTTCTTTGTAGTGAATTTAAAAATTTAAAATGAATACTAATGAAACAATTGATCAAATGTATGATAGATTCATCAATATTATAAATCAATTGTCTATTATTGGGAAGACATATACTAACTTAGAGATAAATTATAAAATTCCTAGGTCTTTGCTGAAGGATTGGGAGGCGAAAAGAACTACCATTGAAGAGGCATATGACTTGAGCAAAATGAGCAAACAAGAACTTCTTGAAACCCTCAAGACCCATGAAATGATTAAGAAGCAAAGAGAGGAGTCAACCAAGAAGGAAATTGTACTAAGAGTCTCTTGCTTCGACTCAAGCTGAAGTGAAGAGGATCAAAGTGAGGAAGAAGATGATGAAGAGGTTGACAAGTTTACAAGAAAGTTTACCATGTTATTGAACGTTAACAAGAAAATGAAGAACCAAGAAGATGTTGGCTCCCTAAAATTTGAGAGAAAAACCATCACTTGCTTTGAGTGTAAAGAATAGGGGTGTATTCAATAATATTGCCCATATATAAAGAAAGAAGGCAAATGAGAGAAAAAGAAGGCATATGTGGCCACATGGAGCGATGATGACTCATCTGACTTGGATGAAGATGTTTGTCTAATGGCCTTAGATGATAAGGTATGCTCAATTTCTTCACATGTTCCTTATGATGAAAACTGTGAAATTATGATAGAGCATGTAGTAAATTGATTGAAATGGAAAAAAAGAATATCATGCTTAAATCTTTAATGAAGAAAGTAGGAGATGGGTTAGATGATTTTAGAAATGAGCATGAGGAGGTTAAAATGGAAAATAAAAAGTTGCATGAAAAAGTTGAATCTTTAAAATTGGAAAATGATAAGATGAATAATAAATATAACAAGCTGAAAAGTAAAAATTTTGAATTAAGCAAGATCAATGGGAAATTGACAATTGAAAATGATTTACTTGATCTAGACGTTAAAACTTTAAATGGTGATGATAAAAGTGAAGATAATGTTGCATGTGCTAGTAGTAGCTACAATGAAATCTTAAAGGACTTAAATGAACTTAGAATTGAAAATGAGAAGATGAAAGCTAACTTGAATGATGCAAATGTTACAATAGCCAAATTCACCAAGGCAGATAATAATTTAAGTACTCTTCATGGAAAGTAAAAAAGTTAATTCAAACAAGTATGGAATTGGCTAGGATAGAGACAATAGTTATAAGAATCATAAGACTAGGTTTGTGAAAGTTTACTTATGGTATTTGTAACTATTGTGGCAAGCTTGGTCATATTGCACACAAGTGAACAATAAGGAACACTATACATTTAGGTCACCAAAGCAAGGATGTTTGGGTGCTAAAAAGGGAAATATTTGCTCTAACTAACTACAAACGACCCAAGCAAAAATAAGTACAAAAAAAAGAAATGATTATGTTTTTGTAGGTACCTCAAGTGGCTCCAAGGGCAAAAATAAGATATATTCTCAACTTGCTTGATTTTAATAGTTTGTGTCCTTGATGTTTGTGTATGTAATATATTGATGTGTTTGCATATGCAACTTTTTGGCGTGGAATGCTTTTGTCCATGTTTTAAGCTAAAATGGGGTTTGAAATGCACAAAATTGGCTTTTTTTTTTATGCTTAAATTATGTTTTGTCATGTTTATTGGATCTAAAAAAACTTGTACAAATATTAAAATTTGATTGAAAATGTTGTGCACTTTTGAGAAATAAATCATGCAATTTTTAGTAGAAATTTGCTTAAATTTGTGATATATGGATTTTCATGAGTTTGAGATGGTCAAACATCTCTAAAACATCTTTGAGAACTTCGCATGTTGCTTGTGTACCTCTATTTTTATGGCACATATTGAGTTTGCCTTTTTGAGGAGTCCAAAGGGGGAGAAATGTTATGCTCAATTGACATGTATGTGTACATATGTATAGAGTTTTGGTAATTAAGTATAACTTGAGATTTCCCTAGAGGTAATTGAATGTAACTTGAGATTTCTCTAGAGTTAAGCATCAAGTTTTTGCATCAAATTGAGAAAATTCCTTTAAAACCCAGATATTTATTTGATGGGGAGTTAATTGTGCATAATTGTTCTCATAAAAAAAGGATGAGATTGTTGAACTTATATGTTCAATGTGGATTTTGATGAAACAATTAGTTTCACAAATAACCATTCAAATATGGTGAACTACACTTAATTAGTCAGATAATATGATGAATAACATGCTAGAATATATATGTGTGTGTGTGTGTGTATGTTGTGTTTTCATGGAGTTTATGCAAGTTTTTAGCAAAAACAAATCAATGATGAACAACCCTAGTTAAGGGTCAAGTTGAGAGCTAGACAACTTCATTCATTAAGGCACAACAAACTCAAGACTAAATTTCGACAAGCAAAAAATATAGAGTCATTAGTCAAAGGTCATATCGAGGGCTCGACGAGTCCACTCCTTAAGGCGTGAGAAACTCAAAGACTAAAGCTCGACAAGTTTAAAAATGCACAGTCTTGGTAGTAAGTGATGTTGAGGGCTCGATGTGTTGATTAGTTAGGGCGCGACAAGCTCAAGTCCAAGACTCAACAAAACTTAAAGACGCACAGCTTTAGTCGAGGTTCAAAACTAAGACATGATGAATATAGGGTGTGACAAGTTTAAATTCAAGGCTCAATGGAGTGCACGTGAGCAAAGACTTGGTTGGGGCCTAAAATGAAGGCGTGACACTTTATGGCGTGACAATCATTAAGGTGCGACAATTTAAATGAATGAGTCGATGTGGCAGAAGGAGTCATTAAAACACATTTAATGCTTGGCGACTTAAAGACGTTATGTTTAACAGATATTTGAATATTATAAATACTTTGTCCTTGGGAGATTAAAAAAAGAAAAGAAAAGAAGTGTTGAAGTACTAAAGAGCTTTTATTTGCGAACAAACAAATCATTAATTTTCTTGTTCTCTTATTCATTAACCTATAAATATCTGAAAGAGAGAGAAAAATATTCTAGTACTTTATTCTTATATTTGCTATCTATTAGTGAGCATCTAGAGAGAGAAAGAAAATATTTTATTTCCTAAGTGTTGTAAGAGTGGTGTATTGCCCATCTTGAGTGTACAAGTGGTTGTGAAGTCCTCGATAGGAGGAATTGATAGATCGTGGCAAGTAAGAAGTGAGTCGTACTCTATATTAAATATGTACTAAACTTTTCTATCCCTATCTCTTTTATATTTCAAATTATAATCTGCTATTGTATTATTCGTTGCTATTTAAGTTAAATTAGGTATGTTGTATTAAAATTAATTGTTTGGCCTTTTTAGGGCAAATACTCAATTCACCCCTCCCCCCCTCTCTTGAGTATTTTATAGTGCATTTTTACATTTTCAATGTGGAATTCATTTTTTTACTAAGGGGAACAAATGATGAGAAGTCGTTGGACAAATAATGTGGATCTTTAAAATTTGTAAGTAGTGAATTTTTTAGTCTACTAGGAAATTGCAAAATTTGATAAGTTAATCATGGATCTGAATACCAATGGGCTTGTAGTTTAGTGACATCTCCCATAATCTCTCAAGTAATAGGTCTATATTTGAATTCCGTCTTCCTTGTTGTAATGGAAAAAAAAAAAAAACTCATCAATCTAGACCTCTTAGGTCACCCCATAAAAGTGTTATTTCTTAATGAAGAATCGCTAATAAAGTGTAATGAGAGATTAATAATTAACATCGACTAATTTAGGTCATAAAAAGTTCATGAGTATTGCTTCTTCATTTTTCACTTTAAGCGGCCAATTTTTCATAAGATTATATATCATGCATATTTGGCATTCTAGGGTTACCTCAACAAATTTCCATTTTTTGAATAGAAATACTTAGGTAAGATGTGAATAGATGATATTTTTTCAATTTTTAACAAAAGAAGAGAGGGAGGAAGAGAGAGAGGATCTCAATTTTGGTAGGTTATACATTGATTTTTTATGAAATAAATTGGTTAATTTGGAGTAGGAAAATTCTATGGTCCCATTATTAATTTTGACAGAACTGATCTCATCACTATCCAACGACTCACATCATACCAAATTATGATCGAATCACAAAAATAGTTAATATTTCAATTATCATATTTATTTTAACAGTTAGATGATTGACTGGACAATTCTATTAACGGAACTATAGAAACCCTCTTTGGAGTAGTTGGTCTAAGCCCTAAAAAATTTGCAAGTAATAATTTTCAACTTTGCTAAAAATCGTCCATTTTGTATAGATTATACAAATAAAATTTTGGACTTGTAGGATCATATTATTTTTTAAAAGGAATGGCTAGTGATAGACACCTCAAAAATTACTCCTCTTAGAGCAGTAGGAATTTCAATGGTAACTTTAATAACAAAATTTTCATAATTAATAATCTATTATAACCAATCATTTTCATTGATAATTGAAAATGACCAATACTTGCAAATATATGGTGGCCCACTTTGATTGGCTATACTCCAAAATCTTCTATTGAATGACACCTAACCAACCATTACCTTTCATTGAATATTAATATGATAGGGTGATTTTAGAAGCCTAAAGTGTTATGATTTATATTTTATTAAAATGAATGATTTTTAGTGAAATTTAAGAAAATAATTACTCTTGAGTGATCCAACATAGTAGCTTTTATTGTAGGATCATCTAATGATGTCTTTCTAGTTGCTTTCCCTTTTAAAAGTAAAAATTTCTATGGTATAATCCAAAAGTTTAAAATCTATAATATATATTCCTTTAAAAATGAAAAATTTCTACTCATGTTATCTTTTGTAACTTAGAATAGTCGGTATATTAAGGGTAACCTTAAGATATCTCACTATTTATTCATTTCCTTCCTTCCTTTCTTTCTTGTTTACTTTTGTGGCCATTATAACGAAAAAAATAAAAAAAAAAGATTGAAAGTCGGAAGATTAGTGTTAATATTATTAAATTATAAGACCACGAACTTTTTTCTGTTCCCTTTGAAAAATAAAAAAAATTCAACGGACATCCTACGAACCCAAAATTTATTATTCAGTACTCATTAAGATTGGCAATTTTTATTGAAAATTAGCAGAAATTACTACTTGTAGATTTCTATATGCCCAAATTAGTCAGATCTAATCTAAAATATTTCAATAACATCTCCATGAACGCTCTACTTTGAAAATTAGGTATTTTGATGCGGTGATTTTGGAAGCACAAAATCCAGTTTCAGCTTCAGACATGCCCATATCCTATGACCGGGGCCTCAAGTCATCTTAGAAACAACCTAATTTATGCGACTTCTATTCAATTAGATTGCCCTTTTCCATTTCCTTGGTAGGACTCGTACAAAGAAAATGATCGACAAGCCATGTCTTATCTCAATTGGTCGGCCCAAATCATAGGTCACCATCAATATCATTTCGACTAAAATTGCCAACGTGAATAAACCAAGGACTTGGCCACCCAGCTTAGCGGGACCTTTTCTTATTTCCTTAGGCCTGCCCATGTTTTACGTTGCTGATGCCCATCTTTTAATTCCCATTTTGGATCGTTGGAGAAGACTTGGATATGGGCCACACTCTAATTTTACTTACATTCCTCGCAGCTCGTAGGTTATATTCATTTAAAATGAAAACTGATAATCCATTTTCCCATGTGTTTGGCATAATTTATGGGTTAATCGGTAATGCTAATTTTTTTCCTTTTTCGATTTATAGTACATATTACAATTAATAGAAAAGGATGAATCGAGCTTGCTCCATCCTATTAGAAAATTAGTATTCATTTCACTAAATTATAAAGGTCTTAATTCGTAAAATACTACTTCGATTTAGACATAGATACGGTTTCAGAACCAAATTGAACTAGATCTAAAATTGTTTCCCGCGGTTCTGATCTGGTTCCATGGAACCATTGGCTCCTGGTTCCGATTTTGGAGCCACCTTTTTCTAATAAATAAATAAATAAATGAATTTTAGTTTTTAATAAAATAATTTTTAAACTCAAAATAATTATTGGATCTAAAAATGTTAAATTAT
Source organism: Combretum micranthum (assembly GCA_024138025.1). Classification (NCBI taxonomy): domain Eukaryota; kingdom Viridiplantae; phylum Streptophyta; class Magnoliopsida; order Myrtales; family Combretaceae; genus Combretum; species Combretum micranthum. The sequence goes on along the minus strand of JAMXBD010000149.1, from coordinate 587,461 downwards.
TTAACCAAATGTTTTAAAAATTTGTTTAGAATGCGTATTTATTTGTATGCAAACACATCCAATATCAATCATAGTTAGTAATATGAGATTGTAAAATACTTTAGAGGAAAACAGAAAATTACAATACAAAAAATAATCTCACATTGTTAAGGAAATAAATTTTTTTTAGAAGAAGTTTATTTAAACTAATTATATATGATTTTACATTATGTTTATTTGTATTGTTGATAATAATATATTAAATGTTATAAATAAGTAATAAATTTTACTATTTATATGAAATAATTTAAATATCAATAATTATATATTTAATATTATTTTTTATTATTTAATTTTTTTTAATAGAATCAAGTGGAACAGCCAGTTCTAGATTAAAGAACCGCCTATGAATCATGAAATCAGCTATGGCCGACCTGTCTTGATCTGTTTCTAGAATCATTGGTGATAGTTTCGATTCGATTCTCATTCAAAACTAAATCGCGCCTATGTTTTATTTTATTTTATCTGTTAATTCCAGCCATATTTAAACGTAGACAGAAATTATACGCTTAAAGCACTTATACTTCTAGAATGCTGCCTTTGCTTCGATGGACCATTACTTTGAAGGCCAAACATTCACCAAATCCCTTTTGTATTGTTTATTTATAACTATTATCTAATTTGTTTAATGAATGTCAATTTAATTTGTTCATAATTATTTTGGTTATCATTTTTAATAATTAAAAATCTCTAAATTGTATTATAATAATTCATCTAATTTTTTACCCATCAAAACTATTTTTTTTTTTAAATTCCTTACGTCTTAATTTGTTCAAAATAATAATCATTTCATTTCTTCTTTTTGCATGAGTAACTGTTTTGGTCCAGGTAATTGATCCTTAATTTTTTAAATTTCATTCCTTGATGTAACTTATATTACTGCTTTTACTAGATGATTGAACCCAAAACCAAAAAAAAAAAAAAAGGGGGTGGGGTGGGGGGTTTGTGTGTGTGTGCGGGTGGGTGGGGGTTTGGTGGTGTGGGGGGAGGAGAGATTGCAATAGCAAAAGTCAAGATTTTATTTTGTCACTTTGGACCTCTGTTACGACACATTTGATTAATAAAATTGATTAAGGTGTGGAATACAACTATAATAATTAATGAATCAATAGAGAAATAATTTTCACTATTTTATTTATTGTTTGGTTAGAAAAAATTTCGCGATGGCTTCAACTCTGATCATCACCATAGGAGACCATAGCTATCCTCCACCATATTTTGCTGTAGAGATTATCGGAGCGATACTATGCCCGAAATTGGATGGGGTAGATGATCTACCAGCAGCATTCTAATGCTGATAATAGGGTTTGCACCAAAAAGAATGTTGATAATTGATTAGGAATATATCTAATGATGCCGGTATACCATTGTTTTAACTTTTAAGCAATGACTTCATATATTGACTAGGGTCCCATGGATAAAATGTGGAAATATGCAAGTAATTAAAATTTTATTAAATAACTATTTGGTCAACTAAAAGGATAACTTTGCAATGAAGAAAACTATTTTATTTTACCCTTATAAGGCTAACCAAACATTTTATTATTGTTATTATTATTTCATTTCATGTACTAGAGTAATGCTTTGCTGTTTATTCAACGATCATTATGGAGAAGGAACTTATAAATACGAGTCCATAAACAAAAAAAATGCAAGAAAAAGCCCCTGTTTCGCATTTTCTCTCGTTATATTCTTCATCATTAGTATTACTACGTATTATTCTTAAATTTGTAAAATAATTATAATTCAATTACAACTTTATGTCTTTTAAATGACTATTATGACGTTCACTTGATCGTAATAGAGATTACATAAGAATTTTTTATTATAAAAGACATTGAATAGTCATTCCTTTCTCAAACCTAGAATTAGCAATTCAATAATGGAAATGTTTTTTTTTTTTTTTCCAAAACATCTCAATTTAAATAAAAAAATTAATAAAGAAAAATCTTATTACAGCTTTATTCCATTTCTTAGTAATAAGAATTCCACTATAACCTTATTCATTGGGCAAAATGAACAGATTGTACCATATTTATAGTGATTAATAAAAGCGCACATGTAAAGCCCTCTATGAAGCATTCTTTGGTCTTCGATACAAACAATTTGATCGCCATATTAAATTTGAGTTTGATCTTCTTAATTTTTCTCTCTTCATTTTTTAACACTTTATTTATCATCTATCCATTCATGCATTTAATTGCTAATATTGTTGTTAACTTTATTAATTTTTGATAAATTGTACTTTAGGTGATGATGAGTTGTGTGTGTATATATATTGATTTTAAAAAAGTTCTCACTTCTCATTGTCGTTGTTATGATTGTTAGGGAGTTTAGAGTATGATAAATTATGTAGAGGGCATGGATGTAATTGTATTAATGGACAAAAGCATATATCAAGTTGATCGTGGACCAAATGGTGGTGGGCTAGGCCTTTGGATTTTGGATCCTTCTATTCTTTAGTCAATCTATCATTTATTTTATTTTTCATTTTTGGTATAATATTTATAAGGTTTTATCTCTCTATTACATTTATCTAGCTTCCAATTAGGCAAAATCTTTGATACTAAATACGTCTATAATATGTAGGACACGGAAACTTCTATGGTACCATCTATGGATTGTTTAATTAATTATTTCACTATTAAAATAAATATAATAATTAATATATTAAGTATTTTAGTAGTATGATTACGATTGAATTTGAATATGAGCTATTAAATAATTGACAGACTAATCCTGTAAAAAAAAAAACACCATAGAGCTTATCTCAAAAACGTAATATACGAGACCACTCATTATTAAGAACTATCTCTTGTTATATAAATAACGTATGAGTATGGTTTTATTATTTTGCACATTTGCGTATAACTTCAATGGTAAACCTCCTTTATTTATTGTGATTTTTCTGAAGTTTCTTGGTAATAAAAAAAAGCTTTATTGATTTTGAATAGTGGTGTGATTATGATTGGATATAAATATGAGCCATTGAATAACTGACCCATAAAAAAAAAAAACAAAACCATGGAGCTTATCTCAGAAACGTAGTATACAAAACCTTTCATTATTAAGAATTATATCTCTTGCTATCTAAGGAATGTATGAGTATGAGTTTATTATTTTGCACATCCACGTAAAACGATGGTAAATCTCCTTTATTTATTATGATTTTCCTGAAGTTTCTTGGTAATAAAAAAAAGCTTCATTGATCTTGAATAGTATATCATATATAGCTTTTTCTTAATTCTCATATTTAATGGGGCTAAAATTTGAAAATTAAGCGAAGAACTCATTTAGTCAAATGCGTGTGGTCATCAAATCGATGCTAACTGCCAGATAAATCTAGAATATTGAGTAAAAAGCAATGTGTGCTTTGAAAATATAATACAATCCAAAAAAAGGATATATTAATCAAATGGCTTTGTCTTGATGTATTGATGTATACACGCAGAAACTACCCAACAAGATAAAGAAAATCTCATCCCAATGTGAATTGTCTTCATTTTCCAAGAGGAAGTTTTATGAGTATTTACTTGATTTGACTTGATGATTGATAAAACCAGATAAATTGCAAAACATTTGAGACTCTCGTTTGCTTTTTTATATATTAAAAAATTTATGGGTAGTAATACACACTTTAACTTCACATCAACAATGGGTGAGTATCCATATTATTTTAGGAAATAGTAGTAATAATGTATAGTTTTAGAAAACTACTCAAATATCAATATTTATATGTAACCATTTGTGTAACTAAATTAATATTATTGAAGTATTTCTTTATCTGTCTCAGCAAATTAAGAACTTCTGTGTTTGCTCAAAAAAAAAAAAAAATTTTGCGGTTTCGATAATAAAATCATTTAGTTAATGAATATCTAATTATTAAAATAAATATAAAACGGAAAACAAGTCCCATATGTTGATATTTTTCCCTCCCCTCTGTGTTTGGAAGTTCTATATGGATGACTAGATGAGAACGTATGCTCCTGTTACATTGGTGGATGTTAAATAAATCAAAAGGCAAAACTACGGCACCACTTTCCAATAATATAAAGCGACAGGCAAGTCCCATATGTTGATATTTTATTCATTACTGTTTAAAAGGATGAGACGTTTTTGAATAAAGACGAGATTTTAGGTGTTGAAAGTGGCCTATGTTTCAGCATATTTAAGAGAATATTTGATCTTATCCGGGTGCTTGGTCGCTTTAGGCTCGTAAGCTAATAGATAATTACTACTTTGAAATTTTTGTTTCAAGAATGTTTTTGTGTGTGTATGTTCATCCCTCATATGGTGAATTAAACATTTTTGAGAACTTTTATGGTCCATCAATGAATCATTTGCTCAATAGTTAGGTCATCAAAATAAACTTAATAAGTAATATATTAATGATCCGTTTATTTCGAAATATAGAATAAGGAGGAATTGAATTGTAATTCAGTAATAAAGGTTGTACTGACTATTACAATATTCACTTAGAGTGAAAAAATAAAATAAGTAATTATTGGAATAAAATGTAAAATATCCGTAACACCTTAATATGAAGACATTGCAACTCACCATGTGTCCTTACTTTTGATGGACACGCTAAGACTATTATATCACTAATCCATATTAATCAATATAACATCAAATTCTCATAAGAAAGTGTACCTGTTTAAAATAAACATCTCATAATAACTTCATAATAACATAGTTGGTATAAACCAAAGCCAACATAATTTAAAACATAAAATATCATAACAAGGTATCTCAAAAAGATTTCAAAAACATTAAATCTGTTTAAAACTTCACAAGGTCCTCAAAATGTTATCTTCATATCCAAATTACTTTAAAGGTCAGCAGGATAATTAGGTCCATTATCATCCTCTCCATTGTCCATATAAATGTCATATCTAGAAAGATAAAAATCTACTAGATCATTACTTGTTCCTGAAAAAGATAAAAAAGTGAGCACAAAAGCCCCGTATGCCATACCACAAACATATGCACATGAACATGCAATTAATAATTTCACATACAACCTAATAACTAATGCAGCAACCATAGTTTATTATCTTTGATTAGCTAGCAAACAACACAGCCTACGGTCATTTATGCCTAACCCTAAACTCAGAGCAACTCATGACTCTGTAAAAACAATTAATACTAAAAATAGTAATATGTACATACACTGGTGTTGGGAACTCCCACATACCCTAAGTACCATTTTTGCACCACTTCTAGACTACTTGAATCATCTTTAGGCACGAGTCTACTTGGGACAACCTCACACATAGTCATCAGGGCATTGTCCTAGTGGCAATGGTCCTCTTAATCTACTAGATCCAACCATAAACAAACAACACATCAAATTTATATACCATATAACATTAGATTCATTTGTTATTTCTAAACCTACAATCACAAACAACAGACATGGTAAGGCTGTACCTGAAATTATTTTAAGAACAATAATCCTAATTTCACCAACAACACTCGATCACATAATCAAACTAATATCAAAACATGTCCTCATAAGTTAACCTTAATCCTACCATCATCTAAAACCCTAAAAAGAAAAACAAATCTTAAATCTATACACATCTTCTTCGTTGATTTGTAAAATCACAAAATCTTCAAATTCAACAAATTAAGGTTTCCTCCAAATTTTCTCCCAAATTTGATTTCCTTCAAAATCCACTAAGAAATTTTAGAAAAGATTGCTTTTATATTATCATAAGGATAGCAAAGATTCATACTTACCTAGAACATTGAATCTTGATTCTCTTAAATTGTAGAACACAAAAACTCCAAGACTACCTTCGAAAATCCAAAAGAAGACTTTAGGGAGAGATCAATTTCTTTAAATCTTTAAAGAATTGAAGATGATCAACTCACATTGATTTCGATTCTTGATCTCCTTTGATGCTAAGGTCACCTATAGAGAGGTTTTGGAGAGAAGAAGAGGAAGCCTAGGTTATATAGAAAATAAGAAATAACTCTTAATTTTTTGAATAGAAAAGGCTGGTAGCTTAGGGAAGAAGGCTGGCGGCTTAGAGGTCTAAGAGATAATTTTGGACCATGTAGGCCGAATATAAGCCGGTAGTCAACAAATGCAAGGCCGACAGCATTGGTTTGAAGGCCGGAGGCCTTTAGCCAGTTTAACTCCTGTATCTCTCCATCTTTAATCATGTGTCTGCCATTTGACAAAACTCATGATTAAATATTAGGATGGATCATAAAACCCTCTTACTTTTAATCAAATGACACTTTCGCTTTTATAAAACAATAAGGGATGCAAGTATTTTGATAGTGTAAATCATAGTTAAGTATAAAATTTTGAGCTATTTAAATAACCTATGGACTAATTCCCGCTATAAAACATGACGTGAGCACTGGATATTCATAACTTTTATAATTAATTTCTTTATTTAGGTATATGCCGTTGTTATTAGATACGTACATAAATAGGAAGTATGAGACAGTAGATACCCCATTTCTAGCCGGAGCGGGAGCCCACATGCATCACTCTCTAGTGATGAACTAAACAAATTAAAGGGCCAAGCTACGGCATCACTCTCTAGTGATGATTTACTTCTCATGACCCTACAAAACACCATTCATTTGACTGCAAATAATGAGAAGAAGCTAATCTACTTCGTTTCAGTGTGAAAGCTAGTCGCCAACAAAACGCGATTTCACGTTAATTATACTTCAATTATGCTTGATCTCTGAGAAACTAGTCAAAAGACTCAATAATATTAATGGAAACCACACGCTTGTTTGGTCATTTAGCGTAATTATAATTATACCCGGCAAGGACCAATCAAAATATGATAGTTTATATTTGTGGGTGCGGTGCGATTTGGTTCTGTATGTTTTATTTTGTTTTCTTTTTTTAAATTCAAATATAATTATATGGTTCTCAATTTGTAATTTTTAATATAAAAAATAGTTCAATTTGTGATTCAAATTGTTTTTTTTTTATTTAAAAAAATGCATTCCATTAAAAGTTTCAATTATATATTTCTTATTAATAATGCAAATATAAATAATAATATTTGCAATTAATTATTTATACTTAAGTAAATACGTAAAACTTATAGTAATAAGAGATTTTATTCATCATACTTGTTGATGGTCTAATTTGGAGCATGGGCCACTCAAGCCTAGCCTAGTCAATCCACAAGTGAACTGGGGCCGCTTTGCCAAATCCAAGCCTTGATCATGAACTCTACAACATAAGGCCTTACATAGACAACCATGACTCCTACCCGGTATTTAACCTCTACCTAGACAGTAGGTGCCATTGGACACTATTCACTCAGTTGGATTTGCAACACAGTAATTGAGTGGTGGGTTTGACCCACGACCTTGACGATTGCAGCCAATCGCCAACTCAACGACTCACCTACGATTCCATGATGCACACAACCGCTGGATCAACCACCTAAGAATACTTACCTACTCTTGGGGAAATAGTAATGTCGAACTCAATTTGTTACACATATTTGATTCACAAGGCCTCCTATTATGTGTATTATATAGATTCGATCACAATTTTGAATATAGAATTTAAAGGGATAAAATATGAAATGATACTCTTAAGCGTCAGAATGGCTAGGTTGGGCCTATGCCCAGTGCACTACTAACCAAGTTCTTGTTTTATAGGCCTTAATCTTACTATAATAGCCTAAGCCCAAAATATCTTGATCCAACCTCTACCAGATTTGAGTAATTGACAATTATAATAACCTAAAATAGTACAATTCAAATATAAAAATCATTAAGTAAATAAAGTGAAGTTTTTGGAAATGTTTTAAAAGAAATCACAAAAATCACTTCTAATTTTTCACATTTTAAGAATATTAAAATAAAAAAAATCTAATTGTTGATTAAAAATTTGAATGAATAACAATAAAACTTTAAGCTACGATTTTCCATAGTTTTACACATTCAATAACTGATAATAATACAATCACATAATGAGATGACCTAATTTCAACTTTAATAAGATATTAGTAATTTGGATAAATATGCAAAGAGCAAAATGAGACATTTTGATTTCAATCCTATTACGATGATCACATTAACGAAAATTATAAAATGTAATATCTCTAATGATTGAGAGAAGGTGAACACCATGTATTTTATATGCACACTATTATGTATATTCAGATAAGAATGGAAAGGTGAGCCTACCATCTTCATTGATTGAGGGTGTGGTGTTATGTGAGTTAGTGTTGTGTTGTCACGTGTCTTCTTAGGTCTAGAAATAAGTTGTGTCGAGTATAGTCCAGCCGTCTCTTGTATGTTGTTTTTGTCGAGTCTAAGTCTTTTCAAATATCGAGTAAGTGAAGGTTGAAATTGCTAAACTAATTCTTATTGTTTATATATGCTATATTGCATTGAATAATAGTTGTGTAAAGTTAAAGAAATATTTAAATCTCTAAAAGTAGGAAATTAAAGAAATAAATAGTGAGTAAACAGGTAATTACAACGAATTGATATTAAACCTAAACAATAATAAAGTTTAATACCTTTCATGTAAACGAAAATTGCAAGAAATATCAAATAAATGTGATAAAAGATCAAGACAATGTAAATATAATATCGGTAATTAATAAATAAATTAACTAAGATTTAAGATCTCAAATGTTCCATTTATTTAGCCAATTTGTTTTAACAATCTTTTTTAACAAATCAAAATCTAATTTTCTTTTATAAATCTTAAACTAAACTTCTTTTCTTTTAATTTTTAAATCTCTAAATCTTTAGCAAGATTTCAATAATTAATAAATTTGCAAACTCCAAATTTTAGTTTATTTCATAAATTGATTTACCCAATCCATTACGATCATCAATTTGGATCTTTTTTCTTTTAATTTTCAAATGACCCGATTTTCTCAAGTTCATTTATCTAAATTTATAAAACTTTCTAAATTAACCATTTTAACTTAAAATTTTGTTTTCTTGATTTCCATAAATTTTGAGTTCAATTACTTGTTTGAAAGTATCAATTGTAAACCCAAATTCAAACTAAATATCAAGTTTTTACAAATTGAACTTCTAAACTAGATTTTCAATTCAAACTATTATTTTCTATGTTATAAATTCTGAAATTATTTTTTAATTACTTTCAATACTCAAGAAAATCATCTAAAAGGTTTAAACCAAACCCATAACCCATAAATATCTTTAATTAGTTTTGTCCTTATCCTATTTATTTCTTTTTCTTTTCTTGCTGCCATTTTCTTTTCTTCCCTTTTTTTTTTTTTTCCTACGATTTCATCTCCTTCTTTTCCTCTCTTTTTTCTCTTCTCTCAAATCAACTTCAACATCTCAAATCCAACAAGATTAAAGAAGAAAATGAAGATGGAGATCATACATAAAATGGCTTTAAGAACTTAAGAGGATCAGTGATAGGAAAATCAAGAAGCTTGAATTATCTACAAAGATAAGTTTTATTATTTCCTTTGCTTTAGCTGTTGTTTATGCATGTATGTGATGTGTTGGTGTTAGATAGGAGTTGGGTTTGCCATAAAATTGATGATAAGTAGATATATGTAGTTTATGCATGATTGGAGGAAGGGTTTGATGAAGTGATTGGTGGTGTTTGATGAAGCAGATTGAGTGTAGAAGTGTTAAAAGATATGAAAATGAGTTGTATGTTGCTTTTATGATGTTTTGAATAAAGTATGATATAGTTAAGAAGTTAAATTTTGAAGAAAAATGAAGGAAAAACGTGAAAAAACAGAAACAGGGTACTCATAACAGGCGTAATAGACCCCGTGATGGCCTTGGCTTCTTAAAAAATTTGACAGACAAGCCATCACGGGTGTGATCAAGGGCACGATGGCCTTTATCCATGCCATTTCCCTTGATCATAGGTGTGATAGAGGGCATTATGGGCCATCATACCTTCCATCATGAGTGTGATGAATCCCTTAGCAACATGATAATGTTTTCGTAATTTAATCATAACTTTTTCATCTGAGCTCGGATTGAGGTGATTTAAAATGTTATAGAAAGATTAAAAAAAGATTTACAACTTTTATGTTTTAAGCTTTTGGAAATTATAAAATTAGTAAAGCCTAAATTTTATTTGTTTCTAGTTGCTACATTTCCAAACAAAGTTGAAAAATTGTGTTTTCTAATTAATTATATGTAGTTAAGTATAAGATGAACTTAGTTAATAAGCCTAAGTTCAACTTGGATAAATTAACTTGAATGAGTTACAATAAATTAGATTGATTAAGTGTATTCAACTTAGCTAAGCTTAAGTTGACATAGACTTAAGTTGATATAAATCTTAGATATGAAATGAATTGGTAATATATCTAAACTCAACTTGACTTAATGAACTTTTATAAGCTAAAGTGAATTAGATTGGTTATGTCATGCTCCACCCCCTCAGGCGACGGCAACGTGATGCTAGGGTAGGCAAACCCACCACTAGCCCCCTAGTGATAATGGCTAACACCACCATTGCATCATGGTGACCCCAACCAACGCATGCCCCGCAGGGTATCACGGGCACTATAGGTATTGTTACCCTTAGGCAGAGTTGAACCCAGTCTGCAGCCTCTAGGATTTGAATCCTAGATCTAAGGCTTTTGCCTGCCCCAAAGGCAGCACATTTGCAGCTCAATTGGTAAGAGGCGCTGCCTTTGGGGCAGGCAAAAGCCTTAGGTCTAGGGTTCGAATCCTAAAGGCTGTAGACTGGGTTCAACTCTGCCTAAGGGTAATAATACCTATAGTGCCTGTGATACCTTGCGGGGCGTGCGTTGGTTGGGGTCATCATGATGCAATGGTGGTATCGGCCATTATCACTAGGGGGCCAGTAGTGGGTTTGCCTGCCTTGGCATCGTGTTGCCGTGGCCTGAGGGGGCGGAGCGTGACTGGCTAAGTTTAATCAATTTGGCTAGGTTAAGTTAATAGACTTAATAATTTGCAAATAGCTTAGAGATAATTGTAATTTGTTAGCCTTTAAATAATAAGGGGAATATGTTGTTTCAAATGCATGATAGCTTAGGACATGAGTATTTTATATATGAATGTTTTGATGATATTTTTGTAATAAATGATTATAAGCAAAGAGAAAAGAAATATTTTGATAAACAATGGAGAACTGTCTGTATCTAGGCAGGACGATCTTCGTAGTCATGATGGGGTTCCTGCTTAGTGTTTGATCAAATATGATCTTAAAATGAGTTTAATTTCATGAATGAATGTTTGCTTTTGGTATTATTCTCTTAAATAGCCTTAGCCAATATTATATTTCTATTTGGATTTCATATATGAAGGATGATGATGATTTAATGCTGGTGATATGATGTTGATGGGGATGATGATTTGGATTTCCTAAAGGCTTGTTAAGACCTAGCTTGGATGTCAGGTGGGTAGCATTGACCCTATCGCCTTGCTTGTGCTTGTAATGTAGATGCACCAAGATTTAAGATAAACATAATTGAATATGCGTAGGGATTAGGTATTCGATTGTTCTTTGATAATTGCTTTGGTTGATAAATTACTAACATAAAAGTTATTACACATTGCTTGAAATGATTGGATGATTGTTGTTGATGAGTATTTGTTATTTGATTGGTCATCCTAATAAATAAACTTAACACTAATTGGTTATTTAATTAAATGAACACGCATTGCACGATAACATACCTGCATTAGCATGGTGTTCACGTCACATATTAATATTTCGATTCTGTAGTAGTGATTTTGAGAGTCTAGTAAATCTAGTTAAGGCTACTATAGGGTTGTTGGCTTTATGAGAACTAAATAGGCACCGAAGGATATTGCTCGTGTTGGAGTTGCCTTCAAGGATTAATAATAAGGGGGTTTTGAGGTTCTAAAGGAAGTGGAGATTAGGTTGGCAATATATATATATATATATATATCTCTACAATTACACAAATGAGTTTCAAAATAAAATTCTTTCTAAGGAGAAGTTAGAGGTTATATTTCAAAAAGATGAATTATAAAGGAAATCCTCCCTTTTTAGTTATTCTAAAGAGAAGTTTGAGGTTACGTTAGCAATATATATATGTGAAAGCAATGAGTTGAGAAATCATCCCCTTCCTTAGTTCTTAGTTTACCTAGGCATGAATGACTTGAGTTAGTCCTTTAACTCCCAAGAGAGAGCGTAAATCTCCATTGGCTTGAATTCCGGTCATCCAAACTGTGCATATCATATAGTTGAGTGTCGCATTGCTTATGTTTTTTAACAACAATTGTTTGTCATTTATTTATTGTGTGGTTTGATCATTATTATTTATTGAGCTGTGATTAAGCTCACACCTCCATAGTTTTGTGTAGGTATATCTTAGGCCGGGGATGGCCTAAAAAAGTGTGAAGTCCTTAAGATATGAAGATTAACTTAGAAAGTAATTTATATTTTCAATGATAAGTTTAAGTCGGGTAATGTATGATATAAGCTTAGAAGAAGAATTAGAGCTTTTCTGTAATAGTTTGAGATTTTGAAAAATGTATATGATCTATTTTATTTTACTGTTTAGTAGGAGATACTGATTCTCTGTGGTTTTGAAGGACCATGGAAATCTGTATTTCTTTAACTATCAAAATGTTTTTATGAAATTAAAAGTTGTTTAGTAAACATTAATTAGAGTTTTGCAAATCTCTGACTTGTAAAATGGTTATCATATATTGGATACATACTTGATATGATAACTTTAGGTTGATCTTTCTAGACCCCATTTAAGGTCATGACCACAATACTATAACTATATACTGGTCCCATTTTTTTGAATTATCTTGAATTACAATGACATATAGGACTTAGTGATATAAGAATTTGCTATCCTAATATGAGGTACATATTCAATTTGTTGTACTTCTAATGACTATATTATCAATTACATAAACCAATAAGTAATTAAACAGTATAAGTGGACTAATAAGAAATACAAATAAAGAAAATAAGGGAAAATGCCTAATTGTACTTGAATTTTGACAAAAAGGACAATTAGGTGCCTAAACTTTAAAAAGTTTAATTTCATATTCCATTGAACTTTTCACACCCCTAAACATTATCCTACTCTTTTGTTGTCTACTAAAGTAATGGACACATACTGGACAGTGATTAAATGGAGTTAAGTGGGTAGTGTTTAGGGGCATAAAAAGTTCAATTCAGTATGAAAATTGTACTTTTCAAAGTTTAGGTACCAAATTGGACATTACCCTTAAAAAAAATGTTTAGAACACTAAAAGGGAACCAAGTTGTTTTGAAAACGAAACCAACATTATAGTGGTTTGGTTTGGTTTTATAGGCACCCTATTTTTGCCCCTTATTTTAGACATATTGGTCATGTTAGAGCTAGTTCTTGATGAATGATTGGTCTAATTGATTTTTATTTCCTAATTTAAAAAGAGTAATTGAAAATACAAAACTGCATATGTTGTTTGATAAATTATGAATTTCCATAAAAAAAGAAGGATTTTAGACACATGATGGTTTATCTAATGTCCTAATATCATAAAGTAGACAATTTTAGGAAACATGTTTTCCAAATAGAATCTTGTTTGGATTTAAATTGCCTAATTTATAAACACTTGTAATATCGAGATAAATCGAGCTATAAAATTTATTTTTGCTAATTGGCTTAATCTTTCATTCATAAAATAGTATGCAAATTTATGAGATTGTAGCATCAAATCGTGCTCCAACTTAATTTAAAATGGCTAATTTTATGATTTTTCAAAATGATAGGCTAAAAAAAATGAATTTTGTAATCTTATATTTTTTAGCATTATTTCTTAACATATGAGATTTACATTTATAATTCATCTTTTTGGAGGAAATATTACCTTTCAATACAAGCAAGTGATGCTTGCATGAAGCCCTTTCTTTTGGCCATTTTCAACCGTTGTTTTTTTCAACAAATTTCAACAAAATAAATTTAGAAGTGGATCAAAGGCATGACATAGATATTATTTGGCACCAAATCCAATAAAATAACTAAGTTAAGGGGATCAAAATGAACTTCAAAATTGAAAAATCATTGTTGGTTGTAATAACCTAAATAGAAATTGAGCACAATAAGACGTAATGGATGCCAAATGACACTTATTTGAGTTGTACATGGTGAACAAAATCATTGAACTTCCATCTTTCACATCAAATCTATATAAGATTATCAAATTTCAGGCCAAGTCATATCAATTATGAATCCATACGTTCAAAAACATCTAAACTTAGAAGATAGGATCATTGGGTAAAATCAACCTTTCCGAATGTGAAATGAGACTTAGAAACTATAAATACGAGACTAATGAGCCATTCCATAAATTTGCATCCATCAGCAACACATCAATCATACTTAAATCCTCCCTTTCTTTCTCTAAGCATTTTTCTTAACTTAGCTTTCTCTCTCTCTTCTAATTGCTTGTCACTGAGAGAAGCTTCGAGGAAAACAAAAGTTCCATTGTGTTTTTCTAGAGTGGAGAAGATCATAGAACCCACATTTGGTTGTGTAATTTCACAAAGTTTGGTGCTTCAATTTGGGTTTTAGTTAGGTCTTCATTTTTCTAGATACGAGACTTATCTTGATTTACTTCCATTTCTTCAAATCCAAAATTGATTTGTGTGTTTAGCTTGGAAGCTTAATTTTACTTATCTTGTATTGTTTACATCACTCTAATCTTTATTGCTGTAGTAATTATTTAGTTACTTATTTCATATCATTGTATTATATTATTGAGCCGATAAAAGAGTAAATGTGCCATTATAATCTTATCTGGTGAAAATAGTTTCTGTCATCATCATTATCTTATACAACCGTCCCTAACCCATCACTACTTTTACCACTCTACTACCAACATAACTATTATAACCTCAGACCTTCAGTGTTAATATACCTTCACACACCACTACCATAAGTATCACATAACATTACAATCACCGCATTGATGGTTGTGATGCAGTGGGAAGGGTAGGGAATGTGTTGTTGGAATATTGGTATTGGTAATGCTAATGTGGTGGCAATGGTGTTGTGGTAGAAGCAGAGGTAGATGTAGATATTGGAAAACATGGACATTAGCATTATACTGCTAATGATGGTAGTATCGGCTGAAGTGATAATAGTGGTATTCACAAGGCATCGAAGATGATGGGTAGAGTAATTGTGATGTTAATGATAGTGAAAAGATAATAGTGGTAGAGGTGGTATAAGAGTAGTAGCAATAATATGGGTTGGTATCCATCATGGTGGTACAGTGATGGATGTGGATAATAATGGTGAGATGTTAATAATAGCAATAATGGTGGTGTGTAGAGTTGGGTAAGTGAGTTAAATTGGCCAATCCTACTAGATTTATTTTGACCCATAGGTTAAACAAGCTAGAATTTACTGACCCGAATCCAATCCATTTATGGTGCATTATTTGGTTCGTTGATTTAAAATTGGTTTGATATTTGTTTTAATAAAACTATTTGTCAAAAACAGGTATAGATATAAAAGACAAATATTTTTGCTCATAAACATACTAGACATATTAGATACAAAAAAGATATAAATGTAGATAAGATACAAATAAGATTTAGATAAAAAACAGACCATCAAAATAGACCCATAATCCATTTATATACTTTCATTAGTTAAATAGACCAATTCAATCCATTTATACTTTTTAATGGATCATATGGCTAACTCATCAACCGGCTAACAACTAACTAGTTTTTTTTTTTTTTTTAAATAAAATTATGCAGAATTTAAGAGCGAAAATAGAAATGTCTTTTATTACAAACCTTTTTAATACCATTTATAGGCTATATCATCCTAAATATTTTCAAATAACACAACCATTCTATAATTTCCATAATACATGAAAATAACAGAAAATTTATTAGAAATCATAGGATCTCTGGAAAACAGTAATTATTTTGAATTAAACATCAAGGGATGATTTTATAATTACTCTCTAATAAAAAATATTAAGAAACGCCTAGCCAACTCGGTTTTTGACCTTACTCGATCTCGGGCCTTGAGGACTCACAGCAATGCCTCTAAATCATTTAGCATCCGTAACTTCAGTTCTCTCACTAGTCACTATCCACTAAGCAATAATCGATAGTCTTCGAAAAACCAAGGCCAATCATGTTTTATTATTATAGTGTAGAAGAAGATGAAAATTGAAAGGTAATTGCGGTGAAAATGTTGCGGCGCCTCCGGATTTTTTTTTCTGCGGCCGGGTGCAGTGTAGTTAATAGTCATTAGCTTTGATTATATAGAAGAGACTTCTTTTTAATTTTTTTTTTTTAAGTTCATAGTTTTAATGTTTAAACTTTGGTATTTGAAAGGAAAAAAAAAAGTGGGCCAGCCCAGCTCATAAGTGGTTAACTCTCTTTAATCTATGAGTTAAATGGGTTGAGTTAATTTAATCACTTTTAAGTGGGTTGAAAAAAAAAATCAACTTTAAAAACAAGTTGACTTACAGGCCAAAATCTATTTGCTCATCTCTAAAAGTTGAGTGGATAATGATGGCAATAGAGGCGATATAATAGTTACTAAATTTTGATGAGGTAAAGCTTTTATATAAGAGAAACTATCAAATTTGGTATTTGAACTTTAAATAAAAATTTATTTTGATACTTAAATTTTGAAATAGTCAATTTAATACTTAAACAAAATTTTTATAGTTATTTTTACTATCTCACTAATCGTTTAATGTATTTCCTAAATAAAAAAGTTGGCCAACCTAGCCCGTTATGGGTCAACCCTCTTTAATCTATAAGTTAAATGGGTTAGGTTGATTTAGTTCGTTTTTAAATGAGTTGAAAAAAAAAATCAACCTTAACTTATTTTAAAAATGGGTCGACTTGCAAGCCAAAATCCATTTGCACATCTCTAATGGTGTGTGGATGATGATGGCGGTTGAGGTGATATTAGAGAAATTGTCAAATTTGGTACCTAAACTTTAAATAAAAATTTATTTTGATAGTCAAACTTCGAAGTAGTTAATTTAATATTTAATCAAAGTTTTTATGACTATTTTACTATCTCACTAATAGTTTAATTTGTTTCCTAATATGAAAGAAGTAGTCTATTGGCATTAAATGGTGCTATTTAATCATATGCTGGCTCTTTACTTATGAAAATAGAGCAAATGGTATTAAGAAGGTTGTAAAAATGTGCACAAAAAATTTAATTTTATATTTAATTAACCATTTTAAAATTTAAGTCCTAAATTGATTTTTTTACATAGCAAATTTGATATTTGCCCTTTATATAATTATAAGATCCGTTCCGTTTTCAGAGTGAATAATTAGTATTACTAAATTAAAGGTATTGTTACTCTTTAAATAAATTAATGGTGAAAAGAATCATAAAGTAGAAATTCCTTCTGTAAATTTGAAGTGAATAAGAAAATAAAAACTAGTTATTTATCCTATTTCCTCTGTTAAATTAAACTAAACACGCCGTAGCATGTGTAACCTATATATAAATATATATAAACCGTATCGAATGAAAATTTGATTCCGGTTTGATCTACGATTTGGTTTGGGCATAGGGAATCATTTTCCAGTTCTATTTGAATAAAACCGAATCATTAACGTTAAAAAAAAAAAAAAACCATCAATGCTAGTTATTTTATGGAAATCTACACAACCCTCTTCATTATGTAATATATTAGAAAATTCAAGATACATATTTGTAGTCCTGTGGAGATGAATAAGAAAAATTTTCGAGAGATTGTAAAGCAAAACCTGTGATTTCTATTGCGGTTATAGATCCAACTTATATGGGTCTATAACCAAAGAAAGCCTAAATATATATGTCGGATATATATTTAAAAGTCTTTGGAATCAAAGTAAGAATGGACCAATATGCTTTGGACAAGAAAATCCTAAATATATGGTTATATATATTTAGAGAATTTTAAATCAAGATATCCTAAGTATATATATGATATACTTGGAAGAAGACTTGAAGATAATAAGTTGTTTGTGCAAACAAATGATGAAATTGTTGCGTACACTAGTAACCGAAAGGATAAGGCTGCTAGTTTTCATTGAATCATAAGTCAGCATTAATTGCTCCAGAATACCAAAGGTTAGCACCCAAATCCAAAACCACAAGCCTTTAATTAAATGTTGACAGCCTTGAGTGTTTGTTTGTATTCCCTTTGTGTTGCATATATATATTTATCTTATTGTCCTAGGTTTGGTATGGAACAAATGTGTACTTCCTCTCAAGTCTAGATAGAGAGTTCTAGAGAGAGAAAGATAGAAAAGTGAGGAAACCCTAGAGTGAGAAACTCTAGATGAATGAAATCTTGTTCCTATTGTAATCCACCATTTATGGTGAAGAATTGAGAAATCCACTAGCGAGATTTAGTGATGAAAACTTGTTGTAATCCCATTATTGTTTATAGTAGAACGTTTGAGCACTGTTAGTCCTGTGGTTTTCCTCGATTTGGGGTTTTCTAGGTAAATCGTGGTGTTATTTCAATCCCGCATTTTGATTTATATTTTGTTGATTGTTAATCACATTGGCAAAAGGAAAAAGGTTGGATATTTTCCTAACAAGTAATCTAAGCCACGCTTGTATCAATGCCATGTGATCATGTACAAGTGTTTTAGCAAATGGAAAAGGGAAAAAAGGGGGGAGTCGTTTATCTCCATCATGTGTGTTTCTTACTATATATACATATAAAAAGGTTTTGATATTACATTTTCAATGTATGTATATTTTATTATATTGCACTCATTGCATTCTAGCTCCTAACAAAAATATATTTTATTCTCAAGGGTTTCAGATCATACATTGTGATGTTGGAAGAGAGCAAAATTTCCAAGTGATTTGGTATAATTTTTATTTGTCCGTTTGAATTGTGAATCAAACTGGATAATATAATTTTTTTTATTTAAAAAAACTACGAATTAAACTATATAATTAGGTTTTAATTTAAAGAAATACTAAATTATATATTGTCATTTGAAAAAGTGAACCGAGTTAAACCGCACCATACTTGCCATAATTACACACAATATATATATATATTACATCATATCCATGGTTCCTTATTCCTAATCCAAACGGCATATCCTACCTAAGGATTTTTATTTATTTATTTATTCTTTTCCTTGTTTACCTTTTTCCTTTTTTCCCTCCCAGATTCCTACGTCCTTATCATTCGCAAATTTCCTCAATAACATGTACATTAGAGTCATATGTTATACTAGAGTTATTTTCTTTATAATTGCATATTCCTGTTTGTAGATTCTTCCCTTATCATCCTAATTTGTCCCCATAGGGAAATTGTTATCATACATTCCAAACGATACGGTAGAAACATGAACCATGACGTAAAACATTGGGTTAAACAAATTGAAATTGTCCTCACAATATGAAATAAGATTTTGTCTAGAAGCTGAAAGTCCAACGATTACCTAATGTAAATTCCACTCCATCTATAAGAAAATTAATATCCAAATCGTCATATATTTAATAAATCATTTTATCTATTTAACCCATTGTTAACTGCATTAATTAGTTTTGATGATCTCTTTGTTGAGCTTATATTAAGGCTTAAGAGGCGTCTTGCATGTACCTGCCTTCACATTTAATCGGAGGGATGACTCAGTGGCATAATCTTACAATTTGGCCAACTCCTTTTTTTTTTTTTTTAATTTTTTTATCATGTGATTCAAAATTTAGCTATGCGTACAAGTTATGTGGAACAATCTAGACAAAGGCATGGTTCCGGTTCTTAAAAATGATGAACCATTTCCGGTTCTTAAAAATGAGAAATCGAAACTGGAACTGTCTCTCCTGGTCTGATTTGAATCTATAAAACTGGCGATTCCCAGTTTTGATTTTAGAACTATGGAACAATATTTTTTTTTTCCAAGTGAAAAAAGAAAAAAATTTTAGTTTTTAATAAAATAATTTTTAAAACTCAAAATAATTAATTATTATATAAAAGTATTAAATTATCTAACCAAATTTTTTTAAAATTTGTTTTGAATGCGTATGTATATACAACACAACCAATATCAATTATAGTTAGTAATATAAGATTGCAAAATATTCTAGAGGATAAAAAAAAATTACAATACAAAAAATAATCTCACATTATTAAGGAAATGGATTTTGATTTCAGAAAAAGTTTATATAAACTAAATTATATATATATATATATATCTATTTGGTAAAGTACAAGGCCCTAAGGCCAAAGATTAACACTAGATAATAGCAATATTAGTTATATATGATTTTAAGTTATATTTATTTGTATTATTGATAATAACACATTAAATATTATAAATAGGTAATAAATATTACTATTCAATGAAATAGTGTAAACACTAATAACTATATTTTTAACATAATTTTTAAAATTTTTTCTTTAATTTTTTTTAATGGAACTTATTGAAACTGCCGTCTTTACCTAGTTCTACGCCGTAGAATCACCTAAAAACTGAAAAACCAACAATTCTTTTGCCGGATCTAGAATAATTGATGACAGTTCCGTTTCAGTTCTCGGTTTGAAATAGAACCATGTCTATATTTAGGCTAATTACTCCCACCTCGTGATTTATGTGGGCTGGAATTTTTGGCCCAACCTACCTCTCTTGGGTTGGTAGATTGAATGGGCTGGCTTGTGAATCCATTATGAATTTCATTTTTTTAGAAAAAAAATATAATAATTCATATTTAAATATAAATTTTTAATAATTTAAATATAGAATATATATTATTTCCTATCTCACCAATCATCTAAATACGAATCCTTGATGGTGATTGTGTATGGAAAATTTGTAGACCTCTATTTTGAAAATTATAATCTTGGCCTAAAATGATTATTCTAACTAATAGAATCTGTCCCATTTTTTTCTTTTGTACGGCAAGAAAAAATAAATCTAGAAAAATATCAATTAATATTATATTCCTTATTTTAAATAGAATTTGTTCCTTTTTTTTTCCACTTGTACTTCAGTCATAGTATTAGATCATTGCTCAGAATTATTGAGAAAGCAATGAATAATCGCATCCAATGTCTGTTTTTCATTTCTCAATTCCCTTTCATTGGTTTTTAACTTGCGTGCCATTTGTTTTGATTATTTGACCAAACAGGCAATGGCTGTTACAAGACCAGCAATATATCGGTATTGGCATTGGTACTTAGACATGGGGCCATCTTTTTTCCATCCCTAGAATCACAATTTTCTTTTTATTATTTCATTCTAAAAAAAAAATATATATATATATATATATATCTAATTAACGATCTTAGCTATAACAGAATGAAGGAAGCGAAACTGGAGTTCTTTCTTCATTAATCTTTATATATTGTTTTTACTTTTTTGTAGGTGCACGAGCTTATCTGACTTGCAATAGATTGACTACTTCAATCCACAAATTATGCAAAGTGGAGTAAAATAGCCTGTACATTAAATAGACTATTTTTTTTTTTTTAAAAAAGCTCAACCCGCTTCTTTTTGCACATTATGTGAGTGCTGCAAAGCTCTATTTAAAGTTGGTATGTTACCACCTTAAAAGCCTTTTAAAAATGGCTCCTCGAACACTGGATTGGTTCTTTGGTTTGAAATGCCATAGACTACCGATACCTACATTAAAGAGGTCTAATCATGTCATGTCATCTATAAGATTCCTTGCCAGTGATAGTGAATAGTAATGCAAAGAAAATCATGTATCATGACTCATATGTAGTGTCCACTTTTCTAAGAGTGTGTCTGAAAATTTCAAACTTGTAATACAATCTATTTATCAAGAGTGTCTGTAATCTAAGTTTATAGCTCCATTATAGCTTAGTGGACCTATTTTATGGGGCTGAACTTCTTTATCAATTAAAAGATAAAAAACTATTCCTAATGTAATTTTCAAATTTAATAAAAAGTTACGAATAAAAGAGCCTTTATCCAATAAAAATCTATAAAATCAAGCTACTTAAAGTGTAATATTTATGGATTACAATTTTAGGAAATTGTGAGCCAAATTAAAGACTAGATTATTCACAATTTAAATTCAAGCAGTTGATAAGTTGTTCAACTCATTTGTTATCCTAATTGATATGTTTGATCTACCGTATAAGGGTGGAATGGAATAATTATTCTTTCTTTTTTAACTTATCCTGCATTTGTGTTTACTGAGTAACTATTGTATGGATTAACTATTATTGCAAAATGAGAACTTGCAATTTGTTTCGAGGATCAAAGAAATAGTTATCCCTTGATCTTTCCAAATATATTTTCATATCTATTGATAAGAGCTTAAAAAAAAATAATAAATGTTATCATTTATCTATTTAAAATCTTACAAAAATTGCAATTATTTGATTATTAATTCATTCCATTTTGCTAACTCAACTTGGTAAGGATCTTGTAATAATCCCGGCCCTTCAAACCACTCAAATATGAACTAGTCAAGCTTAGAATTGCAAACGAGCCGAGTTGCTCATCAGGCACTTGAGCTTGGCTTGAGCATAAGGTAAAGTTCATTTATCTAAATGAGTTGAGCTCGAGCTTTAATTCGAGCTCGTGCTTTAATTCGAGCTCGTGCTTTGAGTCCACCTCATGAGTTGGCTCATGGATAGGCTCGTGAGTAGACTCATTAACAAATTTATAAGTTTCATATTTATGACATATGAATATATAATTGAAAGAACAAAACTAATTTCTACTTAATATATATGTATATATATTTAGAAACTCTTATATATTATCTTTAAGTTAAAAAATAATAGAAAATAGACTATTTAATAGAGTTAAGCTTGAGTTTTAATTTCAGCTCGATGAAAGCTTGTTAGGTTCGATAAAAAGCTCGGCTCGAGCTCAAACAAGATAAGTAAACGAGTAGCACTCAAACTTGACATAAAGCTCATTTAGATAATCAAGTAGAAGTTGAACCTAGATTTCAGGCTCGATAAAAAGCCCGACTTGATATTATTTAAATAAATCGACCTCGAGCCTTAAAAAGCTTAGCTCTGCTCGGCTTTTTTATAGCCATAGTCTCAAGCTTCCCAGAGAAACAAAACTGCTTGACACCTATTCTACTGTATACCATGGAAAAGGATTAGAGATGAGCGTCGTTTGAACCAATCCTGAATAGGCCCAAAACTGCCAAGCCACGGTTCAAGCCGAGGTTGAATCGGAATCGGAATCGGCCCGTGGACATGAAGGGCTGGGCCTGCCACGGTCAGTTCAAACTGGCTTTTCAGGCCGGTTCATGGCCCTTTGACCCATGAATGATTTTTTAAAAAAAAATTCGTAAATTTTTTTAATTAAATTAATAAGAAAAACACATAATTAGATCATCATAAAATAGACATATAAAGAATTTTAAATTACAAACTTGTGCAAAACAAATAAAATTTATTGAAAAAAGCACATTTGAATAGGAAAGTTATTCTATAGTGCACACACACTTAGGCTAAAAAATCATCCTTAAACAAATGAAGGGAAAAAAAAAGATAATTTCATAATAAATACTATCTATTCATATTGAAATGAGTTTAAATATTTATTTCCTATTTTTTTCTTGTATTTTTTAATTATTTTGTATTTTTTTTTATTTTGACTCCCCCACTCTCCAGATTGACGGGTTAAGACCTTAAACCTGCTTTGATCGGTTTAGCTGACAGGTTGGTCGGTGGATCATGACCTGTACGGCTGGACCAAACCACAAACCATGATCCTCACATATGATGATTCGGGCCGATTGACGGTTCAATCCGGCCCAAACCTATGGCCAAAAACAATACTATAATCAGGTTTAATCACAAGAGAGTTATATCCATGTGTCTAATTAATTAATCATTCTTAAAGATATGGTCCTGCGTCCTTTTCGTAAGAAATCTGAAATTAGAGAAATTCCATAGGTTGTTGGGAAAAAACAATAAAAAATTGATAACCTACCTTGGAGGGTGAGCCTTGCATAAATTGTAAATTATGATAAAATACAAGATTAGATGAGACACCATGGCGGAATTAAGAGTGGACTTTTTCCTCGGCCAAAATATGGAGACTGGATTTAGAACTGTTTGTTTCCCTTAACAAAAGGAGTTGACATTTACAGTAACCGAAAATTAGTAAATTCCCCAATTAGCATATATAGGCTCCGCTTCGATTGTCGGATTTTGATTTTTATCATATTTATATCTAATTTGTATTTATAATTTATTTATATAATATATATATTTTTATTTAATTAGTTTATGAATAAAATAATAAATTTTTTTATGATATTTATTTTTTGATAAATATTTATTTAAAAATGATAAAAATATAATATTGAAATGATAAGAATATGATGAAATAAAGAGACATATTTTTCATGTACATTTTATTCCTTCCGAATTTTTCGCATTGGCAACCACTTGTCAGTACCTGTGGCTCTTTCCCTCAACGCATTGAGCATCTCTTTGCTCACTCAAAGGTGTGGACTTTTCTTTTCTTTTCCTTTAAGGTACAAATTGGACACAGCGCATCACGTATGCTTTCAGTAATTACAGCAACCATTGCTTACGTCTCCATATCCAATTTATTTTCCAATTAATGTTTGACTTACTTCAAATTACCAAAGTAGTGTTACATAAGTAACCAGCTCTTTTGCTTTTCTGATTATATATTATGTATATGCTTGATGATATAATATATTAATAACATTATAACTCGATGAATTAATATTGGTCTCTTAAGTGAGATGCATCAAATTTGAATTCATCTTCTTTGTTAGTTAAGGAGGATAATATCTAGTATTTTGATAATTTATATAGACAACAATCATTGCAAAATTAACTTGAGATCATGATTTGTTAGAAGTAAAAATTTAGAATTATAGGGGATATATGCATCTTATTCACCAACCAGAAAAATAAAAGAAATTAAACATAAGAGGATAAATGTTTATGAATCAAGTTTTTTTTTAGTCATTACAATGGGAGGAGGAAAGATTTGAACCTAGCCTCTCTCATTAAGAGTGTTACAACCGAACAACTGAAATACGAACAACGGAATCCAACAACAGAGGAACAGCTCAGATCTACACCAAAACAGCAACGACAGTTCAGATCTGAACAAGAATAGCTCAGATCTACACCAAAACAGCAAGGATCTACATCTGGACGTACCAGATTTAGGGAAAAGCCCAAGTGGCTTAAAGATTACACAGAATAGAATACATGTATACTTTACAAAACATAGATTTGTACAGTTGAATCTATTGTAATAGCTGTCGTAATCAGAAATAGTTTTAACTACTGTGCATGTATAAATACAAGGGCGAAATGGAAAAAGGTTTTATCCCAGCTTATAGAAACACCTTGTTTAGGAGTTGGTGGCTTGCTCGAATAGCCACAACAATCATTTAGTTGCCTGCAAACACAAATAGAGGAGTTAGTCTCAAACCCTAAAACGAAAGAGAGGAAAAAGATAGGAGAGTTAGGGTTAGACTTAGCTTTGAAAATAACAAAGAGAGAGAAAAGAGAAGTTTAAATACTTCCTGTATTGTAATCGGGTTTACTTTGCAATCGAGTTATAACATTTGGTGCTCTCGTCCCGACAACTTTCTTCTATTTCAATCATGGCTCCTGTTCCTCATTCGCATGAATCCATGGATGAAATGGATGTAATGAAACAAACATTGCTTGCCATTCAAGATAGCTTAAGTAAAATGAATGACAAAATAGAGAAATTAGAAGTAAATCAGAATCTTTCTGGAGTCAATTATGGTAGTCCTCATGATCAAGATTCATCATTTTTCCAACCATAATAGCCAGTATCGGAATTTGTTGAAAGGAATCAAACTGGAAGTTTCGAAATTTTCAGGTGAGGATGTTTTAGGGTGGCTTTTTAAGGTTGATCAATTTTTTGTTTTCCATCAAATTCCTGACGACCAGAGGATTACCATTGCTTCTTTTGCTTTTGAAGGAGATGCTTTAAATTGGTATAAGTGGATGTTCCTTAATAAACAACTCAGTTCTTAGTCTAAGTTCACAGAAGTCCTTCAAAAATCATTCAGGCCATCTGGGAATGAGGATGTTCAGGGCATGCTTGCTAAACTCACTCAAACTTCTTCTGTCTCACATTATCAATCACAGTTTGAATAAATTTCTAACCGTACCTTCGGACTGTCTGAATCATTTCTTATTAGTTGTTTTATTTCAAGATTAACTCTAGCCTTGAGATGAGAAGTTCAAATTTCTCGACCCAGAGATTTAATGGATGCAATCTGGTTAGCTAGAATGCATGAAGACAAACTTGAGGAGCAAACAGAAGGCTTTTGAACTTTTAAACCCTTTAAAACCAATTCTTCCACATACACTTCCCCACCATTACAATTTTCAAAACCACCAATACCAAACACATCATCCCCAGTAGGTTCTACTTCTACTTCCCTACCTATTAAACGACAGACTCCTGCAGAAATGCAAGCTAGACGAGACAAGGGAATCTGTTTATAACTGTGATGAGAAATTTCACAGATTTCACAAATGTAAAGCAAAATTTCTTTTGCTCCTGTCGGAGATTAAAGAAGATGATGAGGTACAAAATATTTCGAGATCACATGAGGAGAGTGATATGCATTGCACCATTAGTTACCATGCTTTGAATGGGGACATGTTTCCTAGAACACTTAGATTTCAAGGCACTATTAATTCTCGTAAGATTGCTATACTTGTTGATTCTGGTAGTACTCACAATTTTATGCATAGGAGAGTTGCCAATCATTTAGGTCTTACCATAATTCCAACATCACAATTTCATGTCATGTTAGGCAATGGTCAAAAACTTAAATGTCAAGGGCAATGTAATTTGGTTCCAATGAATATTCAGGTCTTTAATTTTCAAGATATTTTTTATATTTTAGATATTCAAGAAGCAGAAGCTGTTCTCGGAGTTTAGTGGCTCCAGGGTTTGGGGGTCTGTCACAATTGATTACACTGGTCTCATCATGACTTTTTCTCATTTGGGATCTCAGACTACCTTAGTGGGTGATCCATCTGTTCCAGCACGATTGATTTCTCATAATCAATTAAGGCGACTCTTTAAGGTTCAAGATGTAGCTTCTTGCTATACTCTTGTGGCTCAGATGGATACTATTTCAGTGAATACCACCAACAATAGTTCCATTGAAGAACTATTGGGTAGATTTTCATCAATATCATCATTGCCACCTTTACGATCCATTCAACATCATATTTATTTAGTACATGGGACTGATGCAGTGAATGTAAGGCCTTATTGATATCCTCATTTCCAAAAGGAGGAAATTGAGAAACAAGTTCATGACATGATGGAACAAGGCATTATTCGGTGTAGTACTAGCCTTTTTTCGTCTCCAGTCTTATTGGTTAAGAACAAAGACGGTTCTTGGCTTTTCTTTGTGGACTATAGGGCACTTAATTAGAATTCTATGACGATCACCCTCTAATTCAACCTCTGTGTATTTTGGACACATGAATAATTTTACGACATGGCTCGGATGTGGCTCAGATACTAGTTCAATGGGATAGGTTACCATTAGAGGATGCTACTTGGGAGGATTTTTCAAATTTTAAACGGATCTATTCCCATTTTGACCTTGAGGACAGGTCGTTTTTCCAGAAGGGCAGAAAGTTGTTACAATCGAACAATTGAAATACGAACAACGGAATCCAACAACAGAGGAACAGCTCAGATCTACACCAAAACAACAAGGATCTACATCTGGACGTACCGGATTTAGGGGAAAGCCCAAGTGGCTTAAAGATTACACAGAATAGAATACATGTATACTTTACAAAACATAGATTTGTATAGTTGAATCTATTGTAATAGCTGTCGTAATAAAAAATAGTTTTAACTACTGTGCATGTATAAATACAAGGGAGAAATGGAAAAGGGTTTTATCCCAGCTTAGAGAAACACCTTGTTTAGGAGTTGGTGGCTTGCTCGAATAGCCACAACAATCATTTAGTTGCCTGCAAACACAAATAGAGGAGTTAGTCTCAAACCCTAAAATGAAAGAGAGGAAAAAGATAGGAGAGTTAGGGTTAGACTTAGCTTTGAAAATAACGAAGAGAGAGAAAAGAGAAGTTTAAATACTTCCTATATTGTAATCGGGTTTACTTTGCAGTCGGGTCATAACAAAGAGCTTAGGAAAAATACCAATAGACTATAAGACTATTAGTGTTTATGAATCAAGTTCAAATAGTATAAAAGCTTCTAGTTGGTTAAAATATAGAACATGAAATTTATTAAAAGAGTAAATATAGATGATGAATGTCGTCAAAATAGTGCAATGAAATGATGATGCTATGTTAGAATGAATGAAGGAGACTCTAAAGGATGAATACTTCGTGTAGTCATTGTCCTGTCTTACCACTAATAAGATCTGGCAAAATTACGTTGAATTCGCAATAATATTTTTTATTTGTGCTATTTTATATAATATTCTTCTTCTATATATAAACCATAAAAAAATTTTTTTTAATACTATTAAAAGGTTTTATCATTTATTTAAATTTATTTAAATATCACCTTCTATATAATTTTCTTTGTGTAACAATGGACCCAATAGTCCTGTTCTTCTGTCAAGTGTCAACTCTTTCCGTATTAAAGAGAGAGATAGGGGGAAAAAAAAAAAAACCCAAAAGTCATACTATTTAATACTGCACGTTGATTGCATGAAAAATAATTACCGACTATCATATAACGATAATTTCTAAATTATTGTTTTAGAGCCTAGCTTCTTAAATCTTTATTACAAAGTGGATGACTAACAAAAATGAAGACTTGTTCTCCTCCAGACATAAATGGTGAAGTGATTAGACGCTTAGACTTTCTAATTATTCTCTCAAGATTGATACTTTGTATATATATACACGAACCTAATAATTACTATCAAGAAAATAAAGGTAATCTCCACTAACTCCTTCGAGATATTATATTTCTACATTTTTTCCCCTTGTAATAATTCAAACCATTCCAAGCCATAAACACAAAACTAATACATTTACAAACACAGAAGTTCCCAATCATATTCTGTTCACCATCGCTTCGAAATAATAATAATAATATATTTAAATTAAAAAAAATACTTTTATCCCTTCTATCAAATCTCCAAGAGGAATATAAACACGAAATAATGCATACGATATTTCAAATTAATAAGATGCACCCACAAGATTTACTTACAATAAATATGCAATAGCTTTCCCCCGTTTTCTTACAAGTAATTCTTGTAAAATGGAGATTATTTCATATTTAACCATTATTTAAAAAAAAATCGTATAATTATAACTTGAAAGAAAATAATTACATAGTTATTATTACTATATCGCACGTTGAACTTACGATATATGAATTTTTTGTATATTGCATGTTGAACATGTGATACACGTAATTATTTAACATGTATCTCTATGTCGCATGTTTGTCATATGATACACTAATTTTTAATTGTTTGCGAAAGTACATCGCTATATTCGCATATTAAAAATACAATACTTGTACAAATTCACTTGTGCAAATCCTTATTTCAAATCTTCAACGTGATGGTAATTTTATAAATTTTTTTCTCTAGTTTGTATTTTTATAATTTTTTTTAAAAAATAGTAAACATGTTTTTCAACGTGTAAAATGTTTTGACTTGTTTCTTTAGAAGGTACGGGATATAGGAAAACAATTGCTATATCATTTCACAAATCCACCCATGTTCTCTATGGTTTTTTTCTTCTTTCAAAAATTTTAATCATATATTAAATTTAAGTCTTCTATATATAGTATAGATATTATATTATTGCTTAATTATATAAATAGATAGATATGATTCTTCCAATTACTACCGTGCACGAATGTTTACAAAGGTATTCTCAGAATAATATTAAAGATGTTAAGATATATGTTCGGATTAAATGTCAATTTCCAAAAGAAATTTATATTAGGCTACTCTTCCAACTTCAATGTTTCCTAATAATGATATGTACGGGTGATTAGTATGAGTGCAAATAAAATTTGAACAATATAATAACAGTAATGAATAATTTGTAAATCCCTATACGTATGTTTTACGAATGTTGTCATATATTAGTATTTTATTAAGAAATGCTTATCTGTTTACTCATTCGCTAATAAAAAAAATTATACACATGCTTACATAAATATGTTGCTTTGCCTTGCATATGACTTTTGTAATTTTGTCCAAAAAAATATTCAAACTTTTCATTTATATTAAATTAGATAGAAAGGTTCACACATTTCTAATTCACATATGCTATTTCTTTGTTAAAAAAAAAAAAAATAGAGAAGATAAGATTTTTCTTAAATATTTATGGAAATGTGTTTGCTATATCTCCAATATAGGGCTGTAAGTGAGTTGATACAACTTGCGAGCTACTTCAAATCGACTCAACAAACACTTGAATTCGACTCACTTCTGATCGAGTCGAACTCAAGTTCAAGCTACTCGCGTAGTTATTGAGCTTAAGTTTGAGCATTAGAATACTTGGCTCGATGAGCTTGCGAGTTTAATCAAGCTTAAATAAGTATTAAATCGAGACGAGTCGAGTTTAAGTTTATCAAGTTTTAAATACTCTTTATAGTTGAATCAATATTTAAAAAAAAAAAACAATTGAGTTTAATCGAGTAGAGTTTGAGTTTATCAAGTATTAAATCGAGTCGAGTTCAAACTTAAAAATCAAAATTTAATCGAGTTCAAGTTTGAGTTTTTTCATTCAAATGGAGTTCGAGTTTGATACTGTATCGACTTGCCTCGACTCATTTACAGACTTACTCCAATATACTGTCTCTTTTATGTTCATGTCGACAAATATCTGACATATGTCTAATAAATTAAAAAATATAAAAATCCCTAAAACGAAAGAAGTACTTCTTGACACGTATCAAATATTTATCTATAGGAATAGATCAAAGACAGTAAGCTTAAAACAATAATTTTTTTTTTCTGATATTTATATAATTAAAATTATATAATCTGTGTTTAAATAATTTCTTTTATCCCTGTTCTTCCCGATTTTATTACTGTACATACGACGTCCAATGCCCATGATCTCTCTCGTCCAAGCATATTTGACTTCTTCTTCCACCAACTCCTCTATAAACATCCCCTTGGCTTGCACCACACATGCTTTACTACATATACACCATTACAAAACCAGCTCAATCATCCGCGTATTCAGCGAAACCTAGAAACACCAACTCGAACGGACATCCTTATACTCTTCAAAACCTTAAAAAAGCCTAAAAGTCCTAACCCTAACCATGGTAGAAGTGCAAGTGATCTCCAAAGACACCATCAAACCATCTTCTTCTACACCTGATCACCTTCGTTACCATAAACTCTCATTCCTAGATCAAGTCCAACCCCCAGTGTTCATGCCACTCGTCATGTTCTATCCAAAGAATGACACTTTTACCAGCGAAGAGCAAATACATCGTATCAAACAGTCTCTATCCCAAATCCTAACACTTTACTACCCTCTAGCAGGTCGCGTGATAGACAATCTCTACGTGGACTGCAACGACGAGGGAGTCCCGTGTGTCGAAACCCGGGTCGGGTGCACCATTTTGGATGTTTTGGAAGATCCGAATCCGAAGGTGATGAATGAGTTCATGCCTCT
Source organism: Combretum micranthum (assembly GCA_024138025.1). Lineage (NCBI taxonomy): Eukaryota > Viridiplantae > Streptophyta > Magnoliopsida > Myrtales > Combretaceae > Combretum > Combretum micranthum. The sequence goes on along the minus strand of JAMXBD010000149.1, from coordinate 555,820 downwards.
TGAGCTTGACAACGTTGGGGATTTACCTACGGTTGTGCAATTGAGCACTTTCAAGTGTGGGGGACTAGCCGTTGGTGTAGGTATTTCGCATAACATAGCCGACGCGCTCTCCTTCTTCACGTTCCTCAACTCGTGGGCCGCAGCCGCACGTGGGGCGGAGTCCGAGGTGGTTCGGCCTTGCTTCGAGTCCTCCCTCCTTTTCCCGCCGGTGGACTTGTCCGGATATAAACCCCGCACGGGGATCGTGAAGGAGAATATATCCACCAAGAGGTTCGTATTCGATGCGGCGACTATCACGTTGCTGAGGGAGAAGTACGAGAGTAGTGGTTGGCAAGTGGAGTGCACGCGCCGCCCCACGCGCGTGGAGGCATTGTCTGCTTTCTTGTGGAGCAGGTACATGGCCAGCACGCAGCTCAAAAGGGATTTTGGGGGAAGGGAAGGGAGTAAGGAAAATGAGAAGCTGTACAGTGTGCTTCACGCGGTGAACTTGCGGCCGAGGACGGATCCACCACTGACGGCGCGTCTCTTCGGGAATATTAGCAGGTTGCTGTATTGGTTTTTCCCGTTACTTGCAAATCATTACATCATCATAACGGCCCAACGTTCTAATGGGTCATCATTTCCATTTAGAAGTGCGGTTTAATTTATGGGAAAATAAAACTTGGGGTTAAATAAAAAGGGTTTTTAAGTCCACTTTCATGGGTAATTACCAAAAAATTAAAAAGGAAAAGTTTTATATGTCATCATGCAAAACCTATATTGGATGAAAAGAATGAAAAGGTTTCCTTTTTCAATCATTTAACAAAGAACCTAAATTGTCGTTTTGACAAATACAGTCTCTTTGTATATACACTTATATTAGTTTAATCTTTTATTTTTAAAATAGCATTTGGGCCTCAACATTATGAAATATGTGATTTTAAGCTTTTATATAGCCATTTTGCCAATAGCCATTGGCTTTATGCTTTCTTGCTCTAATTATAAATATATATTTTTTTAATTTTAATCATTTTATTTGAGGGTAAAATAGTGATTTTGGGGGGGGCGGGGGCGGCGGGGAACGTGGTCTATCCTACGAGACCAGTATTAATTACACTAGACTACATGACTAGTGATACTGATATGAAATCTAACAAATATATTTTCAAAGTTTTGGGATTTAAAATACTCAATTTCAATAATAAAAAACTAAACACACTTAAAAGCAATTTATAAGGGGTTATCTACAATTTATTCTCATTAATTCCTAATTTAAATATAAATGGTTCATTTAATAAGTGCTTGATGTTTTAATTAAGATTGTGCAAACTTTATTAAAGAAAATAATTTGAAATTTATTGAGATATAAATTTTTTTTATCTTTTTACTCCAAGAAAGTACTCCTATGGGTTGCGAATCCTTTGGCTGGTTGAGTCGAGTTGGTTTGGTATCTTATTATTTATTTATTTTAAATTCATATTAATTTTAAAAGCATATAAAACCGTATCAGGTCATAAAAAAACAATTCATAGTATATTTCTGGTTAGTATATTGTAATCATATTATTTTGTGTTTCGACTCTTTATGGTATTGAGTTTATGTTCATATTATCTTATTTTATGACAAATGAATTTCCTAACCTCTTTAACATTTTCCAAATATAAATATGCCAACATAGATAGAAAGTCATTTTTAGAGTTCTTAATAGAAGAACTTAAGTTAAAAATTGTGCTTAGTTTCATAAAATCATATAAGATAAATTATTCAGGAAGATAGGTGGTAAGTTTAAATAAGATATTAATGTTTTAATTGATGGAGAAAGGTGATCAATGTTATACAAAGTAATTTTGTTACCCCCTTTAAACATTGATCATTTTCTTTTAATAATTTAAAATGTTAATATTTATTTATTAGCCATTTTAGAGGTATTTCTCATTTTTAATCATTTAAGACGTTGACTTTTGTTTTAACTTACCCCTTTTTTCTCCAATGCAATTTAGCCATTTATTATAGTATTTAATAATTATTTGACTTGGCTATTTATATATGAAAATAGTTATTATTAAAAAAAATTCACTTTTAAAAATCTAATCAATAAAGTCAAAACCTCTTAAAAAAGTGTTTAAGAGTTTCACAATTGTTGATGCTTGTGACTCTAAAGATTTCATTGAGATCTTTAGGGGAAATTTTATAGTCTCATGATTTATTTTGATAGGACCGATTGATAGAACCGGTCTTGTTACTATTTTACGACTCACGTCATATTTAATCCTGATTTAACCATTAAAATAGTTAATATTGCAATTATTATATTTATTTTAACGGTTAGATAGTTGACTGAATAGTTCTATCAACTAAATCGTAGAAACTCCCAATCTTAAGGAATAAAGCCATGATCTAAGAGACCCATCAACACTTGTACGCTTCAATAAAGGGTTTTTCATAAAGAAATCCCATACCTTATCAACAATACCCTTTTTATGTATAGATAAATTTCTTTTAGAACTTTGTCATAAATCTGCTACATCAAATGAAATTCGACAGGTTTGCCGTGACCTTACCAAGCGTGGAAGCCATGGACGATGGAGGTTACAAGATAGTTAGCGAGGTTAGAGACGCAATAAAGATGGTGAACAAGGATTACGTGAAAAAGCTTCAAGATGGAGTCGGTCACCTTAATTTTATGAGAGAGCGCGCAGCCACGATCGCCAAGGGCGAGGTTGTCTCCTTCAGCTTCACTAGTCTATGCAGATTCCCCATTTATGAAGCGGATTTCGGTTGGGGAAAACCCATCTGGGTGGGATCCGCAAGCTTAACCTTCAAGAATTTGATTGTATTTATGGATACCAAATATGGTGATGGCATAGAAGCCTGGGTTAACATGAAGGAAGAGGACATGAAGAAGTTTCAACAGGACAAGGAACTCCTAGCACACACTAATAACAAATTCAGTGTCCTTTGAGAAAATTTGTCAATTCTTAGTCAGGAAGTTATGATATGGTTTAACTATGATTTTAAAGTTATAGTGTTAATTTAGTTACTTGTGAAATGTTTGAATAAAGTTGAAACCCTAACGAATTGTAGATATTTACCTTTTTATATGGTTGGAATATGTCAATCAATAAAATTGAAGTCCACTTACATCATTTATGTTAAATAAAAAGATAGTTTGCCATTTATTGAGTTAGGTATGTGCTATTTGGAATTTTTGTTTTTGAGTGTATTATTTTTACTAACAATATTCAAGTGTCCATACAAAAAAATCCTCAATTGGGAAGAAAATGCATGTCACTTTGTTTGAACGACTCGTCTCTTTCGTTTTGCTACTATCTGGATTTGCCTTTTTAACCTAATGAACAGCACGACTCATCTCTTTTGATTTATCTATATATTGCAGCCACGAAAGCAACTCTAACCTCTTTATTTCTAGCCCTCGGAAGTAAATCTTTTTATTAGCTAGTCTGCAGGAATCTGCAGCCATAAATATCAATCCCTATTTTATATATACAAAAAAATATTTCTTTATGTGGTCTTAAAGTATGGACACTTCTATATAAAAATCGTCACGGTTTCGAAAGCGAACCGAACTGGAATGGAAACCTGAACCGTCTCCCACAGTTCCGGTCCGGTTCTCGGTTCTAATTTTGGAACCGTGAAATCGTCTTTTAAAAAAAATAAAAATAAAAAATAAATTTTTATTTTTAATAAAATAATTTTTAAAGTGAAAATAATTATTGAATTTAAAGTATTAAATTATTTAACCAAAATTTTAAAAAATTTATTTAGAATGCACATTTATATGTATACAAATATATTCAGTATCAATTATAGTTAGTATTATGATATTGTAAAATACTCTAGAAGATAAAAAGAAAATTACAGTAAAAAAAAAGTCTCTCATTACTAAAAGAAGCGAAATTTTCTTTTAGGATAAGTTTATTTAAACTAATTATAAATGATTTTATGCTATATTTATTTGTGTTGTTGATAATAACATATCAAATATTATGAATAAGTAATAAATTTTACTATTTATATGAAATAATTTAAATAATAATAATTATATATTTAATATTATTTTTTATTTTTTTCAATAGAACCAGCTGAAATCGCCGGTTTCACCGATTTTAAGTCAAAGAACCGCCTAAAAATAGTGAAATCGGTGGTTCCATAACCAGTTCTAGAACCGACCAATTGGTTCGATTCTGATTATGGAATCACCGATGATAGTTTCGATTCGATTCTCAGATCAAAATCAAATCATGTCTATGTCTACTCCTATATGGTATATAAATGTTAGGTATTAATCCAGAGATAAGATCTATGTATATATTTGTCCGCATATGCATGGGTGGATATATCTGTAACTACACTATTTAGGGAGGGGTCTGCTGGGACCAACTCGGCAACTCCTGCGTGTCATGTAGTCGTAAGTCGTTGGTTGCCGAACCTTTTAGTGCGGTCCTACCAAAGTGAGAACTCCAAGCTCTTTCCAAAGTGTGAAAGTTCTCATTTATTTTGTTGATGCCCCCAACAAGGGCTGACTATGGTTGACAGAACGAAATTAGTCAGTGATAAAACTTGAATTAATTTCTAAAGAATATAAGTTGTACCAACAAAACTTATTATTATTATTTTTATGTTAAAATCATCGAGATAAGTTTGTAGAATAACTTCTTTCGTTCACATGGTAATGCATATGACAAGTATATGACAAATTTTACACAGTAATTAAAAATGATAACACATCAATGCAAAAAAGGTAATGAGATGCAATATATATATATACATATAAATATATGCAATTTTTTATGATGTTGAAACAAAGGGTGTCGCTGACACTAACCATTTAATTATTAAAATTAATTTTTTTATTATATAAATTTAGCTACTATTGGAGCAAATTACCTACGTACCCATAGGATTCGATAATACTTACAAAGTTCTATTGGTTTTAGTTTAAATGAATTAAGGGTTAAAACTAGGATTGCGCAAAAAAAAAAATCGTTCGAATCGTGAACCAAATCAGACCGAAACAAAATTTTAGTTCTTTTTTGAAACGGTTCGGTTCGATGAAGAGCAAACAATTTGCAGTTCAATTCGTGACCCTGAATCAAACCGTATGGTTCGAATCGAATCGAACCATTTTATATATTTTTTAAAAAATTAAACATATTATTTTTTACTTTTAATTGTTTTATTAAAAAATTAATTATTTTTAAAATTTGTGACTTAGATATATATCATTCATGAGAATAAAATTGGATTTGTCATACTATGTTTTAATTATTATGTTGTCTACAAATAAGATGGATTTTTTATTTTAGCCTCTAGTGTTCTAATTCTTGAATTTTTTTCCCTTTGTCACACTAATAATCTTCTTCTATTATTAAGTTACTTATTGATTTATATAATTGATAATATATTTGTTAGAAGCATACAACAGATCAAATTTTGTGTCTTATATTGAGATAAAGTCTAGTATACCACTACAGTTTAAGATAATTGAAAAAAATGATATTAGTCACAATTATAATTTTATATTAGATGAAATCATTTCATTCTTATAAGTTTTACATATTTATTTGATAAATGATTAATTTCAAATATTGTTGTTTATACTTGCATTGGTGATAAGAAATATGTTGTGGAAGTTTTTCGATAAAGTATATTTTTTTATTTTATGAATAAAAACGGTTCGAACCGCAAACAAACCGTACCAAACCATTTTTTTCAGTTTGAAAGAATTACGAACTGAACCATATGGTTAGGTTTGACTTTAAAAGAAAAGCCAAACCGTAAAATATGGTGCGATTTCGTTTGATGAGCGAATCGAATCGAACTGTATCGTGTACACCTTTAGCTAGAACAATATACCAAACCCGAAGTAGCTCATGCCTCCGTAAAAAAAATCATTTGGAAAATAGGTAATATATACATATATGGTGTTGGGAATCTCCTACAAACCCGTAGTACTGTAATCGTACAACTTCCTAAGCTACCAGAATCATTTCTATGCACGAGTCCACTCAGGATAATCTCACACATAGATCATTAGGGCACTGCATTAGTATCACAGTTTTCTTAGTCTTTATTAACCACAGTCAAGCACAAGCAGGAAAAAAAATTCAATTTAAGCTAGATAAAATTTAAGTCAATTTATAATTCTAAACCTATAAGCACAAATAACAAGCAAGGTAAAGTTGTACCTAAAATCTCTTTTGAGAACAAAAATCCTAATTCACCAAAATACCTGATCACATAAAAAATTTCTCATTCTTAACATGACTTCATAAAAAAAAAATTATATCTTTACTACATAAACCCTAATTCGAAAAGAACTATCCACCCTAACTAGTACACACCTTAAACCTTTGATAACTGAATCTCCAATATAACAAAGATTCTTCAAAACTCCTCTAACTATGACTCCCTTCAATATAATTAAAAAAAAATCAAACATGATCATTTCTATAATCCCATAAAAAGAGAAAAGATTCATATATAACTATAAATTTTGAATCTTAAATTCCTTTTGATTGTAAAGACACAAGTCTCTCACAAGAACTAGGGTTTTTCTTTAAAATTTCCTTCAATATAATAAAAACAGCTTTAGAAAAGAACTCTTTTACATCACCACAAATATAGAAGGATTCATGCTTACCTAGAATATGGATATCTTGACCTCCTTTGATGATAGAACTCAACTTACCAACCAGACTCGGGTTTCGGGTTTCTCTCCAATTCTCCCTTTAAAATCAAGAGAACACTGTAGAGAGAGATTCTTTTCGTTAAATCTCTAATAAATTTAAGAGACTAACTCACCTTGATCTTGATTCTTAATCTCCTTTGAAGCAAGATTACAGATAGAGAGAGTTTTGAGAGATTTCTATAGGTTAGGAATGAGTTTTAAAGAAGAGGAATGCCTAGGATATAAATAAAACATGCAAAACCCCTTCAATTTCCATGTAATAAATTCTAACAACTTAGGTGTGAAAGCTAGTGGCTATTTGCTCTTTCGTCAAATTTTGGAACATGTAGGCTGATTGAACGTTGGTCGGGCATAAGACATAATTTGGTAGCGTTGAAGCCAAGGATGGCGGCCTTCAAGCTACGAATTTCCATCTTCTATCACATGTCTCTCATGTGATAAAACATAATTAAAATCCATAATTTGACTATGAAACTCTCTCATTTTAAACTAAATGACACATTTACCCTGCTTTATAAAACATTTACTTGTATATTACATTTCCTTCCTCCTAAAAGAAACTTTCGTCTTTGAAAGTTACTTGAATCATTGAAATAGCTTAGGATACTTTGTCCTCATCTCATCTTCCATCTCTCAACTAGCTTTTCGTTCAGATTGATTCGTCCATTACACCTTTACATACTTGATTACTCACCTTCTTAAGATCTTTTCTTTGGTATCTAAAATCTTCATTGGCTTTTCAACTGTAGACAAATTCGGTTGTACTTCTAACGGTTCCAAAGCGACTATTTGCTTTGGATCTTTTACATATTTTATCAACATAGATACACAGAACATGTTGTATACTCCTTCCAAACTAGGCAGTAAAGCTAATCTGTAAGCCACATCGCCTATCCTTTCCAAGATTTCATATGGTCCAACATATCTAGGGTTCAACTTGCCTCTCACCCCAAATCTTGCAACACCCTTGGTTGGTGAGATCTTCAGCAAGACATGATCTCCTACCTAAAACTCCAAAGGTCTCCTCTACTTATCTGCATAGCTCTTTTAACAACTTTAGACTGCTTGCAACCTTTGTCTGATTGTCTTGACTTTGTCATTGGCATCTTCTACCAGTTATGGTCCCAAAAGCTATGTTTCACTAACTTCATCTCAATGAATTGGTAATCTACACTTCCAACCATATAAAGCTTCATAAGGTGGCATCCCAAGTGATGCTTGATAGCTGTTGTTATAATAAAACTCCACCAATGGCAAATGCTCATCCCAGCTACCTTTAAAATCTAAAGCACATGCTCTCAACATGTCTTCTAGAATCTGGATGGTCCGCTTAAATTGTCCATCTGTCTGAGGATGCTAAGCAGTACTAAGAACTACTTTAGTGCCCAAAGCTTGATGCAGAATTTTTCAGAATCTCCTAGCAAATCTAATGTCCCTATCTAACACTATAGATACTGGTATTCCATGTAACCTCACTATTTCTTTAATATATAACCTTGCTAACTGCTTCAATTTGTACCCAGTCTCAATCTACATAAAGTGAGCTACTTTGGTCAGTCTGTAAATAATCACCCATACTGAATCAAACTTTTCTATGGTCATAGGTAAAGCAGTAACAAAATCCATAGTTATGTGCTACCACTTCTATTGAGGTATTGGCAAAGGTTTCAATTCAACTGTTGATCTTCTATGCTCAATATTTATCAGTTGACATGTGTAACACTTGGAGACATATTTTGCAATTGCCTTCTTCATATTATTCCACCAGTATAATTTCTTCAGATCATGATACATTTTGTTCCCTCCTGGATGTATAGAGTAACCAGAGTAATGTGCTTCTTTCAACAATTCCTTCTTAAACTCTCCTTGTTTTGGCACACACAATCTTCCTCTATATATCATAATACCTTCTTCATCAATCTGAAACTCAGGTGCCTTACCTATTTCCATTCTTTTCTTTATCTCACATATGCTTAGATCATCCACTTGTGCTGCTTTAATCCTTTCAATAAGAGTAGGCTGAATCTGCAAGTTTGCTAGTCTTGTACCTACTTATCTGGTCACTATCTCTAATTCCAACTTTCTTATATCCTCTATCAGGTAATGTTTGGAGGTGATCATTGTTGCTAAATTCTCTACTCACTTTCTACTTAAGGCGAATACAGGCGAATACTACTACATTCACCTTTTTAGGATGATACTGGATATTCACATCATAATCTTTTATCAACTCAAACCATCTCCTCTATCTTATGTTGAACTCCCTTTAAGTAAAAATGTACTTAAGTATTTTGTGATTCGTATATACTTTACATCTCTTCTCATACAGGTAGTGCCTCTAAAGTTCAAAGCATGAACTACAGTTGCCAATTCCAGATTATGCGTGGGATAATTCTTCTCATACGGCTTTAGCTGTCTAGAAGCATATGCTATTACCCTACCTCCCTACATTAACATACAACGTAATCCTTGTATAGATGCATCACTATAAATAGCATACTCCTCACCACTCATTGGTAAGGGTAGCACTGGTGCAGATACTAGCTTTGTCCTTAACAGCTAAAAACTATTCTCATAGTCTTCATCCTAGACATACTTTACCCCTTTCTATGTCAGTCTTGTTAATGGGCTTGCAATCTTGGAAAAATCTTCCACAAATCTCATGTAGTATCCTACCATTCCCAGAAAACTTCTGATTTCTAACACATTCTTAGGTCTTGACTATTCTACCATTGCTTTGAATTTTCAGGATCCACTGAAATTCCATTTCCATCAATAATATGTCCTAAGAAAGAAACTTGTTCTAAATAGAATTTACACTTTGTAAACTTAGCATACATCTTCTCATCATGTAATCTAGTCAGAACTAACCGCAAATGTTCTTCATGTTCTTCCTTCATTTTAGAATACACCAAAACATTGTTTATAAAGACCACTACAAACATATCTAAAAAATTTCTGAAGACTCTGCTCATAAGGTCTATAAAGACTACTGGTGCATTGGTAAGACTAAATGGCATGACTACAAACTTGTAATGCTCATATCTAGTCCTAAAAACTGTCTTCTAAATATCCTCTACTCTAAGTTTCAGTTGGTGATATCTCGATCTGAGATCAATTGTTAAAAGCACCTTTGATCTTGCTAGTAGGTTAAATAGATCATCAATCCTTAGTAAAGGGTACTTATTCTTGATGTTACTTGATTTAGCTCTCTATAATCTATGCATAATCTCATACTGCCATCCTTCTTCTTCACAAATAGAACTGAAGCTCTACATGACAACACACTGGGTTTGATGAACTTCTTCTTAAGTAAATCATCTAACTGGACTTTAAGCCCTGCAAGTTCTGTCGGAGCCAGCACTACGACATCTTAAAAAATGGGTATAGTACTTGACATCAAATTAGTATAGAATTCCACTTCTCTCTCTAGTGGCAATCCTGGTAAATCTTTTGGAAAACTTCAGGGTACTCACACACAACTAGTATTTGTGTAGGGTTTGTCTTTTGTTTGTTTTTTACTACCATAGCTGCCAAAACTGACCTTCCCCACAACTCATATGTAGCAATACTAGCGGTCTTTATATATTCAACTTATATACAAACTAGTCTCCATCTGGTAGGCTAAACTCCACTACCAGGTTGTGGCAATGAATTACAGCTTGATATTTTGATAACCAATCTATTCCCAAAATAATATCAAAATCTATCATATCTAAAACTACTAGATATGTAGGTAGATGCCCACCTTTTATTTCTATATTCACATCTCTACAAATACTATTCAACATAGCTTTACTGTCCAAAGGTATTTATAAACATACCTTTAACTCCCTCCTCACCAGCTCTGAAGGAACCAACATTAGGTGCTCTTTGTCCTTGACCACCCTGAGATCGACTTATTTGAACCCCTGGAAGCACTTGCCTTCCAAGCTCTTTATAGTCAATATCATTGCATCCACGCTGTCCACATTTAAAATAGAAAACCTATGAGATAACTCTCTTTATACAAAACCTGTGGTTGTGTTCAATCTTACCACATACAAAGCAAGCATTTTGTGGCCATTCACAGTCCTTGAGATCATGTGGTTCATAACACTTTGTACATTTCCTTTCTGTACCCTGAACTACTATTCTGACCAACTGTGTGATCGGCTTCATTCTTATCCTAGGTAAGAACACTAGATATCAAGAGATAAAGCAACCTAAGAGGATCAAAACACTATAGAAAACTACTAGAGATAAACAAAACTAAACTAGACAAGCAACCCAAACTATTTATTACCCCGCTATCATTGCTCATTGTCCTAAGGAGTTCATAACTTAGATCTAGTAAGATTCATAAACCTAAGCTTTAATATCTATTAAAGTTATAACGCCCTAATTTGAAGTTATTACAACCTGCTACGTATCTTTACGAAGGATAGATACACCAAGGCTATTATAATCCACTAATCCATAATTATAAATAATATCATCATACTCTCATATGTCAGGGTACCTATTTAAAATAATATCTCATAATAACAAACTTCTAAAAACTTAGTTGGCATAAACTAAAGCCAATACATCTCAAACTTAAAACATCAGAAATAAAAAATTATAAAATTTTTCAAATCCATAAAAGCAAATAAATAAAAAATAAAATAAAATAAAACTTCATATGGTCTTTCATTAGCCATCTTTAATCTATAATATGTCTAGAAGCTAGCAAGATAATCAAGTTCACTTCGTCCTCCTCATAATCCACAAAGACATCATATCCAGTCAAATCAAACACCACTGGCTCCTCACCTGTTCCTGAAAAAGATAAAAAATGAGCACAAAAGCCTAGTACATCATACCACAAACACATGCACATGAACAAGCGTAAAACAATTTCACATACGACCTAATAACTAATGTAGCACACATATGTTATTATCTTGAATTAATCATCAGACAACACAATTCAGAACCATGCATGACTAGTCCCAAACCCGGAGTAGCCTATGCCTCTGTAAAAACAATCATATAGAAAATATGTAATATATACATATGTGGTGTTGGGTATCTCCTACACACTCGGAGTACCATAATCATACCACTTCCTAAACTTTCGGAAATATTTTTATGCACGAGTCCTCTTGGGACAACCTCACACATAGATCATCAAGGCGTCGCGCTAGTATCACAGTCTGTTTGGTCTTTATTAACCATAGTCAAGCACAAGTAGGAAAAAAAAATTCAATTTTAAGCCAGATAAAATTTAGGTCAATTTATAATTCTAAACTTACAATTATAAACAACAAACAAGGTAAGGTCGTACATGAAATCTCTTTTAGGAACAAAAATCCTAATTCACCAAAAGACCCGATCACATAAATAATTTCTCATTCTCAATATGATTTCATAAAAAAAAAATTATATATTTACTACATAAACCTTAATCTGAAAAGAACTATCAACCCTAACTAATACACACCTTAAGCCTTTGATAACTGAATCTCCAATAGAACAAAAATTATTTAAAGCTCCTCCAACTATGACTCCCCTTAATATAATTCAGACAAAATTAGACGTGATCATTTCTATAATCCCATTAAAAATGAAAAGATTCATACATACCTATAAATTTTGAATTTTAAATTCCTCTTGATTGCAAAGACACTAGTCTCTCATAAGAATTAGGGTTTTTCTCCAAAATTCCCTTAAGTATGATCTAAACAACTTCAAAAAATAACTCTTTTACATCACCACAAATATAGAAGGATTCATATTTACCTATAATATGGAAATCTTAATCCCCTTTGATTGTATAACTTAACTCAGCAACTAAATTTAGGGTTCTTCTCCAATTCTACCTTTGAAATAGAGAGAGATTCTTTTCCTTAAATCTCTAATAAATTCAAGTGATCAACTCACATTGATATTGATTTTTGATCTCCTTTGAAGTAAGGATTACAAATAGAGAGAGTTTTGAGAGATTTCTATAGGCTAGGAATGAGTTTTAAAGAAAAGAAAAGCCTAAGATATAAAGAAAACATATAAAAACCCTTTCAATTTTTATGTAATAAAAGATGGTGGCTTAGGTGTGAAAGCTAGCTATCATTTGCTCTTTGGGTCAAAATTTAGAACATGTAGGTCAGCTCAATGCCGGCATTGCACAGGACATACATTGGCGGCCTTCGAGCTACGATTTTTCATCTTCTATCATGTGATAAAACAAAATTAAAATCCATAATTTGACCATAAAACCCTCTTATTTTAAACTAAATGACACATTTGCTCTTCTTTATAAAACATTTACTTGTATATTACATAAAAGGTAGGTTTAGTTATGAAAACTTGACCCGTTTTTTGGCCAATTTACAAACACATGACCTATGTTAATTTTTTTTGACAAATAGATTGTCTAATTTTTACGTAAAAGTATTCATATAAGTAATTAATATTAGAGGGATATGTCTTAAAGTCTTATTAGATTAAAAAATTAATTTAATAAAAAATATTACTAAATAAAATAAAATATTAACAAATATTTTTTTTAAATGAGAAAATTTTAAAAAATGTAAAATTAATTTTTGTGAACTAATAAAATATTGACATGTATCATTCTAAAATTATTAAATAATATTGATACTTTTGTATTAAATTCATATAACCTATTTATTAAAAAAATTAACACAGATTATATGTTTGCAAATTAGATAAAACACAATTCAAGTTTTTGTAATTAACCTAAAAAGAATCTCCGTGACCACACAACAAATCCACTTACATCACTTGCTTCCGTCTAAGTATTTCATTATTACACTTGTCCTTATTGAAAATGTTGGCGGTACATTATTTCCAATAGGCATTAATGTTGGTTAGGACATTTAACTTACCGTCCCATTTACTTGATTGAGTTTGCTGGACTTTAATCTTTAATCTGTGAGATGCATAATGAAAGGTGACATAGAACGGTTTATACTAATAAGGTAGAAGGCGTTCATAGTAGAACAACATAAGCTATTATGTACCTATTCATTTTGCTAGAATAATAATCTCATAATAATCTTATTTGTATATAGAACTATTATGATATTTAACTAATTGTAATAGTAATTCCATGAAGAGTCTCTCCTAAGAAAATAATTGAATAATTAGTCATTATTCAAATCTATGGATTGTAATTCAATGTTGGAGTAAATTTTTTCTAAAATATCCTCATTTAAATAAAAAAATCTCGTCACAATACTATTCCATTTTATAGAAATAAAAATTCTATTGTAACCTTATTCATTGAATGAAGTGATCTAATAGAATAATTATTAACTTCATTTTCTAAAATGTAATGGCTGGTAGTATAAGTGTCTAAACTATACAATAAATGGTGTTGTAAATGGTAGTCTAGGTATTTGAACTAATAATTCTTTCAGTCAAGCAATTTTTTGTCTTCTAAGGCCTTCATCCTATCCTCTAGATAGGAGTTTTATCATATGCTTTTAAAGTATGTGTCTTAGGCTTTGGACTAAAATGATTGAGGCTTTATAGATATCCCGATCTATGTTCCAAAGCCATTGAAAGTATTTAAGCACATTTATCATTCTCATTCTCATTCTCAACCCTACTAAGATAGATGTTGAAACTTGATCATGTCCGCTTAGATTGTAAAAAGAAAGGCACAAAACAGACATATACTTGATAATAAACCTTAATATTAGAACAATAATTTAGATGCGATAAATATAAATTTAAGGAAAATATAAACCAATAATTTCTTTTTTTCCAATTTCATATATGTCAATTAAGGCATAATGGAATTGACAATTCCAACAATTTTACATATTTTATTCGTTAAGATAAAAAAGTTTACTATCACATCAACTTAAAGCCTAACCACGTGCTTATGGATGTCAAAAAAGAAAATAATGAACTAATAAATTGCAATTCTGCTCAAGAAGGCATTTCTAGAAGTTGTTAAAGAGATAACAAATTAAAAGTGAGCAGACACAGGGCAATTTACATATTCTTACCTCTTGTAACAAATAAGATATTAGAATATAAGTGTGAGGATAAAAAATCCCTCATGAGAATATGGGACTTGTGTGGATGGTTTATAAGAGAGAAAACTCATCAATCAAATACTTTAAGGTTTTGGATTATATATGCTGTCAAACCCGTTAGTATGTTTCTTCACAATATCCACTGATTGAATTTTTGCTCGACGAATGCTTCTTCTCTCCTAAGAAGTAGTATTAAAGCCGATAGTTTGACTAAAAAACTCTTATGGTTGGCCCTCTAAGTGGAAAGAATAACAAGTGATCGTGAGCAGGTGGAGAGAAGAACTAACACAATAGAACTTGCACGAAAGAAAAGATAAAATCACGATCCACTGATTCGCTCATGAATGCCAGTTAGCGATCTTCCATATGCTTGTTGATTCTAAGAATATCCAGACGATATAGGCATCCAAAATCTGAAATTTGTAAGATAATTTGAAATTTTAGGGAAAAGAACAATAATGAAACTTTGTAATTCAATTAACGATCAACTGATAACGTCATTTGCCTTAGGCATACACAATATATGAAAAAAACCCAAATTTTGCCAAAAAAAGAAAATTCCTAGAAAGCCTATAAACATAAGATAATTAAAAGGATGAATAAAATGTCACAGATGGCACATAAAATGAAATTTTCTATTAAACGTTATGATATTATTAAGAATTTCCCAAAATAGCAAAAACGCAAATTTGAAGTCCTAAATGATTGAATATGCTTGAAAAATGACATATAGTACAAGCATAGTTGGTGTGTTTTGTTCGTTGACAATTTTTTTAATTGAAAAAGGGTCCTGAAATGGAAAAAAAAATTCAAAACCGCTAAAATTACGAACTACCATTGACTAATTTATGCTCCCTTTTTCAGATACTCGTTCGTCATTTCTTGTACTACATCATTTTGGAGATAGAAGGGAGAATTGGTTGTTAGGAAGTCTAATTTGACTCCCAGTGTTCTTGAGGATGATTAATTGATAAATAACATTTTCTAGGCTGCTTACACCACTATGGGCAAGATATGTTGGTTTGGGGTGGATTCCGACTGCTACGAAAGCATTGTGTCAACAAAAGCAGTGCATAAGCTGGGTATTCAACCTAAGTAGTACCCCAAGCCTTATTAGATAGCATGATTGAAGAAAGGAGATGAGGTAACTATCTTGAAACAAGTGCTGGTTTCATTTTCCATTGGTTCTAGATATAAGGATTTAATTTAGTGTGATGGAGTTGTGATAGATACTTGCCATTTACTATTAGGGACACCTTGGAAGTTTGATAAGGGTGTGACACATGATGTTAGGGCTAATACTTACAGTTTGTGCACAAAGGGATGAAAATCGTGTTAGTTCCTAATAAGGACCCTATTGAGTCTAAGCTTATAAAGTAAAGTATTATTGATAGTATGTTGTGAATGGCTAGATTCAAAGAAGAATTGTAAGATTCGAAAAATGTTTTTTCTTTGGTGGGTAATGAGGTAGATAGGGACGTAACGATTCCTAAGGAGGTATTCCTAGTTGTGGGGAGCTTCATGATGTGCTTATTGACGAATTGGCGGAAGGACTACTACTAATGCATGATATTCGGTTCCAGATTTATATTGAGCCTAGTGCTACCCTTCCAAACAGAACACATTACAAAATGAGCCATGAAGAGCATGAGCAATTGTGCGGGTAGGTTGAGGAATTACATGCTAAGAGTTTCATTTGGGAGACCCTGAGTCCTTATGCAATTCTAGCCTTATTAACACCTAAGACAAATTGCTCATGGCGTATGTGTGTAGACAATCGGGCTATAAAAAAAATTATTATTAGGTATCATTTTCTTATCCCACGTATAGATTAGTGGTGTTAGAGTATTCGCTAGACTGGATATGAAGAGTGGGTATCATCAAACTTGGATTCGAGTTGGTGATAAGTGGAAAACAACCTTCAAAACACATGATGGGTTGTATGAGTGGTTGATAATGCTATTCGGGTTATCAAATGCACCCAACACTTTTATGTAGATGATGAATCAAGTTTTTAAGCTATTCATTGGAAAGCATCTTGTTATGTATTTTGATGACATATTAATTTATAGTGTTGACCTAGAGGGGCTTGTTAAGCATTTACATGATGTTCTCAATGTACTATAAGGGGAGAAATTCTATGTAGCCATGAAGAGGTATGTTTTCATGACCTCTGAGGTTCTCTTTCTTAGCTCTGTTGTTTCTTGTGATGGTTTGCAAGTTGATAAGTCTAAAGTGGAGGCAGTTTGCCAATGGCCTGGACTCAGTACTTGAACTGAGATTAGAAGCTTTCATGGTCTTGAATCTTTTTGTAGGCAATCCCTCATTTTAGTAGTATAATAGCTCACATTATCGATTGTACGAAAAAGTAAGAAGTTTGTGTGGACTAATGATGCATAAAAGGTATTTGAACTAATCAAATTGTACCTTTTGACAACCTTAATATTAGTGTACTAAATTTTCATTAGCCCTGAATGCCAATCTTGGCACTACGATTGATACTTGAAGGCTATCGTAAGGCAAACCTAGTTGTTAGGAGGTCAATGAGCAACTTCATGTAGTTTGATCACGTAATCTCTAGCTGAAATGCCTGTCAAAACCATTGTAACAAGTTAACAAGAGAATGAAATTTGCCGACTTGCCTGTTTTCTATTGCTTATATTCTCTCTTTGTTTTTTTTTTATACATGCTATCAACTTTGTTTTGTTTCTCCTCTTTTCATCTTCCTTTTCCTTTCTTTCTCTCTCTTTATCTGTTATTTTAATCTTTTTGTCGCACTCTGAATTGGGAGTTACCCTAAAGAGGGAGTTATTCGATCAGCACATGAAGGTGGGACTCATTAGCTCACATGACCCCTTTTAACTTGGAGAATGAGAGTTATCCTTGAGAGAGAGTTATCTGATTAGCGTATCAGGGAGAGCTCATAGGCTCCCATGACCCCTATTAGACTTGGAGAGTGGAAGTTACCCAACTAGTGCATGAAAGCGGAGCTCTTGGGCTCCCATGACCCCTGCTGGAGTTAAAGAGTAGGAGTTACTTGACTAGTGCATGAGGGCAGAGCTTGTAGACTCCCATGACCCTCACCGGACTTAGAGAATGAGAGTTACCTTGAGAGGGAGTTATCCAATCAGTGCATGAGGGCAGCACTCGTTAGCTCTCATGATGCTCGTTGCGCTTGGAGAGTAGGAGTTACTTGATCAACGCATCAAGGTAGAGCTTGTTAGCTCATCATGACCCCTATTAAACTTGGAGAATGGGAGTTACCTACCAGCACATGAAGGCAGAGCTCATAGGCTCTCATGACACCAGCCAGACTTGGAGAACAAAATTTACCCTTTTAAGGAGTTACCTAACTAATGCAGGAGGGCAGGGCTCGTGGGCTCCCATAACCCTTGCTGGACTTGGAGAGTGGGAGTAATCTTTTTAGGGAGTTGCTTGACTAGTGCATGAGGGTGGAGCTTGTAAGCTCTTGTGACCCCCATGGGACTTAAAGCATAAAAGGGTGGAGCTTGCTTGCTCCCAAGGCCCCTGCTCACTTCCATGAGTTAGCTATGAAAGACTAGGTTTACATGTAGACATAGACATCCTTGAATTTGTGTAACAACTATAATTCTTTCACAATTGAGTTATAGCTCTGAAAGCCTTATAAGGTCATTTAGTTTTCGTTGAGAAATTGGGGAAATTGTTACATCTTTGCTAGGAGTTACATATCAAGCTTATTCGAGGAACTTCTAGAGGTAGTTGGTCTTCCATGTTCTTGCGATGGTTCCTTATCCAAAGTTTCTAGTTTGTAGGCTCCATTGCCTAGGGCTTGCTTTATCTTCACCAGGTCTTTCCAATTAGGGAAGAGCTTTCCCCTTGCTTCTTCGACACCTATTGCTTCAAGCTTTTAGCAAACTAAGTCCTTAGGTTGAAAGACTTTGTGTCGAACCTTCTTATCATAGTAACAAGCCACCTTATGTTGGTAAGTGGTGATTTGTCTCTTGATAAGGTCACGTGTTTCTTCTACTGAAATACCCCAAACCCCTACCCAGTTAATTTAGAAACGGTTTAATTGAATAATATAATAGATAGTTAATTTTAAACATAGTTAGATAGTTTGAATAAATAAAATGAGTAGAAAATAGAGAAAGGAATATAATTAAATAAGTAAATAGGTCATATTGAGATATGCGATTTAAAACATTCTTTTAAATCCTCCATATGTCTTAATAACTTTTCTGTATGAATCAAACTTTTCATTTTCTTAAAATTCTTTATTGAGACTCCTTTTTCTTTGATTCCAATTCCTAAATCTAAAAAAAAATATTTTAAATGTTTTACAAAATGCTAAACCCTTGAACTTTGGCTATCTTTCGTTTTATAAAATCTTTATAATTTTTGAAATCAATTACTTGTTTAAAAATATCGGTTTTAAGCCCGATCATGAATGAAAGATTAGATTTTCACAAATTAAACTTTTGAATTGTGATTTTATATCAAGTTATAATTTTCTAATATATATGTTCTCAAATTAATTTTTAATTATTTTCAAAACTAAATATAATTATCAGAAAGGCTTAAACTCAATACCTTATTTTGAAAATATCTTTAATTTTTCATTTTTCCTTATCCTTATTTACCTTTTTCTCCTTTTGCTTTTCCCATTTATGTTTTCTTTCTTTCCCTTTCTTGGTTTCCTTTCTTCCCCTTTCTCTTCTTCTTCTTCTTCTCCCTTCCTTCTTCAAATTTCAACCCATGAATCTCAATTCCAACAAGATTAAACAAGGAATCAAAGCTAGAAAAGAAGATAGGAAGTGGGAATCGTGCTAGGAGAAGAAATGTAGAGATGTGTTCTTAAAAAGATAAGTTTACTTATTCCTTTTATTTTGATTGTTGAATATGCATGTATGTGATGAATTAGAACTGGAATTATGTAGAGTTTGCGATTAAAGTTGATAGATTGAAGATATGAATATGTATATGTTGGCAACTTGGATATGTTTATACATGTATAGAATAGAGATTTGATGACATTATTAGGAGATATGTGTAGTAGAAACAAGCTTAGAAGTGTCGTTTAGATTTGATATGATTTGGGTTGCTACTTAAACAATTTTAGGTATGAAGTGTGTTGTGTTTTTGAAGTTAAATTTTGAAGAAAAGAAACAGGAAATTCATAATTCAAGGGAAACCAAAGATCACGAGTGTGATTCAGCCCTTGGTGGGCTCGGTTTTGAAAAATTTAACCAATCACGGGCGTGATAAAAGATATTGGTGGGCTCAAGTTGGATAATTTTGAGCAATCACGAGCGTGATTTTTGACATAGTGGCTTTGTTTTGAAAAATTTCCATCAATCATGGCTGTGATCGTTCCCTTAGTATCCTCAGGTTGGTCAAAAACTTTAAAATCCAAAAATCATGGGTGTGATTCGTAGCTCAGTGGCCAGGTTTTGATAGTTTTCCAAAAATCACGGACGTGACTCGTGTCTCTCATACCGCGATATTATTTTTATTTTAATCATAACTTTTTCATTCAACCTTAGATTGAGGTGATTCAAAATGTTATGAAAAGCTTAAAAAGAGATCTACAACTTTTACATTTTAAGTTTTTGAAAATTATAAAAGTATTAGAGCTTAAATTTTATTTGTATTCAGCTATTAGATATCCATGCAAAGTTGAAAACTTACATTTGCAAGTTAAATATGTGTAGTTAAGTATGAAATGAGCTTAGCTAACAAACCTATGTTTAACTTGACTAAATAGACACTAGAATGAATTATATTGATTAAGTTTAATCAACTTAGCTAAGATTAAGTTAACTAGACCTAAGTTAATATGAATCTTAGATATAAAATGAGCTTAGTTAATCAATCCTAGTTCAACTTGACTAAAAGACTTCTTTAGTTTGCATGGGTACCTTAGAAGCTAGTTCAACTTGACTAAATAGACTTTAGAAGCTAAAAATGGATTAGATTGATTGAGTTTAATTATCTTAGCTCAATAATTGAATTCAATGATTAATTCTAATCAATTTGGCTATGATTAAGTTAAAATGAGCTAATACTTAATAATTAACTTAACTTAATGAGTTAATATAAACCATAAAAAACATGGGGAATATATTGTTTCAAATTTTTATTTGTTTTGGAAATGAATGTTTTTGAATATGAATTTTATGATGATGTTTTTGTAATAAAAAATTATGAACAAAGTGAAAAGAAATAATTTGATAGACAAAGAAGAATTGTCTGTATTTTGGTAGGGCGATCTTGGCAGCCATAATAGGGTTCCTATTTAGTATTCGATCAAATATAGTTTTTAATAAAAGTTTAAAATAAGTGGATAATAAGTACAATTTCTTATATGAGTTTAATTCTTGAATCTATAGATATGGATACCTGATTATCTTCTAAAATGGATTCTAGCCTGTCTTTTGTTTTTGGTTGGAATTCAAATATGAAAGATATACAGTAACTTACATTTTGAATGCTAGGGTAGGCATACTAAAATGAACTAAAATTTAAATGCAGCTTTAATAATGGAGTGTTACTTATGGATCAACTTTTTTCGAGCGAATACAGTAGGCGTTTAGGCTACCTCCATGTCATGATGCAATGACAAATATGATGCAATGGTATGCCATGATGCAATGGTGATTCATAAATGGCTCGATGGGTAGCTAATGGGATAAACGATATCGGTGTAACGTTTGCTTAAGCTTAGTGTGAAGTAACATGGTTTAGTTCACGCTTATGGAACTGATTGAACTAGACGATGTTATGGATTGAGACTAAGTAAAGATGTGTAACGACTGTGACCCTTAGATGAGGCTATTTTTCTTTTTAGTTAGATATAGGAGATATAGGTATTCGAACTGCCTATATCAACCCTATTATAAACTAACACGCAATCGAAAAAATGATACTAGCAAGCAGAAAGTAAAGAACACACAGATTTTATGTGGAAACCCTTTCAGGAAAAACCACGGGTAGAGGCGAGAGAGGAATCACACTATATCAAAGTAGGAGTACAAGAATTGAGAGATTTACAACTCTAATCTTTCAAATCTCTCAATAGAAAATTTGTATTTGTGATGTGTTTGAAGTATATTCTAAAAAACCCTAAAAACAACACATATATATGTGTGTGTATAAGGATAACCGACATAACAGTCTAATTAAGACATTTAAATATGTAATTAATGAGTAATAAAGGCCTGAATTATGACCGTTAAATGTATAATGAATGAATAATAAATATATGGTCAAATATTCAATCATTAACATTTAACTACGAGAGTCGGTTACAGAAATCGGGTCATAAATAGTCGGTTACAGAAATCAGGTCATAAACTCCAACAATCTCCACTTTAACACGAATTCTAGAGTAACAAACACAATAAACTCCAAAAATTTTGATAAACAATTGCACCTCTTCCACAAGTTCCTCAAAGGAATCAATCAGCTACATTTAAAGCATATGCAACTAGATCCGCTTCCCCATATCTCAGTGGAGGCCTTATCTCTCTCTTGGGTCTGTCTTTGGCAATCGAATACTATGGCTACTGAGATGTAGAAGCCGTTTGAGAGATAGGCTTAGTTGAATCCGTATTGATGTCAAACTCCACCTGCACACTTGATTTCTGCTGGGTTTCATCAGAAGTAACATCAGGACATAAATTATGCATCATAGCTGATTCATCAAATATAACGTCCCTACCAATAACAACTTTCTTCAATTTAGGACACCATAATTTATATCCTTTAACCCCAGTCTTGAAACCAAGAAATACACACTTTAGGGATCTAGGCTCAAGTTTACCATTATTTACATGAGCATATGCAGGACATCCAAATATTTTCAAATCTGAATAATCTGCAGGGGATCCAGACCATACCTCATATGGAGTCTTCTTCTCAATGGAAGTTGATGGAGATCTATTGATCAGAAACAAGCTATGGAGGCAGCTTCCGCCTAGAAAGATTTTGGCAACTTTGAATTGGAGAGCATACATCTCACCTTCTCCATAATGGTCCTGTTCATACGTTCTGCAACCCCGTTTTGCTGGGGTATACCAGGAACCGTGAGATGTCTAACAATCCCTTCAGACTTGCACAAGTCATTGAATTCACTGGAGCAGAATTCCAAGCCATTATCAGTGCGTAGACGCTTCACCTGTTTTCCAGTCTGTTTCTTAATCATAGTCTTTCACACTTTGAACGTAGATAAGGCATCACTTTTCTGCTTCAGGAAATATGCCCAAACCTTTCTGGAGTAATCATCTATGATTGTCATCATATAGCTGGCGCCGCCACTGGAGGGCACTCTAGCAGGACCCCAAAGGTCAGAATGAATATAGTCTAGAGTGCCTTTAGTATTATGGGTACCTGTGGTGAACCTGACTCGTTTCTGCTTCCCAAAAATGCAGTGTTCGCAAAACTTTAATTTGCTGATGCTTTGCCCATTCAAAAGTCCTCTCCTACTCAATTCATTCATACCGGCTTCATTCATATGCCCCAGACGCATATGCCATAGCCTTGTAACATCATCATCTGACATGGAGGAACCAATGGCTGCATCACCTGTAACAACAGAACCCTGCAAAGAATAAAGGTTAACAGTCTTTCTATGGCCTTTCATCACCACCAATGAACCCTTATTGATCTTCAGGACTCCACCTTCACCAGTATATCGATACCCCTTCAGATCAAGGGTACTAGGAGAAATTAAATTTCTCTTCAAATCAGGAACGTGTCTCACATCACCAAGCATCCTGACCATGCCATCAAACATCTTTATCTTGATCGTTTCGATACCTGCAACTTTACAAGAAGTGTTATTTCCCATCAAAACAATACCTCTGGAAACCGGCTGATATGTTAAAAACCAGTCCCGATTAGGACACATATGAAAGGTACATGCAGAGTCCAAAATCCACTCTTTACTGGCCTGTGAATCAATGTCAGAAGCAACAAGAAGATCACTATCAGTATGATCTTCAACAACATCGGCCTCAGCCGTTTTATCAAATTGATTTTTCTTTTGATTCTCACCAGTCTTCTTATTTTTATTTTGTAGTTTATAGCATTCTACCTTAATGTAGCCTTTTTTCTTGCAATAGTTATAGCTTTTAAATCTATTAGAAGATTTAGATCTGCTTCTAGAATTCCCACCAGAGTCACGATCTTGACTCCTACCTCGAGCTACCAAACTTTCAGAAGTAGACTCAGATTTAATCACCAAGTGTTTCATCTTTTCAAAAGAGCTTAAACCAGCATAAACTTCATCAATCGACAAAGTATCATGACTATACAGAAGGGTATCTCTAAAGGTCGCATATGATGGAGGTAAAGAACACAATAGGATTAAATCTAAATCCTCTTCATCATACTTAACTTCCAACGTTTCTAAATTAGAAACAATTTCCTTAAAGGTTGTTAAGTGATCATCAAGAGACGCACCTTCTTCCAAATGATGAGAATACAATCTATTTCAAATGCAACTTACTGGTTAAGTTTTTTGTCATACATAGTTGTTCCAACTTCAACCATAATGCGGCAGCGGTCTTTTCCTTAAGCACATCCTGTAGAATCTGATTCGACAAATGGAGATGGATCTGCGAAAGGGCTTTTCGGTCTTTTCGCTGCTTTTCTTCCGATGACCAAGATGCAGGCATCTTCTCAAACCCTAAAAGTGCGTCATCAAGATCCATCTGTGCTAAAACCGCTCGTATCTTCACCTTCCACAACGAGAATCTGGTGTTGCGATCCAAAAGAGGAATATCGTACTTCATGGTTGCCATTATCAAAACCTACGCTCTGATATCAGTTTATTATAAACTAACGCACAATCGAAAAATGATAATAGTAAGCAGAAAGTAAAGAACACACAGATTTTATGTGGAAACCCTTTCGGGAAAAACCACGGGCAGAGGCGAGAGAGGAATCACACTATATCAAAGTAGGAGTACAAGAATTGAGAGATTTACAACTCTAATCTTTCAGATCTCTCAATAGAAAATTTGTGTTTGTGATGTGTTTGAAGTATATTCTAAAAAACCCTAAAAACAACATACACACACACATATATATATATATGTGTGTGTGTGTGTGTGTGTAAGGATAACCGACATAACAACCTAATTACGACATTTAAATATGTAATTAATGAGTAATAAAGGCCTGAATTATGACCGTTAAATGTATAATGAATGAATAATAAATATATGGTCAAATATTCATTCATTAACATTATTTATTCATTAACATTTAACTACGGGAGTCGGTTTACAGAAATTAGGTCATAAATAGTCGGTTACAGAAATCGGGTCATAAACTCCAACAAACCCCTTAAGTAGCTGCTATTACTCAGGACCCTTCGATTTCCAGGAGTGTAATCGAAGTGTGAGTACTTCAGTGTTGATTTGCTTAATTTAATTTAAAGATAATAATCTGTCGTTGCTGCATTGCATTTGGTTAAGATCGTATGTCACTTCGTGTGTAGTCATGTTACTGTGTACTGGGCTTCGACTCATTACTGTTGTTATTATTCTTTTTCTAGGTATTGTGTTGAGGATGATGATGAGATGTTGATGATGATGTTTGGCTCAGGTTTTGGGCGATGTTGGAGGAGTGAATTAGAGCAGGACTATAGATTTTATTTTGTTTGTTTTTATATAAAGGATTAGATTTATTTTTTTAAGTTTGTAGTATTCTTTTAAGGGCCAAATGGAGCCTATGTTTTGGAATGTAAAGTTTTAAAACTTTAATCTACCATCATATAAAGTATTGGAGATACTTAATGGTAAGGTTTTATTTTTATGATGTTGGTCTACTTATGTGAGTAGGATATGAAATGTTTTTGAAATGTTCAACTTATAAACATTAAATTAAGTTATTTTGAGAATTTAATTAAACGATTTTATAATTTAAAATGTGGCTAGCAAATTTTCGCGATAAACATACCTTTTTGGGGAAGCCTAAGCTTGTTATACATTAAGTATTAAACGTTGCTTGCACCTACTATATCTACTTTGGCTTGCAATTTGACTTGATTTACTATGTTGTTGAAGAAAACTCGAATGTTGGGTAGCTCGAGCTCAGTAGGAAGAATGACTTTTGTTTTGAAGGCGAGTCTAAAGAATGTCTCTTTCGTCGAGGTTTATCTGGTCATCTTATATCCCTATAGGATACCTAGAAGCTTGTTTTCTCATTTCTTACTTAGGCAATCCACGTAAGCCTTAATGCTTGCCATGATGATCTTGTTAATGGCCTTGACTTGGCCATTAGCTTGAGAGTGGGCCATTAAAGTACAGTGTGGTGTGATTTGTACTTGATGCAAAAATTTTTCACAGCGTTACAGTTAAGTTGCCAACTATTGTCCACGACCAGAGATTAGGGAACCTTGAATCTAACCAATATGTTGTTTTTTAGGAAGTTGAGCTATAGTCTATTATTGGCAATAGCTTCAATGTCTATCCATTTGATGAAATAGTTGTATCCTACTATGGTGAACTTCTGCTATCTGGTGGATACCGGAAGCTGGCCAAGGATGCCAAGACCCTACTGATAGAATGGCCAAGGGTTGATAAAGCAAGTGTGTGCTTAAAGCGTTGTTAACTAGTGCATGTTTTTGGTAGCTCTCGCATCGTTGCACAGTGTCTTCTACATTATTTTTCATAGTTGGCCAATAGTACCTAGCTCACACTACTCTAATATACAGGGACTATGCTTTGATGTGGTCATATACAGGGACTGTGCTTTGATGTGGTCATTACATTCTTTTGCACGCAGTTCTTCAAGAACCCGAGCTCCTTTGTAGGGATTTAGACATCTCGGAAGTAGAAAGTTGAAACCTTGTTTTTATAATGTTCCATTAATTAGTATGTAAACCTCTTTCCTATCTTGAGGTAGCATCTTGTCTTTGAGGTAGTCGATTATCAAGTTCATCTAGCATGGGGATGCTGGTTTACTTTGTATGTCAAGCAACTCATGTGCTTGTTCCGAAATCGTTTTGTTCGAGAGGTACTCCATGAATACCCTATCTACTGATATTCAGGTTTAGGGGCTGCAATTGAGGCAAGCTTCGAGAGTTTATCAGGTCGATGTTAAGGTATTTAGCCATTCCTTCTTCCTTAGCCTCATGTTTGCCCTTAACTTATTATACTAGCAACATCCAGTCTGTGACAATTTCAATTTTTTTGGTTATGATATCTCTTTCTAGCCTTAGACCTATAATAGAGGCCTCATATTTTGCTTCATTATTACTCACGGGGAATCCAAACTTCATGGCGTAACATACACTAATTCCATGGGGGCCTTCTAATACTAATCTAGCTCCACTCCCTCTTTGGGTGGAAGATCCATCAGCATGGAGTGTCTATAGAGGGAGATCTCACACATCCCGCTCTTTGGGTCCAATGTATTCGACCATGAAGTAGGCTAAGACTTGGGCTTTTATTGCTTCCTACGGTTAGAATTGGACTTCATAGGCACTAATCTCAATTGCATACTGTTAGGGGTGTGCAAAAAAAACCGAATGTTTAGGATAACCGAACCGAAATCGAGAAACTAATCCGAAAAAAAGGATTAACCGATCCATCGGTTTCGGTTTAGGATTAGCATTTTTAATTTTTTCTTTTTCGGTTTCGGTTTCGGTTTTTAGATTCTAGAAACCGATAGATTCGGTTAACCGATCCGTAATTATAAATTTATATAATATATCCATATAATTATTTTTTTTAGTGTTATCAATATGAATTATGTTAAGTGAATGATTCAGATAAAAAGAAACAAATGCATATATGTTTGAAAATTAGAATGGTGGTATTTGATTGAGATTTTATATTGGGCTTAATTGAAAAAGGTTGATAAGAACACATGAGTAAAAGGCTATTATGATGATTATCTTGATGATACCGATATCTATTAACAACTATTTTACATGTCTTACATTCTTAATTTATAGTTTTTAATATAATTATACAAAAAAATAGTCTAATTATTTTTACGGACATATTGAAAAGTATGGTTAATTGCAAAATTTGCATAACCATCATGTCAAACGGTTAAAAATCGAAAACCGAAAAAATTAACCGAAAAAAAAGTTAACCGTTAAGGCGATTAACCATTCATAATGGATCGGTTTAGGATCTAGATATTGAAAATCCAATTATTACGGTTAAGATAAAAAAATAGGGCCACGAACCGGTTAATCGAACCGTGAACACCCCTACATACTGTAACATTTGTCCCAAGACGTCAGGCTTCTGGAGAACGACTTTTAAAGGAACATTCGTGAGGATTATTACTTGGTGGGCTTGGACATATAGGCATAACCTTGAGTTGAGATGGACATGGTGAGGGCGGATTTTTCAAACTTCGTATATCTTTCTTTTGCCCCTTGTAGGACGTGGCTTACATAGTAGATAAGTTGGTGTTGTTTCTCATTAACCTTGCCTAACATTGAAGAGGGTGCATATTCACTTATGACCAAGTATATGAACAAGTCTTCTCTTGCTGTAGGGGTAGATAGTATTGAATGGCTTGCCAAGAATCTCTTCAGCTTTATGACTGCCTATTGGCATTTATCGGTCCATTTCACTCGTCTAGTTTCTTCAATGTCTTGAAAAATTTAGAGCATTTGTCAGTGCTCTGGCATAAAAATCTACTAAGGGCTACTACTTGTCTTTCTAATCTTTATACCTCCTTATTCAAGGTAAGTGGTTGCATTTCCATAATTGCCCTAATTTTCTTGGGATGGCTTCAATCCCTCACCATGATACCATATAGCTCAGGAATTTCCTAGAGGCAGCTCCAAAGATGCTTTTCTAGGGATTCAACTCCATGTTAGAGAAGTGGAGCCTATCAAAGCTTTCTTGCAAATCTTGAATGTGGTCTATTTCTTCTTTGCTTTTGACGATCATGTCATCTACATATACCTCCATGTTTCTTCTTATCTAGGGTTTGAACACCTCAATCACCAGTCTTTGGAACATTGCTCCAGCATTCTTTGGCCCAAATGGCTTGACTTTGTAATAGTAGGACCTAAAGTTGGTGATACATGAGGTATGTACCTCATTTTCAAGGTTCATATTGACTTGGTTGTATCCTGAGAATGCAACCATGAAGCTCAATAGCTCGTGTCTTGAGGTATTGTCTACCATTTGATCAATTCATGGGAGTTAGGCACACTCTATTGAGGTTAGTGTAGTCGACACACATGCCCCACCTTCCCATTAGCCTTTTTTATGAGCACTACATTGGCTAGCCAAGTAGAATATTTCTCTTCCTTTATAAAACCAATGCGAATGAGTTTTAGACTTCTTCCTATATGGTGGCTTGCCTTTCTACAGCAAAATGCCTAATTTTCTAACGAACTGGCTTATGGATTTTGTTTACTCTAAGTTGGTGGTGATCACATTCGGTCTGATGCTTGGCATGTTTGATGGAAACCATGTGAAGATATCTTTGTTCATCTACAAGAACGTAACTAACTATTCTTTCAGGTCGGGAGGCATGGACATCCTAACCTTCATGGTATGCTCAAGGTCATCATCCAACATGGCATCTTTTGTTTGCTCTGTTAGGCCAATCTTTCCTTCAAGCATGTCCTTAGGTTCTAAGTTAATGACACACACTCGATCTTCTTTGAGGGCTTTAAGGTATAACTTTCACACATGTTCTTGGTCTCTTTTGCATATTCCAACTCTTATAGGTGTTGGGAATTTAGCTATTAAGTGGGGTTGAGATACCACCATCTTGAAAAGCCAACCGATTTACCATTCCAAGGATCGCATTGTATAGAGATCGACAATTAGCAATTGGGAAGTTGCCTTTGGGAGTTATGAAGTACTTTTCATCTCTAAGCTCGGGGGAGAGAGGGGGGGGGGGGGGGGGGGGGGGGGGGGAGGGAAGGAGGGGGTGGTGTCATGATCCTTTAGTTTTGACTGACTTGTTGTTGAAGTTGTAGAGCTCATAGTAATAGGGCCTCAGTCTTGACCTGAGTTGGTGTTTCATATTATTGTATGTGTGGTTGAACAGGATATTGACGCTGTTGCCAATGTCTACCATCACCCTTATAACTTTCCAGTTATAAGTACATTTTGGTGCAGGAGCTAGATGCCTTTAAGGTCGACATCGGAGAGTGATATTGATTTGTCAACTTTCCTTCTTTTTTATTCTAGATTCATGACCTCTTCTCCCCCCTTCGAGGTCAATGCCGGTGAGCTACTCAACAAGCTTGAGGGAATCGATCCTCTAGTTATTATATTTATCTCTCGAGGGTATTCTCTAGCTTCGGGACCTTACTAATGGTTTTATTGCATTATCATTGGCTTTTTTCACTCTTTGGCGTTCTTTGATCATCTCTTATATGCAAGGTTACTTGAGCTACTAGCAGTCTCACTTGTTGTGTCCACATTCACAATGGTATTTACAATATTCCATTAAATATTTCCTTCTTAGCCTTATGGTGATGGAAGAATGATTCCCTTACGCTTGACCTCAAGAAACACGTCGTGATGGGACTTTGTTAGGAGTGTGAACTCATGATATAGCGGGTAGAGTTTTTAGGGTTCCCGAGCCTTAATCTTGGCTAAAGGTGTTGTTGTTCCTGTATGTGTTGCTTCTATCCTTAGGATGCTCCTTGTCCCTTTGACGACTTAGGTCATTAAAGGTGAGCTTTGGCTTTACCTTGGTTTCTTTCTTTGCATTCTTGGGATCTATTTGTTGGATATACTTTTGTGCCATTTCCTTTACTTGTTCAAGGGCAGTAAGCTGGCATTTGGAGATGGAATTGAAGAAAGGACTTTTAGTGAGCACCATCTATTTAATGGCTTCTAAGGTTACCCCGTAATTGAGGTTCAAGATCTCCAAACACGCTTTATTGAATAGGGCAAGATAGTCTTACAAGGGCTTATCGACCTTCTATTTGATTGTGTACAAGTACAGGACATTCTTCTCTAGGGTTTGCTAGACATAAAGTGACCCATGAATAGCTTACTGAGCTACGCAAATGAGTCGATTACCCCCTTGGAGAGTTTATTAAGCCATATTCTAGCTGCTCCTCGAAGGGTAATGGGGAAAGTATTGCACCATATGACATCGGAGAAACCATGCAGTGTCATGGTGGGCTGGAACCCGGCCAAGTGATCTTTAGGGTCCATAGTCTAATCATATGTTTCTAGGTGCAGAATATTAGTCCCAGTGGGCAATACTAAAGATTGTATGGCTAAGGGAAATGACGACTTAGGCCGTGGTCCCTTACGCTACCATCAGACCTTTAAGATATCCTTTAGGTTAGTAAGCTTTCTTATCATTTGGTTGACCTCAGCCAAGGTCATTGGAGTTATCATGTTATTAGTTGGGAGGTTATCGCACACAATGCCGTCATGAACTTAATTGAAGATTCTCTCCTTAGGTATTAAGAGACTTGGGATCTTCCAGAGGTTATGGACATGGCCCATGTTTAATTTGTTGAACCGGTGGCCCTTCGGTGGTTATGTGGCACGTTGGGATGTTATAAAGTGTTTATTGGACAACACTTGTGTTTGTAGTAGAGTTGAGGATCGCCTGTTTTCCTTATTGGGTCATATTTCTCTAGCTTCCTTAAGGTTTATGATCCTCTAGTGGAGTTAAGCATTTGTGTTTTCACACTCTAAGCTTCTATGAGCTAGCTAGTGGCATAGGTTTTTTGGCTCTAAGATATGTGTAGGGTTAATGGGTTTACCCTCTATAAAGGCATGGAAAGCCGATTGTTGCTACTCAAGTGCAATGACTACATCATCAGTTAGCACTATAGGAGGTTGATTACTACCCTTTGACTTTCCTCTTCCTTTAGGCGGTCTTGCCATGTGCAAGAGTTTCTAATAGATAGTGCTTCGTATTGCAGGTATTTTTTTCCAGCAAAGTTTAAAGCCCTCCTCCTTAGCGGAAGGCAGTGGTGGTTGTTCACCTCGAGACCTACACACACAAAAAACTCGATTAGCATTATGCCAGGATGTTTTTAGGCATGGCCACTCCAATACTTAGGTTAGATTGTAGGTTTGTTCTCAGATAAGAAAAATAGTTAGCCATAAGTAAAGAGGAACTTCTAAGGCAGTGAGTGTGTCTCCATCTTACTTCTAAAGAGCTCGGTTGAACTCTAATATAACATAGCCATGGCAATCACCAAAGGGGAGTAGAGAACACCCTTTACACATGGCAGGCTCCCATTAAGTCGCTAGCTGGCCTAGATCGTGAGGCACAACAGTATCAAGTGCGAATCATACTTATGCCGGTATTGTGGCCCCGATATGCTAAGTATGGAGGGTTGCTAGGTTGGGTGTGGACTAATAAGGAGATTTGATTGTCAGGTCGCCATGGTTCCCCCAATGAGATTAAAGGTCGCAACTAGCGTAACTTTATTGACCTTGTCCTCTATACATGGGGTAGAGGCCGAGGTTGTGGGCATGTGATGTTTGGGTGACTTGGGGTCACTAGGGGAGCTCTCCTCCATTGTTTAGGCATAGCCTGTTCTGGGGACCTTAGGGACTTGGGCTTTCTGGTGAAAGTGGGCCTGAGGTCAATCGTCTTGTTAGGCTTTGACTTAACAAGGTTTATTCAACAATCTACTACCAATAGACATGATTAGTGCTTTCTTCTTTCTCCTTCATTTCTTTTATTTTAAAATCTTTGATCTTTGTTTTTCCTTTCACCACTTTTAGAATTCTATGACCTAAAATTTAGTTTAGATTGAAAGGCATCCTCTAATCTAGAGTTGTCATGCCTATTCAATCTCTTTTCATATGCACATGTATAGTAGACTTAGTGTAGTAGCGAATAACATAACAAAAGTAGCCTTATTGGTTTGTTCCATCTAGATTATTATAATTTAATTGTATTAGTAGTGATTTTTTCATAAAATAAATTAGATTCAATTTCCTCCTTTATGAGTTAGTTTTTACCATATAGAATAGTTTTGTAAGAAAAGAGTTAATGACTCAATTACTACCCAAACTTTGCTCAAAAGAGCAATTTACTACTTGGACTTTTAGAAGATCAATTTATGACCTGGAACAACTTTATGAGGATACAATCACTATCTGACCTAACTCTATTTAGTCCATCATCTTACGCGTCATAACCATCCAATCTTTGATTGGCGCGTGGCATTATCCATGTGAAATAAAACCTAGAACATTTTTTCCTCTTAAATTAACCGAACCTAAATTTTTTTTCAAAAAGAAAAAAAATATTTTGGTTCTACTAAAACACCTCCTAAATTAAACCTAAAGCCTAAAATTGATTAACAACAGTTTTATTCTATAAGAATAAAATCCCTTCTCTTCTCCAATTCAATCATCTATTGATCCAAAAATAAATCTCTTTCCTTTGACATCTTCTTTGTTCTCTCCTTATCCCATCTCAATCTCTCCAGCTTCTTCCTTATAGCACTAAGCTCTTTAGTAAGAGACACATCAAAGGACTCTACCTTTACCAGAGTAGCATACATAGGCAGTTCTCCTTGCCCACTTTCGTCATTGTTTGATGTAGTGTAAGGCTTTTGTTGCTTTAGTTTGATGTTTTATAGGTTGTCATCAACGAGTAGATTAGAAGGATAGTTCTTGAGTTGTAGAGGCTTGTGGCTGGACTTTGGTTAGAGCTTACTGCCTGTAGTGATTAGAGAGAGCAGGGCAAGGATTTCCATGGATGATGATGATGATGGGATGGTGCTCGATTTATTAAATTTCTATATGAGTTTGATTTGAATTTCTAAACTATTGTTGATCAATTTAAGGTTTGGGGTCTAATTTGGGGTTAGATTTGGGATGTGTTTTAATAAATTGTGATTTTGTTCTTTATAGATTTTAAGGGAGTTTTACCATGTGAACTCGGGTTAATGTTTGTTTTTGTTTTTCATTTTTCTTTTGAAAAAATTATGGCCTGACTAATTTAGTAGGAAAATATGTTCTAGTTTTTTTATTTTTATTTTTTTTCTACATGGGAAATGCCACAAGTTAGTAAAAGATTCGACGGTTGTGAGAGATAGGATCACTACAAGAAAACTAGGCTTTAGAGATAAAATATAAATTTCTACAGCAAAAATCATTATTATTGATTTTATTTATAGAAATATAATTTACTTATTTTCATCGTAGAATTTCTAATTCTAAAAGTTAGTTTTCTTATAATGATAGATTTAACAGAATTAGACTAGATAGTGATTGTATCCTTTGAGTAAAATTCATGTAGTATTTGAGTTATTTACCTTGAGAAAAACATACATCCACACACACACATATATATATATTATATATATTGTTATGACAATACAGAAATGGGATCTCACCATGGTACATCCACTTAAGAAATCTGCATTAATGTTATTAGATCATGATATGGAAGACTGTTGAAAAAATAAGGTCATGTGTCCAGGGGATCCCTTCCCAATGCTCAACTGTTTCAATATGTGCTGTCTCCACTACTTGTAGTTGATATATCTAGGCTTGACTATTTATTTATTTTTTTTAATTTGCCTTTTTCTTTTTTCCCTTCCTACAGCCAAGCATTAAAAAAAAAAAACAAAAAAGTTCTCGATAAAGTGTCCATGAGGAGCAAAGGTCGCTGCGTTCAATAGAGTTTTTTTTTTTTTTTAATTTTATTTGTAAAAAGATATACTGTAAGTAATAAAGAATTCTTATTATTTTTATTTTAAAAGTACCCCAGATCATTAAGAAAAAATCAATAGCAAAGGATTTATTATTTCTCAAATACACTCTTTATTAGAGTACCCTCACTGTTGAACGATTGCTCTTAAAAATTATTACTTAATAATTTTAGAAGAATACATGTCAATATCTTATTGCTCTTAAAAATTATTTTAAATAATTTTTTGGTTTTAAAAATAATTTTTAATATGTTATTTATTTAATTTTATTTAGTATTACTTTTTTATTAAATTAATTTTTATGATCAATAAGACACTAAAATGTATTTTTGAAATAGTATTTAATAATATTGATATTTTAGTGTGAAACTTAGGTTACCCATTTTTCAAAAAAAATTAATATATATAATGTGTCTGCAAATTGGCAAAAAATATAGGTAAGATTTTTGTAATTAATTCTTTAAAATTTCACATTATCACTTACTTGATTAACTTTTTTTTCTTTTTTTAATTATTATTACTAATAAAAGAATAATGATTTCTATAAGTGGACTTAAAATTATATAATTATTATTTATTATTTTTTTTCTTGACTTTTGGCTAAGTGATAACACCCAATGAGTTCAATCATTTATGGGATGAATTTAGGAAATTTGACTTGGTATGCTCGGAATAAGAGTTGTTGTAATGTCCCAGAACTTCGCCCACAGAGGTATTGTTTGCTTTTGTTACACGCCGTACGGTTTTTTTCTTAGTGACAGCTACTTTCTAAGAGGTCACCTATCCTAGGATTGCTTTCCATTGAGCATGTTTAGCTTTAGAGTTTGATAAATTTTAAGTCATTACACTAAAACGTGTCTCTATTAAAGTTCCACCACTTATATTTAAGGAGTATTACACACTTCCCAATTTATAAAATTGATGGTCTCGTCAGTTTCATTACACAGATCCATAACCACACTATGCAAAAAGGACACTCATTTACTTTCAGCTGGCGAACTGCTCTGATACCACCTGTAACGCTCCATAACTCTTCCAATCGAGGTATTATTCACTTTAGTCACACGCTGCATAGTTTTGTCCTTAGTGGCATGTATTTCTCAGGAGGTCGCCCATCATAGGATTGCTCTCCACTGAGCATGCTTAATTTAAGAGTTCTGATAGACTTCAAGGTATTATGCTAAAACGTGCCTTGATGATTAGAGTTTTCCCATCTATATTTAAGGGGTATTACACTTGTTGGAACAGCTTGCTGCATCTAACCTTTTTTTTTTCTTTTCAGATAAGCTCATGTATACGTGAGGTTGGCTATTGGCCTTGGTCAATTAGGAGCTCATTGAGGATATCCATGAATTGAGCTTGCTCCATCTTATCCATTAATATTGAGATGACATGACAGTTTTCATCCATGCCATATGCCTATAAATACTTAGTCACTTCTTCTCATTTCCAATTTTTGGATGGCAAAGATAAACAATATTTCATAAGGGAAGCTCTACTCTCAAAGATCAAACAGGCATATCAAATAATTTCCAATCCAATTACTCAACAACTACAAAGTTGACATGCTCGAGGTCTAGTCAAGCTCATTTACTTGTCACTTGTGCATTTAGCCATTGAGATTGCCTATTCCCCCTCTTCATCATTCTTGAAGCCATGCCATCATTAAGGGTCATCTCCTCATCAATACTCTAAAGTCATGTGTAAGGTATGAAATCCATGTGACACATGCATGACGACTTCAGAAGAACGCTGCATCTATAGTTTTATTAATAAAAATCGTATTAATATTACTAAATTATGAAATCCTATAATTGGTCCAAGCGATTTTGATGGGATAATATTCACTTGGTTTGTCATTTATCACATTAACACTACGTTTCCTATAGGGGAATTGGGAGGGAATAGCTAGGAGGGGGAGGAAATGAGGGGATAAAATTCTGTTCTTTTGTTTGTTTTGAAAGAGAAAAACAAGGAAAAAAATGAATGTAATATTTTTACTAGGTCCCATCATTTTTTCCCCTCTAAAATGAAGAGAATTACGAGGGAAAGAGGAAATTTTATTTGAAATTATTCTAATATGCTTCTTTATAAAATTACGTATTATCATTCAAGGACATACAAGTAATTTACTATTATATCTTTTTTCATCTTTTATAAAAATTAATATCTTTTTTATTTTCTTCCTCTTCATTATTCAAATACGTGGAATGATTTATGACTATTTTTTCCTTATTTAATCCATAATGTCAAAAAAAGTGTAAATGTCTATGTTCCATATCTTTGTGGGCGAGGAACTTCTACAGTCCCGTTGATAAGACCATTCAGTTAACCATCTAATCGTTAAAATAAATATAATAATTAGAATGTTAATTATTTTAGTTATTCGATCAAGGTTGGATATAGTGTGAGATATTGGATAGCGATGGGATTGGTTACATGAAAATTAATGACGGGACCATAGAATTTCCCTTGTAAGTGTGTCCAATACTTCTTTATTTACAAAGACATCATTAATGCCCCAAAAAGTGTGAGTTTTAATGGAAAACTATGGGACATAAACATCAAAATTTGGGCATGTATAGTATATGTTCTACCCCAATTAGGGTTAAGGTATATTCAGTTTCATCATGTACAACATTTAGATGTTATACGCTAAAGTTTTCTTAAACTATTTATTTATCATTATTATTTGCTATCCAATTTTAGATTTTCTATTTAATTAGGTTTTAATGAAGGGCAACAAAAGCACTAAGGGCAGATAATTATCAATATAGGATATTTCACAGAGGATTATACAATTATTGGCTCAAACTAGGCCTTAATTAGAAATACAAAGTCAAAAGATAAACAAAAACTTCATATACATAATCCAATGATCCTAGCCACTCCAATCGTCAACAAGCCCATACAAGTCTACCCCATACCTGAGATACACATTCATTAAATTATAAATCATCTTACCTGAAAAAAGAAAAGAATGAGCTTAAGCCAAGTACGACAGCAACACAAGTATACACGAAATGATCACACGCACGTACTCTAAATGTGATTTGACAACCAATAGTTTATATCTTTTTAATTAATGTAAGACAAGCAATAGATGACATTCATACTCCAACAACACATTAGGAACCTGGGAGTCTTGAATAACAATAACCATTCAAAGGGTTGATATAAGTAGATCGAATATCTACATCTCCTATCTCTAACAAAATAATAGTTTCATCTACGGGTTATAGCCATTATGCATCTCTATCCATTTCAGTCCATCACATTATTTAGTTTAATAAAGCCCATAATCCTAAACTATACAAGTGTAAATTCTTACCAAACGTGAGTAGACGTTATTCCGCTATTGTTCCCTTATTGACTACCTACCAAGACATTCTTGATGGCCTAAACGCTTAACGACCTTGTTAGCATCATCTAGCAAGATTGTCGCCCCTCAGCCCAGGTGTAAGAACGACCACACACAATCAATCACTCAATTATTATTAATCATCTTTAAGAGTTAATTCATTTATGATGATTATCCTAATGAAGCAGCACACATATCACTATGTACCTGATAAGTCATAGTCTAATATAAGTCAGAAGGTAGATTAGAAGATATATCAGAAGTGATAATATTTGTGTAAAGAATATTTCATATAAGTGTTAAGTAAGTACTTAACTATCTAATTCTTATTGATTAATCAATTATGTTTTGTTATTCTTTAAAGTAAGGTCTTATATATGTTTCTATACATAAGGCCTTAATTGATATCTTAAGTTGAATTTCATTTAGAGTACTAGGTTTAAGTAATTTGGATTAAGCCTATGTGTATAAGAGATTGAATTTCTTTTTTAGAGATATTGGACCTTTAGGGGTCATAAACTAGGTCCAATAAGAATTTAATTATTTAATTAAGTCTTTTAATATTTAGGGTAATAGGATTTAAAGAATTTATAATTAGGTCCATTTAAGAGTGTGAATTATAATTTAGCTGGAATTGGATATTGGACCTAAAAATTGAGTGAAAGCTTAATTAGACTATCAGGCCTCCTAAATTCCTACTTAGGGCCACTAAGCGTATTTAGGGCTTATGGGCCCAAGATGTATTACATTAGCCCATTAATATTTAGAAATTGATAATAGACTCAAATATTTTACGAATAAGTTCAATTGATATAGGTAAAGGGTGTTCAACTTATATTATGGAATTTAAGTCTATGAAACATAAATTCAAGTATAGGCTATATTTAGTAGGTTTAGGCCCTAATTGGCTAAATAATTCTTGATAGGGTTTAATTTGGCCCATTTAGATGTAAATAGGCCTATTTGGCTAGTTATAGAGCCTAAGGTTATACTTCTAAGCCCATTTTAATTATTTTTAGCCTAATTATAGTTACCTTGTCAAATTGGACCCTAAATTACTCTCTAGGCCCATAATGAATAAAGACAAAAATTAATTTTATTAGCCAAATTGATCATAAATTTATTTCTAAGTCCATTTTAAATTATTCAAGTCATAACAAACCTATTTCTACCATCTTAGCTCATTTTAAACCATTTTGGTCATATTGGTCCTATTTTACTATTTAGGCCCATTTAGGTTATTTTAGTCCCATTTAATCCTAAAATAATTATTAATTCAATTTTATAATCCATAATAAGTATAAGGTCCATTTTATTGTCAATTACCTACCTTAAGACCATTTTTATGACTAAAAACCTATTAAAATTCAGTTAATCACATTTAGTCCATTTAATTTAATTGAGTCCTAAACAACAACTAAGCCTATTTTGCATACCAAGGCCCATAATAATTTATTTAAATTAATTTAAGCTCATAATATGTCCATTTATACAATGTTATATCCTAAAGTCCTATTATGCCTAATTAAACTAATTTAACTTATTAACCTATATTTATCTAATTTTAATTTAATAAAAAACCTTATAATTAAAATATACCTATATTAACTAATTATAACTAATTACACATTAATCAAGTTGGTTTAATAATTATTTATTTTAATTTAATTCAATATGACTTAATATATATTTAATCCACAATAGAGCTGAAACAGGGGATGTCTAGCGTGCACGATTTGGTTCAGCTCCAATTCAGTTTGGTTTTGTTGGATTTTAGTCCAGTTCCCGTAACAAAATTATAGTACACAATTCATGATTTGGTCAAAACCGGTTCAAAAAGTGGCTGTTGCTGCCTGGGGAAGTGGACGAGTTTGCTGGGCAAATATCCAGTTTCACCCATATTTAAATTAATTTTTTAAAGTAGTAAATAGATTTCAAAAATTACGAAAATTTATTGTTTGAAATTATATTTATGAAAAAATTATTTCGTAAAATTTTATTGAAAAATAAATTCGTTTGATATTTTAATTAATTATCTCAAATAAGCCTATTTAACACTTAAAAAACTGTCCATATTTGTGTAATTTAACTGTTTAACAAATCAAACGATTTTATTTTTGCTTAAAAATTCTAGATCAATATTATAACTCATTAAATACAACATATAAAAATTTCAGAATTTTTCGAATTGATTTGATATTTTTAATAACTATAAACATGGAATAGTCTACCTTTCCAGAAAAAATACTTTTGAAATCCGAATTTAATTATTTGAAATTCATCAAAAATATTTTTAAATTTAAAGAAATTATTTTCACATATTTTAAATTTTGAGTTCAAAGTTTCAATGTTATTTACAATTATTAACATACATTTTCATAAATTAAGCAAACTATCACAATATTAATTGAAAATTCGTAATTAAATTGCATAAATCAGAATATGTGACTTTCAAATGTTTTTATGCATTATAATATATATAAAATCAGCCTAAGATCATATATATTACAAATCCTTATTTATTTTACCATTTTCTACACAAAATCAACACAAATCAACGTCTTGGTTAATATAATATGCATATTCATACATATATCATTTATTACTCAATATATTCTATAAAGATATCATAAAGACATATTCTAAATTTAGATTGATGATTACTGTATGTTGCTTACATTATTTATCAAATTAATCCAAGATTAGACATGTATAATGTGTGTATGTATATTATACATTACAAGCAATAATTTTTCAAGACCATATCAAGAACATCTTAAAGAACCAATTCAGATTTGAAACTTTATTAATACTATCAAACTCAAATCAATTTCAATTTAACTAAGAATCGCTTACTAGAATAGCAAATTAGTCTTGATGAGCTCATAAACTTTCCTTCTACTACTATTAATTTGATTGAACTTCTTTCCCTAATCTTCAACTTCAATGTGAATGATACTCTTGGCCTAGACCACTTAAAGAGACTAACCCTACTCCTAGAACTCCTAACACAATTCTCATCACTCATGCCTCTTCTATAGATAAGAAGCTCTCTCTTCAAACCCTCTGTTATACTATATGAAACCTTAAGGTGTTTGATTCTTACATGCAGTACGACAAGATCACTTATGGCTATTCGAGGAAGCCACCAACTCCTTAAGACTCTCTTTATTGTAAGATGGGTTCATAACCTGTTTCATTCACCATATTGGTTTTTATACATGTACGATTGTCAGTAGCTAGAACTACTTTCTATTAAGATTTTTATATTGAAAAACAGCTGTCACTAACTATCAGCTATCAATAGCTATATTTGTGATCGTACATGTGTTTGATGATGTAAAATCTTTAAGCCACTTGGGCTTGTTCCTAGCTTTATGTAATTCGGTTGTAACAACTTTCTCTTCTTCTTGAGAAACGACCATGTCCTCAAGGTCAAATTGCGGATAGATCTATTGAAAATGTGATAGATCTTCCTAAGTAGCATCCTCTAATAGTAACCCCTCCCATTGTATAAGTAATTGAGTCACCTCTGCTCCATGCCTTAAAATTTGTCTTGAGTCTAGAACATAAAGGGTTTTAACTAGTGGCTAGTCTTCATAGAGCCTTGATGGTAAAGCTATTGGTACAAAATTCCAACCATGAGCTAAACAAAGACATGATACATGAAAAACATCATGTATTTAGATCCCTGAGGTAGTTCCAATTGATAAGCAGCTGATCTAATTCGTTTAATGATACGAAATGGATCATAAAACCTCTATGATGGCTCATGATGAGTATTGCTAGATATTGTAGTTTGTTTGTAGGGTCTCAATTTGACATATACCGAGTCTCCTACATCATAAGTGACTTCAATTCGATGCTTGTCCAAAAATTCTTTCATTCGAGCTTGAGCCTCCTTAAGATTGGTCTTTAATAGGGATAGAATATGATCCCTAGTTGAAAGCTCCATATCAATTGCTTCTAGAGGTGAATTTCCTCTAGTGTACATGTGAATGGTAGGAGGTTTCTACCATATATTACTTTAAATGGTGTCATTTGAGCTCCTTCATGTTGAGAAGTATTATAGGAGAACTTAGCACAAGCTAAAAATTTATACCATTATGATGGAATATCCATAACAAAGCATCTTAAGTGCTGTTGAATGGTTCTGTTCAACACTTTAGTCTGTCTATCAGATTGTGGGTGATAGGTTGTGCTATAAGATAGTTTAGAACCACTCAAATGAAATAGATCTTTCCAAGATCAGCTCATGAATGTTGGATCCTTATCGGAAACAATTGATCTTGGGAAACCATGTAGCTTAACTACCATTTGTATAAACAATTGAGCCACCTTAGTAGCCGAAAAATTAGAGTCTAAAGCACCTAAATGGCAATACTTTGATAATCGATCCACCACAACAAAAATAACCGAAAAACCATTGGAATTAGGGAAGCAAGTAATGAAGTCCATGGAAATATCCTCCCAAATCTGTTCGGGTATTGGCAAAGGTTGCAATAGCCCTACTGGTTTTTGGGTAGAATATTTGGTTTGTTGACAAACTGTACAACTTTTAATAAATAATACCACATCATTTTCATTCCTGGCTAGTAAAATTGTGCTGCAATTCTTTTATATGTTTTAAGAAAAGTGTCCTGATAAGGGAGTCGAGTGGAACTCCTGTAAAATAGTAGGAATCAGTTTAGAAGTAGAAACCATAAATAATCTCCCTTTGCTGTACAGTAAACCCTGATTCCATGTCAATGGCCACTTTAGTTGCTATACTTGCTCCACCTTACTAATCAATTCAATAAAAGCTAGAAGTTGAGTGTATTCCCGCTTAATAGTATCAGCAATGTGCAATAAAGGCATGAAAGTAGCCTATTGCATAAGAATGCCATCATATTGACGAGACAAGGCATTAGCCACAATATTTTCTTATCCAGATTTTTATGTGATGGTATAATCATATCCTAAGAGTTTTGTTAAGTATCTATGCTACTCATGTGTACAAATGACCTGAGTAAGGAGCTCCTTTAGGCTTCTATGGTTTGTTCGAATAGTAAAACGTGAACCCAACAAATATTTCCACCATTTCTTCACAGCTTCTACTACTCCAAACAATTCTCTAACATGAGTTGATGCTTTAATCATGTATGTTAGCAGTTTCTTACTAAAGTAAGAAATGGGTCTGTCATCCTGCAGCAAAACTGCCCCTGTGCTTGATCTCGATGCATTTGTCTCCAAAAAAATTATTTTTCTGAAATCTGGTAATACTAGTATTGGGGTTAACACCAAGGCTTGTTTAAGAACTTCAAAAGCAAACTATGCTTCCTCTTACCACTGGAATGTATCTTTTTTCTGTTAAAGGACTAGCTATCAAGGCATAGGATTTGATGAATCTTCAATAATATCCTGAAAGTCCCAAAAAGGCTCTTAGTTGCTTCAACATGGAAGGCACTGACCATGCTTGAATTGCTTCCACTTTAGCTAGATCAAGTTGCACACCATGGCTAGATACAACATGACCGAGATACTCAATGGTATCTTGGCCAAAGGGACACTTAGATTTCTTGAGATATAAAGTGTTGACTTGCAATGTAGCAAACATTTTTTCTAAATGTGCTGCATGTTCGTCCAAAGATCTGCTGTAAACAAGAATATCATCAAAGAAAACTATTAGAAATTTACATAAAAAAGGTTTAAAAATAGAGTTCATCATTGATTGAATTGTGGCTGATGCACTGCTAAGGCTAAATGGCATCACGAGGAACTCATAGTGTCCTTCGTATGTGCGAAAATCAGTCTTTGAAACATCTATTGGAGCCATTCGGATTTGGTGATAACTAGCACGTAAATCTAGTTTAGAAAAGGTTACTGCTCCACAAAGTTCATTAAGAAGTTCATCGATTGTGGGAATGGGAAATTCATCCTTAATAGTGGCCTAATTCAGTACCCTATAATCAATGCAAAATCACCATGACCCATCTTTTTTCTTAACCAGTAAGACTAGAGACGAAAAAAGGCTATTGCTGCATTGAAAAATGCTTTGTTCTAACATCTTAGACACCTGATGCTCAATTTCCTCCTTCTGGAAATGTGGGTATCTATAAGGCTTAACATTCACTGCATTGATTCCATTTACTAGATGAATTTGATGTTGATTGGATCGCAGTGGGGGCAATGATGATGGTGGCTTAAAAATTGATGAAAATTTGCCCAATAGTTCTTCCATAGGACTATTGTTGGTGGTTTCACTAAAATAGTATCCATTTGAGCCACAAGTTTGTAACATGAAGCTATAACTTGAACTTTAAAGAGTCGCCTTAATTGATTATGTGATATCAACTGTGCTAGAATATATTGATCACCCACAAGAGTCGTCTAAGATCCCATATGAGAGAATGTTATGATTAACCCATTGTAATCAATTGTAACAGGCCCTAGTCCTTGGAGACACTGAACTCTTAAAACCACTTCAGCTCCTTAAATATCTAAGAT
Source organism: Combretum micranthum (assembly GCA_024138025.1). Classification (NCBI taxonomy): domain Eukaryota; kingdom Viridiplantae; phylum Streptophyta; class Magnoliopsida; order Myrtales; family Combretaceae; genus Combretum; species Combretum micranthum. Next base: position 511,622 of record JAMXBD010000149.1, on the reverse strand, counting down.
ATAAAAAGTATCTTGAAAGGAAAATCCTTGTATATTCATGTGAACTTACTTGCGTTGACCCTGACATTTAAGTTTCTATCCATTTCCCAACATGACATTAAATTGTGAAGTAGGAACTATAGTAAGCCCTAAATGCTCGCCAACTCTGCTATGCATGAAATTGTGAGCGCTACTCGAATTAACAAGCATGAATATCTATCTAAAATTTATAATCCCTTGAAATCAAAGAGTTCTATGAAACATATCCCCCTTTAAAGCATGATAACTAATGGCATAATGCATATCACAATCATCATTGGCATCCTGCCCATCATTCATCTCATTCAAATCATTAGCATTTGAAAGTAGCAACAAAAATTTTGCTTTACATTTGTGATTCCTACTAAATTTTCCATCATAATTAAAGTAGAGACCTGTCTCTCTCATGGTTGCATTTCCTCTGGTGTTAAACGTGAAATAGCCATGACTTCCTTATATTGCATGCTAATATGATATTGGGATGATATATATATGTGTGTGTGTGTTTAGCTAATGTAATTAGTGAATGTGTTGATTTATAAGTGTATAGTATTATGGAAGTAATATTATTATTTGATATCCATAAATGTGTGAATAGCTTAATGAATGTGTGTGTGTCTTTTTGCAAATTAATATTCATATGTTATGTTTTGAATTTAATTAAATTGCTTTTGAATTTGTTTAAAACATGACAGAATTTTTGGCTAAAGTTAGACCCACTTTTTAAGCTTAAATTCAACCCAAATGCATTTGAAATTTCCCCAAATTAAACCTAGGACAAATATACCCCCTAAAGGTAAGATTTGGATAACAAATTACTCTAATTGGATAAGATAAGTCCTCCTTTTTGGCAGCCACAATTTCCATACGAATTTCATTTTCTTTCTTTCTTCCTTTCTTTCTTCCTTTTCTTAATCCAAAATTTCAAACCCTAAGCCAAGGTTTACTACAAGCTTAAGGATTTGAACAACATTCTAAGCCAAGATTCACTCATGTAAGTTTAATGCAACATTTATCTTTTATTTCATGTCTTATAATGTGTTGTTTGTAAATGTTAGGGTAGATAGGATTTTGAGATGATGATTGGTATGAGATTGAGTTGGTGCATGAATGGTAGTTTGAATGGGATTATGTGCTTAATGAAGTGGTAATTGGCATTTTATAGGAGTGTGGATGTGTGGAGATGAGTGTTATAGAAAAATTGGAGAAATGAGTGGTTGATATGTGAATTTGAAGTATGATTAATGATTTGATGATTAGAAGTAGAATTCATGTTGTTGGGATAGTATTTGGAGCATATAACAAGCTTTAGAAAGTTTGGACTAAGTTTGGAAAATTTTTAAGAAATGATCAAAGTGTGGAAAAACAGGGGATTTCAAAAACAATTTTCGTATATGTTAAAATTTGAACGTACGCCGGCATCTGGGGATTCTACGCCGCCGGCGTAGAGGCGGTGTAGAAAGCCCACAGAACCAATTTTCCTAACTCCGTCTGTTACGCCGCTGGCTTTTACGCTAAAGATTTGCCAGCGTCTGTTCTTTAGAACGTACGCCGGCAATTCGAGCCTTTACGCTGCCGGCGTAGAGGCGGTGTTGAAAGACCACATAAGCAAATTTCTTAAAGCCGACTGAAAGCCGCCGGCTTTCGCTAGGAAAGTCATCCGGCGTTCTTTCTTCCTTAATGTACGCTGGCTGCTGGGAATCAAGGCCGCCGGCGTACATGTGAAGGTTGCCCGCGTACTTATATAAGCGGCCGGCTTACACCTCTCTGGATGTTTTTGAAAACTTTGGTTTTGGATTCTACGCCGGCTCAATGCCGCCGGCGTAGGGTGCAAAGGCTGACGGTGTACCCTTGAACACTGCCAGCGTTGGCAGTGTGAATTTTCAGGACATTGAACACCGGCTCAATGCCGCCGGCGTTAAGTGCCGGCGTATCCCCTGAGCTTTTGAATTTTAAGAACTTTTTCTCAAATTTTCCAAAGTTTGTTATTTGAGTAATTATGTATTTATTAAGTGATCTAGGGTATAATAGAGTGCTTAAATGCTTTATTTTGATTTTGAATTGATTTATTTGGATTTCTTGGGTGTATTTATATTTTGAGCTAGTCAATTAGAATTTAATCTAAGTGTGAATTTATTATTGATTTAAACAGTGATAGATCCTCGCCCAGTCAACTCCGTTAATTCCCGAGCTACCTCAGGTACACAGTGACTTGCTTGACTCTTTGCTAGGGTAAGCATCAAGATTAAACTACTTAAAAAAAATAATAGAATACTATTGTTATTTATGTGTTGATTGTCGTTGTTTGCCGTTGAATCTGGTTCGGAGAGCGGCACCCTGCTCAGATTGGGGGCAGGGTTCTTTCTCATTAACGGTTAGAATGGTTTAGGAGATATGAGTATTCGAGCTGCTCATATCAACCTCCTGAGCGTCGTGATGCGTTACTCAGGAACCCCTAGTATTACGGGCTACGCCGGAAGGTGGGGCTGCCTAGTCTGTATGAACAGTAGGGACCACTCAGGGAGGCGGACGTAATACTAGAACCTTGTTGTCCGGAGTTTGAATACTCCCGTGTTGTCTTATTAATTAAAGACTTATTAATGAATAAGCAATTGTTGCATAATGCATCTAACCTAAGAATGTGTGACTCACTTCACATTTGTATTCGTTACTTGTGTACTGGGCCTTTGGCTCATATTTTATCTATTTCAGGTGATGATCCCGATGAGTTCTACACGAGTATGGGGTACGGAACTGACTTCGAAGATTTTCTTGATGGGTTGGAGGATTAGAGATGACCATGGACTCAATGGACCCTAAAAATGTAATAGATTAGATGAGATTTATTTTTGTGGATGGTGTGGATATTGTGTTAGTAGAGTGGTGTTTTGAGAGTTTTGGTTAAGGCTCTGAAGAAGCCTTTGGATGTAATATGTACATATGTATGTATATAGCTATTTAGAAGTAGAGTTATCTCCGCTGCTAATATCTATGTCTTTTATTGTGTAATATCTTATAGAATTAAATAAACAATTACTCAAACTATTCCTTTAGGCAACCTTACATATAATCTAAGGGGTTATATGTGGTTGGGGATCCGTTATCTCCTATATCAAATATAGGGGTAAATAGCGGGTCCTTACAAAACGTTTAATGGGTAAAGATGATGAAATGGTTTGAGTGGTACTTGACCGTGAAATTTTGTATGATGATATTAGTAGAGGTTTGGTAAATTGCAAAGGTATGGACCTAAATATAGAAGGAGTGGTTTAAAGGTTTTGAATCCTGTTGACTTCTTTCGAAGTTTTTCTTCATGCATTCAGGCTAAACATATAACATCCATCAAATCTTTGGGTCTAGAGATGTGTGCTTCACGTCACAAAATAGGTGTGAATCCAGAAATGATGTAATTGATTAGAAATGAGTCCGGCAATCCAACATTTTTGTTGGATAATGCTTTAAATTGACATCAATACTGTGCAACTGAGGATGTTTGGGTTAATTTGGCTAACATACCTTGTACATCCTCATAGACAGAGGGTCCAAATCATTTCTATAAGGCTTCAGTAAACTTGATCCACGAACTAAGTTGCTTTTTCAAGTACATCCACTTGTACCAATTTAATGCGTCCCCTTTCAATGCAAAAGAAGCAATTATGATCCTCTATTCATCTAGAATTTTATGAAATGTGAAAAGCTGATCAACTTTAAAAAGCCATCCTAAAACATCATCCCTAGAGAATTTTGGTATTTCTAATTTGATGCCTTAGAGTAACTTGCCATATTGATTGCTATTGCCTGAAAATGATGAATATGATTCATTAAGGCCAGAAAAGTATCGATTTGACAGATTCTGATTCACCTCCACTCTTTCTATTTTTTCATTCATTTTACTTAAACTCTCTTGAATTTCTACTAACGTTTTCTTCATAACATCCATTTCTTCCATTGTTTCTTGAGATCTAGTAGCAGGTGCCATGAAAGTCGATCCAGATGAGAGCACCAAATGATACTTTTGGCCCAGTCCACTTACCCTACTCCCAGAACTACTAACAAAATTCTCGTCACTCATGCCTCTTCTATAGATAAGAAGTTCCCTCTTCAAACTCTTTGTTATACTCTATGAGACCCTAATGTGTTTGATTCTTACATGCAGATACAACAAGATCACTTATGGCTATTTGAGGAAGCCACCAACTCCTTAAGACTCTTTTTATTGTAAGATGGGTTCATACACTGTTTCATTCACCATATCTGTATTTATACATGTACAATTGTAAGTACCTAGAACTACTTTTTGTTGAGATTTGCACATTGAAGAACAACTATCATTAACTATCAGCCGTCAATAGCTATATTTGTAATTGTACATGTGTTTGATAATGTAAAATCTTTAAGCCACTTGAGCTTGTTCCTAGCTCTATGTAATTCGGTTGTAACAGTGAGTCTTCAATTTCACCTATGATTCAATTGAAATTAGATGCTAAATTAGGCATTGATATCGGTATTTTGATAGTATAAGGAATGAATAATACTTTACCTAGTTAATGCTTGGAGCAGGATGAGTTCTTTGATGAATTTTTGAGCTCATAGAGGTTGTGTGTTATGTTTTTGGGAGTATTTTTTGAGCATACGATTTTTTAAAGGAATTTTTCTATTTTTGATGAGGAAAAAGATAAAGAAAAGTAGGGTTTATAATGTCATGTGATGGAGATCCGATAACGTCAACATAAAGGATTAAAAGAAATAGATTACATGTTAAAAAACAGCCACAAAAGCCACCAGCCTTTAACTTAATCACCATCGGCTTTCATTAGATTATGATGTGTTTTTGAATTTCTTTGTTTTTATTTTTAAGTTGATGTAGGTATTAATTATAATTATGTTTTTTTGGTTACAGCCGCCGGCCTTCATTACATCAAGATGTCTTTTCGAATTTCTTTATTTTTATTTTTTAGTTGATGTATGGATTAATTACAATTATTTTTTTCAATTACGTTATCGGTTATGTAACTACTACAATTGTGTTTTTTAGTTACGTAACTGCCATAATTATGTTTTTTTTTTTTTTAGTTACGTGACTGCCATGCAATAGCTTATATATAAAGGTTTGTAAACACTCAATGGAAAATCTAGTGGAATGAAAATATGTCTTGAGAATTTATATCTCTTTGGTTTTGGAAAGAACCCTTTGAACTTATTGAGGAACCTCGTGGCATTCAGTCATGACTTATCAATCGGTTTTCCATCCCTGATTGGGGCATCCTCACGTACACCAAGGTTCTTGCTTCAATATAAGCAACGGGTCGCGGTTTCCATCAAGTTCTTAAATGGTCCTTGGTTTTAATCCTAGATTACGACAGCGGGTCTTCTCACAAATTTGCACGGTTCTTATCATTTGGTACCAGAGTGAATGTTTTCTAAGAATCTATATCCAGTTAGATTAGAGGTAACTCAAATCGTTCATATCATTTGATAGTCTTTGTTATATTTGGGAAAAAAAAGAAAGAAATTTGTGAGAAAAAAATGATAAGTTTATGGTTTGGAATTAAGATTTGTTTGAGTGTTTGGAGTCCTCGTTAAAAAAAAAAAAAGAAGTAAAAAAAAAGACAAAGAGAGAGAGAGAGAGGAATTAGGATGAGTTCTTCACAACATACCACTACTGGGTTGAGGTATGTTGCTTATCAATTTGATCAAACTATTTGGGATAGCTGTCTCCAATCATAAAGGTATTTGGTCTCAAGGCAGGTCGCTTGTGGTTTACATTAGTTTGGAGATTGGAGGAGGAATATTTTCGAGGAAGAAGGGAATGATGCAGATCAGATGGTGTCAACGTGAAGGATTAAAAGAAATAGATTACATGTTGGGAAACAACCATAAAAGCCACCAGTTTAACTTAACCATCGTAGGTCTTCATTAGATTAGGATGTCTTTTCAAATTTCTCTGTTTTTATTTTTTAGTTGATGTAGGGATTAATTACAATTATGTTTTTCAATTACGTTATTGGTTGTGTAATTGCTATAATTATGTTCTTTTCAGTTATGTAACTGCCTTGTAATAGCATATATATAAAGGCCTGTTAACACTCAATGGAAAATATAGTGGAATGAAAATATGTCTTGAGAATTGATTCCTCTTTGGTTCTTGAAAGAACCCTTTGAACTTATTGAGGAATCCCATGGCATTTAATCACGACTTATCAATCGGTTTTCCATCTTCGATTGTGGTGCCCTAACTTATACCAAGGTTCTTGCTTCGATATAAGTAATGGATCGTGGTTTCTATCGATTCTTAGAACGATCCAGGGATTTTGTTTACAGATTTTGATAACCGGGTCTCATCTCAGGTTAGCGTGGTTCGTCTTATCGTATCATCATGTGTTATAAAAATATTCTAGAGGTGGGTTAGTTGCTAAGGGGATTAGGGAGAAGTGGGTTTGATTCCAACCAAAAGGTTATAATTCAAAGGGATTGGTTAGATGATAGGTGTCACCATAGGGATGGAGTGATTTGAAATATTTTGAGGAGGATAATTAAGTTAATACATGTGATTAAAGTACTGTACACCAACAAATGCATGCATATATACAAATAGTGACAAACTCACATATATCTTTAACATACAAATACAACAAGCAACCATTTGATTATTTATAACATTTAGTCTAGCACCTAACGAAGGAATATCTCAATATCCCGATGCACACATAAATATTTACATATATATATATATATTGGTTATTGGATACTTCTTAATAACCACGACACCAACATAACCTAGATCTACCTAGATCATTTCCATGCATGATTTTACTTGGGACATCGTCACACATGGATCATTGTGATGCCATGATAATATTATGGATAATCTTTACTTATTACCAATAGCCATGCACAAGCAACAAATCATCATTAATGTCGGATAGTTATATGCTTCATTTTAGTTTGTATCATAAACATGCACAAGAACATACATAGTATATACGTAATTGGAAATCGTTCCATTTAAAAACCAGTATTTACTATATGAATTACATATAATTACATTACTTGGAAATTTTTATATGTCTAACTTAATTTCTTATTACATTCCTATCATTCTTGGTCTTAACTACTACCTATGGTCTCAAAACCTCAGAGTATACTTATATCCTAAGAGTAAAGTTAAATAGATCCTAGTAATTTTTAGGCAAGAAAAAGCTTATTTTTAGTGTTTTATAATGTGCATACACTTGTGTATAAGTGGGTATATTGTTAGATATCAATTAGGTGAATTTAATATGGTCATAAAGAAGCCAACATAGGAAGAACATGGGCAAAACAAGGGGTAGGTGGGGAGAAACACAGCTGTGTTTCTTCCTGTGTTCTTTTCTAGGTGAAACTTTAAAACTATGGAGAGGAAAACGTCCAAGAACATGGAACCATATATATGTCACGTTCTTTTCAAGTCCATTTTTCATTGAAAACATAGAGAGAAACACGACCAAATATACAAGCTTATATATTGGACATGTATTAATGGAAAAAGGCTATTTTAACACAAAGATGTATATGACCACAAACATAAGGGCCGTGTATTGGTTGTGTACTTGTATAAACCCTCGCCTTTTGCAAATTTTCTCTTTTTTTTTTTCCAAACTAAAACATATTGAAACGATTCCTTAAACTTGTTACATTGTTTTAACACCCTTTTATGCCTTTGCTACCATCATCCCAACATTACAATCGAATCATTGGACGCTCCACTAAGAGTAATACAAAGAAGTTAAAAGAAGAGTTAAACGTCATTACCATTTAGTTTTTCCTAAATCTTTCATTCCTATGACCATCAAATCTTGATAGTTAATCTTCTACAGAAATTCTTTCTTGCAAAACATGAAACTTTCTAGTATGAGATTGTCGTTAAGGCTAAGACTCTAGAAAATGTTAAATTGAAAGTTGCCCTAGTTGTGAACAATGAGGGAAACTGAAAGATGTTACTTACTATGGTGATCTTTCAAGAAATGCTAAAGAATAGTAGTTATCAATAGTAAAGGGAAGGAGAGTTTTTGTAAGGTTGAAAAGGTGGAAATAGTAAAAGAAAGATTGTCTTATACATTGGCTTTTTCCCAAGATATTTTATAAATCTTAACCTAAATGCCTATTTTACCCATATTAACTACTAGATATTTACCTTCATGTTCTTATATATGTTTTTCTTAATTTTAGGTTATTTCAGAAGCTATATCTCAGTAGGTGAACATAGTTGCTGATGGTTTAGCTAGATGGAATTTGTGGAAGAGGATGATTTTTTTATTGACGGGTTTGGCTATTAAGTTTGTTAGAACAAGACTTGTAAAATTTCAGTTTATGCAAAGAGTTAAATACTTGAAGAACATGGACAAAGATAACAACTCTATCAAATCCTTACTACATAATTGACTCACTTTTTATGTTTTTGTAAATATAGTGAGTATTATTATTATGAAAAACAAATCTCTATTATCATTCCTAGATGTCCTCTTTATATATTTATTTATTTTTTCCCTGCCATTAACTTGCTCTAGATTATGTTAATAAGTTTCTAAGTTTGCATGATAAGGATGCAAATGGGGTAAGTACTTAGTAAATTTTGTAAAACTCAAACTTGCCCCTATACCTACCGGGGCTTCCCAAAATCTAACCTAAAACCTTCAAATTTTTCAAACTAAACCTAAAACCCTTTAAGGAATTACCATAAGGGCAATTGTTTGATTTGTTGGGTTAGGTACTTTATAAATTATAATGGCCAACTCAATTACATCCTAAAAGAGAGTGATGGTAGTGGGGGTGATTATGAGACAAGATAATGATAGATGATAATGCCGTGAAGATAAATGTGGGAAAGAGATAATAATTTGCGATTGGCTAGAGGTTTTTTGACATATAACTAAATTACTATTATTTTTATTTTTTAGTGAGTATTGCATGCACTATTGGCATTAATATTTGGTAAATTCTCTCTTAAATAAGTTTTAATGATAACAAAAAAGTTAAAAGATGACTAATAAATATGTTTTAAATGCGTATAACAAGGTATTCTAATAATGTGATAGACACTTAAGTAGATAGATAGAAAGACACTTCAATAGACATTTGAGCAGACAGTTGGCAAGACATTTCTATTTTACAGAATGAATGTTTTTGAGAAATTTTATGAGCATCAAACTATAAGTTGGTTACTTAATTTATTAAAGGCCTAGCTCCATTAATTGAATATATGGTAATACACTTAATTCGTTATACAAAAGGAGAATAATAATCCATAGGGACTTTCTTTAGTTGGTTATATTTCAATATAAGAAATTAAAAAAAAATTACAAGTTTCAGGTTAATTCATGATTTGAGTTTAATGAAAAATTTATTTTTGATATATTTGACAAAGTAGCAAAAAGAAGAAGATATGTATTTCCATAATTTTAATAACAACTCAAGCTTATCCGATCTTCAAGGATTTAATTTTCAAGTTTGATTTAATCTAAGCTAGACTGTTAAAGATCCGAATGAAGATAAATATCACGGATTTGCTTTATACAAGCACTTGAGATCAGCAATCGCAATACAAGAGATTTTAAAGTGGTTTTAATTTTTGATTTTCCGATAAGATTTCAAATCCCACAAATCTAGTGATATTGAGTATATCCATTCAAGCCAAGTCAAGAGACGTATGGAAGATATTTCTTTAATGTGACCATTTAATGATATCATTACAGGAGCAGTTTGAAGAGTATATATTTCTCATATTTCAAGATTCTTAGATACGCTTTACAAAAGTTCAATCGCTCTTCACAATACAGTATGAAAAAGCCTATTGAACATTCTGATAGATACTTTGACAGACACTGCAATCTTTAACTTTTGTATATACATTTTCCTTATGTTTTAAGCTTATTTTTTAGAACTCACATTATTTCATATTGTAACTATTCTCTTGCTACTATAAGTGATGATTAGCATAGAAGTTAGGTTTCAAATGGTCTTGTAGTCTATGTATAGCCGAAAGATAGGCTATTAAGACAAAGCATGAGCTATTAGAGTTTGTAACTTTTCTTTGCTCACTGGATTAATAGAACGACCGATATAACATACTGGATCTCCAGTAGTGAAGTTGGAAGATATGATTGATTCACAAGGATGAACCTTTATAAATTCGCGGGCTTCTATATTTTCATTTTTTTTTAATTTATGTTATGTCACTTGCTGCATATCACTTGCATTCACGACTTACTTCATAGAGTCTTCTTGAATTTCAAATCCTTTATTTACAACATTCTTCAAGTATCAAGTTTTATAAGTTTGCAATTAATTTGATAAGTTTGATAAACAAAGTTTATTAAAAGGTGTTTAATTTAAATTTTTCGACAAAAAGTTTTAACAGACAATTTATTCTCCTCTTGTTTGCCATTTTGGGACCTACAATATTCTATTATCTTATTACACTTTATACTAGGTTCAAGTTTCCCATCGGGTTCTATTTAAGTCCCAAAACATAACAAAAACTCTATACGATATTGAAATCAAACCCTCTAAAAACTTTAATGAAATTTATCTATAATTGTTGAGATGGGTACACTATAAAGATCCCACTTGTATCTTTGCGCATAAAGTTTACATAGATTTTTCACTCCTTTTCCTCTATTGATATTGATGAATAGACATATGTGAATTCGTCTTGTTTTAATGTGTTATGCATCTTTGTTGTATTGTTACATTAAATGTGATAAATTCGATGAATGCAATTTAATGTGATACCTTACGATAAGCTTGTTGTTCGAGTGTGTTTAGATAATGACCTTTTTATGTTGTGACTACTTGTTAATGAGTTGATGGTGCTTCCATTTGATGGATAGTGGAGTTATGGTGTTGAAGCAAAATTAGGATATGATTGATGATAGAAGTATTAATGATCGTGCGATGCAGCAAAAGGTGTCATTAATGACTAATTATCTTCATGTCTTCATGATTTATGGGATTTTTTTTAATTGAAAACTAATAATATATGTTGTGGCGTTGAAGATTATGATGGCTGAACTTTTTGTGAATATTGGGACAATGAGTAAATCCTTGTGAAGGCTTGTGGTGTGCTTAACAATATGATTGACATGTACATGTTTTGTGGTATGGGCAGTAATTCTGTTATTGTTGGCACATGTGTATGGAGAGCACTTGATGGTGGTGATGCTCGTTTAGTGAATGCTAGCCATGCAAGAGCATTTGAACGTAGTACACTTGGTTATGAAGTGCTTTGATTAATAATATTTGTGTGTAAATTATGTATTTAAGCAACACTAGTATGTGCTTTTGAGTGTTTTAAGGAACATTTGTGGGTTTCTGTGGGTACTTCATTGAAGATGAGCGGTGAACCATTTTGACCACGTTAAAAAAAAAACAAAAGGAAAAAGGAAGAAAGGAGAGGTTGTTGAACTTGGAAGTTCATTTATATTTTTTTTAAAAAGAAAATATATATCAAGCCTGTGTGATTTAATTTTACATATATTTTCATAATATTTTTTATGTAATATACACAAATAAGAAGCTATTATAAAATTTTGTTGTTTGTACAAATTTATCTACCATGAGCTCAGGAGGTTGTGGACAAGCTCATGAGCTCACCTGACTAAGTATTTTTGTTAAAGGATTAGACTATCTCCATAGACTAGAGTGACCAACTTCAGGGATTATGGTGCAAAAACAACCATATAATTACATCACAAGGGCAAATTATTCAATTCGAGAAGGGAGCAAGAATATTTGTTTATCTCATTCTTACTTTGATCATTTACTTATCTCTCTCATACGCATAATTTACAATTCTAGAGAGAGAAAATCTAGTACTGTTTGTTGTGAAATAATAATAGTCTTTGTGCGAATATTTTGTGGTTGTTGAGGGTGGAGGGGTCAAACTGCACGTCAAACTTGATTTCTTTGATTTATTCCTATTTCTTTTGTTTTCTTTTTTTTTTTTTTGTTGTGTAAGTTTATTTAAATTGTTGGATTTTTATCTGTATCGTATTTATATCTGATCTACATCCATAACTTGTCTGTATTATATATGTATCGTATCTATTTAGTCTATTTATATGTAAAATTGTTAGTTTTTTATTGCTATCTATTTTTTAACAAATATTTGTTTAAAAACGATAAAAATACGATGAAAAAATAATCGGAATATGATGAAACAAACAAACCTTAATTTATTTTGTTGTTACTTGTTTCCATTTATTTATATTGAACCGAATTCATTGAAAAAGTAAAAAGAAAAAAAAAATCTTTCTAAAACATGGCAAGTATAGGCTTAATCGCTTGAATATTATTACAAATAAAAATAATGAATATGTATTATTATTATTGAGTTTAGTTCATTTAATATATGTATACTTTTAGGCAACTAGTAAAACGATATCTTGGTATGCCACCAAATGAAAATCTTACCATCATTGAGATGATTAATTGTTTTTCTTTCTTCCTTTTTTTTTTTCCCGACTATTGTTACAACTATAAAATTGATGGTTTCGTTAAGAAATCGTATATAATATTACTAAATTATAAGACCCTGATGCTTCTATGCTTCTTCCAATCGGTTTCGGTGGGATAATATTCAATTGCTTTGCTGTTTGCCACACTAATTGTCTATTGCTTGTTCCATTTTCTTTGTAGGTGTGCCCAGTACTTCTTTCTTCAAATAAAGACATCATTATTGTCCAAAAAAGCGTTAGAGTTTTAATGGAAAACCACGGCCATTGGACACGAAAATTGGTGTATTTACAGGACAGCCGACATCGTATACAGCCACACGCCAGACCAACAATTTAGATATATATTTATGTATTAAGCTTCTATGATATTATATGTTTCGTGTAATATATATATATATATATATGATTTACTATTTATAGTTTTCTAACACGTAACTATATATATAATAATTATTTAAAAAAACTATTTACTATTCGATTTATGTGTTAAAATATAATTGATTGTTTACTTATAAATATATCTTTTGCCACCAACAAAATAACTGAGCCACACCAAACTTTCCGAGCAGACACTTGCAACAAGGATAGATTGATAACACTCATTTTTATATCGAGATTCTCACCCTTTTTGATGGACATCATTTGTAATATCTAAACTATCTAACTGATCATCATTTAAAATTATTTAATTAATAAGATAGTTATAATAAAGGGGCCTTTATCGGTTATACAATAGACTGAAAGTTATTACAGGACAATAGAAAAAGCGGAAAAAATATTAAAAAAAAAGAAATCAAGAAGAAAATGTATAGTTCTTCAATATAGCTATTCATCCCTTCAAGCGTTGTTGCTGTATTCGATTCGTGGAATAATTATTTCATATAATTTCTACCATCATTATTAATTGAACAATTGTGATTTCTTCTTAAAAAAGACTAAATAAATAAATAAAATACATGTTCTTGTAAATGTTATAATTTATCAATGAAGCCCTAAATAACATTTAAGAAGAAGAAAATTAAGAGAGATCTTATATGTCATTGTGGCAGAAATTGAAAATACCTAATTTTTCTTTTTCTGAGCGAAACTAACTTCTTCGCTTGGAGTTATTATTTACAAAGACTATTAACAAAACTAAGCCTACGAAAATTAGGAAACAAGTGGGATCTGAATTGTGGGTGTTGCTCGAGGTGTCTAAAGGAGAATAGATTGATATACGCCATGAGAGGTGTAGTCATAAATTAAAACATGTTAATATAGTTTTATAAAAATTATGTATTATTATTATAGTTTGTTCGAAAAATATTAATATCAACTTACCACTTATCCAGACATGTAACGTATTGGAACCATTAGAACAAATTTTCTTAAATCAATGGGGATTTTTTTTAATTTTTAGATCCAATTGCTTACTTTATTTGCACATGGAGCTTTGAGACACTGGCGTGAAGCAACTCTGAAGGGCTGGACTTGGGGTTGGGGGGTTCACGTTGTGAAGCATAATTGGAGACGTGGTTGGGCTTATTGTTCACTTGCTGGATCTGTTGCATTGCAATGGCTTCTTGACTGTGGACAGTGACGGGCTGTAACACTGTGGAACATGACATGGGCTGTGGTTTTGAATTGGCTGGTGTTGAAGCTTGTGAATCTTCCACTTGAATTAACTTTAATTGTATTCTTTAAATCTGTTCATTTTTCCTTCAGATAAATGAAAATGACTTGCTAGTTTATAATTACTCAATTATAAAACACTCAAACTCAAGCTAAAATAAAAACACTTCTTTTTTTTTTTTTTATCAAAATGATTCAAGATAAAACTTCTATTTAAAGTGCTGAACCGCGGTTCATTTAAATTTATAAGAAGGCTTTTTTAAACTCGTGAACAAGCTAGTGAATTTTATGATATTGTATATTGTAAATATATAATAAAAACCAAAAACTCATTTCCATATTGTAAAAAATGCACTGTATTGTCTGTTTCTGTATGCTTGTATAAAACGTAGTCTTTTATTTGTTATTAATTCATCAACTGACTTCATTTATGTTGTATATTTAACTTCTCAGATTTGATTTATATCATATTCTAATATTGAAATGAATCCAGCCACTCGTGAGCTTTATAAACTTGAACCATATATATAAGTTGAATTAAATTTAAAATAAAACTTGTTTATTTACATAAATCAAATTCGATCTATAATTTTCAAACTTGACAAAAGCTTCAGCTTGACTCTAGCTTAATAATTTTCTCAACTAAATTTTCAAAAACTCAATTTGATTATTTTCCGTACTATTTTTTCCTATGAAATATATAAAAATATATAAATAAGCGCGGTACAAAGTCAATATGAAATATATTATTTTCTTGTAAGTATGGTGTACAAGAGCAGTGACGTCGCTACTCATTGTTCTTGAATTTATAGAGTTGTATTTTGGAAGAGACACACTAAAGATCCTCAGCAAATTTTTGCATAAAGGTGTAAAACTCTCTGGAAAAACCAATATACGTGCCTCTAAGTTTAATTATTTCCTTTTTCTGTGTGAATATGAAACAATTAATTCGTCATTTCATTGATTAAACTCATTTATCTCTAATAGGGATCTACGTGTACATACCATATGCATCAATGAATACCACATAATGAATATGATAAACATATTATATTAAATCATACATATCGTATGATATAGAATATATAGAACATAATGTTGTATAACATATGGGGTAAATTACAAATGAATTCTATCCTATTTACTTTATGTGTGTTTAATCCTTTATATATGAAATTTAGTGTTCAAGATCATTAAATCTTTGGAAATATTTTGGCCAACAATCAACATATTATATATATATATATAGAGCAATAAAATAATAAAATCATTATCAGAAAATTTCTGCACAAATACACAATAATAAGAAGTTGTCTTCTTGTAGCCTTGCTCCCTCATAATTGACTCAAAATTCTTGTACCATTGTCTTGGTGCCTGTTTCAAGCTGTACAGATTTTCTTCAATTTACAAATATAATCTTTTTTTTTTCTTTTACCACGAAATTTTTTGGCTGCTCTATGTATATCTCTTCCCCTAAATCACCATGAAGGAAGACAGTCTTCACATCCATTTGCTCGATCTCTCGATCAAGACTTGTTGATAATCTTAACACTGTTCAAATGGATGTCATTTTCACATTTGGTGAAAATATCTCATCGATGTCCATCCCTTTCCTTTAACTGAATCCCTTGACAACTATTCTGGCTTTGAATCGTGGTTGTGGACCTTGTTCTTCATGCTATATCCTGAACACCCACTAGTTTTTCAAAGCCCTCTTACCTTTTAGTAACTTCACCAGCTCAAAAGTTTAATACTCATGCAAGGATCTTATCTCTTCTTGCACGATCTTAATCCACTTCACATCTTAACTTATAGAATATCTAGTAGAGGGTTGTCGAACTCTAGTAGGTCTCCTCAATTCTGGAGAATTATTGGAGCTGGTGGTTGATTATGAACATTATCATCATCAAAATCATTTGATGGAAACTCAAAGGAGCATCTGCATTACCTTTCTCAGGCTGGTCATTCTGTAATGCATCTCTAACCTCTCTTGGCACCATTGTTGGGGTATCATCTCTAGGTCTATTGTACTGTTACTAGACCTAGAAGCATTCTTTTGAGCCTTCTCTATATCATTAATGGTCTCATCTTTAATAAACACTGCATCATGGCTTCTCACAAGCTTCTTTTGAATTGGATCATAAAACCTATAGCCAAACTGATCTTGACCATAGCCAATAAACACACACTATCGTGTCTTGACATCAAGTTTTGACCTCTCATCCTTTGGAACATGCACAAAGGCTTTGCAACGAAACACCCACAAATGATCATAAGAAACATCCTTTATTGATTATTCTCTCTCAAGAGTATCAAATTGCAGAGGAACACATGGTGAAAGGTTCAATACATGAAAAACTATCAATATGGCCTCATCCCGAAACATTTTTGGTACCTTTGCATGTGAGAGTAAGCATCTAACTCTCTTCATTAATGTTCTTTTCATCCTCTTAGCTAAACATTTAATTGCAGTATCTTTAGAGGGGTTATTTGATGTTGAATACCATGCTCCTTACGTTCTTCATCTCATCTCTTCATTTAAGACTCCACTTTTGACAAATTCCATATTTACTATACCGTTTGGTGTAGAATTTGCAAGTGAAATCTTTAATGTCTCCCAAGACTTTAGTAAGGAGGCTAGAATTAAAAGAGCGAGTACCTTGTTGTCAAAATTTTATGCCCATTCTTAACAATTGCTCCACGATCCTTTGAAAACCATTCAAGTGATCTGCCATTGATTTACCTTTCTAATACTTCATCTAGAGTAACTTTGTCAAGTAAAATAATTTATTATTATTGGTTTTAGAAGCATACAACTCCTCTAATTTGGTTCACAGTGTTCTTGGATAAGTCTCATTACCAATGTGATTATAGACATTGTCTTCAATAAATTATCAAATAAAACCACAAACTTGCTCATGCTCAAACTCCCATTCCTCATTTGTTTTGTCTTCGGGTTTAGTAGTTCCAAACACCGGTAAATGCATCTTCATTACAAATAGGAGACTTGTCATCTTATTCTCTATATGTGGTAATTTGTGCCATTTAAGTTGATTATTTTGCTCGTCCTCACCTCCATGACTCAAATGAATGAATAATAATCTAGTTTATTTTCTAATATAAAGAACCCACAATTTAGTAGCAACCACAGAGCATACGATAATTAAATATATATTCATCCAAATACAACTGTAATACCAGTTGTTCGGAAACCAGCATAGCGAAAGTAGTAAAATACGATGCGGATAACTGATAAATAAAATACGAGCAAAGCAACTAAATAAATAAATGGCACAAAAAAATTTTAACGTGATTCATATGAGCTACGTCTACAAGATCAAGTTCAAAAATTTCTTATTTTATACAAATAGTAAGATTACAAAAGAGACTTCTCTAGAAAAATATTCTAAAGATACAACACATATAATTAAGATAAATCTAAAATAATGACACATAAGTATTTCCCAATCACTTTAAGATAATCTTACTATTTTACTGCTCACTAAAAATTACATCTTTCTCTAAGTTTAATTTTAGCTAGCCAGCTTGCCAACACTTCATGGCTACTTTACGTAGCCAATTTTGATTTGCCTCGTGCTTTTTTTTTTTTTTTTAAGATGTAGGCCCTGATGTAGGAGGAAATTACCGACAAGGTGTAGTGTTAATATAATTTTATAAAAACTATATATTATTATAGTTTGCTCGGAAATATTAATATCAGCTTATCACTTATCCAGACATGAATAGTATCCGAACCATTGGAACAAATTTTCTTAAATCAATGGGGATTTTTATTTTTGTTTTAATTTTTAAAGCCAATTTCTTACTTTATTTGCACATGAAGTTTTGAGACGCTGGTGTGAAGCAATGCTGAGGGGCTGGATCTGTTGCATTGCAATGGCTTCTTGACTGTGGACAGTGACGGGCTGCAACACTGTGGAACGTGATGACATGGGCTGCGGTTTTGAATTGGTTGGTGTGGAATTGCAATTGCATATTGATTTCTCCTGCCTTTGTGAATCTTCCAATTTGAATTAACTCTAATAAATGACTCAAACTCAAGCTAAAAAAAAAAAAAAACATACTTTTTTTTATCAAAGTGATTCAAACTAAACCTTCTATTTAAGCTGATTCGGTTAGTTTAAATTTATAAAATGATCTTTTTAAACTCATGAACAAGCTCATGAATTTTATGTTATTATATGGTATGTGTATGTGTGCTCGTATAAAACATAATCCTTTATTTGTTATTAATTCATCAACTGACTTCATTTATGTTGTATATTTAACTTTCCAGTTTTGATTTTATATCATATTCTAATACTAAAATGAATCAAGTCACTAGTGAGCTTTAAAAATTTGACCTATAATAAGTTGAGTTTAAATTTAAAATAAAACTCGTTTATTTAAATATACTGAATTTGATCTATAATTTTCAAACTTGACAAAAGCTTTGACTTGACTCTAGCTTAATAATTTTCTCAAATGAAAACTAGGTCTAAATCTTCAAAAACTCAATTTGACTTATTTGTTGTCCTAATTTTTCCTACAAAGTATATATAAAAATATATAAATAAGCGCAGTACAAAGTAAATACTAAATATATTATTTTCTTTTAAGTATGCTGCACAAGAGTAGTGACATCGCTACTCATTGTTCTTCAATTAATAGAGTTGTATTTTGGAAGACACTACTAGAAAATTAGCCTTTAGAGACAGAAAATTTGCGACGGAAAATTTCTGTCTCTAAAAAAATGAATTAGAGACAGATTTGCGACGGATTTATGATGACATAAATTATGAATAATCTTCTAATTTTTATATGCTTTTGCGACAGAATTTGCGACGGATTACACATTGATTTGCGACGGAAATTTTTCCGTTGCAAATTTGTCTCTGATTTTAGAGGGAAATAAATTATTTTAGCGCCAATTTCTATTTTTTTAAATTCTGTCGCAAATTTGTCTCTAAACTAAATTATTACATATATGTATATATAAATAATTATGTTTAAAATTTAGTTTTAATTATACATATCTAATATAATATATACAAATGTGCATTATATAATAAGGACATATATTATATTTGTAAATTAATTTTATTATATAATAAATATAATATGTATAATCATATGTTATTTACAACTAATTATATATATTTTATTTATAATATATTTATTATTACATTACATATCTATATTTTATAAAGTATAAATTAAAAATAGTACTTAAATTATAAATATTATATTTATATCTTATTATATATTCTTTTACAGAATAACTTATATAAAAAAATCAAATTATACAACTTAATAAAACAGTGTATAACAATAATAATATGTTATATACAAGTAATATCATAAAATACTCCTTAAAAATAAAGTATATTTCAATAATAAAATATAAAATAAAATAATTAATATAAAATGTAAGCTTGTTATATTTAAATAGATACAAATATATAAATAATATATTATATTTTAATAATATATTAATAACAAATATATATTCATATTATTTTATAATTTTTTATTTTATATACTATTCATATGTTTTTTAATATAAAAAAAATTTATTATATATATCTTGCATAATTTATATTTACAAACTGTATTTTATTTAAAATATAATAACATATTTGGGGAAAAAATAATATACTATGTAAAAATATAGTATATTTAAGTAATAAAATATATAATATATAATAATTATTTAAATATATTTAAATTGATATTATATTATATTTTATTATTATATTAATGAAAAATATATTTTTATATTATTTATATTATATTATAGTTTATTAAGTGTAACAAAAATGAAATAAAAAAATATACAATTTATTAAGTTAATATAAAATGTTAAATAAGTAATGTAAAACATATAATAATAATATATATCATTAAATATATATATAAATTTATATGTATAACATTATTTATATTTACATAATATATATATTTTTTAATAATAATATCATATTTGGAAAAAAAATTATAATATACTACTGAAAATATTATATATTTATAATAAATATATAATTTAAAATAATTATTATAAAATGTAAACATTGTATATATTAATATTATATATTATTTTAATAAAATATTAATTAAAAATCCTTAATAAATAGGTAAAGTGAAATTATAAAATAAAAATAAATTATAAAAGATATATAAAATGTTTTATAGTTATAATATTGTAAATTGTGATATCTCTTAAATAAATAGTAGTGGAACTTTACTCATGAAGTTATGAATTGGTTTATCGGTTTAGTGCTTGTGAAAACTTTAATGTTAAGTGTGCTTAATATGTAGCATTCTATGATGGGTGACCTCCTGGGAAGAAATAAGAGGCAAATGAGTATTTTTTAAATAATTTGTCTTAAAATCAGAGACAGATTTGCAACGGAATAATTTTATTTAATATTTACTAATTGGATATTTAAAAAATAACTAATTATCAAATAGTGACAAATTTGCGACAGAAATTCCGTAGCAAATTTGCGACGGAAAATAAATCTGTTTCTAAAAGAATTAGCGACGATGATTTTTGAGACAGAAATTTGCGACGGAAAATCTGTCTCTGAAAGTCTTTAGAGACAGATTTTTCACTTTCAGAGACAGAATATTTTGTCTCTAAAGCCCAAATTTCTTGTAGTGAGAGATGCACTAAAGATCCTTAGCAAATTTTTGTATAAAGGTGAAAAACCCTATGGGAAACCAATATATGTGCCTCTAAGTTTAGTTATTTCCTTTTTCTATGTGTGAATATGAAACAATTAATTTGTCATTTCACTGATTAAACTCATTTATCTCTAATAGGGATCTCAGCATTGACGTGTACATTCCATATGTCTTAATGAATACCGCATAATGAATATAATAAACATATTATATTGTATCATACATATCGTATGATACAGAATAGAACATAATGTTATGTAACATATGGGATAAATTACAAATGAATTCTATCCTATTTACTTTGTGTGTGTTTAATCCTTTATATATTAAATTAAGTGTTGAGACCTCGTTTATGTGAAAGAGTGCTTTTAAATCCTTTTTTCTTATTTTGTTCTTAGATAAAATAACATAGGAATGACAGAAAAATGAAAAAGAAATGCATGAAATCAAGGGAAGAGTGGTCATTACGGACTCTAAATACTCTTTTTTTTCTAATACCTTTTCTTTTACCACATAAGTTTTGGGGATGCAGCGCCTTAATTTCAAAGGTATAGAAGTTAAAGTCTTCCAGTGCAATTTTCCTATTTTTGATACATTAAAACAATTATCTTTCTCACTATAGATTATATTCTAGACAGAATAGTACATATTCATAAAATAGTTAATACATATAATAATCCCTTCCTTATTGTATTGATTATATTCAATCCAATATTCTTTAATGTTCTTTTCATTGGTTTGGTATCCTTTTGGTACCCACTCAAATGAATGTATTTACCAAAAGATGAATGCCAAAAAAAGTGAAGATAAAGATACATATATAAGTTTCTTTTAAAAATTAACTATCCAATTAAATCCATATATAACAATACCAACTAAAATTTTCTTTTCAAATATATAATATATATTTTTCAACCTTTTTTTTTTTTAAATACGTAAAATTTTTGCATTGAAGTTTTTACATTCCAATCATCATTTTTATCATAATTATAAAAGGGAAAGAAATAACATACAAGATAGAATTTAGAACGTGAAATTTCAAACAAATAAGATACACTATACTGATGTTTTCAAACAAGTAATAAGCTACAAACCACGTACAGATCAAATAACACAAATAAAGAAAACATACAAACAGCCCCTCGTGGATACTACCTCTATCCTGTCCGACCTAGAACTTTATTACGTAGGTCCAAAGGACCACGACAGCTGAATATAAATTTATTCTCAAGAGCTACGTACGTACTTTTAAGAAAAATTTTATGATCCCTTGGCGCTTATAATAGTACTAATTTTGTTATATCATTTAATAATTCAAATTTATTACAACCGTAATTAAAGTCTTTAAATATATTTACACTAATTCTTTTATAATTAATTTAATTATAATATTAGTTTCATCCATCGTCCTTTTTTTAAAGACTATCAACAACTAAATAGCACTAGCTTTGTTACTGACATGTGCCAGGAGTTCCATGTCTTGCTCGAACTTCTTCATGTTTTCTTCCTTTAAATTAACCCAAGCTTCTATTCCATCTCCGCATTTCGTAGCAAGAAAAACAAACAAGTTCTTGAATGGCATGCTCGCATACCCAACCCAAATCGGTTTTCCCCAACCGAAATCCGCTTTGTAATTAGAGAACCTACAGAGACTGGTGAAGTTGCAGCCGACTGCCTCCCCCTTAGCGATCCTCGCGGCGAAATCCTTCATGAAATTAAGTTGATGACTAGCTCCATCTAATTGAAGCCTCTTCACGTACTCCTTGTCCACTGTCTTTATCGCTTCTCTCATTTTGTTTACCATCTTGTAACCTCCATCGTTCGTGGCTTCACTGCTCGGTAGGGTCGCCAATGCAATTCTGCCCATGTTTTTCATTTGGCATATAATTAATTAATTAATTTATGAATTACATGTGTTAATATGAGGATAAATTAATTATGTAGTCATTTTCAAATGGTACAGTTATTAAGATAACTTCGTCATGATTTTTCAAAGTCACGAGATTTCTCTAAGGATGTAATTTATAAACTTTAAATAATGAATACTAGACTATTTAGGTATAGGAATTAGGCTTACGATTTAACAAACAGGATGTTCATGCTATAATTTTGTTTTAATTTTCAATTTTGATTTGTTTTATTATATATGCATGCATTTAGTCGTCATCCGATTCATGTAACATTTTTAATTCGATCATTATTGAAATTAACAATTTAAATAATTATATTATATTTAAAAAAATTTATTCTTTAAAAATTATAATTATTTAGTGAGTATTACGCATGTCATCTATACAGCAATGGTATACTAACACGTGGTCATGTGGGTAGTGGTTATCTTGAAAAACTACTCATTACGTTGTCCATGTGTTAATGTATTTTTGATAGTTATACAATATATGTATATATATGTGAACATGGTGTGTATTACTTATTGAATATTTTTTAATTCTATAAATGTAATATATATATATATATATATATACGAACATAAGCTAATAATGGATCATTCTTTTTAATTACGTTTGGGTAAAATACATTGAAAGGTCTAATGTTTGAAAGTAAGTTTATTTGAGATCTCAACGTTTCGAGTGATTTAAAAGAGCTCCCCACATTTGAAGAAATTAGTGAATTAAAATCTCCATTGATAATACGTGTTAGTAGAGATTTCAATTAACTCACTTTTTTAAACTTTGGGATCCATTTTGAATCACTCAAAATATTAAGATCTCAAATAAACTTATTTTTAAATGTTAAAACCTTCGTATGTAATTTACCCAACTATGTTTTTTGCATGAAATATGTAAAAAGGAAGAAGATGACTAAACAAAACCTGTAAAAGTTCCCAAAATGACACTCCGTCAATGGTGGATCCATCCTCGGACGCAAATCCACAGCGTGAAGCAGAATCCACAGCTTCTCTTTATCCTTCTGCAAACTTACTCCAACATCCTTGTCGACGTCGTCGTCCGCTTTACTGGTTTGAGTGCTCGCCATAAACCTGCTCCACAAGAACGCAGACAACGCCTCAACGCGCGTGCACTGCATGCTCCCACCACTTACGTACTTTTCCTTAAGCAACGCAATCGTTGCGGCGTCGAACACGAACCTCCTGGTAGATATGTTCCCCTTGACTATCCCGGTGGTGGGTTCAAACCCTAAAAGCTGCGACGGCGGGAATAAAATAGACGACTCGAAACAAGGTCGAACGACATCAGCCTCCGCACCGCCACCGCAGGCGATTGCTGCCCAGGTGTTGAGGAATGTGAATTTAGAGCGCCCGTCGGCTATCTTATGCGAAAGTCCTACCCCAATGGCCATTCCTCCACACTTGAACGAGTTCACTTGTACAACAGCGACTAAACCACCCACGCTGTCAAGTTCGCAACCCAACAGCTCATTCATCTCCCGAGGGTTCGGATCTTGAAGGAGATCCGACAATGTGCACCCCCTGATCCGGGTTTCGACATAAGGGACACCTTCATCGCTGCACTCTATGTAGACATTGTCCCTCTCGCGTCCTGCCAGAGGATAGTACAATGTCAAGACTTGGGATAGAGATTGTTTTAGACGACGATGTTGCTCTTCATTGGTAAAAGTATCATGTTTAGGATAAAACATAATCCATGGCATGAATACAGGTGGCTGGATTTGGTCTAGGAATGAAAGGTTGTAGTAACGAAGGTGATCAGGTGTAGGAGAAGATGGCTTGATGACGTCCCGGGAGATTACTTCTACTTCAACCATGGTTATTATTACGCTTTTAATTGTCTAGGGCTTGTCCGTGAGGATAGTTGGTAAATTGATTTATGTATCGAAGGGAGTGTATTAGTACTCATGGGCGATGAGCTAGTGAGAGGCCCATAAATATATAAGGAGAGATGATGATGATGATGATGTAAAGGAAGTTTTTATGGTTCTTGAGTAATCTAATCGTTAAAATAAATATAGTAAATGAAATATTAATTATTTTAGTGATTCGATCATGATTGGATATATTATGAGCTATTGGATGAAGATGAGATTGATCCCATCAAAATTAATGGCAAGACCGTAGGATTTTTTTAAGGTAAAATGTCAAATCAGAAATGGCACATAACTTTAAACTAGTCAATTTAATATGTAATATTTTTGTAAATATTCTTACTATTAAACCAATACTGTTCATTCCTTTTTTTTTTTACATGAAAGAAAGAATTTATTAGTGTTAAATGGTGTTAGGGTCATTAGTAAAATTCAATGATATACTATTTTTTTTACATATGCAAACAAAAAGACCAATATCAAATGGATAGTAAAAATATCTATAAAAAATTTAATTGGTATTAAATTAACTACTTCAAATAAAATTTTAATACCAAATTAAAATTCCATGCAAATTTCAGTTAAATTTAAAATTATTCCAGCTATGTTTAGGCAAAAAAGATATTATTCATCAGAGAAAGGAAAATTAAACAAAATCTATCCCATTAAAAACTTGTATTCATTCTATCGGAGCAGTATTACTTAACAATGATCATGATAATAATATGTCATGATAAAAGAGTTAATAAGAAGAGTAGGGTTATATTGGGTTATATAGCGGTTTTTAAGGAATGCTTCATTCACTAATCCAAACATGTATCTTGCCAGCTCATACATTTTCTTCATAAAATGATGAGTAAATGAACTTTTATTAACAGGGAAGACACCACACAATATCTTTCCTTTAATAATTTAGACAAGACACAGACATAAATATATGAACATGGAAAATGAAATACAAATGCCTTGTGCAAAAGTAAAAGGTGGATATTTCCTATGCTGTTGCGATTTGCTAGGTTTTACAGTGCCAATAATTCCATCACGTATAATATTTAAGTGTTATACGTAAATGCTAATTTCAACTAAATTAGTTTCTAGCAAATTTTAGATTAAGAATTCTTTATTTTAATTTTGTAAATAATAGCATCCAATAAAATTAAGGTTAATCGCACAAATGATACCTGAACTTTGATAAAATATACAATTAGGTACTTAAATTTTGAAATTGATTAATTTAATAGTTGAAACAATGTTTCGTGCATGTCAATAGTACCTTTATCCATTTTTAGGTAATAAATTGGTTAATTTTAAAATTCAAGTACTATTGGTTAATTTTAAAATTCAAGTACTATTGATCAATTTTAAAATTCAAGTACCTAATTATATATTTTGTCAAAATTTAGGTACGATTTGTGACATTAAACAATAAAATTATATAACAAAATGATCAAACATATCTCTCATTAATACATTGAAAATCTTACAATGTAGTTATCATACTCTTGGAAGATAATAGCATAAAATCTCGTGCATCCAAACGTCTACTTTGTCTAAACTTTCACTAATATCTAACCCATACTTTATGTAGTCATAACATCCATAGTACATTTATCACCATCACCTGAAAAAAGAAAAGAATAAACTAAACCTATTACACAACAACACAAGCATATACGATATGATTACGCACAATTATTCTAATGCAAATACAACAACCAATGATTTAGATCATTAATTTAGGTGTAGCAGCACAATAACAAAGCACTCCCATTTTGACAGCACATTGTGGGAATCTGGAGTTCTTGAGTAGTAGCAATTGCTTAGAGAGATGATATAGGCAACCCAAATAATTATATTCCCTATAAGAAATTTTAAATAACCTTATCTAGAGGTCATAGTCGTTACCCATATCTAACTATGACAGTCCATAATATAATACAGTTCATCTAGTTCCATTGACGTGAACCATACTATATTACTTCTGTAACACTCTCAAAATAGGGTCATTTATGGTTTACCACATTTCTACATTACATGTAGGCATGTTAAGGCTTAGAATCTAATAACACCACAATTAATGCCATTAATCACCAATACAAACATATAGTACTTCAATTAAGTAACACACTACACATTCTCCAATTTCAATGACTAGTGGCTCACGAAGCCTACTAACAACATCAACAAACCATAAAAGCATATGGGGTCCATGCCCATAACTGCATACTAAAAACATACTATCATCTTAGTTAAGTTTGGAAGTTTCCAACTTCAACAGTCAGCATCCACTCTTTAATAGGCTGATAGTCAACAAGGTAATCATCTCCATTAGCATTCTCCTCATAGTCCATGACCAAATCATATCCTAACAAATCAAATATAATGGGTGCTTCAATAGTATCTAAAAAAAGAAAAGAGTGAGCCGAAGCCTAATACGATATATTGCAAACACAAATGCATGATGGGGCATCACAATATAAAAACATTTAATGCAAAACATGCTCTAACCATTCAATTATTATCTTTAATACTTAGTCCCACAAACATCAACAATAAATATTTGATACATGCATATGGCTATTGGATCCTCTCCTCTAACATCCCTAAAATCAAAACCAAAACATAGTTATTGAGTGCTGCCTCATAACCCCAAAACTCCTAAAACTACCTAGATCATTTTCAAGTGTAACTTTACTCGGGACAATACTACACTAGGATTATTAGGATGTCGTGCCAATAAGTGTGTACTTCCCATTTATTGAGAGTAGTAAAACACAAGCAAAAAATAATCTTACATAGTCAAATAGTCGGTTAGAGTCCTAATCTTAACATGCACAAGCAATAAGCATGGTATACGTACCTATTCAAACAACATGTAACAACCGCAAGAATCTAACCCAGCTAGCTTGAACCATAACATAAACATAACTTTCAGAACTCATCCTTTACATTTTTTATAAGTTCCAATTTGTCATATGCTCTCTTTTCTTTCTCGCTTAGTTGGATCTAAGTGAAGTCCACTTAGTTTTCTAGCTTTTGAATGTATTAGAAAGACTATTGAGAAGGCTTTAAACAAGAAAAGAGATCGTTCTAGAGCTCATGCCCGTAAGGTAAGGTGTGATTGGCTTGACATTAACTGGCACACCCTAAAAAATAAGGCATGCGTAGGGGCAGTCCTAAGGGCATAATCATGACCTAGGCAGTATAGGGAGGCACACCCCTTGTTACACCAATAAGGGTGGGTGTGCAGGGCATGTGGCCATCATAGAGGCTTTCGCAGCCTTTGGCATGGCTATGTCTTTGTTGGGGCTTCCTAAATAGGTCTACAAGTGAACTGAGCTGAGCCAAGCTGAGCATTTAGAGGCTTGGGATCAACTCATTTAAAATTTATCAAGTTAGAGCTCAAGCTAAGCTTTTTATCTAGCTGGTCAAGGTTTTATCAAGACTAGAATTTAAGTTTGTCCTTGACTTATTTAGATAACACGTTTTTCATTCTTTTAAACCTATAATATAATATATAAGTGTTTCTATAATTAAATATACATTATTATTAAAAAGAAACTAGTTTTTATTGATTTAATTATGTAGTTATATATAATATAACATATACGAAAAATTCTCAAATATGTTAATGAGCCTGTTAATTCATGAGCCTAGTTGTGAGCCTATTCACGAATATAAACGAGCTTATTCACGAATTGGTTTGCGAGCTTAAATCAAAGTTTGAGCTCGGCTCATTTAGATGAACGAGCTTTACTTTGGTTTCAAGTTCGGCTTGTTCACTAATCAAGTTTAAGTCAAGTCAAACTTGAAGTAAGTCGTGCTCGAGTAGCTCGCATGCAACTTGGCTTGCTTGCAGCCTTAATCCCAAATGATGTGGAACAAAGGGAATCACGATTTACAAACACTCTTGCGCCTCCCTAATAGTGCCTCTTATAGTCTAAAGAGCGATTTTTGTCCAATTTCCTCTCTTCCTTTGACCACTAAACATAAAAACTCTCAATGGTTCAATATATAAATGATATCTAACATTTAAGTTATCTAATTCTATGAATTCTACTCCAACGCAAGAAATCGAGATTAGAAAAACTTATGTTAATTCAAGAAAGGCTTGTCCTTCACAAGGATTCACCACCAATGAGTCTAGCGTCAAAATCGTCTCTCGTAACACGTTGTATCAAGATTTTGATCAAGAGTTTCTACTGTGTTAGAATGGTGTGAAGAAGATGAAAAAGGTTCTTGAAGAAGAATGTCAAGTGACAAAAGAAAGAAAAGATTCCTCCCTCAATAGATATGTCTCTTATTAATAACGTATCTTTTGAATTTATAGTTGTAATAACGATTCTGCCCTTCTTAATTAATCTATCTTACTTCCTTTGTTTTCTCTATATATTATTTACTTTAATTATTATTATTACTATTTCTAGTTATTTCAACTTCTCTATAATCTAGATAGACGTTGCCTTGATACTATTCACCCTATCAACTACCCACCGAGTAACTAGTAGCCTAAATGTCTAACTATCATGCTAGGATCGACACACAATGTTGTTGCTCCCCGAATAGGATTTAACTACAAAACTCACACTCAAGCAATTAATTATACCATCTTTAAGTATTATTTCATTTTATAATGCATATCTTAACAAACAATATGCAAGTTACTGCATACTTAAAACTTTATATATATATATATATATATATAGTCCAATTATAGTAAATACACATTGAGATACAATAATACTAAATGCAGTAAATACATATTATTGTTTAGTAATAAATTGACCCTTTACACTAAAAAATGGCAGTTAATTTATTCTTTCTCCTCATTTATCTAATTTCTATTTTTCAACCACTTTG
The DNA here is from genome assembly GCA_024138025.1 of Combretum micranthum. NCBI lineage: Eukaryota > Viridiplantae > Streptophyta > Magnoliopsida > Myrtales > Combretaceae > Combretum > Combretum micranthum. The sequence continues at coordinate 482,148 of JAMXBD010000149.1, read as the reverse complement.
CCTCCGCTATCATAGTACAAAAACTAGAAGGCTTTTATTGTCTGATAATGTCATAGCAATGATAATCTATGATACAATATATCTATACATGCATGATTCACGATGTATAATGTAAATGAATATTTTTCTTTTTATACATATTTTTTTGTTTTATTACATTTTGTGTTCACAAAGGAATTACGTTGAGATCTACTACTTTTGGCTGGGGAATTTCTATCTAATGTGACGGACGGACACTTGATAAAATAATCCATTGTGAAATTGAGATAAACCATAGTTAGTATTATTATCCTATACTGTATAATAAAGACAAATATTCTGTAAGAAATTTATTTTGTTGACAACTTATTTATATATTTTTTTTGCCTTTTTTCATATAACCAATATTTATTCATACATATAATTATTTAATAGTTCGCGCATTTGATGTGGTTAAACTTACACTGCATGGTCGATGTAGTTCTTGCTACCCCACCTCTATTTTCGGATGCTCTCAGCGAATAATATATCTTGGCATATATATGAAATCATGTAGGTCACGTGTTCGTCAGGAAAATGATCGAATGAGTATGATACATTGCTTGTTTGAGGTAGAGGTGAACAAATACCATTGTATTTTATATAAATGATGAAGATGGTATATAATTTTTATAAAATTACTTACATAAAAATTTTACTGATGATTATATATCAATCAATTTACATGAAGCATCATGCTCGGTTAATATTTTTCATTACTCAGCCACTGCACATGTAGCTGACTTTGTCATAATGATTACGCTATTGCTTTTTTTTTTTTTTTTTTCTCCCTCTTCTTTTTTATAAAAAACAAAAGTATTGCTACATTTGATTTATAATACCTATTCTTCCACTTTTTGTGGATCGCTGTAAAATTAAGAGTCGCAATCTTTCTCAAGATTATGAAAAAGTAAAACTACTTTTTAATTTTACTAAGTCTTCATCTCTATCCATAAAATCTTATCCTGAGGTCAATTCATATGATTTATTGACTTTTCTTATCTATTTCTAATAGGACATTTTTAGTACAACTAAAAGTATTGACTAAAAGTTTCATTATTTCATATACTATACCATGAAAATTACAGGCATCGAACCAACTCAAGCCACCCCTCTTTCTTGGGTCAGCTTGAAGAAAACGAATTGATTACGTAAGATGATATGGAATGACAAGGATGGCATTAAGCTTTCCAGAAATATATTTATGGGCTAAATTTAGAGATTAATACCTTGTTTACCATCCTTTTTGAAAACAAAAAATTACGTATATATAATTTATATAAAAAATATTATAGATATATCATTGCTGTATCGCATATAGGATATGCAATATAACTCTTTTTTTCATATATCATGCATCTAATGTGTCATACACACAAAATATATGTGGATTGCACATTAAATGTGCGATAAACATTCGGATCTGTATTGCATATTCAATGTGCAATACACACAAAATTATATTTGTGATACACGCATAAACATGTATCCACATCAATGTGCAATACAATCTATTTCTTCAATTTTCGCATAATACCATTATTATATCTCGTCTTCAACATACGATATATGTAGAAAATTTGTATCTTTTCTCCTACATGCAATATAGAAGTGGCAATTTGATACTTTTTTCATACAATTTAGATTTGTGTTTTTTTCAAGAATGATAGACATGTTTTTCACCCATAAACTTGGTTTAAAATCTATATCTTTTGGTTAGGAATTTCACTATGAGCTGGTGGACAGACTTTTGCTAAGGTAATTCAACGTGAAATTGGGAACACAGAACATAAGAGTTATGAAATAACCTTTATTTTCATAATTACAATATTGTTCTTTAAGTAGATAAATTTTTAAATGCCTACTCTTATTATATTTATCATGACTTGAATAGGGTCATAGTGTATTCAGTTTCATCACTTATAATACTTAGGCATTATATACTAAAATTACACTAAAATATTTGTTTATCATGATTGTTTTCTTACCTATTTTAGATTCTTAAGATAATTTGATTATGTTTTGAAAATATTTAATTAAGTAGTAGAAAAGTAACAAAAATACTAATGGTAGATGATTATCAATACAAAGTATTTGATCAAGGATTTTATAATCACGGGCATAAACCAAACCCTCAATTTAAATACAAATTTGAAAAAATAACTACGACTTTCATTTAAAAATACACATAATCTAAGGTTCCTAGTCACTCCAATCATCAACAAGCTCATACAAATCCATCCCATACTCGAGTCACATATAAACATTAAGTTAAAGTTATGATCACTTAGGAAAAAAAAAAAAAGGAATGAACCGAAAACCAGTATACACCAGCACAGGCACACACAAGATAAGCACATAAATTTATTTTAGATGCAATGTAACATCCCATAATTTATATCTTATTAAAATGCAACAAGCAACAGTAGAGTACTCACATTCCGATAACATGCTAAAAGGCCAAGAGACCTAGATAACAGCAACTGCTTAAGGGTAGACATAGACAACTTGAATACTTAGATATCTCTGTAAGTCTGGGTCTAAACTTAGACTCAATTAGACCTAGCCACGTGGCGTCCTTCCCTAGACCTACCTTGGTGGGACGGGTCGCATTGGTGAGGGGATCGACCATAGTTCATAAATCCTACTAGGTTCAAAGAAGATTAATTAAAAAAAAAAAAAAGAAAAATGACCATGGAGGCATGATGAAGTAGGAGGAGGCATCTCTGGTGGGACTTGTGGTGGAGGAAATGCTAGTATGGTGGGAGGAATAGTAGTAGTAGTAGTAGTCATCGTGAGTTGCTAGTGGAGAAAATGAAGGGATAGTTTGGGAATTATTGTTGCGATGCCGTAACAAGGGAGCAAATGTTGACTTGTGGAGGTGGAGAGTGTTAGGTAAGGTTGCTTTCATGCTCCGTGTTCAAACATGGAGCCTCTTTGTTCATTCTTCATCCAAAAACCAGTTGGGAAACAAATGATAATATGATTTGTAAAATAATTTTAGTAATTCAAACATGAGGAAAAAGTTAATATTCAAACTTATGAGAAATATGATATCAGATAAGACAAGTGAGCTGGATAGAAATATCAAAGTTTGTTGATGGAGAAGATAGAAGAAGGAAATGAAAAGATAGTGGAAAAAAAAAAACTGACTATGCTTAGGTATGGTAAATGGGCCGCGACACATTTGAGTTGGCACGTGGGTCGCAGGCTTGGCACGACACACAAAGGGAAAAGACAAAAGTATGAGCACACGTGAGACGGCACACGAAATAAGTGGGCTAGCAAAGCATGATACGTAAGGCACTTGAACCAGCACACGAGCCTTTTTTTAAATAATAATATAAAAATAGTGATTTTTTTAATTTACTATAAATTTTATTTAAATAAATAAATAAATTACTTTATCATTTTAATTAAATATTTTTTTCCTCTTAAAAATATTATATATTTAGTATATTTTATTTAAAAAAAAGATTTTGATTGTATTATTATTAACATATTAACTTTAATTTTTTCGCAAATAAAAAAAATGAAATTATTGAATTATATTGTAATAGTAATTAATTTATATTAAATGTTAAACTTTCTTAGTTAATTTATTTATAATAATTGTAAATTATTAAATAAATGAAATTAACAAATGTATCCATATCGGTAGAAAATGAAATTTTATTAGTAAAAATTTTTTTAACCACAAAAAATTAGAAGAATATTGAAAAAAAAAAATGTCACCAACCATACACCATCCTAGGAACATCTTCTAGTCTCACCCCATGGTTTTATCTATGTTTGTTATTGCAAATTTGGTGGTGACAATGAGCACATCGATCTCGAGTTGTTGTTCTTGGGCCACGAAAAGTGTGGGTCCATTTGCTTCCTACCAATGACATCGGACCAATCTTTTAATCATACACATGTTTCAACAGTATCATCATTTAGCCTATGGTGGTGCAGTTTAAGGACCCGTTCACTCAAACTAAAAATTGACTCCGATGAAACCATTGAAACTAGAGAAACTAAAACATCCCTTATCACCATGGAAAGTACCAATATCATGTGTGTCTTCTTCCACCAGTCAAGGACATTGAAATCATCCCCTTCATTCCTACCTCCCTCTTTTGGTTCCTCTTCCTCAAGTGGTTGCACCTCGTATACAAGCATGTCACTAAAGATTTCTTAGGAAGCCTTCTAGCTGTTCTCAAGAACTTGGGCAATTTGTTTAGTTCTTTTTGAAAAAACCCTAGGATGAGTGACTGCTAGATTATTGTGGTTAGGGTGGCAGTAGATTCATTTGATCATGAGATCGATATAAGTCTTTAAGCAAAATTTTTGCTTTAGTATGAAGAATTGTGACATTTGATTCTAGATCAACCATACCAATATTCTTGTAAAATTTTGTTGAAGAGTGCTTTAGTCATATGGAACCTATTCCGCGAACCTATCATTGTTATAATATGGAAGAGTGGGAGGAGATGGACAAAATAATCCCAGAGCTCACTAGTCATTGTAGACACAGTTTAAGCTAGATCAAGATCGGAACTATAGTTACTTAGCACATATGATATGTCAACCAGGAGGGAAAGTGCGCAGTTGTTAGTGGGGTAGTAGCAACCCGATAAATGATGTGTTGAGCTATGAAATACCTTATGGACCTCTTTAAGTGCATGTGTTATTTGCCAATCCCAACTCTCCATCAGACCAATGATACGATTGGAGGGATTTAGTAGAATATTGTACAAATGAGTTAGAGCCCTTCTGCAATTCAATGCCTAATTAAGCATTTTGAAAGTATAATTTCACCTGGTCTTACAATCAAGTATAGGCAAGCTTTCCTCTATACGGTATTCCTTGACAAACTCCGCATACATTTGTTTAAATCTCTACGAAATACGAAGACAGTTGATTGCATATCTTATCTTTTCAACATGTATGTTAAGCCCACAAGCTTCAAGGCCTCCTTATATTGCTAACTTCATTATATGGTAAACATGTATTACATGAGAGAACTTTCCGTCGCATGCTGGATTTAATGGTTGTAACCTCTGAATTTTTATTTCCATGAATAGCTTAAATCAATGAATTTTTTCTATATAATTTGAATGAATGGTATTTTGAATAAAAATTTCATTACAATAGCTTTTGTAAAATAATCCAAGTAAGAATAGAAACTTAAATTTGTAATTGAGTCATTTCAAGTTGTTTGATAATTAATTTATGTTTTCAAATTCTTTAGAAATTTGCATTTCAAAAACTTTGCTCATAATTTATCAAGAATATCAATATAGATCCTTATAAGAAATTTTCTAATTAAATAGAATTTATTAACCAGATTTATCAACTTTGTATTGATTTTAAGTAATTGATGATTTTAATCCATTTGATGTATAGAGGACTATTGGCATTTAAGTTAAGCTAACTTTCTGCAAAATTAAGTCCGTTGGCCTACCATAACTATTATGCATCACCACATAGACAACAATTTTTAAAAGCCTTAAAAGTCAACAAAATTATTTTACATATATAAGGATAATAACAACTAAAGTTGGCAAAAAAATTCTTCATCTTTCCTCTTCTAAAACAACGCATATTTCACACACTCACTCCACAATTCTTCTTCAATTTCTCTTCTCAAATCAACAAAAAACTCAAGTGAAGCTTCTGTCTTCAAGTCAAGATACACATAGGTAAATTAACTCTTACTATCATCTTGTTAATTTTATTTTATGAGTAAGTGTAAGTCAGAGTTCTTGTTAGTTTATATATATATATATATATATATAGGGCTGTTATAAGTTTTGTTGTTAGTTATGGGAAGTAAAGCTATGGAGTTATGGTTTAAAGTTAAAAAACATGGATGATATGGACTATGGATGGTTGGTTATGGAGTTGATGTGAAGTTGGATAGGTAAAAAGTTATATGAAGATGAGAATGGTAAATGTGAGTCTTGTGTGATTGATGAGGATTGGATGGCGTCATTGTATTTATTGATTAGTTTGAATTTTTTTATGTCTTTTCATATTTTCTTGTTTAATTGTCAAATTTGTCTTTACATATTTCTAGGAGTCATTAATAGGTTGTTTATTGTTAAGTTTGTCTTTACATATTCCTATGAGTCATTAATAGGTTATTTTTCCTTATTTATTGTAGCTTAGTTTTTAGGCTAATTAAAAGCCTATATAAATCTATGAGATGTAACATATATGACATATATCTTTGATAATGAAAATATGAGATTTTCTTCTCTTTGAGTTCTGCCATGAACTTATTTATGAACTTATCGGGAGTGTCCCGTGGCGTTCAACCCCTTTGACTCATCAATCGGTTTGCCATCACCGTTGTGGCGTCTACGACTATACCAAGGTTCTTGCCTCCATATAGGCAATGGGTCGCGGTTTCCATCAGTTTTCTTAGACGATCCTTGGGTTTCAATTCCATTTGACGAACGTTGGGTCTTAGGTTTAATATACCTAAGGTTTTCCGTATCATTTGGTATCAGAGCTTTTGGTATTCTAAGAATCCATATCCAGTTCGACTAGAGGTAACTCAAGTCGTTCATATCCTGCTTGTATCTTTATTTGAAAAAAAAAAGGAAGAAGAGAAGAGGAAAAAAAAATTGAGGTTTGTCGCCTACCAATCTGGTCAGATTTTTGTGATAGAAGTTTCCAAGCATATTGGTGTTGGGTCTCAAGGCAGGTCTTTTGTGGTTCGCATCAGTTTGGAGATTCAACGATGAAACTTTTTTTTCGAGAAAGAGGAATGATGTTTTCAAGCATATTGATGTTAGGTCTTAAGGCAGGTCGCTTGTAGTTCGCATTAGTTTGAAGATTCGAGGACGAATCTTTTTCGAGAAGGAGGGAATGATGAGGATTGGATGGCGTCATTGTATTTATTGATTAGTTTGAATTTTTTTATGTCTTTTCATATTTTCTTGTTTAATTGTCAAATTTGTCTTTACATATTTCTAGGAGTCATTAATAGATTGTTTATTGTTAAGTTTGTCTTTACATATTCCTATGAGTCATTAATAGGTTATTTTTCCTTATTTATTGTAGCTTAGTTTTTAGGCTAATTAAAAGCCTATATAAATCTATGAGATGTAACATATATGACATATATCTTTGATAATGAAAATATGAGATTTTCTTCTCTTTGAGTTCTGCCATGAACTTATTTATGAACTTATCGGGAGTGTCCCGTGGCGTTCAACCCCTTTGACTCATCAATCGGTTTGCCATCACCGGTTGTGGCGTCTACGACTATACCAAGGTTCTTGCCTCCATATAGGCAATGGGTCGCGGTTTCCATCAGTTTTCTTAGACGATCCTTGGGTTTCAATTCCATTTGACGAACGTTGGGTCTTAGGTTTAATATATTGTGTTTTGGATGGAAGCAAGACCTTTGAAGTTGGTTAAAATGTGTAAAATTTTGAAGTTTAGAAGTGTTGTTTACTAATATCTCTATATAGGGACATGGCAAATGGCATGGAACTTTTTGTGGGTGCATATGGGTGGGTACGGAGCCTGGTAAAGGGCATAGGAGCCCTTGTATCCATGTGTGGCTGGATACGTCCCTTCACGCGGGGCATGGTAGCCCCTGTGCTCAACCTGGTTAGATACACCCTTTGATACGGGGCGTGGTGGTCCTTATGTTTTGCTCTATCTCATATGCCCCTTGGTATGGGGTGTGGCCAAGGGTGTATAGCTCTTGGTTTGTGTATGTCTCTTATAGGTCTAAAATCTTATTTAATCCTTCTTTTCCTTATCATCTAGCTAATAATAGAAGTTTCTTTATCTTACAAGAATCGTAAATCAAGACCTAAATTTCCTGAGTGATTATTATAATGATTGAGGCCATATGCAAGAGTGAGTAACTTAAGTTTTTTTACATTGCCTATGTTTGTATAGTATTGGAATATAGCATAAGTATAATTGAAATGGATCAAATGCATGGAGTTGGGAAATCTTGTATGCTATGTTTTTTATGAATGAATCACAAATTTTAATGTTCAAAGTGACAATTACTTCTTTGATAATAAGTGTGTAGCTTGAATTGATGATTGTCTAAAGTTAAAGTGACCACTAAATAATATGGAATAAAGCTTACTAGACTCATAAACTTAAACTGACATGCATCACATGACATCATAATTACATTAGCATGGTATTCATGTCACATACTAATATTTCGACTTTGTGGTAATGCTTGATGAGTCTAGTGAATCTAATTAAGGTTACCGTAGAATTATCAGCTTTATAGGAACTAAGCAAACTATGAAAGAGGTCGCTTGTGTTAGAGTTGGATTTAGTATTTAGTGGGAATTTCCAAGTTCTAAAAAAAGTGGAGAGTATATGTTATATTTATTTATAAATAGTAAATGAGATTGAAAAGAGTTCTCCTTCTTTAGTTTGGGATTTTCACAGGCATGAATTACTTATTTAATCCTTTAACCCCAAAGGAAGGCGTCAATCCCCCTAGGTTTGAATTCCGATTATCCATGGTTTGTTACATATGTTTGATTGATATATTGCATATAATTATTAACCAAACATTATTTGTTATTAATGAACTGTGTTAAGATTCTATTATTCATGAGCTTTTTATGCTCACTCTCCTTAGACTGTTGTTTCACAAGACATTAAGCAAGAAGATCAGGACTGAGACCAAGTATAGGACTAGAATAGAAAGTGGATTTATGTATCCATGTTTTGCTGGATGACCTTGTTTATGTAATAGAGACTTAGAGTTATTGATGTAATAGTATAAGTTTTGAGAGTTTTATCTTTAATTCTTCTTTGATAGTCATGTTTAAGGAAAGCCCTTGAAGGTAAAGTTGTAATCCTTTATGTTAAGTTTTTTTCTTATATGGCTTATATATATACAATATCTTTCTTCTTCTAAACAATCTTCGATCCTATTTTATTTATCCATGCCACGGGGCATGTTAGTTATACAGTAATTATTTAACTTTTTAGAGGCCTTAGTTACTTACATGGTGTATTGTTGCAAATAAGGTACCCTATAAGGTGTGGCAGAAGTTGGTATCAGAGCATGGTTGTAAGAGTAAGAAAGAAATTGATATATATAAAACTCTTATAACAATGCTATGGCCTAGAAGGAGTAGAATTTAAGTTAACAAATAAAAGTAACTTTGGAACTAGGTGAATGACTTAGACATATGTGGCTAGGAATTAAAGAGTTGTCTATGCTTTATTATGATTAATTGCATGCTATGTGTTATGTATTGGTGTTGATTGAATGTTGTAGTGTGTAACATAAGCCTTGATGTTTATAATACTATAGTTGATTGATTGGAAATTGACTTTAGCAAACATGGAAGAAGAGCAAGGAATGCTCAAGCTCTTGCACCAACGGTTCAGTATGAAGCTTCTAGACCTACTGAGTAGAGGCAACCTGAGCCATAGAATATACCTCTGCTACCGCCTAATAGGTTAGACGATATCTTGCAAGCCATATAGAAACATAATGCTTTGATTATACAAGCTTTACAAGGAGGACAACAACCTAGGGTTATACCCTAAGCTGCTCCAGCTAAAGCAATTGTTGTACCTCCTATAGCACCTCAAGGATCAAGGACTCCTACCTCATTAGTTCCTCTACCTGCTACTATACATGAAGAAGTAAATCAATATGTGGAATTTGTTGAGGAAAGCCAAGCACCCCTCACCCCTTTCCCCAAGAAAACCCCCCCCCCCCCCCCCCCCCCCCCATGAGATACCAATTCCTCAATTACATGCACCCTAACCACTAAGGAATTTGCTTCCCGAGTTTATCAAGTGCAATAGGTACTTTGAAGGCTCATTGGGAAAACCTAAAGAAGTTGAGAATTTGTTATCTCAGGTTGAAAGATCATTCAATGTATTCTAAGTACCTGAGGATCTTAAAGTATCTTATGGGACTTATTTGTTGAGATTAAGAGCTAGATTGTGGTGGGATTCCAAGGAAAGATCTCTACTCCAACCTGTTGAATGGGAAGTTTTCATAAGGAAATTCTTGAAAAAATATTTCCCTAGTAGTTTGAGAGCCAAGTATAGTACATATTTAGTGAATTTTACTTAAGGAAACTGAAGTGTTGATGAGTATGAGAATGAGTTTAATAGATTGCTTCAGTTTGCTCCTTTAGCATATAGAGACAATGATCAATTAAAGAGGCAAGTATTTATAGCCGGCTTGGAGCTGCATTACCTAAGGAGATTAGTAGAGTTTGAGATTAAAGATTTTTCTATGATGGTAGAAAAGGCTCGAGCCATTGAATGAGCTAAAGTGTATGAATTTGGAAAATATAAAAAGAGAGGCCAAGTGTTTGGAAAGAGATCTTATGACAACATTGGCATGGGTCCTTCTTCCAAAAAGGCTAAGTTTTCTAAACATATTAGAGCATTGAAGGGAAAAATGTTAGGAGAAAGTAATGTTATTTGTTGGAAGGGTAAGGAGTTTCACTATCATAGAGATTGTCCTCATCTAAATAATCGGTGCTATTATTGTGGAAAACCTAGACACATGATTGGAAATTGTCCTAAGAAATATGGGGTATATGTTTTATTTGTAACAAAGTAGGAGATGTATCAACCAATTGTCCTCAAAGGACTCAAAATGAAGGAGATAAGTAAGTTAAAGAATCTAGTGGAGCAAAGGAAAAGAGAAGCAGAAACAACCAAGGAAACAAGCCCACTGGATCCAAGAGGATGTTCACAATGCATGGAGCTCCAATGATCGAAGAATCTAATGAGGAGTATGATGCAAATGAGAAGGAGAACCTCGGTCTAGATGCATAGGAAGTGATTAAAGTTAAATGCTAAATAGGGATAATTCAAGTGAACAACACTCCTGCGTATGCACTTTTTGATACTGGTGCTATACATTCTTTTATTAACTCCGGTTTGGTCAAAAGAGTTAGATTTTGTTTTGAGACAATGGAGAAAGGTTTGAGAATTTTGACTCCAACTGGAGGAATGGTAATCACTCGAGAAGTTATAAAGAGATATGCATTGGAAATTCATAATTAGAAAACTAGTACTAATCTTATAGTAGTAGATATATAGAAGTATGATATTATTCTAGGAATGATATGGATGACAGCTGTAGAAGTTAAGATGAATTGTCAGCTTAAGACACTTTCATTTGTTAATAATGAGAAGAAAAGGGCTATGTTCATGGGAGAAGTGATTAAGGTTAATAAAAAAGAGATGAGGACTATTGAAGAACTTAGAGAAAAAGTCGATGAATTGGAAGGAAGTATGATCTATTCGATGAAGGAAGGGAAAGATAAACCAAATATTTAGAATATTTAGATAGTATGTGAGTTTTTTGATGATTTACCTAGTTTGCCACCTTACAGAGAAGTTGAATTTACTATAGATTTAATACTTGGAATTAAAACTATATCAAAGTCTCCATACAAAATGGCACCAATGGTATTAAGAGAGTTGAAAACTCAACTGCAAGAACTATTGGATAAGGGTTTTATTCACCTTAGTGCATCGCCATAGGAAGCACCCGTATCGTTTGTCAAAAAGAAAGATGGGACAATGATGCTATGTATAGATTACAAAGAATTGGACAAAATTACAATTAAGAACAAATATCCTTGCCACGAATTGATCATTTGTTTGATTAGCTTAAAGGAGCAAGGTGTTTTCTCGAATTGATCTAAAATTAGGATATCATCAAATAAGGATTAAAGCAGATGATATATTTAAAATGGCATTTTGAATCCGTTATGGTCATTATGATATCTTAGTAATGTCTTTTGTATTAACCAATGCTCTAACAATCTTCATGGATTTAATGAATAGAATTTTCTAACAATTACTGGATATATATGTTGTCATTTTCATTGATGATTTATTGATATTGTTGGTCCCAAATAGTAACCAAGAGGGGGAGGGGGTGAATTGGTTTCTTAAAACAAAAATTTTAACTTTGACTTAAACACTACCCTAATTAGTTATGATAAAGTGTGGTTTTGAGTTTGCTTTGCAATCACAACAAGTAGTTAAATGCACAAAAATAAAGAGTAAAGTAAGAGAAGTTTGTGCAATGATTTATAAAGGTTTTACCTTGAGTGTCAATCCTCTCTTCCAACTCTAAGCCGGGGACTTGGTATTCTACACCTGTATGTTCCATTATCTTCAATCAAAATATGATTACAAATAGTGTCCTCAATTCACCTGTCAGATTTCAAAGTAGCACTTAGTCATCTCTAAACTCGGAGTCTATTTATAATCTAACTCTCACAAACTATTCAAAAGCAAATGAGGAATAAAGAATTAAGTATCCTTTCAAATTTCGATGCAAGAAAAGAAATTTTAAAATAGCAGTGTAAGCACAATTAGAAGCTAAAGTATTTTTAGCAGTTAGTAAAGCTTTCTTTCATGTTTATAGTGGTCCTTTTAGCTTCTACTGATTTATTTATCTTCATGTCTTCAACGACTAGATAGGATAAAAATTTAAATGTTTGAGATAAGTTATTCCTGATTTTTTGCTTCTTGTTGTTGATGTAATTTGCTAGTATATTTTATCAGTAGTTCTTCCTATGGAAAAAAAAAATATAAACAAAGCTGATTGCTCAAGAGGTATTTGTTCCTATATTTATCTACTTGCTAGAGATAGTGACTTGATAATTGAATGTTGATCCTTATCTTATTGTAGACAATTCTTGAGGTTAATATTTGAATCTTGTTTACCATATCTTGACGAAAAACAACCTGTGATACACTTCAAAATAAATCAGATTTATATCTCTTAAAAGTAGATTCGTATCTTGCTGTCAATAATCAACTTCAAATTTGAATTCCTTCTCCTATTGAAACACTATCTTAGTACTTTGCAAATAACCAACTTTAGCAAAATAAACATTGCTCGACAGATCTAAAATAGATTTTAAGCTTAACTCTAGAAACTTGAACCTGCTATCAAAAATTAATTCTTCAAGGATAAAAACTTCAATTATATGTAAACTTGAATCCCCTAGATATTTTAACCAACTTTGTGGAAAATTTTTGAATGTATTACCCAAATACACTTAACTTTAGAGCTAGATCTTCAGATTGATGAAAGAATTGAAGAAAACTCAATCTGCAACTTGTTATTCGTAATCTTGTAGATTTTGTCCTTGAAGCGGGTCTACTCTCTAAATTACTCTCTGAGTGTTACTGTCTTGTTGACAAGTAGCATGTTTACCTTCTAAGTTATTCTTTAAGTTGGATCTCCTTTTGAAAAACATTTCTGTAGAACTTCTAATCATACTTTATTATAGTTTTCATAACTTGGCGACTGCACACTTACTAAACTTTTTAATAAAAATTTATCTTTTTGTTATCATCAAAACTAACATTGAGAGAACCTAATAGGTTTATTCTACTTATGAAGCACAACATGAGGAACATTTGAGAGTCATACAAGTGTTGAGAGAAAACTAGTTGTATACTAAGCTATCAAAATGTGAATTTTGGTTAAGATAGATATCATTTCTTGGACATGTTATATCAGGTGAGGGAATCTTAGTCGACCCTAAAAAAGTTAAACCATTATTGAATGGAAGAGGCCAAAAATAGTAACAAAAGTAAGAAGTTTTCTAGATTTGGCTAGATATTATAGAAAATTTGTTCAAAACTTCTCTAAGATAGCTTTGCCCTTAACTCAATTGACAAGAAAGAATGAAAAGTTCAAATGGAATGAGAAGAGGGAACAAACTTTTCAAGAGTTAAAGAAAAGATTGATATCTGCTCCGATCTCAGTTTTGTCGAATGATTAGAATGTGTTTGCTATTTATAGTGATGCATCTAAGATTGGATTGGGTTGTGTTTTGATGCAAGGTAGGAAAGTTATTAAATATGCATCTAGACAACTAAAGCCCTATGAGATGAATTATTCGACTCATGATTTGAGTCAGTTGCCATTATCTTTTCTTTGAAAATTTGGAGACATTATCAATATGGGCAAAAATGTGAAATCTATATAGATCACAAAAGTTTGAAATATCCATTTACACAAAAGAAATTAAATATGAGGTAACAAAGATGGTTAGAATTTATAAATGATTATGACTTAAGCATTAATTATCACTTAGGAAAGATTAATGCAGTAGCTAATGCTCTAAGTCGTAAGAGTTATGGAGAAATTGCTTTGATGATCATCGAATTAAAAGAATTCACAAGGGAATTCAAAAAGTTTAATTTGGAATTTACTTTGTAAGATCTGGAACTTGAAATTGCAAATTTGATTATGGAACCAACCTTACTTAGCAAGATGATGATTTACAAAAGATTATTCAAGGGCTTGCACAAGAAAAACATAAAAGGTTTCACTTAGATGAAGAAGGAGTTCTCAGACTAAATAAAAGATCATGTGTTCCAAATGATGTAGCTTTGAAGAAAGAGTTGATGCATGAAGCTCATTATTCGGAATATACCATTCATCTTGAAGAAACTAAGACATATTAAGATCTTAAGACCACATATTGATGGAATGGGATGAAAAAAGGCATAGTCGCTTTTGTTGCCCAATGTGAAACTTGCCAAAGACTGAAATTGGAGCATCAAAAGCCAAGTGGGTTGCTACAACCATTATCTATTCCTGAGTGGAAATGAGATCAAATCTCAATGGATTTTGTGGGCTTTGTACCAAGGACTAATGCAGGTTATGACGCTATGTATGTAATTGTGGACCAACTTACCAAATTGGCTCATTTTCTACCCATTAATATAGCATATTCCTTAGAGAAATTGGCATGGATTTTTTAAAGAGATAGTCAGGCTACATGGAGTACTAGTAGGAATGATATCAGATAGACATCCAAGTTTTGTTTCAAGATTTTAAGTTGGTTTATAAAAAGCCATTGGAACTCAGTTGAAATTCAATACTGCATACTGTCATTAGAAAAATGGGCAAACAGAGAGAACAATACAAACTTTGAAGGATATGCGAAGAACACATGTGTTAAAATTCAAAGGAAGTAGGGATCGACAATTGCCACTTGTAGAGTATGCTTATAATAGTAGCTACCATTCAAGTATTGGTATGCTATCTTATGAAGCTCTTTATGGACGCAAATGTAGATTACTATTATTTTGGGATAATTTGGAAAGAATCGCTGTTGGACCTGAACTGGTACCAGAAACGATTGGCAAAGTGGCAATCATTAAACAAAAGATGAAGGAATCTTAGGATAGATAGAAAAGCTGGGCAGATTTGAAAAGAAGAGAGCTCAATTTTGATGTGGGAGATCATGTGTATATCAAGATAAGACCCATCAAGAGCTTACATAGAGGAATGTTGTGAGGAAAATTGAGGCCAAGACATAGAGGAAATTATGAAATTTTGGATAAATTGGGAATTTAGCATATCGATTGGCGCTTCCGCCAAAGCTTGCCAATGTACCTAATGTTTTTCATGTGACAGTATTAAGGAAATATATTGCAAATCCATATAAAGTGTTTGAATTGAAAGCTATTGCTCTTAAAGAGAATTCGACAAATGAGAAACATCTAACAAGAATTTTGGACTTCAAAATGCAATCTCCTAGGAATAAAGAAATCAAATATTTCAAAATCCTGTGGGATCCATAAATCGAGGAAATTATATGGGAGCTAGAGGAAGAGATTAAGAAGAATTATCCTCAATTGTTTGAAGACTTAGGCAAACTTCAAGCTTTAAGGACAAAACTTGTTTTAAGGAGGGAGAATGTATCTCCTAATTTTTTTTTCCATGAATAGATTAAATCAATGAATTTTTTATATATAATTTGAGTGAATGGTATTTTGAACAAATTTTATTGTAGTAGTTTTTGTAAAATAGTCTAAGTAATAATAGAAACTTAAATTTGTAATTGAGTTATTCCAAGTTGTTTGATAATTAATTTATGTTTTCAAATTCTTTAGAAATTTTCATTTCAAAAGCTTAACTCTTAATTTATCAAGAATATCAATAAAGATTTTTATAAGAAATTTTCTAATTAAATAGAATTTATAAACCAAGTTTATCAACTTTGTATTGATTTTAAGTAATTGATGGTTTTAATGCATTAGATGTATAGAGGACTATTTTTATTTAAACTAAGCTAAATTTCTACGAAGTTAAGTCATTTAGCCAACCATAATTGTTATGCAATACCGAACACACAGTAATTTTTAAAAGCCTTAAAAGTCAACAAAATTGCTTTACATATATAAGGATAACAACAACTAAAGTTGGTAGAAAATTTCTTCACCTTCTTTTCTTCTAAACTGACGTATATTTCACACACAAACTTCAAAAATCTTCTTCAAATTCTCTTCTCAAATCAACAAAAAGCTCCAGTTAAGCTTCTATCTTCAAGTCAAGATACACATAGGTAAGTTAACTCTTGCTGTCACCTTGTTAATTTTGTTTTATGAGTAAGTGTAAGTTAGAGCTCTTGTTATATATATATATGGTTATTATAAGTTTTGTTGTTAGTTATGGCAAGTAGAGCTATAGAGTTGTGGTTTAAAGTTCAAAAACATGGATGGTATAGGCTATGGATGGTTAGTTGTGGTGTTGATGTAAAGTCGGATAGGTATAAGGTTATATGAAGATGAGAATGGTGAATATGAGTCTTGTGTGATGATGTTATTGTATTTTGGATAGGAACAAGACCATTGAAGTTGGTTAAAATATATAAAATTGTGAAGTTTAGAAGTGTTGTTTGCTGACATCTCCATAAGGGAGCATGGCAAAGGGCGTGGAACTCTTTACAGGTGCATCTGGGCGGGTACACCCCTCCCTACGGGGCATGTCAAGGGATATAGAATCCCCTATATCCACGTCTAGTTAGATACAACCATTCATACGGGGTGTAGCAAAGGGTGTGGTAGCCCTTATATCCATGTCTAGTTAGATACACCCCTTCATACGAGGCATAGCAAGGGGTGTGGTAGCCCCTGTACCTAACCTGGTTAGATACAACCCTTGATACAGGGCATGGTGTAAGGCGTGGTGGCCCATGTGTTTTGCCTTGTTTCTAACTTCACTTAATAAGGGGTATGTCTAGGGGCGTACGACCCTTGGTTTGTGTATATATCTCCTATAGCTGTTATATCTTATTTAATCCATCTTTTCCTAGTCATATAGTTAGTAATGCAAGTTTCTTTATCTTATAGGAATCTTAAATCAAGACCCAAATTTCCCAAGTGATTATTATGGCGATTGAGGCAATATGCAAGGGTGAGTAACTTGAGTCTTCTCACATTACTTGTGTTTGTATGGTAGTGGAATATAGTATAAGTATAATTGAAATGGATCAAGTGCACAAGGTTGGGAAATCTTCTATACTATGTGTTTTATGAATGAATCACAAATTTTAATATTCAAAGTGACAATTACTTATTTGATAATAAGTGTGTAGCTTTGGGTTGACCACTAAATAATATGGAATAAAGCTTATCGGACTCATAAACTTAAATCGACATACATTACATGACATCATAATTGCATTAGCATGGTATTCATGTCACGTATTAATATTACAATTATATGGTAATGCTTGATGTGCCTAGTGAATTGGTTAAGATTACCATCGGGTTGTCAACTTCACGGGAACTAAGCAGGCTTCAAAGGAGGTCGCTTATGTTGGAGTTGGCTTTAGAGGATTAATACTTAGTGGGAATTTCCTAGTTCTAAAAAAAGTGGAGAATATATGTTATATCTATTTACAAATAGTAAATGAGATTGAATAGAGTTCTCGTTCCTTAGTTTTGGATTCTCATGGGTATGGATTACTTATCTAATCCTTTAACCCCTAAAGAGGGCATAAATCCCCATAGGTTTAGCTTCTTATTATCCAAACCATGTTTATTACATATGTTTGATTGATACATTGTATGTGATTGTTAACCAAATATTGTCTGTTATTAATGAGCTATGTTGAGATTTTGTTATGCATTGAGTTTTTTATGCTCACGCTCCATAGACTATTGTTTTAGAGGACTCTAAGCAAGAAGACCGAGATGAAGACAAAGTATGAGAATATAATAGAAAGTGGATTTATGTATTCATGTTTTGATGGAAGACCTTCTTTATCTAATAGAGACTTAGAGTTATTGATGTAATAGTGTAGGTTTTGAGAGTTTTGTGTTTTGTTTTTCCTTGTTAGTTATGTTTAAGGAAAGCCCTTGAAGGTAAAGTTATAATTCTTTATGTTAAGTTTTTTCTTATGTGGCTTTTATATATGCAATATCTTTCTTATTCTAAATAACCTTTGATCCTATTTCATCTGTCCGTGCCATGAGACATGTTAATCGTACAATAATTATGTAACTTTATGGAGGTCTCAGTTAGTTACTGCTAGTGATGTGCCCTAGGCCATATGGATTCTTTATCATTTGTATGTTTGTTATCAAGTCATTTTAATTATCAAAGTTATTTTTGGCCTATTTACTTTGGTAATGTTATTCCTTGAATATTTAGTTATACCTTATGTCGTTAAAGTATGTGACTTTAATAGTAGAACCATAAGCTGAATTATAACTTTATTCTAAATTATCCCTAGTCACTCATTATGTGGAATGATGATGAATTAAGCCTAGTATGATTGCTGTATGATGATCAAGTTTTACTGATCATGGATATGGGATATCAATTCAGCACATAGATACAAACAAGAGTGTATTGTATTGGATTGACCAACTATAAGAATACTGTATGGATCAATGCAATAAGTATTCTTTTTTACAATGTTGTTTTAGTCCTTTGACCTAATGGCACCATGGATTCCTATATAGCAGTTTCCATGTTTTGATTCATCTCTTCATCATCTTTAATCGGATGATTGTAAGAATAAACTTGGACATGTAATATGTTATATAGAGGAATGTGAGTGTTAGTGAAGGGATTTGTTCATCTCATTAATTTGAGAGAGATATCTATCAGGCCCCTTGATGAGTAAGACTAAGAAATGCATGGCCATGCTCGAATGAATTGATAAAGAGTTATCAATATCATTTGTTTAAGTCAGTCAAACTCTAGATTCAAGAAATAAGTAATTAAACAATATAAAAGTGTTTTGATCCACACCTTATGTTTGATTATAAGATATCGTGTAACAAAAGGACTGAATGACTAACTGTTAGTAGGTAAAGTCGGATCATCGATCTTCACTAAAATTGGGTAGACATAATGTCTTGCTAGAGACCAATTATGTCTTGTAGTCCTAAAAAATGTTTAAGAGCTACTACTAATTTTATGTGAACCTACAGGGTCAAACATAAAGAATGAATAAGATGGATCTTCGATAATCGTATTGGGAATTGATTAATTATTTATTTGTCGATTTTAATTAGATTAAAATTAACAAATAAATAAATTCGGATAATAAGGATATATATGTCTTTCTACATAATTTAAAGAGACATAACCCTTATATATATATCAGGGTAATTTGAAAAGACATAACCCTTATATATATCAGGGTAATTTGAAAAGACATAACCCTTATATATATCAGGGTAATTTGAAAAGACATAACCCTCATATATATCACTATATATATTCTCCACTAGGTTAATTTTGATTATCTGACGCTGGCCATCATTGAGAAAGAAAATTCGTAACCTAGAAAGAGAGTGTGAGGGATTCCCAAAGGTCGAAACTTTTTCGACGTGCTAGCACACACGAAGATCCAATTCATTCGCGTGGATACCGGTAGAGGGAGTTGGAGTAATCTGCATCTCCTTTGATCCCATCATCAAAACAAAAAAGGTACACGATTTCCTTTTCTTTCTGATCTAATTGAAGCGCTTGGATCCGATTGGGAATTAAAAAAAAAAAACGATTTTCCGCTGCACGATTTAGATTTGGATCGTAAATTCCCAACAGTTACATGGTGTATTATTAAAACTAAAGTATCGTATAAAGGTGTGACAATAGCTACTTTAGATATCGAATGGAAGCAGTGTTGTTTGATGCACTATTGAATGTTATACTAAATATGGTATGTACATCGTACGATTGGAGGGTTTCTAGAATGTTATTTGCTATTACTTGGCTAGTGTATCTCTCTTAAAATGGCTTGAGAACAATAATCTGCTTCTGGATTAATCACTATTCATCTATCCAGTGAAAAGTTATGTATATAAAGCTAGACTCCACATCATCGATTAGAGATTTCCAGAGGTCTGAGATGAGGGAGACACTACACAAGCAAAATCAAGTGCATTATTTAAACTAAAAATAAATATTGTAAATTGGCATATGATCTAAAAATTTACATGAACAACAAATTATTTTAAAGGATTATACTTAGAAGGAAGGTTTGACAAAACTTGCTTAAGAGCTTCACGCCATCTCACGAAAAAGGTTTATCATATAATTTTTTAACGTTTGTCACCCGATATGTTCGTATAGGCGTTGTACGGCTCATGTACTCTAACTTTCAAATTTTCCATGACCTACTGCATGGAATGATATATTCATAACTACCATCATTTCCACCAACCAATCTTGCATATCTTATTGATCGAATTGCCAGGTTGCAGGATCAACATACTTGGTATGAGAGTGGCTATTAGTGGTGAGGTCCTCCATCAAAACATGCCCTTTGGACATGTATGCTTCTACGTGTCGCTTCAAGTGTCCCATGTCATTGCGAGACTTAGATAATAACCTATTGAGAGACAGTAGGGAGATAGTGGTAGTGGGGAGAGTGGTAGAGCAAGATAAGATATAGATTAAGAAAAAGGTGTTGGGAGATTTTTATAGAGAGAGACGAAAGAGA
Source organism: Combretum micranthum (assembly GCA_024138025.1). NCBI lineage: Eukaryota > Viridiplantae > Streptophyta > Magnoliopsida > Myrtales > Combretaceae > Combretum > Combretum micranthum. The sequence continues at coordinate 461,377 of JAMXBD010000149.1, read as the reverse complement.
GCATAGAAGAGAGAGAAGTGAAAGAAATAAAAGAGAGAAATTAGAGCAGAGAGAAGAAGAACGTATATATATATGTATGTGAAAAGCATGTACCGGTGAGATGGTATGAAGAGATTTTTAAAAACAAATGGCTAGAGACGATCGAAGTTCAGATTGAGCCCCTAAAGGATAGATCGGCAAGCTAGTCATAGATCCACCAGCTTACTAGTGAAAGCTTTAGGCAAAACAGAGGCTAGTGGGCCTTGGGTCGAGCCATTGACACACATACTAGTAAGCCAGTAGTTAAGAGATCAGCAAGGTGGTTGCTATAGTAAACTTGTAGCAGGCAAAAAATATCATCTCAAAAATAGGTCATGTACATGCATGTATGATACTTAATAAGTTGTTCAGCCCAAAAACAATTCCTAGATCAACTTAGCTCCATGATGTTTAGCACTTATAAATTTTTATCATGCCTAATTCTCAATGTAAAGTGCAAAAACGATCCTCACTCAAGGGTTTTGTAAAAAATATCACTAATTTGATTGTTTATATCAACAAATTCCAAGCTAATGTCTCTATTTAGAACATGATCTCTAATGAAATGATGTCTAATTTCGATATGCTTCGTTCTTGAGTGTTGGATCCGATTTTTTGTTAAATTTATAGCACTTGTGTTATCACAGCGAATTGGAATATTTTCATACTTTAATATATAATCTAGCAAAGTTTGTTTCATCCATGAAACTTATGCACAATAGCAATCGGCAACTATATACTCAGCTTCAACAGTTGAAGGTTCAATTGAATTTTATTTCTGAGTGCTAAGATATGGAGGAGTGTCCAACAAAGTGGTATGTGTCGCTTGTGCTTTTTCAATCAACTTTGCACCTAACATAGTCAACATCAAAGTATCCAACTAGATTGAAAGAACTGAACTTTGGATACCACAAGCCAATTTCAATAGTGCCTACAAGATACTTTAGTATTATTTTACTATACTCAAGTGTGATTCTTTTGGATAAGATTGAAATAATGTATATACACATATCGAGAATATGATATTAGGTCTTGAAGCTGTAATACCTATCATGCCTCTATAAAGCTTTTCACAAACATTATTCCTATTTTCATCTTTGCCATGTTTTACACTTGTGCTCATAAGTATAGGCTTTATTTTACAATTATCCAATTTGAATCTTTTCAAGAGTTCTTTGGTATATTTAGATTGATTGATGAATGTTCCATTTTTAGATTGTTTTATTTGAAGACCTAGAAAATAATTAAGTTCTCCTATCATGCTCATTTTAATTCGTTCTTCATAGACTCAACAAATTCATTCATAAGACTCATGTTAGTAGCTCCACATACAATGTCATCCATAAAATTTTTCACAATCAATGGTTTTGACCTATGATTTTTGATAAAAAGAGTATGTTAATTCTTCCTCTAGAAAATCCTTTATTTAATAGGAAGCTACTAAGTCTTTTATACGAAGCTTTAGGAGCTTGCTTAAGACCATAAAGAGCTTTGTTTAATTTGTAAACAATATCAAGAATTCATTATTTTCAAAACCTAGCAATTGCTCTACATAAACTTCCTTTATAAAAGCATTTAAGAAAGTACTTTTGACATCCATTTAAAAAACAGTAAGGTTTTTGAATGCAGCAAATGCTAAAAGCATTTTAATAGCTTTTAGTCTAACAACCGAGGCAAAAGTCTCATCAAAATCTATGCCTTCTTCTTGATTATATCATTTAGCTACTAATAGAGTTTTATTTTTGGTTATTATTCCAGCTTCATCTCATTTGTTTTTATAAACCCATTTGGTTCCAATAACTGGTCTACTATCAAGTATAGGAACCAAATTCTAAACTTCATTTCTTATAAATTGGTTTAATTCTTCTTGCATAGCTCGCATTCAGAATTCATCTTTTAAAGCTTCTTCTATATTTTTAGGTTTGGTTTAGAATAAGAAGACTAGATTGCTCACATTTCTTACAGAAAGATATAGTTTGCACCCTATTAGAATGTTCACCTATTATTAGATCCTTTGGGTGTGATGTTGCATATTTCCATTGTTTAGGAAGATTATTGTTAACAAATTCATTCACAACACTCTTTTTATGTTCATCTTCTTTATGTACTTCTTTATTATTATTATTATTATTATTATTATTATTATTATTATTATTATTATTACTTACTACTACTACTACTACTACTTTTAAGAGAAAACTTATCCAAATCAGCACAAATGTTATCTATATCATCACTCGAATATAAATGAGGTAAAGAATCATCAAAAGCAACATGAATAGATTCTTCTACAACCAAAGGTCTCTTATTAAACACTATATACTTTGATAATTAAAGAGTAAGCCAAAAAAATGCCTTCATCACTTCTAGCATCAAATTTGGCTAGTTGTTCTTTTCTATTGTTCATGATGTAATATTTAGTGTTAAATGGGTGAAAATAAGAGATCTTAGGTCTTCTTCCTTTTCAAAGAACATGGGGGGTTTTCTTAAGAATTGGTCTTGTGAAAATATATAACATGCAGTGTTAACACTTTTAGCCAAAAGTATTTAGGTCAATTGTTTTCACACAATATGGTTTTAGCCATTTCAATTAAAGTTCTATTTTTCTTTTCAGCTACACTATTTTGTTGTGGAGTTCTAGGTAATAAAAACTGTGTTTAATTCCATTTTTATTGTGAAAATCATCCATTTCATAATTTTCAAATTCTCCTCCATGATTACTTTGGACAGTTACAATATTAAGACCTTTTTTTTATTTTGGATTTTCTTACAATATCTTAAAAAGACATTGTTTGTTTCGTCTGTAGATGCTAGGAAGAAAGCCTATGTTATTTAGTGAAGCCATCAATAATAACCAATATATATTTTTTGCCTCCCAAACTTAAAGTTTAAGTAGGACCAAATAAGTCAATATGTGATATTCTAATGGCCTAGAGGTGGAAATAACGTCCTTAGATTTAGAGGAAGTCTTAGTTTGCTTTCCTTGTTAACATGCTTGATAGATGTTGTCCTTTTGAAACCTTTGACAAGATTCTTTTTAATAAGTTTTGAAATTACATCCATGCTAGCATGTTCTAATTTTTTGTGCCATAGCCAACTATTGTCATTTTGAGAGCAAAGACAAGTTTCATTTGATGATTTGAAATCATCTAAATTGATTTTGTAAATATTTCTTTGTCTATATTCGTTAAAATAAGCTTGATTATTGTTAATTCTTTCAATAGAACATTTATTAGCAAGAAATGTTACTCTAAAACCATTATCACATAATTGGCTAACACTAACGAAGTTATGTTTTAAACAATCAACCAAAAGCACATTCTTAATAATTAAATCTTTATTTACTAGAATGTTACCTCCACCGAGAGTAGTTAACTTGCGATTGTCTCTGAATGTGACATTTCCTTGATCTTTTAGGCCTAAAGTTGAGAACTTGGATGTATCCCCATCAACCAAATTAGCTTGCTTTTATGATTTAAATGCATGTTTCTCTTTATTGCACAATTGTGTGCAATGTGGTCAATTTTGCCATAGTAGTTGCATGTCCCATGAGTGGCTTTTATATATTGAGTTTTATGAGACTTGAAACTACTTTCTTTGTTATAGCCAATTCCATATTTGTTTGAATCACGCCTTTGATTTCCAAGAAGTGTGTTCAAGTTCTTTTTCCCTTTGGTGAACTTGGCTATAGTTGCTTTTAAATTATCTAAGCTAGTTTTTATAAAATTTTCATTTCTTAGTTTTTCTAGCTCTTTTAAAACTGCATTGTTGCTACTGCTAGCACATGCAATATTATCATCACTATTTAAGGTTTTTACTTCAATATCAAGTAAATCGTTCTCAATTGTTAACTTTTCATTAATCTTGCTCAATTCATCATTTTTTCCTTTTAGCTTTTTACATTTATCATTCATCTTTTCGTTTTCCAATTTTAAAATATCATTTTATTCATGAAACTTTTTATTTTTTATTTTAATCTCCTCATCCTCACTTCTAAACTCATCTAGCTCTTCTCCTACTTTCTTCATTAAGGTCTTAAGTATGCTATTCTTTTTCTCTACTTTTATCAACCTACTGCATATTTTTTCATACATATCATAGATTTCATCATAAAAAGAAGAAGATGGTGAACTAACTTCATCATCCAATGTCATGAAGCACACGTTCTCATCTAAGTCACTTGAGTCATAATCACTCTAAGTGGCGATAAGAGCTTGTTTTTTAGAACTCTTGGATGCTTTCTTAAGCAGTGGGTAGTATTGTTGAATATTTCCTAGTTTGCGACTGTAAACCCAGGTTTTCCTAGTAACCAAGTAAACTTCGGAAACCGGAAACAAAAACCCTAAACCGGATTAGCTTAAGCTTGAGAGAGAAACCTAGGAACCTTAGATCCGACTTTCCTTCGATTTCAAACTAAAAGAACTTTTGTAAAATAATTTAATGTGGAATATTGTTTTAAAGTATATTTCAAATTATAAAAAGATCTGATTTCGAAAAATTTTCTATTCTAGGCCTTCCCGAGATCCATTACAAAAAAGCAAGCCCCGAAACTCGAAATTCAAAAAATATTCCGAAATACTTTTTAGAACCGAAATTTCATAAGGATTTCAAAAATATAAATTTTATAATTTTTCGGTTTATAAAAAATTACACATATAGTTTTTTTCTCGTATTTTCTTTATTACTAGTAAAGTAATTGTCTTGTTTACTATTCATTACTATTCACAAGTATAACATACTATACTCACAAGCCACTCCCTACTCTTACATCCTTACAAACACCCAATTACATTTTCTTTTCCAATAAAAATTTGTCTCTTAAAGAATTATTACAAATTAAGACTTTTTGTTACATAAATTACAAAACAAAATAAATTTAAACACTCCCTCTCTCCCTCCCATGTCTAAACCGGTGCACTCATTTGTAATTTTTTTTTATCTAATTTATTAAGCCAATAACCCTAATTTACTCCATATATATACCCATTTATACTCCTTCTCCTCATTTCTACTCTTTCAAATTTTTTATTCAAGTAAAAATCCCTTCTTTTTCTTCCTTCTTGCCGTGACCTTCACCACTCACACACATGCTCACACAAGTTTATTTTTCTACTCCATTCTCCTCTCATTTCAAGCTTTAGGTGATGGATCCTTAACTCCTCTACCATTAAATCTTGTAATGACAAAATTATTCATGAGTATTTTCACATTTAAGTCCCTATGAGCACTTGCTAGGGACAAGAAAATACTACTACATGAATATCAAGCCATCACAAGAATAGATCTTGTGTTTAAATGTGTTTTCATCTAATGATCTTCATATTCATGCATATAATAGTAGAGTAAAGTAGAGATCTTGCATAAAAATCCATGTTCATGTTTTCAAACTCCATTTCATGTATGATAATTAGTAAATCTAGCATCTAAATGCTCATATTATACTTGATATTCATGATCTTGTGAATATTTGGTGTATTAGTACATTAATGAAGTATAAAGACTTTTGTATTGTATGTATAAATATGGTAGTTAGTAGATCTTTAGTTAGATGAGGCAAGAAACTTAAAAAGGAAAAATTTTTGTTCGAAATGTTCAAATGAAAATTCGAATGACTTCAAAACCATACCTTAAAAACTCTTTTATCAACTCTAAAACTTGTGTTTTACATGAAAAATGAATGGTATAGATAATAAATATCATTAAGTGATGATTTTTATAAGTTGAAATGAGATTTAATAAGAAGAATATGCAAGACAAAGAGTAGAAATAAGATAGGAAATTTTGAGTTACTAGTCAACTTAAGAAATTCGTAATTTTGGAGTATTGTCATGAAAACACCTATTTTCCAAACTCAAAATAAAAGTTTTATTTAAGAAATGAAGTCCTTAAAAGATAAGTATAATAGGGCCTTAAATTTTAATGTATTAAACAAGTTTTTCTCATAGAAATCACTCAAAAACTGATTTTTCAAAATTCAAATTTTGGAATAACCTCTATTTGAAAACATTTTTAAAAAGTGTAAAATGAGAATTTTTATATAGAAATGAAGGTCCTAAGTAATAGATATAATGAAGACTCAATTTTAACAAGGATAATTAGATTTTCTTAAGAAATAAGTCCAAAACAAATGGAAATGATTAAAGTTAGGAAACTAGTTTTCTTAAAAGTAAATATTCTTGGAGTCTTACAAAATAAAGAGTTCTAAAAATTTTCTTTTAGTAAACATCATCAAAATCATGCATACATCAAGCTCATAACATGCCATTCATGATAGGAAATCATCAATATTTCATGTATGGTTGATCTATATAGTAGAAAGATTTCAAACATTTACAAAACTATTTTTCGGAATTGGATATTGCTACTGATCAAAATATTTTGTGACCCAAACATTTTCAAAACTTGGAAAAAATATTAGAATTAGATAGATCTTTCGAAGTAGATAGAAATCGATATATAATTTTCGAAATTCTGAGTTAAAATGACCAAGTTATGATAGTTTTAAGTTGGGACTTTCGCAAATGACAAGAATTATGAATTTACTAATTTTGATAAATAGTTTGGATTAGTTAAGTGATGAAATACTTATTAGGGTATTTCTTCCTTTTTAGGTGACTCCAAAACCGACGATTCCTTACCACTGGATTACTATTACTAAAAGACCGGTGATCCAATGGCCGAGTGAGTATTACTTTCGATTCCATTTATTATATGTGATTGTAATGATAGTTGCATTAGATATTTGGTAAAGATAAAATGGATGTGCATGATGGGGATGAATGGGAATTATGTATGGTTGTTGTTGATATGAGAAATTGAAAATAAGAATATCGAAGCCGGATGATTAACTATTGCGTGTATAGATGAATTAGGATTGATCACTTAAGAAATTAGTATAATTGACTATTCGGAATTGAAAATAAATATGGACTCATTCATATCATAAATGGGGATGGAGCATTAGCATTGGTTGGTTTCCCGTGATCCGAAACGGTATAAAAGTTAGTTAATCGTGATCCATAAACGAATTAATGAGTTGGTTAACTGTGATCCACAAACGAATTTATAAGTTGGTTGACTGTGATCCTAAACGACATATTTGAGTAGTACCGCAGTATTCAGTAATCTGCTAACCAGAAATGGATGGCAAAAGTCCATTAATATATGAATTCTGCTAGTCATATCTTTGTTGATTCCATATGTTTGATGCATATCACTTGTCTGACTAATTACTTACTTGTATGATGTGCTATGAATGTGATCTTGGAAGTTCTCACTCACTAAGCTAGTATAGCTTACGTCTCTATAGTTTTTATTTGTTACAGCACGAGTTCATATGGTTTAGACAGAAGCAACCTACAGCTCAAGTACAGGAGCTAGGCGTTTCCTTTAGAAGTTGTATTCAATTTTGTTTAGATTTCCGTAGAAAACCAAGAGACTCTGGATGACTGTAAAAGACCTCTAAACGATATTCTTTAGCGGGAGAATGCCCTTTATATTTTGTAACTAATTATATATGTGTTTTGATTTATTTTCTAATACTATTGAATGCCAAATTAAACTCTTTAACTTCATTGGTTTAAGTATTCTATTGTCGTAAAGGAACGCCTTACATCTATACAAGACTCCCGAAGGATTGGGGTAGTAATTCATGATTCTTATATGGCATGTGATGGACTGTTACGTTTATGGTACTCCCTGGGGCGTGACAACGACATTTGTAGCAAGTTATCACTTCCTTCTTTTCCTTTTTGCATCTTGATAAGCCACTACCATCATCTTTTCTTTTTGTCTTATTGTTGAACTTTATAAACTTTTGAACTTCTTGGCCATTAAAGTAACCTTCTCACCATCATCATCATCACTGGAGTCATGAGTTCTAGCTTTTAAGACAATAGCCTTCTTGCTTGATTCTTCGCCTTGCCTTTAATTAGCTCATGTGTTTTGATTGCTCTAAGGAGTTCTTCTTTGCTCATAGCAATTAAAGCTTGTACTTCTTCAATAGTAGTTTTTTTTGCTTCACAATCCTTGTATAGTGACCTAAGTAATTTAGACTTTATCTCCGCATTAGTGAAATTCTTTCTAAGAACACTCAAAGGATTTATGATGTTGATGAATCTATAATGCATCTCATCTATAGATTCATTTGGAAACATTTTGAAATTTTTGAACTATCCATACAAAAGACTTATTTTTGTATGTCTTACTCTTGAAGTTCCTTCATATGTCTTTTCTAATTCATCCCATATATCTTTATTAGATATACAGATTCTATTGAAATCACTTTGATTTAGCCCACAATGCAATATGTTCATAGCTATTTCATTTAGATTTAATATTTTCCAATCCTCTTCATTGTAATCTCTTTCTTCTTTTCCTTCTATAGTTAAAGGCCCACTTTCTATTATATTCCATATTAATCTATTTTGAGCTTTTAGAAATATTTTCATTCTACACTTATGTGTAGTTACCCCCATTTAGAAGAGGTGGTCTATTAATAGCTTGACCTTCTAAAAACCCTAATGCATTTGATACCATGATCTTTACTCTATATGCCATTAGGCACAAGAAAATAGAGACGATGCTCTAATACTAAATGAAAGCACACTAGAAAATACTTAAGAAGGGGAAGGGTTGAATTGAGTGTAGAGTTTGACTCTCTTCTTACTCTCTACGATCCCACATTCGCCTTCAATTAGAGGACTTCACACACTTCATTGATCTCAAACTCAAAGGCTCAAATAGAGCAGTACACAAGCTACAACACTTAGGAAATAACATATTTCTTCTCTTTTATAGTGCTCTCTTATAAAGTTACAAAATAAGAATAGAACACCAAAAATTGATTTTCTCTCTTCTGTTTTAGAATTTACAAAGTAATGAACAAGGGAACAATAATAGTAAGAGGATTCTTTATTTGTTTGTTTACAAACAAAAGCTCTTCCATATTTATCTAAATCTCCAAAAGAACATGTATTTATAGTCTTCAAAAGTCAAAATGTTCATTGGTGATAATATTTGTCAAACGACAACATTAAATGCGCACAATGGTCGATTTAAAAACCCACCAACTCGTCGGTTCAAACTTTGCACCTTGTCGCGCTTTGGATTTTGGACTCGATTAAGACTTGTGCTTTGTTCTTCTGAACTGACTCACCGATGCAATTCCTATAAACACAAAAATCAAAGCACATATACACTAGGAATAGATGAGTTTGTTTCTATGAAAAATTTAAGTTAATTGGGATGTCTCCTTACCTTGGATGCTTGATTCTTGCAGTTTGGATTTACTTGAACTATTCTTAGAGTCTTAGAGTAGATATGTAGGTGATGTGGTTGTAGTTTTAACTTGAGGTTCTTGTATGATTTTCGTGCATGAGAAGCAGTGTGTGATATTGAAATTCTGTGTTGAAAAGGAGATGAGACTCACAGTTTTGGGTGGTCTTAAGGGTCATTGAGACAAATGGCCTCTCTTTCCTTTATGCTTTCTATTTTGAGATGATGTTGATATAAGTGGAGATTGATGTGTATTGGTTAACTCTAAGGGTTAATGTTCACGACAAGAAAGGAAGAATTTGGGGTTTTTATTTGTCTTTTATTCATTAAGGGTATTAAAGGAGAAGATATTGAGAATATTAGTAATATTAAGTGATGTTGATGTTTGTTGGTTTCGTTCATGGCTCTTAAGGCATCAACAACAGATTATAAGGTTTTATTTTGAAAATGACATTTCTATTTGTCTATATTTCATTACTTAACTTCATTAGAAAGGCTTTGTGTGATTGTTTGAAGTTTAGATGTTTATACATGCATGGGCATGAGATTTATGGTTCAAGAAGGTCAAGACGAGAGAGAATGTGGTCCTTAAAATGATGTGAACACATTTAATAAAGAAGCTTATGTATGTGTGAATGCATTAAATGAAGAGATTATGCAATGATTGGAAGTAGATAGTGATGTGATATGAAAGCTTTGAGAGATGCGTTAAGGTTTTGGCTTTCTTGCAAGAGAGAGAAAATTTATGGTCCATAGGTTGCCCCATTTGAAGCTTGTATGGAAAGAGTTGATTGACGCCATGTTGCTAAAGTAATGATTACTTGTGTTAATCACCATTTTAGGAGAAGTAGGAGAGAAGAAATCTAAGTTTGTTTCATGTCTTTGTCAACCATTAATGCAAGGATTTTGTTTAGATTTAGAAGAAATGTCATCAATTACCTGAACTTTAAGTAATTGGAAGTCCCTAAACAAGCAACTGGGCCTCTTTCTTCTTACTTGTGATGGATGCTTTCAAGTTTTCAGATGGAGTAAATGACACATGTTGACATTATTTAAAGTCTTAAGAAGGTAAATATTAAGGATATCTCGTAGTATATTGGGTCATATGCATATAAATATATTAGTTATTTTAAGAAAATATCATTAAAAAGTTATCTAAGGCCTCCACATCAATCTTAGATTATTCTTGAGTTCAAATTTTGTATTTAAAGTTTACGTGATTGAATATTTTTAAAGTTTTTATTTACATGGTTAAAGCTTCCGGACCTAATAGGCTAAATTAGGCTTTTAGTCTCTATAGACTCATAATTTCCTAATTAACATGTTTGTGGAATCCAAATTTTTATTTGAGGTCTAGATTTGTAGATATTAATCTGTTTTTAATCCCATCACGTATTTTGTAATCCTAGCGATTCGTTTTTAAATTATCATTTCATATCCAATAGAAAAAAAAATTAATCATTTTAATTTACACCTGAAATCTAAAGCTACAACTGAGTATTTGTTGAGTTATCGACTTGTGTTACGAAATCTTATCTTTAGTATCTTTTACTACCTAAGAAAATTACTTACTCTATTATAGGAAATAATTGAAAAAAAGTTCCTATGTATATTTTCGTGTTTACTAACTAAATATCTATTTTTCTATTATCTATTTATGAATTTTACTTTTTAATTACTAAACTCATGATGGAAGAATCTTGGGGATTATAATGATGAAGGAATGTGAGATGGAACCGTACAGTAGCGGAGTCAAGCTCAAACATAGCAACAACCTGCTACACATAACATGGATGATATAATGGATAGTCTAAGATAGATAACCAAGGTCCAATCAAAATATGGGGAAATGCTCAAAACTATGAGTACCCAGATGAACCAGTTCTTTAATTGGGCAAGTTATCGACTAATGCATCTTCCCCCACCACCCACACAACTATCTTATCAACCCTCGAGCAACACTAAAGGCCAAGGTAGTCAATCATCACATTCGCACTATTTTTTCTAAAATTAAATTAATTACCTCTTTTTTTTATCAATGTAAATAATAACGTATGGCCTATTATTGTTAATTGAGTTAAAAAAATTGCTTCATTAATGTCTAAATTTTATTTATGTTAGATGTATAATTTATTTATAACTCATTTGAATAATTAGTTTAATTAAAATTCCAAAAACCATCGGAAAAAAAAAAACTAGCAGCAAAAATAGTAAAAAAAACCTAATAAACCATGTGAATCAGACCCAATTAAAGGTACACAAACTAGCACGCGACACGCCACATGAATAAATGGGCCTGCACGGAAAGGTATGGCACAAAAAAGGCACATGAAGCCCAACATGCGGGACATGCGAGTACAAATGGACCAACCACATGAAAGCACACGATATATAAAGCATGCAAAATTTAACACGTAGACAGGACAGTATGGTCCATTCACCATGCCTAACCATGCTCTGCCAATGGTAGATCCCACCATGTCAATTGTCAAAGCCTGCACAATGCAAGCAATGCTCTGTTCAAGAAGAAGAAAAAGGAAGGAAGCGTTAGGAGAAAGCCTAAACCTAATCATAATAGCAACAAAATCGATTAATCAACCTATGATTAGAAACTAGATCCCCTCTTGCTAAAGCGTTAAAAAATAAAATAATGTAGAAAAGTAAAACAAATAATACTAGGATATAACATGAAAAACCCAATGCGGGAAAACCATGGGACCAGCAGTGTTCAAATTTTCCACTATAAAAGATATAATAGGGTTACAATAGAGTTTTCCTCACTAGATCTCACTAGTGGATCACATAATTCTTCACCACAACCAGTGGATTACAAACAGAAATAAGATTTTCTTCTAGAGTTTCTCACTTTAGGATTTCCCTCATCTTTTTCTCTTTTTCTTTCTAGATCTCTCTATCTAGGCTTGAGAAGAGGCATACCACTTGTTTCTTACAAACCTTAGGACAAAAAGGAGAATATATATGCAACAACACAAGGAAAACCAATAGACACTCAAGACTGGCAACACTTAATTAAAGGTTGGCAGCGTTGAGATAGGTTTAGAAAAATGGCTTTCTAGAACAATGTACGCCGGCTCAATGCTGGTGGTGTACCCGCCCTACGCTAGCAGTGTAGCTTCCTCTGTTGCAGGTGTACATGTCCAAATTTTCTTTGATGCAAAAATTCTCCTTATTTTCAAGTCATCTTTCAAGTATATGTCATATACTTAGGATATCATTGACTTTAATGTCTTCTAAATATATAAACATATATTTAGGATCTCCTTGTGTAAGCGTACTAGTCCATTCCTACTTTGATTTCAAAGTTTTCTAAATATATGCATGACATATATTTAGACTTCCTTTGGTTATAGACTCATATGAGTTGGATTTATAACCCAACAAAAGGAAAGTAAGGTTACCATACATTTCAACATCTTATTTATAATTTTTTTAACTCCCACCTAATCATTACTCATAATATAATTATTTACATAATCATTTTGGTAATTATTTTGTAGTTCATCATGGAGGAATAATGAACATAAACTAACTAATATTATAAAGCCCAAATAATTTATTATCTGCGTTAATAATAAGTTACGGTTTCTTTGGAGTCCTTTCCTCTTTCTGTACTTTTCTTCATAATTAATTAATGACCGTGTAAAATCAGTATTTTAGTTGTCCCCTACTAAATTCTCTTTAAATGCTCCCAGCAAGCGTTATATAAATTATGTCTAGGACTAGGTGTGGATTTTGGAATATAAAGTGTTTACGTGGCTCCCATAATAACATTAAGCCTCCAAACTCAGACACTCCACATTTGGTTGACCTTGTAGAAATAGATTAAATAACTTTATTTATTCACACATTTATTCTCAAAACTAACATTTGGCTTGTCAAATATCTATTGTATAATAGTATTATTATTGCTGTCAATAAGAAAAAGGCCATAGTCCAATCTTTAGATTAACGATATAGATTATTTTTTTTTTTTTTTGGTTTAGCATTATTCTATTCAAAGTATCTATCCACCAATCGGAAATGTGGCATACATTGATAGTTTTAGATATATTTTCGGTACAACTAAAAATAATAGTTAAGAGTTTTATGTTTGATTCCATAAAAATTATTTTGTCGATGTTATTCTATTTCGTCCTTGAACTCCATCACCTGGACCCTCTTTAAGATTATGTATGATACTAAGTGCCCCAATTAAATTTCTAACTGCCATGTTGCCTAGTTACTTTTCCTCCTTAAAGACCTATTTACTTTATCCAAAGATCCTTCATTTAAGGTTTTTATGTGTCATTCAATATCGTTAATATAATCTATTTTTTTTATTGATTTAATTAGACACTCACAAAAATTTATATGAACAAAAAACATTTTGGGGCCTTTTTGTGCATGTATAATAGGATTCTTAACCTGATTTCCAACCCTAAAAACTTTTTTTTTTCTTTTTTTGAGGTTTTTCATCATTGTAATAAGTTTTATATACTTTTGTAAGAGCATGAAAGACCCCAACGCTGTGTTTGGGAAGTGGAAAAGAATTATGAAAGAAAGAAAGTGAAATGAAAGAATTAAAGAGGAAAGAAAATTAAAGGAAAAATTATAAATTCCCTTATTTAGATAAGGAGGAAAAGAAGGTGGAAGTATAGTTAGTAGTATAATTTTTTATTTTTTTTTAAAATACCATAAAGCCCTTATATCTTAAAATTGTGTTTGTTTCAAGGATGTAATTGTATTCTCATTTAAATTCCCTCTAAATTGAAGAGAATTGTTTGTAGTGTGCCCAAGAGGAAATTTTCTTCCATAAATCCATTGCTTTCCCTTTTTACCCCTTTTCCAAATAAAGGAAAAACAAAATTTTCCTTTCTAATTTCACCGCTTCTTTTTTCTTTCCTTCAATCCAAACATAGTGTGAGAGCATGATCAATGAAGGTCTTTTTGATATAATTCTACATGCTAAGGACCTTTTTTTTTCCATTCTTTATTATTATGGTAAGGTCCATCAACTATTTTAGGTCCTTATCTTATATTCTAAATTCTTTTACAAATGTCAATGGTAAAAAAAAAAAAAAATGGTTATATAGATCTTAGATAAAGTAAAGAGGTTTTTAAGAGGGAGGGTTTGTTTAGGAGCTTATATGATACCTAGGGTCCTAAATAAAGTCCTCCCATTGATTATGCTCTAAAAAGTCATTTCAGTTTCGCTTTTTTCTTTTTCTTTTTCTTTTTTTACAAGTGTTGAAATAAACTAATAGAAAAGTAGATAGATGATATTTAATGCGTTAATTAGGATCTAGGGACCCTAAGAGAGACATATCTTGGTGGGGAGATCCTTAAGGGGGAGAAATCCTTATATGACACTTAGAACTCTAAATGATCTTTTCATCATTATACATGTTGAACACTACTAAAATGGTGATGAACTTCAAAATATAGATCTTTAATTTTGAAAATTGTGTCAAGGACAATCATTATGCATGTTCTAAAGAAATTGAGAAAATAAGCTTATTAATAGAGATAATATGCAAGACAAAGGGTTGTTATAGCATGTGCAATGGAAGTCCTTAACACAATGACCTTAAAAGCATCTTATTTAAATAGCATGAATATTGGTTTTTTAAATGAATTAGATTCGATTTTTCCCTTTATAAGTTTTAAAGTGTAAAGTAATTAGGAATAAAAAAAGGAAAAAAAGTGCCCAATTTCTATTAGCTCGAGAGGATCCCTTTTTAATGATTAACTATCGCAATAAATGCTACTACTGCCACTTTGAGTTAATAAATTTAGGCATGGGGGATTTTACTATTACTAGTTGCTAAGATGAGACCTTAGAGAGGGCAATAAGATCCTCAAAGGGGAGAAATCCTTATATGACACCTAGGACTCTATATGAGCTTTTCACTATTGTACGTGCTAAACCATACTAAACTGGTGATGAACTTCAAAATGTAGATCTTTAATTTTGAAAACCGCATCAAGGACAATCATTATGCATGTTCTAAAGAAATTGAGAAAATAAGCTAATTAATGGAGATAATATGCAATGACAAAGGCTTGTTAAGGCATTTACAATGGAAGTCCTTAACACAATGACCTCAAAAGGATCTTATTCTAATAGCATGAATATTGTTTTTTCTTTTTAATGAATTAGATTTGATTTTTCTCTCTATAAGTTTTAGAGCTTAAAGTAATTAGGGGAAAAAAAGGAAAAAAAAAAGTGTCTAGTTTCTATTAGCTGGAGAGGATCCCTTTCTAATGATTAATTGTCGCAATAAATGTTGTTATTGCCACTTTGATATAATAAATTGAGGCAAAGGGATTTTATCACTAGTTGCTAATAGACTACTAATAAATCAATTACAAATCACAAAACATTCATAATTGCTTATAGATTTTTATCGACTGGGTTTGCTTTTAACTTCTTCACTTCATTAACTTATGAACCCTTTAACCAATAGAAGAGGGAGAATATAAAATTTTTTTCTATATCAAATAATATAGTTTATTGCCTGTCTTCATTCCTAAACCAAACCTTAAAAAACCTTCTTGCTAATATGTAAGAGATGAAGGTAAAGATGAGGAGAGTAATTAAGATGTAGTTCAAGAAGATGATGAGGGGGATAAACATTGTAATGCCTACACTTAAAATATTTACAACCCACGATGTGTTTACATTTAATGTAGAAACGCTAAGGTTCAAAATATGCGAAAATCACATTAAATGCACATAACAATAATAACTCCATTCACACACATTTAATCTATGACTCATCCAAACATGAGTCGTATAGAATCTGATACATGATATTGTATGATGGTCATGTACTTCAAGAGAACATTAGTTTTTGCATACCAAGAGGTGCATGACCTAGTGCATTAGTTGTGCATCAGGTCATGTACTTTTGCAAATCCTTTTATTAATCAATTTTCCATGTTTCTAAGTCCTACCTCATTTAAAAACTTCCATAAACACATCTCTAACCCCAAAATCATATTGAAACATCTAATTCCTTTCCAAACATACCCAACAAGTATGGACAACATATATGAATATAGTATTCACATTATCTTCTTGAAAATCCTTCCTTATTCCTTTTTCAACAATCTTTTATTCCTCTTGGTTTTAGATTTCCTCCATAAGTACACTTACATTTGTCATTCCTTCCATTGAAACTCACTGTCAAAACCAAAATGTATCTATTTTTGTTGCTTTCTCATTCAAATCTTTAAAAGTAATAAGAAAAAGAGATGAAAGTGATTACTTGCTATAGATTTCTATTGAAAATCTTCAAGGTTTGACAAATGTTGATGAGAGAGAGGAGGATGAAATTTTGAAATGCAATGAAATCTGTAATCCCTAGGAATTTTCCTATCTTAATCTAAAAACTCAATATCATACACATTAGATGATGACACTATAGCTACACAATTATCACTAGTAACATATAACATGCGAAGCATCTAAGATTACGTTTACTCCATCATTAGAATAAATGAGTTTTTAAGTAGTAAAAAAAATCAAAGATGAAATTACATGAAAATGGTTAGAGTTCCACTAAATGTAGCTATATAGCCTTAACCTTCAAGTACATACTGAATTGTCAAATTTTTAGATGTATATTGGTTAGTAAACGATAACCTAGAGATAAATCTCTAGGGTTGAGACTCGATATAATTTGATAACATGCTAAATTACAAATATAAGGCTTAAATCAAGATTTTAGTATTGAAGACATAAAAATGAGAATATTTTAAACCTATATAGCATCATATCTTTATTTTACCCTTATGGTGCTAAACCTTAATCGGGTAGATGAAAACCCCCATATTACTTAAACGTGTAAATATGTAACATTAGATATTAACTTAAAACTATCTTTTATGATATTTGAAATCTAAAAATAACTCTTAATAATATTATCTTGAATTAATTAATAATTTGTTTATCAATATCTATTTGACATCATAAAATTATTCATCTTGTACACATTATAACTACATATTCTAAATTCTATGCATGAGATCTTCTAAACTTTTAAGAATTCTAGCTGATGTATGGTAAAGAGCAAGTGTTAAGCTAGAAAATACTTAAATATTCCCTCATTAAATGTTGTAAGTGACATTTCTTAACCAAATTAGTCTCCATTCTCTTACTTACAAGGGAAGTAACTGGAACTTCAAGACCCCTTAGCTAGATTGAATCACTTCATGAGACAAACAAGTGATATCCTAAACATTTTGTACAAATAAAATCTAATGTAAGTATTGTATAACAAATGCAAAACTAGATAAATGAAACCTTAATTTCTTCCACCATTTCCACTGTAAATTCCTCTCTCTTTCACTTCCATTATAGCAACAAACCACAATAAGAGCCTTTAAACTACCACCTTTGGCATTAGGAAACACTATAAAGAAAATCATATACACACACCCTCTACACCACCCTTGAAGAAGTAGATGGAATAATCACACAAAAATCAATAATCAAACTGAAATAAGAACTCCAATCTAACAAACTCATTATGCTTGAATTCTAACAGATATAAAATTTCATTAACCCTTTTCTTTCTTTGGGGTTCCAAAATTTTTAGGAAGAAGGAGAAGGAACTACTTCTAACCTCTCTCAAGCTAAGATAATGTCCTTTGTCCCTAAACTATCTTTACAGGATACATTAGAATGCATGACAAACTTAGATCACAATGGAATAGGAATGAAATACTCTATTTTCATGTGTATGCATTTCATTATGTAATCTTAGGATGAGAAATAATGAAGTATAGAGAAACTAAACAAATCTAAAAAGAATAATAAGGAAGGTTTATACTCTTAAAACCTTGGAAAATATGAACAAACTTAGTTTATGCACACATGAATTAGCATGATCTTACAAATGTGATGAATTATGTGGTAAAACAAAGGTAGAACCATAGTAAATACATAAACATAGCTATTTTATTCAAATAGGAGTACATCTAACATGACAAGTTAAACACGACCAAATTTAACAAACATAACATGCATCACAACCATAATTAAGACCATAATACATATAAAATCACTAAGAACACCAACCACAACGGTGATCATGGTCATGATCTCCTCAGAAATTAAAAATAATGCCAATCACAATCGTGGTCCTAACTATGATCTCCATTGTAATAGCATTAAAGCTTATCATAGGCCTAAGCCAGGGGTTATCTTCCCCGTACATAAAATTTATAATAATAATGATCGCGATGCACCCTATGATCTCCTTAGATTTTATTTCCAACACCTATCATGGCCTTGACATGGACCATTATCTTCATTGAGTAGAAGTTTATGCATATCACATCCGTGACCTTACTTGTGATATAAGCAGAGATCAAATTTTTCCCATCATCGTCTGGATCACGTGCCATGATCTCATGCCCTGTTTCATCACCGCCTAGATAAGTCTTATGATAGGCACTATGCAATCAAGATCTCTAAAAATTTAAACAAAAATCTAAGACACATGAACACCTTTGTACACTTCATGTTTAGTTATATGTTTAGTAATATGTATTTATCTTATTTCAATAAGAACTATAAGTCAACAATCAGATTTTCCAGTCGATTACTATGATGAGTAAGGAAAATTACATGTGAGTAACTCTGATCTTTTCATATTGTTTATGCTTGCAGTATAAATGGCATTATTCTAATAATAAACAGTGACAATTGATTATATGTGGAGTTTTAGGTACATTGTATGCTATTTGATGTATGGGTGTTTGCCAAACTTCTAAAGTGGAAGTGATAACCAATTATGTGACAATTGTTGTGTAATACATGTTGAGGATTATCTAAGATTTGTATGATCACTAAATAACCAAACTTAAATCTGCTTGACCATTAAGATAAATGAACATGAATTACATGAATGCATAATTGCAAAGTAATCCTATTATGTCCTAGTATTTTGGTTCTATGGTAATACTAAGTTTTTCTAGTCAAAATATAAGAAATTTTGGTTCTTCATCAAATTACCACAGTTCCATCCAGCTCCACAAGAACTAAAAAGGCAAATGAAGGAACATTGCATGTGGTGTCATCATGAAATAGCTAATACATATTAGAGTTTCTAAACTTCTAAGGTCAAGTTGAGCCATTAGACACCTAAAGCATAAATTGATAAAAGAAAAAGGGTAAATGATATTTCTACTTCCTTAGCTCTTAGTCTCTCCTAAACATGGATTACTGATTGACTGGTTCTTGAAACCCCAGTGAGAGGGTAAGAATCTACACCTTGCTTAGATCTCGGCTTCCCAAGCTTATAGTTGCTTCATTTATTTGGTTGTTGCATTGCATATGCTTGTTAAATAACTTGCTTTACCTTTGCTTGATATGTGATAAGATCTGGTTATCTCACTGAGCTATGGTTTGCTTACCTCCTTATAGATTTGCTTGGTTACAGGAATCACTATGGCTAATCTCCATACGGGAGTTGAGGCTGGTACTAGTCAGCAATAAAGTCAAGTTATGAGTTAGTAGCTTCATGAGTTATAGCAGTATTATGACACTAGCTGTTTTTCAATTATGATGTATTAACCAAGCACTTAAGTATATTATGTATTATTGACATTTAAGAGATCTATATGTATTCGCTATTACTTATTCTAAACAACTTTTTGATCCTGTTAAATATGTCCAAGTTACGGAATGTCTTGG
Organism: Combretum micranthum; assembly: GCA_024138025.1. Taxonomy (NCBI): domain Eukaryota; kingdom Viridiplantae; phylum Streptophyta; class Magnoliopsida; order Myrtales; family Combretaceae; genus Combretum; species Combretum micranthum. Next base: position 441,378 of record JAMXBD010000149.1, on the reverse strand, counting down.
TTGTATGATGCATTATGTGTCCTTTTGGAAGTCTTAGATTAATTTATATGACCGTCTGTGACTCTAGTTTGTTACATGGTGCAACGATACTACTAGGGTACCCTTGGAGGTGTGACAAAAAAAAGAGGGAAAGAAGTTACATTGAGGTTGTTAAGATGAATTATACTCAATCTTCATTAAACAAATCATGTTAACTTGTTATGAATTTTGTAGAAATCAATAGGACTTGGTACTTAAGTGTGCTTAAATGTTATATTTCAGGTCTTGGAATCAAATATAAGCAAATGGAGAAGTTATATGTAAGCTTTGGAACAAAGGAAAATCAAAGATCACCAATTTGGATCAAAACAGCTTCAACACCGGCAAGAATTAATTCTACACCACCGGTATTGATAGGAGAACAAGTGGCCTTCAATACAGAGAAATCAACGCTGGTAAAATAAATAGACAATACCGTCGGCTTTGGATCAGAATTTCATCAGCCTTTAGAAAAATCAATGAACGCTAGCAAAATCTGATTCTATGCTACCGATGTATAGGCGGTGCAGCATGTCCATGGAAGCGAAAACTTTAAAGCCATTCGAATGCCGCCAGCTTACTTCATAACATTTCACCTAGTTTTCAAATTTTTAGACTTACACTGGTTCTTGGGGATTAAACACTACCAGCATTGAGGTGGTGTAGGATATACACAGTGCTAGAATTTTTAAAGCCGACTTTACCCTGTTTTCAATGCTGCTAGTGCTCATTTGGTTAAATTCAACACTGTTATGGTACACTGCCGGCGTAGATGTTGTAACTGCCGGCATACATTATGGATGATCCAAATTCCTAAATCTTTTCTACAAAATGTCTGATGATGTTGCTGCTATATTCATTCAACATTCATTCTTCTCCTTTTTTTCTAAGATTAGATATGATATATTAGAAATTAGAAAAATCCTAGAGAGACGTTTATGATGATGAGAGGCTAGTTATGTTTTCTAGCCGAGGGTTGGTCGTACGATCGGTTTATGGATTGTAAGATCTAAAAGATTTATCTTAATTTGATTTTTATTTTGGATATTTGTATTTCTCATGTTTGTTTGTTATTATTATCTTGTTTAATTTATGTAAACTATCAAGATAATTTGTGCCAATTAGAATATCAGATCCGTAATCGTTTGATTATTCTAATATTTGTGGTACAATAGCATGATTAATTGTGAGATAAATGATTGATTGTGTTATGGAGATATATAATCTAATTTTAATGAATCATCTTATGATTTGTTGATTTCAATTGGTGGTCTCTCTTGTTCTTAAAGCTATTGATAGATTAAACCTTAAGAGCTTGTTTAGGGTTGTTTAATTGATAAGGAAAATAATCAAAGATCTTGTCTTGATTATTAAAAAAGTAAAGAGAGATAGGTTATCAGAGCTTATTGATAGCCATAACTAGTTTATCTAAGATGAAAAATAAAAATTCTTGAATCAATGATCAATCCTTTAAATAGAGTTGTGACATACCTTTGGTTAGGAACTTCTTTGAAATTGAATTAAATCTTGTAATTTGTTTGTTAGCTTAGATATAATTAGTTTTCATTTGAATTTCACAAAAAAAAAAAAAAAAACCTATTACTTTTCTTCTTCACTTGATTTTTTAATAGGAATAGATTTCGCTAATCTATGTGGATCAACCCTGCTCATTGCTATATACAGATTGTATAAATTTTAAGAGTATGATTATATTTGTTGGATTCAACACCCACCACGGTTTTGTAAACATTTTCTCCCAACTGACGTACCTTTTCAATTATACGTGAATTTACATATATGGCCCTAATAATACTAATTACCATTCTTCCATTCCCTATGTTTTTTTTTTTTTTTTTGTTTCATATTTTTTTAAGGTATTTCAATTCATTATAAGGTGTTTGATGATGAATTTTCTATCTTTTATGTCATCTTGTCTTGGAATCATATGAATTCCCACGGAATTATAGTGCTTAGAAAGATATGAGAATAAATGTCAATATAAATAATTTTACTAAGAGATCTGATACAAATGTGTAGAAAATTCATAATGCATAGAATGAATATCAACCATGATAATGGGAAAATCACGAGTTCATAATCGGACTCTAATACCACACATATAAGTAAATTTTATAACTATACATCATAATTATTTCATGAAATCAATTCTAGAATCTTTGAACTTAATAATTTATACACACACACACGCAGATATATATATATATAGATCGGTTACATACATTTGTCAATAGTCATAATATATTTTTTCTTTAAATCCCAAAAGTGAAGATGCTTGCTTTATGTTTTCAAGACACCTTATCCCTTCAATCTACCTTTATATCTTCAAGAGAATGATTTCCCTTCCTTTACTTTTAATTTATTAATGGATTACCCTTCATAGAACTTGTCTTCCATCAAGACACTTGAAATTGATTGCTTGAACCTTTGTGTTGAAATTGATTTCTTGCTTAGAGAATTGAGTTGATAATGAAATATTCTTAATTTCTCTACTAAGAAGAAGAAGAAGAAGAATATGTATTGTTAACATTTAAATGGGTTAATGTTGTGTTTAGTACCTCAACTTTTCTTAAATGTACAATCAACTACCTGATCTTTGATTTTGATCAATTTTATACTTGGATCAATATTTTGTGGACACAAATACTGCCTGAGCTTGATGTGGCACTTTCAACCTATAATAACATTCCACATGGCATCTAACATGGCAATTTTATATTTATTATTATTTTTTCATTATGAATGTTATTTTATTTTTTATTAATTATACAATTATTATATTTTAATTATATTATTTTAACCAATTGAACATTTTATATTTTATATTATAATAACTTATTTTCAAAAGGAAACTTGGACTTGCTGAACCATTAGCCCATCAAAGACCATAATAGGCCTCATAGATTTTGCTTGTTCAACCATAATATATACAATTATACTTTATATATGAGGCCTTTTAACATTTTGTTTCCAATGTGGGACACTTTGCTCTAGAAAACTAAACGTATAACATTGACCAAGCATAAAAAAAGTTATCCTCTGCAATCTTCAGCAACATCACCAATCAACACCTTTGAGTGATGTGAAGACATACTCCTCCTTAAGGAGGAATTCAAATTGGATTTGATGCTAGAGGGGTTGTTTCATCATCATCTGCTCTAGCAGTGGAATTTGGAGCATTAAGTCACTCAATCAATCTAGCCTTTTTCTCTTCATAAGTGAGCTTCTTCTTGTCCCACGATGGAGAAACCAGATCAATCATCCACCTAAAATGTTGGATAACATTATTGATGATTGAGTCATATCTCCATCTACCAACCATGTCTTTTCTCCATCAAGGTTGTCAAACTCGCGATTCTATATAGAATTGCCAAGGGCTCAGTAGAATTGGAACATAAAATCGAAACGTAGAAATGTAAGTTTCTACAACCTTTGCAAAATAGCTTTGAATAATTAAAAAAAATGCTTATAAAAGATGGAGAATACTTAGAATACATAATAGATGTAAAAAAGAAAAAAAGAAATCAATTTTTTTTATAATAACTCTTAATCAATGATATAATCTGATATATATATATAAGAGCAAATAGTGTCAAAATTAATTTATTTTCTATTATTTTATTTGAAATAAGTGATAAATTAAAGGAGAATCAAAATTTTCGACTTATTAAATCCTTAATTATATAAATAAAATAAATACGTTTTCTTATGAATTTTACAGCTATAATTTGACTTGAATAAATTCTATAAATATACAACAAGGGTTCTTGAAGGAGGAAGGGGAAAAAAATGGAGAGAGTGTGTGGAAACCAAATAGAAACAACAAAAATACAGATACACCATCGTAATTCCTAATAGTTGATAAGATTTTAAATACAATATTTTTGATATTTTAGCTTATTTGACTCCAATAGGTAAAATCGATAAATTCGGTTGAAATCGTAAGATTCTACCTAGTTTACATGTAGACTCAGTTGAAATCATAAAATTCTATTAAAAAACGATTTTGCCCACAAGTCAACTTAGAAGGGCCTCCTAAAATCATAAACCCGTAAAATTGTATGGGTAAAATCGTGAATTTGACAATTATAGTCTCCATCCAAATGGAAATAACCATGTGACAGTTAAAACGTATGAGCCAGCTTCCCCAAAACCTAATCAAACACATCACCATCCCTATGATCCCTAATAAAGAATCCTATCATGATATCTGCCATGATGACTGCAGAAGGATAAATTTGATTATATTAAAATATTTGGATTAGTCTCTTGGTCTAAATAATAGGGCCTAAAGATTCTAATATATGCTTGGGATAACTTTTGGAAGATTTGGCATGGTGGGCTTAGAGTAAGGATTATTGGATCAGCCTATCCACTCTCAACTTTTCTTTGAAAAACTCATGCACTTAAAAGAGGATCCACATGGGCTTAAACTCAATATGAGCCCATCTAATGATCTATTAGAAAAGGGACCTATCTAAGCTATTGATGCTCCACATGATCTAACAGATGTCATCAATATCTAAACTCTATATATACCTCTAGAGTCCTCATGGGGGATTTTTCACGCATTTAGAGAAATGTTGTTATGTGGTCGGATTACAATCCAAGAGATTAAACGAGGTTTAGAACGAATAATACAGTATCTCTCTTTAGGACTGTGGGGTTGATACTGCATAGCTCCTCTACTTGTCATGCGTGTGTTCAAGTTATTTGAGACTGTTTACTCCTTCTCTCTGTCATCTCTTCATAAGTTATTCTTACGTGTCATTACTTGGTCACTCCTTTGAAGCCACATGTAGCGTGAGCTAGACACTGCACACAAGTGATCACTGCGGTTGGATCCTTTCATCTGCATTTTGGCGACTCCATTGGGGATAAAAAGTTGACAACTTGACAATGACACTCCCAAGGAAGATACCGACCAATCCCAATGGAAACACAGGTCAAGATTTTGACATCAACACTGACGCTAGAGAACAAAACATGCCACCACTTGATAATGTTAATCCCAACGACAATATAATGCAAGTAGCTATACCTAACCCTGTGCATCTTGCACGTGAAATGCAAGAGAATAACAAGATTATGAGAGAGTTCATCAACATGATGGCTACATTCATGCCTGCTGCCGTTACTTTTGTTGCTGCACGATAGGGAATGACTTCGTTAAACCCTACTATTGTTGCACCACTACGTGTTGCCTAAGCAACTCAATTACCTGATCTTTTGGCTATAAACGTGAATGTTACCTCAGGGAAATAATGAACAACTTCACGCACAAAAACTCACTGCAGTGCAACACTTAGCAACTGAACTATGAAGCACAAGAGTCCAACCTAGAGGTTCTTCATCCTCACTTGCCATCCTACATGTTTCTATTGACAGATTAGCATCTCAACCTAATTTTAGCCTCACTACTCCTATAGAGACTGCATTATCTACTCCAAGGGGCTCCTTCGTCACTAAGGAAGATCTTGATGTTTATTTGAAGGAGATCTAGGCAAAATCTACTATAGGAGTATTGGACCTTAAACTCCTATATAACCAACATATTGTTGTCGAACCATATCCTAAGGACTATGCAAATCCTAAATTCATGCTATTTAACGGTAAAAAGAGAAGTGCCAAAGAGCACTTGTTGAAATTTATTGAGACCTTAGAGGTCTACGGGTTAGATGATGACTTGAAATTAAAAGAATTCTCTAACAAAAAAGGCATATACCTAGTATGTCAACCTTCTTCTTATATCAGTAAACTTATGGGGAAGTATATACAAAATGTTCCTTAAAAATTTTTATCCACTTAGGAGTGGGTCACTTTGACTAACATGGGACACGTTCGACAAAAGCCCACAAGTATGTCCATGCCACAATCACATTCTTCATGAACTGCATTCATTGACGTAGGTTTACATATAGCATATACTTGTATATATTTCATATCCTCCCCCTTTCTTATTAATTAATTAGTTTATTTTTCCAATACTCTCCTGGTACAATGTAAGATATGCATGTCGAATTGTATCACAAGGCTCTTATTTATATCCAAAATAACTCCATTCTGCCCAAAAGCCTGGTATGCTCAAAACACGGAAGCATTTCTTCTCTGAAAAAATGTGACGCTAGTGCAAAGGCAATTTCTTTTTTCCTTTTTTTTTTTTAAATAAAAAAAGAACCCACGAGTATTCTGTCTAAAACAATTTGTAATTTCGAATCATTGACCATATATTTGTTGAGTCGCGGATACAAAAATATTAATAGTTTGTTCACTTGACATGAATGGATATTCAGTCTTTCCTTGTTTTTTATCTAAAATGAATGACAATTCATAATGAATTACTATTACTTAAAATGACGAATAGCAATTCATGTCTCCATCTCATGGGTTGCTATTCAATGGTTATTTTTCAACTTTATCATAGATACTTATGTCTTGAAAATAACATATCTATAATTATCCTCTCTTTGTAATAAATATAAGGGTATTATAGATATTTTACATTTTATTCTAATAATTACGTGTTTTACTTTTTACACTAAGTAAACATTGTAATAGTCATTATAACTCTATTATATTTCCATTGAATTGGAATTCCATTCCCACCTTATTCCATTTAACGAAGTAAACCAGCTATGAATGCTGGCGCAGATATATCCATGAGACACCCATCTACTTGGAGTGTAAATATACTAGGAAAATTAAATTTCCATCTTAGGAAATATGGCCTTTAGTTTTCTTGTGTTGCTTCTTCTTTGCATCCACTTTAAACAGAAGAATGTGTCAAAATAGAATCATATCTTCTCCATCAGCGGATCCCATTTCCATATCAGCGGAAATATATTATTTATTTCCATCGGAATGTGACGTCCCTTTAAATCTTTCTCAATTCTCCATCTTGCTATCTCTTTATACCCATTTCTCATATCTTTTCTAATAAATATCGCATTCAATTCGAAATATTAAAAGATCATCCAAATCTTTTAATGTCCAAACTAATATATTTTGATATTCTCATCGATATCATAATGGCGATATATCTATGGACGCATGTATACGTGGATAATTACGGATTGGACTTGGGTCAAGTCACTTATAAAAAAAATGTAAGATCACCATTGGATATTCCATAAAATTATAAATTTGTTTAAAATGTTGTATATGTGGTAGATTATCTATAAAAGTTATATATTATAGGTTAAAAAAGTGATAGGTATGGTAGGAAAGCCACTTGATCCAAGTAGGTCGCAACGAGGCAAATTTCCATGATTGTTCATTACACCTTTTTTTTTTTTTTTTTTTTTAATAACCATCCAATGACCATTATCCCCACTATACTCCGATATAGCGACTTGTGCAATGAAGTCATGGATTCATGCATTATATAGTCTTCGGTTTCGTCCACATATGTCCTTTCATTTTATTTTATTTTTAATTATATACCATTCTACGTACCCATCAAGTTGTATATCGTTCCAATTATGCCCCGGAACCATCACATCATGTTTTGGTGAACCATCTATATTATGACGTGTATGTTGATTATAAAGCTTCACAAGATGTGGTTTTCTTGACACGACTATATATATTATATATATAAATATATATATATATCCTTTTTCTGTGCGAGAATATACTGATAACAGGAAGCATTGCCTAATCTTTCTTTCTTCCTTTATATATATACATGTATATATATTTCAAGGATAGCAATAAAGAACGGTATGAAATGACTTTTCCTTGTTTTTTTTTTTTTTTTGTTTGTCATCATCCTTACGTTTGCGATTTGTATTAACCAAAGTTTCATGATATCCCATCGGCATATATTGATAGAAATTTTCTATGATTTTTCTTTGCCGCAGGATCTTTTAATGAAATTGCAATAATCAATGATAAGTAATTTGATACATACCGTTGTCCATTGCTTTTGATTTCCAGTGGAAAGAAGAAAATCTGTCACGAACTTTGTCTTGATGATTTCTCCTACTCTACCCTTTCTTCTTTTTGATTTTTCTTTGATGGTGTAGAAAATTCTCTAAAGAAAAAGATACGTTGTTTTCTTTTTCTTATGGAAAAGATACATTGTTTTCCTTTTTCTTATGGAAAAGATACGTTGTTTTCCTTTTTCTTATGGAAAAGATACGTTGTTTTCCTTTTCTCTAATGGAAAAGATACGTTGTTTTCTTTTTCCTTTTCTGTCTATTATATTTAATTAGGGAGAGAGGAAGGATTTTAAATCCTATGACTTAAAATTACTATTATGCCAAATGACCATCATATTAGACATTTACATTAAGTCATACTCTAAGTCACATGGACCACTAATGTTAAAATAATTTAACAATCTCCCACTTGGTCCATGTTACGACTTGATGATTCACTAACAATTAAGTGTGCACCATATTTAGAATGCATCAAGTCATAATTCTTGATTGAATTAAAATGACTGAATCATGGCGGTCACACACCATTTAACGATGTGATTCCTTCCATGTATTACAAGAACATCATAATTCATGATAACTTAATTGAGGAATATTAAAATCTTTAAATCATTATCTCCAATTAGGCTACTAGTTATCTCACAAACAATAATTGTATACAACTCGATGTAGATAACTAATAAGCAAGCAAAACCACAACTTTAACTGAATTCACAAATGTCATAACAATATGAGCAATACAACCATATGTATATATATATACATATACATCAAATATCAAATCAATGAGGACCTATCTATAATGCCCATCGTTCAACATGTCCAATAAATTTTTGGTGGCAAACCCTTAGTTAACGGATCCGCTATCATCAGGTCAGTACCGATATGCTCAATTGACACTCTTTGGTTTTGTACTTCTTCTTTAACAGACAAGTATTTCAAATCCATATGTTTCGCACCTTTAGAATACCTATCATTCTTAGAAAAGAAAACAGCTGCAGAATTATCACAATAGATTCTTAACGGCTTAGCTATACTGTCGACTAATCCAAGCCTTAAGACAAAGTTCCGCAACCACAATGCATGAATAGTGGCCTCAAAGCATGCCACAAATTCAGCCTCCATAGTGGAAGTAGCGATGACTGACTGCTTTCCACTCTTCCATGAAACTGCTCCTCCAGCCAACAGAAACATGTAACCAAATGTAGATTTCCTCGAGTCTACACATCCAGCATAATCTGAATCCGAATATCCTACTACTTCAAGATGATTTGATCTCCTATATGTAAGCATGTAGTCCTTGGTACCTTGTAAGTACCTAAGTACTTTCTTTGCAGCTTTCCAATGATCAAATCCTGGATTACTCTGATATCGGCCTAACATTCCTACAGCGAAACTTATGTCCGGCCGAGTGCATGTTTGTGCATACATCAAACTTCCAACCAGTGATGCATAGGGAATAGATTCCATTGATTTTCGTTCCAAGTCATTCTTTGGACATTGCAATTTACTGAACTTGTCCCCTTTCTGAATTGGAACTATTCCTGCAGAGCAATTTTCCATTCTAAATTTCTCTAACACTTTATTGATATAGCCTTTTGAGACAATCCTAACAATCCTTGTGATCTATCACGGAATATCTCTATTCCTATCACATAAGATGCCTCACCCATATCTTTCATTTCAAAAGTTTCAGAGAGAAATTTCTTTACATCATGTAACAAACCCATGTCATTAGCAGCTAAAAGAATATCATCGACATATAACACCAATATAATAAACTTGCTCCCACTGACCTTCATATAGATACACCGATCAACGGTATTCTCTACAAAACCATATGACGTAATGGTATTATTAAACTTAATATACCATTGTCGGGAAGCTTGTTTTAATCCATATATCGATTTCTGTAACTTACACACCAAATTTTCATGCCCTGTGGTTATAAAACCCTCAGGTTGGTCCATATAAACTTCCTCTTCTAAGTCACCATTCAAAAAGGCGGTCTTTACATCCATTTGGTGAAGCTCTAGATCATAATGAGCCACCAAAGCCATAATAATTCTTAAGGAGTCCTTCTTCGAAACTGGAGAGAAGGTCTCTTTATAGTCAATACCATCTTTCTGAGTATAACCTTTGGCAACAAGTCTGGCCTTGTATCTTTCGATGTTGCCTTTTGAGTCTCGCTTGGTCTTGAAGACCCATTTACAGCCAACTCGTTTTGATCCTTCAGGCAACTCTACTAACTCCCAGACTTGATTTACATCCATTGATTTCAACTCTTCCTTCATGGCATTGAACCACTTTTCAGAATCATTACATTCCATGGCTTGTCTAAATGAGATTGGATCTTTATCAATGCTTAAGTCAGATTCTTGCTCAAGTGAGTAAACCACATAATCATTCGATATAGCTGGTCTTTTCTGTCTTGTAGACCTCCGTAATGCCATTTCTTGTGGTATCACTTGTTCATTTGTGACTTGCACATTGTCACTTGGTTCATCTCTAATATGTTCACTTTGTGTGTCTCGAACATCAATTTGTTGTCTTAGCATGTTGCGTGACTGTGATGCAACAAAAGGAACAACAACTTGAGTAGAAACACTGGGTGTAGGGGTCTCCTTTTGAAATTCTCTAATATCCACTTTTCGTGATTCCCCACTCCCACTGAATTGACCATTTTCAATGAACCGAGCATTACCAGACTCAACTATTCTTGTACTATGGTTAGGACAATAAAATCTGTACCCCTTTGATTTTTCAGGATAGCCGATGAAGTAACCACTAATGGTTCTTGCATCAAGCTTCTTTTCATGTGGATTATATATCCTTATTTCTGCTGGACAACCCCAAACATGAAGATGCCTTAAGCTGGGTTTCCTACCTGTCCATAGTTCATAAGGAGTCTTAGGGACTGCCTTACTAGGAACCCTGTTTAGCAGATATGCAGCAGTTTTTAATGCATGCATCCATAAGGATAAAGGTACAGTGCTGTAATTTAACATACTCCTAACCATATCCATAAGTGTGCGATTCCGCCTTTCAGCCACACCGTTTTGTTGCGGTGTACCAGGCATTGTATACTGTGCACATATGCCTCGACTTTCAAGGAATTTTGCAAATGGACCAGGACATTGTCCATTTTCATTGAATTTACCATAATATTCACCACCCCTGTCTGACCTCACTACTTTCACTTTTCTATCTAACTGCCTTTCAACTTCATTTACAAACACCTCTAGGATGTTCACTGATTGGGACTTTTCATGCAGTAGATACAAATAGCAATATCGTGAGTAGTCATCAATAAATGTGATGAAATATTTCTCACCACCCCATGTTGGAATGTCAAAAGGACCACAAATATCAGTGTGTATCAATTCAAGAAGTTCATTACTTCTTGTGGCAGGATTCTTTGATATGTGTCTAGTTTGCTTACCTTTTATGCAATCAATACATATATCCCAGTCAGTAAAATCCAATTGAGGTAATATTTCACCTTTCACCAACCTCAATACCCTTTCTTTGGATATATGACCTAATCTTTGATGCCATAAGAAAGCAGAACTATCATTGTGTGCATTACGTTTGTTACCTATACTATGCTCAACAAGAAACAGAGATTCAGCATACATAACATCAAGATTAAAACGATATAAATTATCAACTAAAGTACCAGATCCATAATAGTACAAATGTTTATACAATGAAAATACACCGTTTCCAATCTTAAAGTTAAATCCTACTTCATCCAACTTTGCAACAGAAACTAAATTTCTAGTACATTCAGGAACATAGAGACACTTTTCTAGATCCAGGTACACCCGGTATCCAAAATCAATCTGTACGTCCCGATTCCTTCTATTCGTGTCTTCATTCTGTTCCCCATATAAAGGAACTGTTCAGTTCCTCTTATGGGCTGGATCGAAAGGAATCCCTGCATAATATGTGACACATGAATAGTAGCTCCAGAGTCTAACCACCAAGTGTTATTAGGCACTTCAATAATATTTGATTCAAAACATACTGATATACAGTACATACCTTTCTTTTCGAACCAAGCCTTTCTTTTTGGACAATCTTTCTTGAAGTGACCAATCTTCTTGCAGAAAAAACACTTCTGATCCTTATGGATCTGACCTCCACTAACTTTCATAGAGGCTATGTTCTTCTTCTTATTCTTCTTATATGGTTTAGACTTGCTACTACCAGCATCATTATGAACAGTGAGATGAACAGAGTGATCCTTCATCTTCTTTAATCTCCCTTCTTCCTGAACTAGCATGGCCTTAATTTCCTGAAGGTTCCATTTTTCTTTAATGGTGTTGTAATTCACCTGGAATTGACCAAACTCAAGAGGAAGCGAGTTGATGATGAATTGAACCAAAAAGGACTCACTCACATCCATACCCATTGACTTCAGTTTTGCTGCTAGATTAGCCATACTTGTCACATGATCATGAATGGGTCGTGACCAATCAAATTTCTTGGTCGTCAACTCACTCATGAGGTTCCCCACAATAGACTTGTCAGCTATATCTGATTGTGAGTACTCTTTAATTTTGATCATAAATTCCCTTGCATTTTCGGTTTAGGCATTGACGGCTTAACATTTTCAGCTATCGTCATTCGCATCAAGTTCAAACTCAGCCTATTAGACCGTTCCCAAGCCTCATAAAGAGACTTATCAGATTCAGTACTAGTCTCAGTTATGGCTGCAGGCTTTTCATTTGAAATAATTGCTAAGTCCAAATTCAAAATACCCAGTTGAAACTGGATCTGTTCGGACCATTCCGCATAGTTCAGCCCATTGAACTTGATCATTCCATTGCCCAAAGCTAATAAACTACTAGAAGCTGCAAACATAATCCAAAATGTACACATTAATGCTTTGATTTAACTTAAATGGATTCAAATAAATGTAAACTTTAACTATGTATTTAAGGTCACCTTTGGGTGATACCTTAATGCATAACTTTTAATCAATAATGATGCTTGGATAAATATACTTTGATAGATCAATCAATCATACTTAAGTGAATATGTATGTTATCTTTGGATATACAATCATATTCACCTAGCATATCAATGAATCACATTTAGTATCATTAATTATATGCAATGATCCATCTTTGGATGATCTCCTAGCATTATAATTGACGATCACAATTGTTCATTTCAAACCTTTATATCATTTACTAGCATCACATGAACATGAACAATTGATAAAATAAAATTTTAATGTTTAAATTCTTTCAAGCTAGGCCACTTTGGTGACTAACAAGCTTTCGATAATAAACATTGGATTAGGAAAATTCCAGTGTTAGCATTCACACTTATATGATCTCAATAAATATCAAACTATTCAATTATTAATACCATTCAATCCAAATAAACTATAATAAATTCTCAATAATGTGGAAGATATGCCAGGAATATAGCATATACATTTATAGACATTTGGTTTTATTTTCCACTTTCAAAAAATTAATGTTCCGAAATTCATAGCCATCGGACTATCTCTATAGGCGGAAGTTCAATAATATCATTATATGCTTTGACCAGGAAATGATAAACGAATATATAATAATAATTATTATTCCATGGATTCATCATCAAAGTTCGAAACAGTAAAGACTCGTGAAAACAAATGTCTACAACTATATGTGGGAAACAGGAACATACACAAACCAAAACTATGTTTCGAAACAGGAACATTTATATATTTACCAGGATATTAGTTTTTAATTTCCAGTTTCGGAAATTAATGACCGAAACAATGCAACGAATTATTACATTCAATTCCCATGAACTAAACTTTCCCTTGGATTGTTTCTAAAATTCCAGTAGAGTCAATGACATTCGAAAAGACTCCACAAAGTATGAGGGATTTAGAAACACAGACGATATTTTCATGAACACTTTACGAAGTACGAGGGATTCTTTTTTTTTTTTTTTTATTATACCCATCGTATTGAACAAACACATAATCCTGGCAATTCGTGACAATGTAACTGCCACACCAAATATTTTAATGCCAACGGTCGTAAGAACAAAATCATGATTATTAATCAATATACGCCACATTCAATTGTCCAAACCGAGTTTTCGAAAATCTAATTTTTAAGCAATATTCATACCCGCTCTGATACCAATTGATAGAAATTTTCTATGATTTTTCTTTGCCGCAGGATCTTTTAATGAAATTGCAATAATCAATGATAAGTAATTTGATACATACCGTTGTCCATTGCTTTTGATTTCCAGTCGAAAGAAGAAAATCTGTCACGAACTTTGTCTTGATGATTTCTCCTACTCTACCCTTTCTTCTTTTAGATTTTTCTTTGATGGTGTAGAAAATTCTCTAATGAAAAAGATACGTTGTTTTCCTTTTTCTCTTATGGAAAAGATACGTTGTTTTCCTTTTTCTCTTATGGAAAAGATACGTTGTTTTCCTTTTCTCTAATGGAAAAGATACGTTGTTTTCTTTTTCCTTTTCTGTCTATTATATTTAATTAGGGAGAGAGGAAGGATTTTAAATCCTATGACTTAAAATTACTATTATGCCTAAATGACCATCATATTAGACATTTACATTAAGTCATACTCTAAGTCACATGGACCACTAATGTTAAAATAATTTAACATATATAACTCATTCTTATTACGCTGCTTCCTTACTTGACAGGTTATGTTTATAAAAAAATTCACGGCATTGCTTTGAAATCTTTCTTCTTGTGAATGCATCATCGTCCGGGTGCACTCCCATGAACAATGTTACTTGTAATCCCAACGGCTCACGAATTCAATATTGTGTGTATGTATCCCTTTATTTCATTTGCTTGTGTGAAAAAAAAAAAAAGAATATTATTACGATTCTCTCCGTGCCAATATTGGATACTAGATACTGATGCGTTTGCACCGTACAATTTCTTCAAGTAATTACCTTACCTGCTTCAAGAATCTTTATTCCATAATTTAATGCACCTTCATTATAGGGGTCTACGGACCATCACCAAAACTTGGCAAATGCATATTTCTTTTATCAATGTTAACTCCTTTATACCCCGTCCCCCAATTTGTCACTTCATGGTAGCGGTCACTGTGTTTCACCAACAATGGTAGCATTTGTTCTTTTAGTCCATACCTTGTGGCAATATTCTAGGCTATATATATATGTGTGTGTGTGTTTATCGTCTTGCTTTTGCTATTAACTTCCACTTCTTTTCCTTTTTTATTATTTTCTTTTGACAAGAGTCGAGGACCAAATACATAACAACCCACCATTAAGGAATTAGCAAGTAACAATTGTGTGCCTCTCCAGCAACCGTCTAGTGGCTTTCCCAGTAGCCACTATCATCCATCTAAAATCAAAACTCTAGTCAACTAGCAGCTAGTTAACATAGGTTAATAATCACTTGCTTGGCTTATAGTCAACTCAACGCTATAAGATTTTTTTTTTTTTCAATGATGGCATCACGAATCACAGGATCGATAAATCAAAAGGATTGATCTGTTAGTGCGAAATGATCAAGAACCTCTAGTTCCGTCTCCTTGTAGCAATTGGATCGATTCAATAATCTCTAAAGACTTGTTCTATAGGAGGATTAAAAAGAGAGATACTTGTGCATCGAAGCATTCTAATAACTACTATCATTTCATTGAGCTTGAGCCAGATCTAACTAAGAGAGAAATCATTGCAGCAGACTTAGTGTTGCGTTTCAGAAATGAAAGAAAAGAGTTACCGCTCTTCCATACTCATTTTGCTTTTCTAAGGCAAGCAATCCCAAGATGGGCTGAATGAGCAAGTCATATCTTCAAGGATCCTAAGCACAAGGACACATTGAGATATGCTAAAGTATATCGCGCCATCGATATCACTACTCAGTTTAACTTTCTCCCAGTTTTTTTTTTTTTTTGGCCCAAAACTTTCCTCCAATTGATGATATGAAGTTTATGGCGAGCTGGTATCTCATAGTAGAGTACCTGAACTCACAATTTTATTGCATCATGGGGAGAGTTCACACCCAAATTAGAAGATGTCTATATGTTGTTAAGACTTCATGAATTTAGGTAGACTAACATTACCACCACCCTCTCTACCACACAGGAAGAACAAGATATTCAAGCTATGCTTCTAACTACACTAAAAGCAAGCAAAGTTAGAGCAAAGAAGCCTATCTTCACCTCCTGGATTAAACATTTTTTTACAAAATAGAGATGAGGGTGGAGCTACAATTTCGAAGCCACGTCTTAAGTACGTGTAAGCACTAACCTTTCTTTATGCATATACTTTTATTTCTCTACAATCTTTCCTTCTTACCTTTTTTTTTTTTTTGTTGCAGTTATGAGCTTGCAGCATTTGTGGCATTGTGGTTATCAGCATATATTTTTCCTAGTAGTTTAGTAAAAGGCGTGAATCCACAACTATTCTTGTTAACTATTCATATAGCAAAGGGTTAGTGCTTTGCTTTAATGCCTTTCTACTTGGGTTCTTTTCACCAAAGATTGGATTTGTATCATCATGTGTCAATCCATTCAAAAGGGCATTGCATCATATATTCACATGCAAACTTTGTGTGTTTACAACTTTTCATCTTCAAGTGGTTTCGAGCATACACATCATCCTCCATAAATTAAAATAATTCTCAACCAAACGATCCCAGGGTAATGGCGATGTTGAAGAGGCATCCTATGAAGCTCTTATCAAATGTTATTGATAATGCTAATGAGTTCACACTCCAAATTTATGTGAAGAGGATAGTTGGTTATGAAGATTGCCATACATTTTATTCCTCCAAATCATATGAGATGACACTAGTTGATAATTGTGAAAGCTTAGATACTTATGATGTAAGGTTTATCATGTGGTGTACTCCAGGGCATTTGCCATCACTACATGATAACAAGAATCCCATCAGCCTCTTTTTAGAGCAGAAAGTGATGGTGTATTCACCTATGAAGTTGCTCGTCAGCTCGGTTTTGATCGGAGAGTACCTCAGTTGATTCCTCCATCAGATGACTTCAATCAATATTGTAAATTACTATCTCTAGAAAATAGTAATATGATTTACCCTCATGTGCGACAGTTATTTTTTCCCTTTGTCAGTCGCATAGTAGTGCCTACAACGGATTAGTTAACTTACTCGATAGGTTGCTTAGAAAATTTTAAAGAATATGCGTATACTTTAGTACCCAATACTCTAGTGATGCCTACCATTTACAAGTATGAATTTTATCTCCATCTTCCATCAAAACTTATGAATTTTCCTAGTGATTCTTGGCTAAGTCAAAGATTAGTCATACCTTTCAGGAAAAAGCAAAGACAACTCGAGATCCTTATGCCAACACAAATGTGACTTGTAATTCCCAAGCCAAGTCGAAAATGACCCATCCATCGACCTCCTTATCAAAAGTAAATGAGGCTAAGCGTGTTTACATTCGCGAGGTATTGTATCAATGCAACTCCCTTTATATTTCGATGTATGTCAATTCGACTCACCAACTAGTCAACAATACTACTAACACTCATGCTCCCATTAATAGCACCTCCAAAAATGTCAAAGCTGGTATGGATCATGCCCTATATGACAATGCTTTACAAAGTATAGAGGTTGGTTCTTGCACTACTCCTAACATCGCTACCACACATCCTTTTCCTTACCCATATGGAAATTATGAGAATTTTCATTCCAACAAGCATCATGAGTCAATAACATCAGTGAATGTAGATGATGGAGATACTAATCCATCAAGTAGTAAAAATGCATAGAACCTTGTTGATAATAATGAGAAAGCTTTGTCAACAACTGATGATGAAGAAGTTGATGATATGAGGTTGTTGGCAATCGTGGTGAGATAGAGCAGTATGAGATGGATGAAGGAGATTTTAACTTAGTACTTCTTGAAGAAGCCAAGAATGAGACATATCCTTATGCTTTGCTTTGAGAAGGTACTTATGGCAATGAGGCTAATGTTGCATCTATTAATGCTTCACTGCATTGCTCTCTATTTGATGAGGTTCCTCAACTTGCCATATCTCCTACTCAAGCTACCTCTTTTTTTGATGTTCCTCTTCCCCCAATTGCTGGCCTTTCATCACAGCATGAGATAACAACTCCTAATACTAGAGCAACCACCAATGAAATTGCTTCTTTCCATGCATTCACTATGCCTTCCAATCATTTAGAGTCACTAGAATGGTTGTACTCCATAGTGGGAGAATTCTAGATGGGGTGCTTTGTTCTGGGTACAAATGTAGCTAATGTCATGACAACCTTGCTGAGGCAAGCCATTTAGCTTCTTGATAGGCCATGGGATTCATTATCAACTAAAGAACTTTAGTTATTAATCAAAGGGATTACCGGAACTCATGGCTTTGATTTCAAAGTTGGGAGTTTAGACCATGTTGCTGATAAAGCCCAAAGAATGTTGAGTTTCCATGCATTTGTACAAAGACATAACAAGTTAAGAGCTAAACTTGAAGAGGCAAAGTCTGAGATAAGAAGATTTCTTAAGTTAATGATTGGTTTCTTGCACCAACATTCTATGTTTTCTATTTTCTTTTTGTCTTTCCTTATTTTTATTTTTTTAGCACTTTATATCGAAACATTTAGATTTGAAATGAATATTATTTCTATTTCGTTGTTTAGTTCGCCATGCTTGTATTGCTTTTCTGATTCATTGTCCACTCATAAGTTATTATATTCACTAAGCAGCAACAATAGTTACTATTCATGAGGAAACAAGATTAAGCTTGTGAGGTCGTCTATACCTTCTAGCAGGTACCTACACATCAAAGCAATGCTCTCATGTGGAAGCAATGAAACTTTATTGCATGTTTAATTGTATTGAAATGGTAGTAATGATATACATTACGCTTGTTATAAAGATATTTAGATTATTTAAAGGGGTATTTCCCTCTACTTAACCATTATTATCACAAATATGTAATCATGTAAAAACCAATATTTAAATTTAAGATTTTAATATCATATGTCTAGAAGACAATGCACTTACTAGTTAGCAATTCACAAACAAAATTAACATCACATGCTTAGAAGATAAACGTCTTGGCTAGCAGCAACAATACTTAATTTGTATAAGTATTCATGTATTATTAAATGTATGCGAAGGAGATAAATCTCTAACTTTGCATCTACATAAATTATTGACAAGAACAACATAAGAAAATGAGCTCATATGATGTGAGTTTTTTTTTTTTTTTATATAAATGGTTGAGAATACATCATGCTTTCGTAGATGAAACTTCTTAATATATTGAAAGTTCACAGGAGCGATAGTAGCATCCGTTTTTGGATTTCAAAGTTTACAAGAGCCCCTTTCATGAACTTCTTCAACGACAAAAGGTCCCTCCTACTTTGGTGTAAGCTTCGGTGCTAGAATCGCTCATCTACATGATCTATAGCATGAAGGACAATATCTCCTTATTGAAAAGATCGTTTTTCGAACAAGTAAATCATAAGCAATGTTTAAGCTATTGGTAATTAGCGAGATTACGCTTGGTCGTGTCATGCTACTCATCCAGTGCTTCTAAGTCCATCATTCATAGAATATCTAGCTCCAATTATGCATTGATAGCTAAGTGTGCAGATGGAATAAACACTTCTATTGACAAAATTGCCTCGACTCTATAAACTAAAGAGAAAGGCATCACTCTATGTCGGTCCTTGTTTAGAAGTCTTGTAAGCCCAAAGAGTGAGTGGTAATTTTTCATGCCGCTCCTTGTGATTGTCATGTACCATGCGGCTAAGCACTTGCAATAAGCTCTTGTTTGTGGCTTCTACTTGGCCATTTCCTTTTAGGTAGTATGGTGTAGACTTGACATGATTGATGTTGTAAGAAGCCAGTAGTTGTCGCACGTGTGAGTTGATGAAGGGTGTTCCATTATTGGATAATATATGCTTTGGAATGTTGAATCTGCACATGATGTATTCCTTTATAAAGCTTGCTACGGTCAGTCTAATTGCCTTCTTTAGTGGAATTGTCTCTACCTACTTAGTGAAGCACTCAGTTCTTACTAAAATCTAGATGCAACCTCTAGATGGTGGGTGAATTGGGCTGATCAGATCGAAGGCCCAAGTATGGAATGGCCAAGGAGTACTCAGACTATGAAGTGTAACTACAGGCGCATGGATCACATCACCTTGTTGTTGACAAACAAACACTTTTTAGTGAAGTTAAAGAAGTCTGTTTCCATGGTTGGTCAATAATACCATGCATTAAGTAAGTGATAGTATAACTTTCTTCCTCCTTGATGTTCCTTACATTCTCCAGCATGTACTTTTGATAATACTATGTCTATCTCAAGAGACGCTACACATCTAAGGTGTTTCACCATAAATGAAGCTTTGTACAATTCACCTTCATGCATGAGGTCTCTTCTTGCATTCTTTTTCGTGAGTCTAATATCTATACTATTGGTTGGTAAAACATTATTCTTTAAGTAATCAATGTATAGATGCTACCTATCTCCAGCAATGGTGATAAAATTACATTCCCCTTCCTCTGGCAATTCAACACACTTAGGACAGTGTGTTTGTACTTAAGACACATCTTTAGGCAAGGTAATCCAATAATACCCTACGCACTAAATGTGATGATATAGGGCTAAACCCTCTTCTTTGCACCATACCTTGTGGTACTAATCTAACTTGAGGTGGGCTTCCTTTATGTCAATACATCAGGATAAGATACCTTTTATTCCTTTATTGTACTATACACTGTTGATAGCAATGATGTTTTTCAACATGGTAACAAAAGCAGGGTACGTTAACTACTCCTTGATTAGAGTGCACCAATCAATATGTGCTTCCTCTTCATCTTCAATGAGCTTAATTGTTGTACAAGGAATGGACTTCTTGACTACTTGAACATTCATGTTGCTATCATTGCCTTAGATTAGGACCTTAGATGTTAATGTTGTCAATGCGTTAGCATATCTGTTAATGGACTGTATCATATGTTCATATCGCACTAACTAGAACTTGTTAGCTAAAGCCTATATACAGCCCTATAAGGCTCAAGTGCAGGTTCTTTAATGCCATACTCTCCATTAACTTGTTTAAATATCAAGTTGGAGCCACCTCTTACACATATTTGTTGTATTCCAATCTCTTAGGCAGCAACTATGTCAAGCAATAATGCTTCATACCTAGCCACATTATTGGTACATAGAAAGTCAAGCTTGATGGTTAGAGGTATCCCATGGCCTTTTGGAGTAGTAAGTACAACTCTTGCCCCCATCAATTTCTTTTTGCAAAGCCATCGAATTGGATTAGTCATTCTCCATTTATTTTAGCCATTAAAGAATCTTCATGGAACTCGATGGGGATGGCATTGATAGTTATTGCCTCATGCGCATTTGGGAATTGTGCTAATAAGTCAGTCAAAGCTTATGATTTTATAGCTTTAAGGAGTTGTCCTGTGATGTCAAATTCTCTAAGGATAAGTAGACCAGATAATGCTGGTCATGATAATAAGTATTTGATAGGATTTTAGCAAGTGACAAGGTTGATCTTATGTGCCAGGATATAGTGTTGTAATTTTTGTGTGGCAAATACCAGTGCGAGGCAATGCTTTTTGCAAGCTATGTACTTAACCTCACTTCCATGTAGTGCTCGACTCAAACAATAAACCAGTTGCTCCAAGCCATTAACTTCTTGTGCAAGTAAAGCCCTAGTGGACTTATCAGTTGACATGAGATACAAGATAATTGGTGGGGAAGTGAGTATCCCCTTGATTTTTTGGATTGCATTCTCATGTCATTGTTTCTACTTGAATGGAAATACTTTCCTCATGAGCTATTGGAGGGGGTATGAGATTTCTGCAAATTTTGGCACAAAACCACTTGACATAGGAGCTTTGCCCATGAAACTCTTTAATTCTTTTTTATTTTGTGGTGGAGGCATCAATTTAATTGCTTATACTTTCATTGGATCGACATTAATCCCTTTTTGATGAAGTACAAAATCAAGAAACTTACTACATGCTACTCTAATCACACACTTTAGAGGGTTCATTCGAAGTCTATAGACTTGACAGTGTTCGAATATTTTCTTCAAATGGATCAGGTGATCAGGTGCTTGTCTTGACTTGATGACAATGTCATCCACATAATCCTCCACAAAATTGTGAATCAAGTCATGGAATATTGCAGTCATTGACCATTGGTGGCATCAGCATTCTTTAATCTAAATGGCATGATCATATAATGGAAATTTCCTATAGGTAAGTAGAAAGTAGTGCATTTAGCATCTCCAATGGCTATCTTAATTTGATTGTAGCCACTCATCCATCCATGAATGAAAATAACTATCTTGTCATACCATCCACTAACATGTCAACACTATGGAGTAGGAAGTCATCTTTTAGACGAGCCTTGTTGAGATCCTGAAAGTCAACTCATACATGTATCTAGCCATTTTTAACTTTTTGAATAGGATAATATTTGCTAACCAAGTGGGATGCTTAATAGGTTTAATGAAACCATCTTTAAGTAACTTCTTAATTTCTATCTTGATTTTCACCTTTACTTCTGGTCGAAAGACTCATGATCCTTGTTTCACAGGTTTAGCCCCTAGTGTAATGTTTAATCCATGCACCACAAGATTGGGTCTAGTCCTGGCATTTCCTCATATGCCCAGGCAAAAATATCTCTATACTCTTTCAACAATGCTATAATAGGAATTTTTATTTCTTATGGAAGAAATTTGCTTATGAAGATTTTCCCTGACGACTCACCTAATTGGATTATATCCAATTCTCCAATCTCTTTGGTTGAGGATTGGGAGGTTTTACCTCTTGAGTTAGTAGGGGATCTAAAGAAGATAAGAAAACTTCCTCAGGCGCTCGAGATTGTTATATTAGATGTAAATTTTGCGTTCATCTTCCTTGATGAAGCTATCAATTTCTTTTACTGCTTTTCTTTCCTTTTTACCCCCACAATAGCAATGTGTCTTTCTCTTTTTCTAGTGAACCTTTTGAACTTCTTCCCATGTACATAATGGGATACTAGTGGGTCTTCCACTAGTCATTTCTCCTTCAGCAAATTCATCGAAGAAGGTCGATTCATTAAAGTATGACTCATTACATTTAAAAGGATTTCCAATGGCTAGGATGAATACATCTTTTCCCTTCTAGTGACCATTGACGCATTGGTGCCATGTGGAAGGTATTAAATGGTGATCATGTAGCCATTTTTTACTAATGAGTAAGTGGTAAGAGATTGGCGCATTGATCACATGAAAAATTGGTGGAACCTTGGATAGACCCAATCTTGAGATTCCTATTAACATGTCCTATTACACCAGTAGAATAATGGTTGAAGCCATTTACTGATATTGGTTATTTAACCAATTATTTGATGTCAAGCTTGGCAGCTTTGAATGTAGCCATGGGCATAATATTTATGGAGGAAGTTATCTATAAATGTTCTCTTAACAAGGTAGCCACTAAGTGAACCTTCCATGTATAGAGGGCAATTATGACTTGGGATTCTTCACACACATATATGCATCAGTAAATAGAATTGCATTCTCATGTGCATCTACCATTCTTCTCATAGGTTGCACTACACTACACTCTACATATTGACCTTTAGATATTTGATAAGTACAGATGCCGCTACAGGTTGTGCATTCTCATTGAAGCTTAGTAGATAAAAAAAAAAAAAAAAAAACTCATATGACCTATTTACTTAGAGTTAATAGAGAGGGAATAGAATAGTTGTTCCCAAGAATCAACCTATTACCTCATTTACTTACACAAATAAACGGAGCGATACTATTATTTGGAATCTAGGGGAAAAAAAGAAACCACCTGCCATAATGGTTTTTTTTTTATTACCTCTCTATTCCCTATCTTATGATAATAAATATTTGAACGATGTTACTGTTTGCGCTTACTAATTTTATTCGTTGACAAAAAGACTCATAACAAACATTAATCATATTCTATAAGCTGCATATAAATTGTAACTTGTATATATAACTAATAAGTAATATATGTTTTATGTTTTATAAGTTATATCTATATAAGTTATATTTCATACATATATAAGCTATATTAGATAAGTAAGTTATATGTATATAATGTATTTATATAATATACCAGTTATGTATACGAGTTACATAAAAAAAATACAAATACATGATCTAAAGGTTACAAATATGAAAGCTATGAATTATATATGTTATATTATATATATATATGAAAAATAAAGTGCATTGATAAAATATATAAGTTGTATATATAATTTATATGAAATATCGGTCATATATATAAGTTATAAATATATATATATATAAATACAAATATATAATATGGAGATTTTAAATATAAATACCATGTATTATATGTAATATATATATATATATATATAACAAGTAAATAAAATATTGACAAAATATGTAAGTTTTATATATATGTTAAATTTTATGTATATAAGTTATATATATACGTGTTATAATTCATATATATAAGTTGCAAGCTATACAATATATAATTTTTTATTTATAAGTTTTGATTTATATACATATATATATGTCAAAATATATAAATTAATAATCTAAAGTGTAAATATTGTATAAATGACAAATAAATAGGGCATTGAAAAAATATATAAGTTATATGTATAAGTTATATAAATATATGTTATATTTTATAAGTTTTGTGTGTGTGTGTGTGTGTGTGTGTGTGTGAGTGTGGACTAACATATAATCTATATATATTTGTATATGTGCATGCATTATATATATATATATATGTATTTATATATAATGTGTTTGTTATGAATAGCACATATGTGTGTATGTGTGTGAGTATTTGCATTGATATATGAGTACATTTATATAACTTCTTTACTTTTTGATCCAAGTAAGGGCGTGCTGATAATTTTAATTGTATTTCCAGTTTGACATTGCAATCAATAAATCAAAGTAAACGTTAAAATATGTAATTATGGTAATAAAACTCTAGATGAAGTAAACACAGTAATAAATTATTCCTAGACTATTATTGGTAGTGTTAATCCTATGTCATAACTTTTCTATTCCCCCTTTATTTAATTCCTTTAAGTAAACGAGCCATTAAATTTGGAAGATTTTAGACAATGAGGGAACATTCAAGCTCTTCAACTTCACTTGATTTCTTTTCATCATCTCGTGCGTCAAAAAGTGGCACTTTATTTTTCTCTGACATTAAGGGTCATGGCTGACAACATTCATAGTACCGTGTTGATTATTATGCATAGGTAGCGGATCGTTTCTAACATCATTGTTGTCAATGATAAGTTCCTACACTCTTTCATTAAATGTCTTCTTCAACATCCAACAATCTGTAGTGGAATGATCCATTGTTCTATGAAAGTTGCAAAACTTAGGGTTTTTTTTTCTTCAGTTGTAGGTAAGTGTTTAAGCTTTCGGAGTCTAATATTCCCGTCTTGCCACCATTGATCAAGCATTGTGTGTTCTTTACCCATCGAGCATGGGTATGATAATGACGATGCACGAGTTCCTAGCTTCTTACCTCTTGGCTTATTGCCTCCCCTAGAGCTATCGCCTTAGGCTAAATCCATAGACGAAGCCTTTTTATTAATCCTTCCACTTTTTTCCCTTTGTCGTGTGGCAAAATTATTAGTCCTTCATGTATTCTTAACTAAAGAAGCAAAGGAAACTAGAGAAAGATTCTCAAGGTGTACCATATACTCAATGAACATTCATTGGATACATATCTTAACTAACTTTTTTTCATCACTCATGTCTTGGATGTCTAGGGAGCATTCTCTAAAGCGCTAGATGTAGTCAATCAGGTCCTCTTTGGGTTTTTCTAATCACGACAAGTTTTTTGCTTGAGTAGCTTGGGAAGATCATTGTGTGAAGTGAAAAAAATTTTATCATATGCATTTAGCGAAGAAAATGCATAGATAGATATATATATATATATATATAATGATCACAGAACTTTTCATGTGTGCGTGCCCTCAAGTCTTATTGCTTGCTTTAATTACGGACAAACGAAGTCTAGAAAAATATGACAAGAGTATGAGCTAGACACTAAACATGAAGGTTAAAGAAAGCAAACTTCAACCATAGACAAAGTTTAGGTTGCTTTGTGGCATTAGCACCTGATTCTCAAGACATGGTATATCAACACATAATCACTTGACTTGGGAGTGCGTCCAACATCTACTTGGCTATTTCATAGCATGTAAGCTCTAGATAATGCAGTGAATCACTCAATGCCTAAATTCCTTTAATTTTATCTAAAGGACCATGCTCAATGGGGCAAAATGTAGAGGGATAAATTTGATTATATTAAAATATTTGGATTTGTCTCTTAGGCTAAGTGATAGGGCTTAGAGAGTCTAGTCCCCACTTAAGATGAATTATGGGAGATTTAGCATAGTAGGCTTAGAGTAAATATCGTTACACCAGTCTATCTTCTCTCAATCTTTCTCAGAAAAGCTCATAAACTTAAAAGAGGTCCTCCATGGGCTTAAACTCAATATGAGCCCATGCAATGATCCATTAGGAAAATGACTCATCTTAGCTGTTGATGCTCCATGTGATCTAATGGATGTCGTCAACGACCAAACTCTATAAATACCTCTAGAGTCCTTCTCATGGGGGATTTTTCAAACATTTAAAGAAATATTGTTGTGCTGTCGAATTATAATCTTAAAGATTAAACATGGTTTAGAATGAAGAATGCATTGCCTGTCTCCAGGAACTGTAGGGTTGATGCTACATATCTCCTCTACTTATCACGCGTGTGTTCGAGCTATCAGAGACTACTTACTCATCCTCCCCGTTATCTCTTCATAATTCATCTTTATGTGTCATTACTAGGTCACTCCTCTAAAGCCACGTATAGCGTGAGCAAAAAGTGGCACACAAGTGATCACTGCGATTGAATCCTTTTATCTACAATGACTGATTCCGTCAAAGTGAAATTCAATGGCATCACTTCCAATGAACGCACGAACACGCGTGCAAACACTTCCTTCTCTATCTCGATGGGATCAATTCGACTTAAAGATGTGTAAGTCAACTTACGCCTGTCTTCCTACCAAACTAGTTGCCTCGAGAAGAATGAATAATGGGCTATCGTATGGAACAGTGTCAATGTTGGTTTACTGGAGTTCATCGCCGTTATACCATTGATTATATGTTCCCACCTCTCGGGCGAGTGAGGAGATTGAGGGTGGAGCTATCCAGTTCTCCTGTCTTATTGAGGTTGAAGTTCTTTTGGTAGACTTTAATGGTGGGCTGAAGCGCATCGTTGATGTCGTGATGAAGTTTATGGATGGGACGTTAGGGATGTAGCTGAAACGGTGGAAATATTACTTGAGCTTGTTAAGGCCATCATGCTTCTCACCATGATGGCAGGGGGCGAACTGTTGGAAGGCGGTCTAAGCGATTGCTGTGATGTTTGGGATCAATCTTAGAGGAATTAATTAATCCTAGTCTTTTAGAATAAAGTGTCCCACATTGGAAACAAAATTTTAAAAGGCCTCATATATAAAGTATAGTTGTATACATTGTGAACAAAGAAGGAAGACCGGGTACGGTATTTATGGGCTAATGATCCAGCAAGTCTAAATATAAAATATAAGTTGTGTAATTGGTTAGAATAATATAGTAATTGTATAATTAATAATAAATGAAAAATAAAATAACATTTATAATGAAAAATAATAAAGAAAATAAAATTCCCATGCTAGTTGCCATGTAGCACGTTATTAGAGGTTGAAAGCACCACATCAAGCTCACGTAGTCTTTATGTCCATGAAATCTTGATCCAAGTATGAAATTGATCAAAATCAAATATCAGATAATTGCTTGAACATTTAGACGAAGTTGAGATATCAAATGCGACATTAACCCTATTTAATTTAGTTTTGGTCATCAAATTATTTATAAGTAATTAAAGTTTACTAAGTAAAACAAAACAATAAATCATGAAGTAGAAAAATTGGCAAACAGGTACCTGAAAAAATGGTGTAAATACTAGCTAATGACAGTTTTGCAATTGCATGTCCTTATCTTAAAAGAAATGAACCAATAGGAAGAAGCTATCATCCTCGATGATAAGCTACATCAATTTTAGGACAATTTCCTTCATTTAGGTCATCAAATGGGCATTTTTTTATATTTCGAGCATGTTTAAAATTTACTATATCTTCTTATAGACACGTTAGTTTTACATGTCGCATGTAGCATTTTATTCATCTTTTTATGTACTTTGTATCTTTAAGTTTTAAGACTTTCCTATTTTTTGAAGTTTTTCGTATTCTATTTTGGCAACTTTTTAGCTTACTTATATATGTATGCCCTATGGCAAAAAGATGAATAGTTATCACATTAGAAATACAAAATTGAGTCGTCTTCCTCTTCTTTTCCTAAATTTTAGAACTTATATGTTATTTTTGAATTTAGATGTCAATTATTTAAGTATTCACAAAATCCATAGATAATTAAAGACCATTTTCTGGCATTTGTGCATAAATCAATGAAACGTAATTGAACCCTAATTATCCTACTATGCTAATAAATATATGAGTTTAAATTAATTATGAGAATAATTAATTGAATTCAAAGTTTTATTAAATAACCATAGTGTATGTCATAGGATTATTATTTAACAAAGGGTATTAACATCTTTACCTTTCCTAAACGTATATTTTATGTTTGTGAACCCTGCTAATCGCACATATATAAGGGTAATTTTTTCTCTCTTCTCTCATTTTTCATCTTCAAGAAAACCAAAATCCTCTCCATCTCAAAATTCTATTACAAGTTAATCTCCCTAATTTTCTTCCACAAGCTATTTCTCTCTCCACCATTCTTCTTACATAAGTTTTGTTTCTCTCTCTAGAACTCAAATCTAAAACTTATCTCTCTAAAATTCTACAATAATCCAACAAAAAAATAAGGTAAAATCTATTTCAAATACTCAACTTTTAAATACTTTTACTAACCTAAACTTCAAATTAATAGGAAAAAATAGAATTGAAGAACAAGAGAGGTTGACAAAGAATGGAAGCTTCCACAACTTGCATGCCAATAATGGAAGTAATAAATTTCTTGTTTAAATGTTACTTTTGGGTAAGTTATTCTAATTTCAATAATATGCTATCATGATGATTTAAATATGCTCTTGTCATTCGAATGCTAATCAATAAATGCATGTTGGAATAAAATGATACATTGATGAATGTATGATGAACACAATGCTAGAACATTTGAAAACCAATAAGATATTGCTTTTTTTTATCATGTTTTCAATGTTATTAATTGATGACAAATGCATGCATAAGAATGGATTAAAGTTGAGATATCCTAAATTTTATTACAAGGGCAATTATAATAAATAATAATGATGATGATGACGACGACGACGACGACGACGATGATGATAGTGATATTATTAATTATTAATGATAATTTAAATTCAAATAAAACTTTAATTAATAAAAAAAATAATTTAAAAAATTATTAATGGAAAAACAAAATACAAAACTATAAGGAAATAATTGATTAATAAGATTAAATAAAAATATATGAATGAATAAATCAGTACATAACTAGAGAATACTTAATATAAGGGCATGAATGTCAATACAAGCATGATATGGTCATGGTTGTGTAAATGATAGGGCAAGATGGTCATTTCAAGCTTAAACTCTAATTTACATTTACTAGTCCCTTCCTAACACATATTTAAACTCAAATTCTCCATCTCCTCTCATTTGTGCACCTCTTAAACTTCTTAAACAAGCTAAAATAATCTCTGAACTTCTTCAACAAGACAAAGCACACACTCTTTCTTTTAGATCTAATCTTAAGCTTTTACAACAAGCTATTAGAGAAGGTAAAAATCTAATGCTAAATATTTTTTTCTTAAATCTATATTATTAATATAATTCTTAATTAGTAGGAACACAACTTAAGGATCAAGGAGGTTTGAGAAAAGTTTAGAAGTACCTTCAACTAATAGTATTATTATTAGTAGTAGTGCATTTGTTGTTGTTCATCCACTTAGGTAAGAGCTTTAATCCTATGTTCTCATTATGATTTTGTGATTTGATGATTGAGAACTTGTGTTCGAATGTTGTGATGATATATTTTGCATGAGGATTGATGATTAGATGAATAGAGGATGATGATAGATGATTATGTTTTATAATTGGTGTTGGAATTGATGAAAACATGGAGGATGATAATGATTTGATGAATGAATGATTGTATAAATTAGTAAACCTAAACATAATCATTAACTATACAAAAGAACATTAAATAAACATGTTTTTAAGGATAATTGAAGGTTAGAAGTAAATTAAAACAATTAAAATACAAGAAGGAACAAAACAAGGCAAAACAGGGTACATCGGCAAACATGACGATGAAGTTGGATTTGTTAGCAAGAAAGAGTGATGAGTCTACTTTAATATGGCATAAAGAATTAGCCAAGAACCGATTAGGATTGACCACAATTTGACCTGAACCAATTGGTCATTGTGGTTGTTTCCTTGTTTTGTACTTGATTTAAGAAAATTAAAATCCTATTAAACTAATTAGTTTAAGTTAAACCAACTTAGAAATATATCAAACATTAAGTTAGAAAGTTTACATAAAAATTTCAGTTTAAGAACCAGTCAAAAATAGGTGAATTCGCCCATTAAATTACATTGCATGTTGAGATTTAGTAGAAAATGGAATGTTAAAAATAAATTGAATATAATTCTAACTAAATAAATATAAATTAAACGTAAGTAATATATTTTCATATTAAAATATGAATTTGAAGTTGAATAATTAAATAATTTTATGATAGGAATTTATTTAATAATATTAAGAATAAATAATGGATTATAGTATAAGAATAGACTTAATATAAAATTAGTTTAGGTTCCTTAGCATACTCTTAGGTATAATAGATACAACAAAGATATAAATGGATTAATTAAAATTTTAAATGAGTTTTCTTACTTAATAAAAGTCTATTGGTTTAATTATGAGTTAACTTACTAGAGATATCACCTAATGGACTTAATCAGCATATAATAGGTTTAGTGCTTAAGCTAAGTTTAATATAAACTTACATGATTGATAATTAATTTAATATCTAGATTTACTTTTGAATTTGGTATAAATATATGGAATAACATTTAAAAGGAATTAAGTAAAACCTCAACAAGAATAAAATAATGTATACATAACTTCAATGTAATTAATAATTAATCTATTGTGAATGAATGGATAAATTGGTAACTTAAATCTTAGTCGAGATAATTTCTTTATACAGATTCTTGCTCTCGAGTATACCTATCATTTGATTTGTGATGGGATACCTACTTGAGTTTAGGTACGTAGTGAATTTAATTTATGTATTGTTTGCTAGGATTTGCATCCTAAAATAAATTATTACTTAAAGATGACCTTATTAGTTTGAGTATGCTTGTGTCATTTAATCCGATCCAGGGAGCGACAACCTTGTGTGGTAGTACCAACATGGTAGTTAGGTGCTTAGGCTATCAATGGTGGCTTGACGGGTAACTAATGGGGCAAACAATCTTAAGAGAACGTCTATCTTGATCGAAAAAAATTATACTTATATAGGTTAAGATTATGGGCTCCATTAATCTATATGGTGTAATGGACTGTGATAGGTAGAGATGAGTAACAATTGTGACCCCTAAATGAGGCTACTTACTTAGAATATCTTATAAGAGATATATGTACCTAAGCTGCCAATATCAGCGGATGCTGCTACCAAAAACTCCCGGATTCTCATAGTATGTCACTAGAGTGTAAGTGTTTTGCTATTGATTTGCTACACCAAAATTAATATCTAAATTGTTGGTTGTTACATGTGCATTATAATAAGAGTGTGTGAACATATCGTGTGTGCTTATGTTGCTATGTATTAGGCTACAACTCATTCCTTTCTTTTCTTAGGTGATGATGTGTCAGAGGATGATTCATATGATTATCTTAGTTTTAGTTCTGATATAGATGAGCTTCTAGATGAGTGAAGTGACTAGAAACTTTAGGATGTTTACTGATTCTATGTTCTCTTGTATTTTGTTATATCTTGTGATAATTATGAGTTTGTATAGGATTTAGATGTGAGGGATGTTTGATGAGGATAGGAGGATTGGTTGTATTGTTGGGTTAGACTTCTTGTTGTTTGCCTTTTAGACTTGTACTTCGATTTTATGTTGTTATAAGACATATGATTTGGTAATATTGATGAAGACTACTCTCTAAAGTAGCATTTTGGAAATTCTTTTTTTTTTTAATAATCTTCTGCTATGGTTAAATTGTTTTACAAAACAAAATAAATGATTTTAAAATCTAAAATTTGATATAAACACTCAAGATAAATGAATTAAGTAATAGGAGCCTTTGCATATAACACCTAAGTGTTAATGTGTGGTGAGATTGGTTACGCCTTAACCTTATTCAGGCATGACAAAAGTTAGGTT
The DNA here is from genome assembly GCA_024138025.1 of Combretum micranthum. Lineage (NCBI taxonomy): Eukaryota > Viridiplantae > Streptophyta > Magnoliopsida > Myrtales > Combretaceae > Combretum > Combretum micranthum. The sequence goes on along the minus strand of JAMXBD010000149.1, from coordinate 408,885 downwards.
AAAACAAGAAACAATAAAACAAGGGAAAATCGATGTTCATGCATGTTAGTGGCATCACTTTGAAGAGGTGAACTCGTAGCCTTTTTTAGCTCTTTTCAAGGTGAAACTTGGTCAATTAGAAAGCTTGAGATATCTACTACACATATTTGTAAAAAGAACTAAAACAAAACTAAACCTAATCAGCCTCAATTTTGACAAAATAGGTCGGACATCAAGCTAAATTCCTTATTCTAATAAGACTTTATGTTTTTTTTTCCCCACTTTAAAACCAAAACAAATCAATACATATGGGTTAAAACAACCTAGAAACATGTAATAAAGATAGAAGACAAATTTTGAGTAAATAGTTTGTATCAAAAACTAGTATATAAGTAGGTGAAATGGTTCAATTTTTTGGGGTAGTGCATTGAACTGAACATTGTAATGATATGTTTAATATGAGCTAAATCTAGATTTGGTTAATAATATGAGTTAAATGTAAATAATATATTTTCATCTTAAAATATGAATTTTTAGTTGAATAATTAAATGCGATATATGAATTTGTTAAGAACAAATAGGTGCAAATGATGGGTTATAATATAAGTTTGGACTTAATAAGAAATGATTTAATTTCATTAGCATACTTTTTGGTATAATAGATTTATTTATAATATGAATGGATGAATTTAACCTACTATGGAATTTCTCAATAAATTAAAGACCATTCATTTAACAACGCATCATTTACTTGAAGTGTGATCTAATAAACTTATTTGCAATGTAATAAGCTTAATAACTAGACCACACTTACCTTGGACTTTAGTGCATATTAAAAGACTAAATATCTAAATTTATTTGTTTGGACTTAATAAAAATTACGGAGTTTATACTTTAAAGGAATTACATTAATATTTATATAAGAACATGTATATATAAATATATATATAACTTCAACTTGACTAACTAATTAATCAATTCTTGGTCGATAAGTGAATTGATATTTTAAATCTTATACGAGTCATTTCTTTGCACAGATTTCTATTCTCAATTATACGTATCATCTGAATTGTTGAAGAATAACTCTATTTGTTTAGGTATATAGTGACTTGCATGTTGCTTGTTAAAATAGGCATCCTAAAATGAAATAATACTTAAAGATGAGATAATTAATTGCTTGAGTGTACATTATATCATTAAATGCGGTCCAAAGAGAGAACTTTGCATGGTAGTGCCATTATGGTAGTTAGACGCTAAAAGCCACCAATAGAGGCTTGAAGGGTAGTTAATAGGGCGAACAATATTAGGGTAGCACCTATTTGGATCAAAGAGAAGTAATATAGTACAATTCACATTAATGGGACCAGCTGAACTGTATTATATTATTGACCATGTTAGATATAAATGTTTAAAGGCCGTGACCCTTAGCTAAATCTATTTCCTAAAAAATTTCTTTTAGAAGAAATATGTATTTGGGCTGCCTATATTAACCCTTGAGCAATTGCTACTGCTTAAGACCTCCTTATTCCATCAATGTGTTGCCAAAGTATGAGGGTGCCATTATTGTTTTGCTACACCTAAATTAAAGATCTAATTGGTTGACTGTTACATTTGCATTAGAATAAGTGTATGTGATGATATTATGTGTGCTTGTGTTGCTATGTAATTGACTTTTGTTTATTCCCTTTTTTTTTTTTTTTTTCAAGTTATGAAGATTTGATCTTGATGTTATGGTTACATCGTCTATGGGTTGGATATTGGTGAAAGGCTGACTGAGTTGGATGTAACATTGGATATTATATTGTTATTTTTCTTAGTTTGTATTCCGAGGCTTCTTATGTATATATGAGGGATTATTTTTAATGATTTTGTTATATTACTTTATTAGATAATGTTATTTACAAAACTTTAAGTAAGCATTTTATTGATGGTCTAATATGGAACAAAGGCCTCCTAAATCAAGTTTGGCCCATATCCAATAAGGCATACTACTTGGGCTAATGGCATACCCATGTTGTAATGGTCTAGAAACTCACTTGACCATCCTTCTCCCTAGCTCGGCATCCAACCGACCTCTACAACACTAGGTTGAACCTTACCAAACACCTCTAAGCATATTCTCCTCGGTTAGACTTGGCACATTCAAAAGCGAATTAGTAGGTTTACCCATGTCCATCACAACCATCACCAACCGTCCACTCGCCCACTGGTGTGCCCAACCATCAAGGATCGGCTAGCTTTAAGTACTACTCTTCCCTCTATAGGATGGGTAATGTCACAAATACCATTCTTTATGCTCATAATTTTTTTTCCTCTCAACATGATCACTAACTTAAGTATCAAAGTGGCCGCATGGAGCCTAAACCTAATGTGTCACTAACCATGTTTGTATTTTATAGCCAATTATTTATGTTATACATGTGTAAATAGCACATATATTTGATTGTGCCAGTATAATATTTACTACACATATTGTTTTATATACATGATAAGGTAAATTATATTAGAAGGCATCAATGTTTAAGATATGTTCATTTAAGGTATCAACATTTTAAGTGATTATAAAAAAGAATTAACACTTTACAAAATGTGTCAAATAAGGATTTAACGTTTTATAAAATCTATTTAAGGTATCGACATTTGAATAGTTTGTCATTAATATGTCTTCATTTTCCTTAACTGTTTGTTATGGATACTTTATTCAATTCATTTTGCAAAACATTAATTTTTCTTTTTAACCACATAAAACATTGATACTGTAAATGGACTTAAATCTAAATATTTATACATTCCAGTGTAATTTGCCTATTTATGATGTAATATATGAATACAATATTTGAAATCCTATATACTGTGATATAGGAAATAACCTAAACTAAACCTAATAAATTAATTTAAATATATGTTTAATTGTTGATTTCATGATTTAAATCGTTATAGTCAAGTTATAATAATTTGATTTAATGATATGATAAATTATTAGTATAGGAATATGTTATAATTGAATTATAAGTGTGTTGGTGAAGTCAAGTGATTGTAGTAATATATATAGAATTGTATTGAAAATAGTATGATATGTTTTATTTTATGATAATTGAAAGACCTTTTAGTTGCAAAATTTTTAGAAAAGCCTAAAGCCTACCTTCTTTTTAAAATTCAAACTCAAGCCCACATACACATAACCCAAGCCCATGTTTTAGCATCCTTTATAAGCTTCTTAAGTTGCCCAAAAGTAAAAAAGGTAAACAAAAAATAAATCTAAATTAGACCAAAACCATCGTCTCTCTCTCTCTCTCTCTCTCTCTCTCTCTCATCATCTTCTCAACTACAAACAAGCCCGAATTCCACCTCAAAATCTCTTCTAAATCTTGCTCCACTAGTTTTTAAGCAAAGAATTAATCCAAGGAACAAGTAGAAGTAAGATTTGAATCAATAAAGAGGAAAGAAAAGCTTGGTTGATTCTAGTAGCCATAAAAGTAAGTAAAGTTGACTTCTTACAAATTATGTTTAATTGTAGTTTCTAGTTGATATTAATTGTTGAATAGGCATAGAACTTTGGTGTTTTAAATAAGTTGATGGTTTGATAACATGTAAATTAGAATAGATATGCAAATGGGCACATGTACCTTAGGTGTTTAAAGAAATAAAATTTTGAGTTTATGATGAATTGATATGTGTATTGATATTGATAATGATAAATGAGTAGAACTTGAATGATTAGAGTGATAATATAGTTCTATAAGCATGAACGATGGATTTATGTTTTAGGTTAGGATTATTGTGCATATACATGTGAAATGAGCCTATGAGTGCAAAAGAACTTGATGATGTTTGGTACTGTGATCATAGGTTAGTTTTGATATGTTTTTATAAATAAGTAGGGTCTTACTAAAGAGTTAGAGGATATAGAACTTCGAAAATTTCGAAAGAAGTATCAAAAGACCAATACCTTGTTCATAATAGGCATGTGAAAGACCATTACTTCTTCGAAATCATATTCTTGATGGTCACGGCTATTATGAGGCCCAAGATCTTCTCTATTTGTTTTTAAAACATGAAACAACTTTCATCATGGTCGTTATGAGGGCCGTTATCTACTCTATGTAATTTTTAAAGCTTGATCACGGCCATTAAAAACTGTGATCTCCTTTGACCTCTTTTTCTTAAAGAGCACATCCTAGATTATAGCCATTACAAAGGCCGTTATCTCCTCGAATGATTTTTAGAAAAATTTAAAAAAAGATCATTATGAGCGCATTCTTCATCACGGCTTACATCACAACCATCATAGAGGTTGTGATCTCGTCATATGGGTGTGACAAGGCAATGGGACACACCATGGCCTAAGATCATGGTCATGATGGAGCTCTTAATATACATCACGACCTTTTTCACGAGCATCATGACTCTTTTCACACTCTTGACAAATCCTCTGGTACTATTCATTACAAAAAAGAAAAGAAAAGAAATAATAATAGATAGATGAATAATGAAATATGATATGTATATTTGTACTTGTATGAGTAAGATGTTGTGTGATGATTTGAATTTTATTTTAGTTTAATGAATATCTAATGGCTTAATGTTTCATTATGGATTCACATATTTTATATGAAATGATTTTTTTTTTTTTTTACAGATTCTCATACCCAGTTGGGTTTGAGTACAAGTCTTTTATTTGATAAATCAGATTATTTAGGTATGCAAAAACTTGTTTGTTGAGTGTCACGATAGACATTATTAAATCAAACTTAATTAAAGATTGGCTTAAAAATTTGTAAAATTGTTTTTGCATGTGCCATTGAATTCGGTTGGAGGAGCGGTAATCTTGTTAACGAGGTTGACATGGTAGATTAAGTACTTAGGCCACCCCTATCATGATGCAATGACTTTCATAAATGGCTCAGCGGGTAATCAATAGGAGAAATGGTATTGACATAACATTTGCTTGATCTTAAAAGGAAGTAATATGATTTAGTTTACGTTTATAGGCACAATTAAACTAGATGATAGTATAGATTAAGTTAAGTAAAGTTGAGTAATGGTTGTGAATTCTAGATAAGATTATTAATTGTAAAGTTATGTAGGAAATATAAGTATTCAAGCTGCTTATATCAATCCTCTAAGTAGCTGCTGTTACTTAGGACCCTGGATCCCTATAGAGTGAAATTGAAGTCTGAATACTCCAGTATTGAAATGCTTTACTTAAACAAAGATAAATAATTCTATTGTTTCTTGTATTGCATTAGTTAGGATTGTCTATCATCTGGTCTTTGTTTGTGTTGCTATGTATTGGGCCCCTAGCTGACTTTTTTACTCTGCAAGTACCAATGATGATGAATATTATGATGATATGGGTTATGATACTGATTGTGTAGCATTCCTAAAATGAGTGGGACGATTAGGGTAATGGGCTATTCTGCTTTGCTTTCTAGAAAAGTCTTGTATTATAAAGCTTTAAACCTTATGTTTTGTAATATAAAGCACCTAAGTCCTCTAACATGTATATTTCAAGTTTGGTTTTGTAACTTTTAAAGTACCATGTTTGTTAGTACTATTGTATGTATTTATATAAAGTTATCTACTCTTAATTGAGTAGTTCTTCTAAAGTCTTGTATTTTAACAGATTGAGTAAGAAATTTCCATTAACTTCTTCCTTTTTGGACAACCTTATGTATAATATCTTCGTATATTATAATATCTTCGTATATTATACATGGTTAGGAACTCGACATGTGAAGTTTTAATTATATACATACCGGGTCTTTACAATATATATAGAATATACTACCATACATGTATCACTATACATCAAATATTACTAGTACAATATCTACTACATACATATAATATGTTGTAACTTCGTAAAGTACATACAATTATCAGTAACTATGTGGTAACTTGGCCAAGTACCAACTTTATGCACATATTGGTAATGTTGTTCAAATATGGTAACTTGATTGAGTATTAATTTTTTGTCTTTTTTTGCATATTGGCAATTTTGTCTAATTGTAGTAATTTTGTCCTAGTGCATAACTTGATTGAGTATCAACTTTTCATATATACTGGTACTTTTGCCAAATGTGATAACTTCATCAAGTACCAACTTCTTCCACGTATTGATAATTTTATCAAATTGTAGTAATTTTGTGGTAACTTCATAAGGTACTGACTTTTTGCACATATTTGTAATTTCGTCTAATTGTCGTAATTTTATCTAAATGTGGTAACTTGATCGAGGAATTACTTTTTGCACATATTAGTGATTTTGCTTAATTGTGATTATTTAGTTTAAATGTATTGATTTCATTAAGTACCATCTTTTTGCACTTATTGGTAATTTTGTTCAATTGTTGTAATTTTATCCAGATATGGTAACCTTACTTAAACACCAACTATCTGCACATATTGGAAAATTTGTCCAATTATGGCAATTTCATCCAAATGTGTTCTCCAAATACTAGCTTTCTCTAAGTATTTGTAATTCTATGTAATTGTGATAATTTCATTTAGATGTGGTAACTTCTTGGAGTACCAAACTTTTGCATATATTGGTAATGATGTCTATTTGTGGTAATTTCATCCAAATGTTTCAACTGTCTAGAGTACTAACTTTTTGCAAACATATTGGTAATTTTGTTAAATTATCATAATTTTGCCCTAATACGATAATTTTGTAAGATGACTAGTGTTGCACGAGCTGAATTCACTAGTGGCGAGCGACTCTTACAAACACAAAAAAAAGTAGTCAAGGTGCACCTAAGGGTTATCCGATGCGGCTACTCCAATGCTTAAGTTAGTCTATAGGTCCTTTCTTATCTAAAAGATATTTACTTGTTTTTGGAATAAAAAACTGGCTCTCCCTTTCCCCTAGAGGAAAGGGCTATTTATAGTCTTTAGAGCCATACCAAAATTGGACTACCGAATTTTCTCTATTAGGGTAAATCCCCACGTGGTATCTGACTTGGCACTTGAGGTCATGGGTGTGCCCGAGCTAGAGATCTCATGCTTGCATGGAGTAAGGCCGAGCTTGTTATGTCCCTAGTCCTAAGGTAGGACTCAAGTGTCTCATAGTTGCTACTCTAGAGATCACTCGCTCATTAAGCTCGGTCTAACTAAGGTGGCTTAATGATGAGCTCGATGGAAGGCCGTCCTCTATTTTCTTCGGTCGGTGGCTTTGATAGCATCTTAGGTTTCCTTACTGAGATCAATAGATGAGGTGGGCCTTTCTTGGTGCCAATGAGACCACCAATCACTTGGGGCTAAAGGTTTAGGGAGGCCCAGTGGGGTATGACTTATGTTCCATTATCAACAACTGATTTACCTAATTAGAACTTACTTTTATTTTCAGGTCTCTATTGGGCACTTGTGCCAATAAATTTTTTTTTTTTTTAAGAAACGGAGTTTTGGATTCTCTCTTCATCTTTCTTCTGCTCTTTTTTTTCATTATAATTTTTATTTTTCTATCTCTAGGACATATAAATTGTATAGATAGACTTAAAGCTATGCAAATGGGTTATGTGGGCCAACCAGTCCCGCCCCGTGTCAGCTCGCTGTTTATGCGGGCTAGCCCACTTTGGCTCGCATGGCTATGTAAGCTAAAATTTTTGCCCAACCTGCCCCGTATGGGTTAGTGGGTTAAGTAGGCTAGCCCATGAACCCATTAGTATCTTTTTTTTTTTTTTATTGAAAAAAAATTTATATATATTGCATTCAATGGAAGACACTAAATGTGAAGGGATTACAAAATAAGTATACTTACAAACATAACATCTTTCTTTATTTCACATGGTCATTGCAAACAACTTTAGTATTATTTTGTCATAATAACAAGGAGTCTCTTTAGGCATACCAATATGTCACGTAAAACCTAATAACATGAGAAATAAGAAATGAGAATGACATTAAAAACCTAATAACAATAAGCAACTCCAAGAAAATTCGAGAGAGACAATGGAGGAACGTAAAGGAATTTTAAAAAAAGTATCTTGAGATGATAGATGATGGTATTGACAAAGGTCATGTAAAATAAAATAGTAATTTTTTAAAAGTAATAACAATTATGTTGCATAGGAAATTATGGAACTTACAAAAGGGTTTTACTACCTACATGAAATGTTAAAATAATAATAAGAGCGAAAAAAATAGGAGATATGAAACTAACAAACTAATATATGAAAAGTTAGAGAAAGTTATGAATTTTTTTTAATCTAACAATTTCTTTTTCCCCTTTTTCAATAGTTGTCATTCATTTTTTCCTATGTTTTGGAGCTCACTTTTAATTTTTATAACAATTTACATAACTGTAAATGCTTTTTAAGTTCTATGATTTTAATCATTCATCATTCCAATTTATGAAAGTATAAAATAAAAATTTCCGATAGTGCGTCCAAAGGAAATGTGCTACTTCAATTGAATTTTGCATTTAATTGCCAAAGTACATGCTTTGAAAATTATAATCATTTCACATTTTTACCTAACATTCCCAAGACAATATTAAATTTCATCTTTAATTAAAAATTATGTCACAAGCTTTCCCAACAATATGAGTTATATAGAAAAGTTAAGTTCCATTAAAATTTTTCATAAAAAAATAGTTGGAGAGGCATGTTTAGATTTTTTTTTTAATGTTTTTTAAGTGTAGTTTTGCAGACCAATCTAATTCACAATGAGTTAGCCCGCTTCAACCCACGGGTTATATGAGGCAAAACATTTTGGCCTGCACATTAAATGAACTAAAATTTTTAGCCAAACCTCCATTTCTTTATAGGTTATGCTGGCTAGCCATCATAACCCGTTCTCCTTGCACAACTCTAGATAGACTACCTACAGCAAGCAACGGCAGTTGCATCAGGTTCATTGGAGTTAAATTGTTATTTTGTATTAATTATTATGAAATAATAATTTTTTCATTTTACTTGCAAAAAGATGTATTATAGCTTTAACTAATGTCTACCGTGTATAATATGGATAGGAAGAGAATTTTTAAAATTTTTCTTTCTTAGAAATTTTTTATATCTCTCATCGAATGTAATTTTTATTTGAAAAATAACCTGTATCATTAAAAGGAAAAAAAAAAAGAATTAATGCCCAAGATTTATTTTTCCTCAAATAACCCAGTATTAGAGAACTAAAAAAAAGTGCAATAATCAATCTTTCTCTTCTTCCACTCCGGGTAAGATTTGAACTAAAGTGCTCTTACTGTTGAATGATTGACTTTTATTTCCATTCATGAAAGTTTGAAGCAGTAGCTATCGGCAAATCTTTTCCGAAGTTTCGTTGATAAATAATTGTTGTTACTTGTAAGCATCCTCAACACTGTTTGTCCGTTGAAAAACTAACCCTTAAATCGGATAACAAGAGAGGGGATACAATTGTCTCCACTCAGCCATTGGGACATGACTAAGGCAATTAAAATAAGTTAATTATGACCGTCTGATGAAAAGCAAAATTCTGAATATTATGATAATTTTGTTGTGATTTGGTAAGTTTGTCCGATTATAATAAGTGGTAGATTTGCCGGATTCTAATAAGTTTATCCCATTTTGGTGGATTGATTTTACACTAACTTTTGGAAGTAGTAAGTTCATTACATTCTCGTAAGTTCATCCGATTATATTATGAGGTATTTTTGTTAGATTCTAGTGAGCTTTTCATATTGTGATAATTTTGGTATGTAGTAGATTTATTGTATTATGCTAAATTTGTTGCATTTTGGTAACTTTATCTATTAGTACTAAGTGATAGATTTATCATATTCTTGTAAATTTGCAATATTCTACTAGTTTGTCTATTAGTGCTAAGGGATAGATTTGCCATATAATGATAAGTTTATTGTATTTTGGTAAGTCGATTGTACACTAACTTTTGGAAGTGTTAAGTTCGTCACATTCTAGTAAGTTCATCTGATTATGGTATATGGTATTTTTGTTGGATTCTGATAAGTTTGTCGCATTGTGGTAAGTGTGGATTGTTCACGTCTTGTACAATTTCTCATCGCATTTGATAAGTTTATCACATTTTGGTATAGTTAGATTTGTTCTATTTTGATAGATTTTCCATCTGATTGTGGTAACCATACGAATATGACCGTTTTACCCAGTCACATCCTAAAATTAGATCACAAGTATACAACTGGAGCTAAGTTTTTTCCAACTAGAGATTACTTATAATTTTTACAATTTCATAAATCCTTGAGTCAATCATCTAAATATTAAAATAAATATAATAATTAATATAGTGTTTTAATTATGCAATTACGATTAGATATGAATTTAAACAGTTAAATAATTGATAGAATTAGTCTTGCTCATAAAAAGATGGAACCTTAGAATTTTCCCAAATTATCTAAGAATTTCTATATCTAACCTTTACATGTGGGATGAATAGAGCATACATGATTATTTGAAAACAATATTGTCCTTCATGGATATTTTACGTGTAATGCTCGAAAATAGGATTAAAACCACAAATGCAAAGTGTTGAAATTTGTAAATGCGTGTTGGTATTAATTACCTACCCTAAACAAATGCACGATCTACTTGAAAACAATGTTGTCTTGCATGAATATTTTACGTGCAATGCTGGACTAATAGGATTAACCACACAAAAGCAAAGTGCTGAAATCTGTAAATGCGTGTAGGTATTAATTAACTACCCTAATTAAGTAATGGTATCGTATAACTTTGAAATGGTTAATGTGTATAGAAATTTTTACTATTAATGGGATTCAGTCAATAATCTAACTGTTAAAATAAATGTAGTAGTTAATGTATTAATTATTTTAATGATGCGATTACAATTGAATATAAATATAAGCGGTTAAATAATTTAATGATCAATCTATCAAAATTAATAATGAGCGACAGAATTTTGCTTACTTTTGTAGAGGTTGTGCATCTTTCTTTTCAAAAGTTTATCAATAGTGTGCCTGGGAACGTAAAATTATAATAAAACATAACCCTTTTTCAAAATAATGGAAGAGTTTGGCTTTATATTAACTAGCGGATAAACTTACACGCCAAGAAGTTTATTGTCATTTAATGGGAAAAAGAAGATGACATAATAAAATTTAACGTAAGCGAGATGGTTAAAATAAGAAATGTAAAGTTACGATTGGATTTCCTAACACGTGAGCCTTTTTTTTTTAAATAATAATGTAAAAATATTGATTTATGTTTTTTGTTTTACTCTAAATTGTATTTAACTATTATAATTAATTTTTTATTATTTTAATTAAATCTATTTATCTATTTTAATAATACAATATCTTTACTATATTTTATTTTTTGAAATGATTTCAATCGTATTAACATCCTAACCTGAAAATTTTTAAACAAATAAATAAGTGAAATTATTAAATAATTGTAATAAAATTATATTAAATGTTAAACTTACTTAATTAATATATTTAGAATAATTATAAATTATTAAATAAATGAAATTAACAAATGAATTAGGATCGGTGGAAAAATTAAATTATATTAAAACAAAATTTTAGTTTTTACAATGAGATTGGAAAAAAAAAAAAAGAAAAAGAAAAAGTCATGAAGCATATACCTCAACCTCATCCTTGACCATTTATTCCTAGAATCCTCTAGCCTCACCTCACTGCTCTGCCTATGCTTGTGATGCAACTTTGATGGTGACAACGACCACCCCCCTAATCTCGAGTCACCATCCAGAGGCCACCAAAAATGTGGGTCCATTTGTTTTCTATCATTAGCATCAGCTTAATCTTTCCAGCACACATATGCTTCCATGATTTCTTCTTTTAACTTCTAGTGGTGCGAATTGAGGACTCATTTACCCAAACTAAAAGCTAATTCTTATGAAACAATTGAAGCCGAAGGGACCAAAACATCCCATGCCACTATAGAAAGTACCAGCGTCATGTGTGTTCTCTTCTTGTACTTTTTGAGGACATCAAAATCATCCCCCATCCTCTTCCCTCCCTCTTCTAGTTCTTCTGTCTCAAGTGGTTTCACCTCGTACATTAGCATGCCTCTAAAAAATTATTGGGAACTCCTATATCTACTTCTAACATTTTGAGCAATTTGTTTACTTCTCTTGGAGAACCCCCATGATGAGTGATTGTTGGTTAGCTATGGTTGGGATCATTGTGGAGTCGCCTAACTACAACACCAATACAAGCCTTAAAGCAAATTCAGTGTTGCACTATCAACACTTGTGGCATATGTTTCATGATCCACAATACCAATATTCTTGTAGAATTCCTTGAAGAGTACTTTTGTTGCATGGAACCTATACCATGGATCTAACATTATTGTAACATGGAAGAGAGGAGAAGGGGAACAAAATACTCCTCCAACCTACCTATCGTTACAAACACAGTGGAGACTAATCAGGATCACAATAGTAGCTACTCAGCAGGTCCGATAAGTTAACTAGGTGGGGAAGTACGCAATTGCTAATAGGGTAGTAGCAACTAAGCAAATGTTACATTAGGCCAAGAAATGCCTTGAACATCTCTTTAATTACACGTGTTATTCCCCAATCCTGCTTCTTCATTAGACCAATGTTAGAATTGTCAAGATTGAGCAGAGTATTGTACAAGTGAGTAAGAGGCCTTCTGCACTTTAGTGCTCGATTAAGTATTTTGAACACAGAATTCCACTTGATCTGACAATCAAATATAGGCATCTTTTCCTCTAAATTGTGTGCCTTGACAACCTCCAAATACTTTTATTTAAACCTCTTTAAAACATGTAAACAGTTGATTACATACCAATACCATATCTTTTTGTTGTGCATGTCTAAGCCACAAGCTTCAAGGCTTGCTTGCACTACCAAATTTAGTATGTGGCAAACACATCCAACACAGAAGAATTTCCCATTGCTTATTAAGTTTAATGCCTACTTCAGATATTGAATGAAAGCAGTTCTCTTTGATGCATTGTGGAAATGATATATTGAATATGGTTCGCACATTATATGATCGAAGGGTTAATAGGATGTTATTGGCAATTACTTAGTTGATATGCTTTTTCTCACGTAGTTAGAACATGATAATCTGCTTCTAAATCAACCACTGATCATCTATCCAGTAAACGGTGACGTATATATAGCTATCCTTGACAACATGGAGCGGTGATTTCTATAAGTCTAAAGTCAGGGCGACGCTGCATAAGCAAAACCAAGTGTGTTATTTGAATTGAAAAGAAATGTCATAATCAGCATATGATCTCAAAAATGTCATAAACAAGAAATTCATTTTAAAGAATCCTACCTAGAAGGAAGGCTTGAGAACACTTCCTTAAGGACTTAAGACTTTCTCAAAAAAAGTCCCTTATATCACTTTTCAATGTTTGCCACCCTGCATGTTCATATTAGGGATGCAAACATCTTGATGCCTACCTCTCAAAGTGGGAATGACCAACCACACAGAATGATATATTTGTAATAGCCATCATTTCCACCAGCTTGTCATGTGCTTTTCTGTTGTTGAATTGCTAGTTAATAGGATCAACTCTTTCATTACCAGAGTAGTGATCATCAATACAATCTTTAAGCAAAACATAGCCTTTGGACACATGTGATTTGATGTGTCGATTCAAGTATAGTTATTAAAATCGCGATTTTAACATACAATTCTACGAGTTTATTATTTAAAAGGCCCTTTCAAGTTGACTCATGTATAAATTTATCTTTTTTTTTCTGTAAAATCTTATGATTTCAACTAACGTGAGTCTACATGTAAACTCAGTAGAATCTTATGTTGTTAACTGAGTTTATAGATTTTACCCACTTGTCTCAAATAGGTTGAAATATAAAAAATATAATCATGTTTTTATAATCTCATTGACTATTAGGATAATATATCTTTTATATCGCATTTCAATTTTGTTTTCACATACTCCATCTATCTCTTTCCTTCCTTCCCCTTAACTCTCCTATTCTACGTTGATAGAATTCATTTAAGTCAAGTTACAGCTATAAAGTTTATAAGAAAAATTATATATTTTAATTATATAATTAAGAATTTAAAATAAGTTGAAAAGTTTGTTTCTCACTCAATTCATAACTTCTTTAGAACAAAACAATAGAAAAGAACTTGACGTTGACTCTATTCGCTCCTTTTTATGTATGTTATATTATATATTAAGAGTCATTGTGAAAAAGATAATTTAATTTCTTTATTTTTTCTTATATCTATTATGTATTTCAAGTTTTTTTAATTTTTTATAAGTATATCTATGGGTTTTTGAAGCTATTTCACATAGGTTGTAGAAACTTATGATTCTACGTTTCGATTATACAATCCAATATTCTATATAAAATCGTAAGTTTGAAAACTTTGGATTCAAGTGCACTATGTTGTTGTGGGACAACCTACACGACATTTTATTACCACAAGTATAGCAAATGGAAAATTTAACAAGCACTCCATCCAAAAGCGAATTCTAATGTTTTGGTGAAGTAATTCCATAGAGTGCAGCGGTCCTTTTCCTATGATGTCTCGACGTACTACTAAGCATGGCAAGGTCCATGTTACTCTGTGATAGGTAGGATTGGTCAACTAGGATGAAAATTGTTGCCTAAAAATAGAAAACAGAGTTAATTATATAGTTGTAGCAAAAGAAAACCACTTACAATAAAAAGTTATACCTTCATCATTCCCACTCGCCATGGAAGGCAGTCATGTAGCTATTGGCGATGACTGATAACACCCAGCTACAACTGCTTCTCACCTTAGGGATATATTCAAGCATCGAGGGCAAGACATTGACACTGAACATCCAAGATTCTCCCTTTAATTCATCAAGGTGGTGAATCCTTATGAAATATTTGGATATTGAGTACCAAAAACCCATAATTCATCAAACTCATTAAAGTTCTGCACATGACTTAGAGTGTTGTTGTTACATGCCATTTCAAGCTTAAAGTAGACAAGTATATTTGGCGAAGTATTCCTTAAAGAGTTTAGTAGGAGCGAATTATAGGCAAGAAAGCTTTAAACCGAATGAAATTAGCATATGAGGTAGGAGAAGATAATAAATAGTGTGAAATCAACGTAGGTAGGTTGAGGACCAACATGCCTACATTTTCCATCACACATGGCCGTGTTGGAAGCAACATGGTCACATTTGTTTCCTACCCAAATAATTTTCAATAGGTGGGAAATAGAGGTAGACACATTGATATCCAGTGCGTCAAAATTTAAGGAAAAAAAATTAACTACATTGCAGTCAACGTGGCTACATCTGACTCTTGCCAAATAATTTTTCAAAGGGCGAGAAACAAAGGTGGGCACATTGGGAATTAATGTAACCAAGACTAGGAAAAAAAAACCAACATGGGCACATTGGTAGCTAGCGTACCCACATTAACCGTGAAGTTCCTAATTTTGAGACAAAGTGGACACCTAGTTTAAAAAATTTCAAACGTTGGGGTTGATGTGCCCACGTTTAAGGCTAACATAGGCATGTTGGCCCCAACATTCAAATTTTTTTCAGCCACTAGGGCCTAACTTGCCTATGTTGGTGGACAATATGCCCACATCGAGCTCGAATAGTTGAAAAAAAATTGAATGTTAGAGAAAACGTGGGCATGTTAGTGCCTAATGAATAAAAAATTTTGAATGTTAAGCCCTAGTGTGCCTACATAGGCTTCGATGTTCAAAATCTTGCCCATGTCTATAAATAGATCTAGGGACATGGGCTCATCCATTTACATTATAACTCACCATCCTCACTTCTAACTACCAAATCCTCTCTTCCGTTGTCTTAAAATCTTCTACAACCTACATTTACTATAAATTATGTAAGGTATTAAGTCTTCACGTGATCATAGCAAAAAACTTTGCAAAATGCCGCCATCAGAAACTCACACCCCCACCACCCCCACTTTCTTTACCTCAGCAACATAATATCTATTTGCCCACCCCATCTATGAAAGTGCAATACAACTAGGAATTCTATTTTTAACCTATCCTTGTGGGAAAGGATTATGATACAGAGGTGTTAAACCAATGATACCACTTCACTAACACCTTAAGTGCCACTGTTTTACTTACCTTGATGCAACTTCCAAAGGAGATATATCTCGATCTCATTTGTATGTTTTACTCAAATGTCACTATCAACGAGATCATATAAGATACTAATGTGATTCCTTGGGTGAATATTGGGGACCAAATTATAGCCTTGATGTTTTGTAATGTACTCTGCATTACATTGAATGCTATTAACGATTTATTCCAGGAAAACAATGGGGCCAATAGGTTCCACAAAAGTTGGGATATGATCTGCATGGTCCATCAAGTTTGTAAATCTCTAATATATGTGGGTAAGTGTCAGACTGACCACTTGAAGCGCATAAAGTAGAAAAATTTCACCCTGACTCCTAGCCTGTTCCAACACATGATTAGCTACAATACATGTCCAAGGAAGAATTCAAGTAACATCTCTATTGAAGAAATCTTTCTTATGGACACTATGATCATGTCGGCTAGTTGGTGGTACAATATATGCATTGGATGCTCGAAGGAATGGATACCCACCCTACATTTGGTTGGCTCATTACCATCATTCTACAATTGTAGGGATTTGTACATTTCAAATTACACGAAAACAAAATCTAAGGTTAAATTAACAATACGACATAGCAAGGAGGCTAGGTTTTAGGTATGATCCTAAAACCAACCGATACTTTAGATTTGAAGGTGATGAAGCATAATAAGGAGACGTGAATGATTTAGACAGATGAAGCCTCGACCTCAACATGGATGATTTGCCCCTCCCATGGCACTATCAAGGAATGACAAAAAGAGAAGTAGGGGCACGATCAAGCTCAAGCAGAATAACAGCAACAACAATGTAATATATCTAACCAGGTCCAACAATAGCATGAGGAAATGCTTGCGATGAATACTTGGGATGACCATTTTTTTGATTGGGTAGGTTCTCAACCAGGGTATCCTCCACCAATACCACCACCATATCATTCCTTAGACAATGCTCAAGGTAAAGATGATCAGTAAGGCGATTTATCGTCACATTCAGCTTAATTTTTTGAAATGAATGATTATGTATTTTTTTTTCAAATAAAAATGTAATTAATAATGTAATTGCATATTATTATTATTAATAGAGAGACAAATAATGCTTTATTCATCTTTTAAATTCTATTGATATTAAATGTAAAATTTATTTATTACATTTGCACTATAAATTTTTTTAAAACTAATTTGAATGATTTCCATAATTAAAATTTTGAAAACCATCAAAGGAATAGTAAAAAAAAAACCATACAAATTGTGTGAAATCGATAATAATTAAAGGCAAATGAATAAATGGGTTGGTATGACACAGCTTGTAAGAAAAGAAAAAAGGCATATGAAGCATAGCATGTGAGGTATGCGAGCACGCAAAAGCATGCAGCAACGCAAAATTTAGCATGTAGATGGCACTAGACAGCATGATTACCATTCCTAGTCGGATGAGGAAAAATATTATTGATCATGTTTGTTGTCTTTGCAGTGAACTGCAAAGAAATAAATGATAATTCATAAGATATTTTAGTTTTTAATGTTTACTTACTTTCTTCATAAGGTCTCAATCTTTTCCTTTCTTTCTTTTCTCTCTCTTTTTTTCCCCTTCTATTTGAATGTTTAATGTTTTTATGCTCTTACAGATATAGAATTTTCATCAAATATATTAATTTTTCAACTGCAACATGACACTTATTGACTTCAAATTGGTTCATAATAATAAATTTTTATAAAATGATAAGTCTAAATATATTTCTTTATTTAATATGATAAAATATAATATTAAATATATTTAATAATATAATTTAATAAAAATTAGTAAATGATACAAAAAATTAGAAAATAAGAAAACCAATAGGAAAATATTGTGCTTATCTTAGCCATTTTAACCTACCAGTCCAAAGCAAGAAGGAAGATAATTGATGAGAACCGAACCACGCCAACCTATGACGAGACTCGAGATCTAAATCTGGAATACAAAATCCCTAGATTATCTAAGAAACCCAGTGGAAACCACGACCCGTTGCCTATATGGAGACAAGAACCTTGGTATAATCGTAGACGCCACAACCGGTGATGGCACACTAATTGATAAGTCAAAGAGGTTGAATGCCATAGGAAACTCTCGATAAGTTCAAAACGAATTCACTAAAGAATTCAAAAGAGAAAACTCTAAAATTTCATTCATCATATGATATGTCATATGTGTACAACTAAATATGTTTGTATAGACTAACAAGGAAACCTAAAGACATAACAAAATAAAACTAGCATCCTAAAGAAGGCTGGAGGCTTACATAAAAAATTGGGCAGTATAAAATTAAAGGCCAGCGGCGTTAATGTTGGTGTATAGTATAAAATTCACAAGTTTTATTCATTTTAATTCAAAGTTGGGAGTGCACAATTGCTAGGCCGGCAGTGTACAGGTACAACAGCCCCAAAACTTGAAATTCTTCAATCTTTTGTATCCCAAACCACTTTATAAACTTGTTTAGCTTGCTTGAATCGTGTTTTAGTCATTAGAACTTCATTCAACAGGCCTCTAATTCCTTGATATACATTGTTGATCTTGAACCTGGTTGGCTCGAATGTTGATACTATTAGATTGGCTACAATAATACACAACCAAGAATAATAGAAAATTTGATGCACTTTGTGATGCCCTAATTTGAAAGCATTACAACCTGTCACGTGTCCTCACTTAATATGGACATACTAAGGCTATTATTCCACTAATGCACAAATTATAGATAATATCATCAACATCTCATTATAGGGATACTTTTAAACATCATGTAATAACAAAAAACTTCATGACAACCTAATTGACATTGTTGGTCCCAAAAGAATAATCAAGATGTGGGGTGAATTGGTTATTTAATAAAGATTTTACTTTTTCAAAACTTCACACCACTTGGTTAATCAAGTTATAATGGCTTTTAAATTCACTTGAAAACAACAAACTTAATTACTAATATCTTTGGACAAAATTCGGGTCAAAAGAGTTTACTCAAAACCACAAAAGATCAAACAACAATTTCAAAGTTAAATTCCCAGTTTTACTCTCTGATTAACTCTTTGCTTAAGAAAAGATATCAAGTGAGGAATAAAGAGTAAAAAGTTCCTCTCAAATTCAGTATAAGGAAGACAATATAGAATAACAATATTTTTCTCAATGGAATTCGCAGCTTTCTATGCTTGTTCTTTTTCACTTCAATGATGTATTTGAATATCTGTTTGTTATATAAAATCTTCATTCCCAATGGCTAAGAAAATATAGACTTTGTTCCTGATATATCATGATATTCTATAACGAAAACAAAGGATAAGCCTTGCTGATATTTCATGCTTCAAAACTTGAAGATGATATGTTCCTTGATATTGTTGTTGTTGTTATCGTAATCTTAGAATACCTGATATCGTCCAACAGACCTGATATCGTGTAATAGCTGAAATAATTTGAAAAATAATCCTTATCTTGTAGATGAATTTTTTAAGATAGATATTTGACTTCTTCACTTCTGATACTTTTCACTTGAAACATATTTGAATTCCGTAAAAAACTGACCCGAATCCTTATTGTCTTTATAAATTTGAATTCCTTAATTTTGTTGAAACACAATCTTGATATCTTATAGATTTACTAGATAATCTTCTCGTGATAGATTTGAAACATATCTTGGACTTGTCTTGACATCATTCTTAAATATCATTGCTGTCAAAATATTAAATCTTCAAGAATAACACTTTTAATTCAATAGAATATGAATCGCCATGGATATTGAACCAACTTAGTGGAACACGATTGAATGTATTGCCCTAATACACTCAACTTTGGAGCTGGGTCTTCAAATCCATAAAGAACCATAGAAAATCCAATTTCTTGAAATCTGTTCTTGAAACTCATTCATAGTGACATTTATTCCCTAACTAACCCTCTGACCGTTATATGAGTTTCGTAAACCAACGATTTTACCTTTAGAGTTACCTTCTGACTATACATTTGTTCTTAAAAAAACTTTCCAAACACTTTTTGAAATACTTTCTGAATTGAATCTCTTTTGAAACATTTTTATAAACCAACTTTGATTATACTTAAGTACTGCACACTTAATAAAATTGTTAGTAATTACTTAATCATTTTTGTTATCATCAAAATCAATAATAAGAGAAACCAACAGACATAAACCAAAGGCCAACTCAATTTAAACTAATTAAAATATCTTAAGAATAATCTCAGAAAACTTTAGATTTATGAAAACATATAAAACTTTATAAGATCTTAAATTTTGTCTATCTCCAAACTAAAACATCTAGACATCAATAGAAAAGTTAAATCCACCATCATCCTCCACATATTCCACATAGACACGATATCCAGCTAGACCAAACACTACATGATCATCACCTATTCCTAGAAAATAGAAAGGAATGACCACAAAAACCCATTACGCCATCTCACAAGCATATGCGCACGAGCAAGCATAGTACAAATTTCACATTCAATCTAATATTATACGCAATAATCAATATGTTATTATCTTTGATTAGCCGACAAACAACACAATTTCGAACTATTAGCCATTAGATCTAAACCTGAAGTAACTCATGACTTTGTAAAGTCAACCAGTATGGAAAATAGACAATATATATATATATATATATTGATGTTGGAAACTTGCACATAACCCGCGTACCATTTTCACACCACTCCTAGACTACGAGAACCATCTCTATGCATGACTCCACTTGGGATAACATGACAAACAGATTATCAAGGTGTTGTCCTAGTAATAATGGTCCTCCCAATTTACTAGACCCAACCATAGACAAGCATCAAATTGAATTTAAAGCCGGATAACAATTAATCAGTTTACAATTTCTAACCCTATAAACACAAGTAGCAAACAAGGTAATGTCATACCTAAAATCACTTTAGAAACAAGAACCCTAAATTCAGTAACAATATATAAATCATCAAATATTCAATCAAAACATCTTCTCGCATTATAATCATAAATTCACCATCATATAAACCCTAAATTGGAAAAAAACTACAAACTCTGAATTCATACACTCCTTTCTCCTTTGATTTGTAAAGCCATAAAATCACTAAAAGAAAAGGGTTTCTCCAAAAACTCCTCTAAAAACTATGACTTTCTTCAGAAAAAATCAAGCAACTCAGAAAAGACTTCACTTTTTAGATCACCAAAGGAAAAGAAAAGATTCAACTTACCTATCTCTTGATACTAGTTCTTCCTTGATTCTAAAATACTAATCTCCACTAGACTTAGGGTTTTTTTCTAAAACTCCCTTCAAAATCAAAACAGAACCTTAGGAATAGAGTACTCCTTAGATTGTTAACTTAATGAAAATTAACTCACCTTGATCTTCTTTGATGCAAAGATTGCTATTAAAGAGGATTTTAAAAGAATTTTATGTTTAGGAATGGTTTTGGTGTAGGAGGAAGCCTACATTATATAGGAGACAAGTATAACTCTTTATCTTTAACAGTATCTCTTTATCTTTAACAATATCTCTTCATCTTTAACAGCGTCTCTTCATCTTTTATAATATCTCTTCATCTTTAACAGCATCTTTTCATCTTTAACAATGTCTTTTTATGTTAACTAACATCTCTTCATCTTTAACGTCTCTTCATCTTTAATCACGTGTCTGCCAAACGACAAAACATTTAATTATACATTAGGGCAGACCATAAAACCCTCTTATTTTTAATCAAATAATACTTTTACCCTTCACTATAAATCATTTATCTTTATATTACGCATTTAATGAAAGTTTTATTTTTGTAAGGTTTTGAAAATGCTTAAGGGAAATTCAATGGCTCATCACTAATTTTGATAGAACCGATCCTGTTGATATCTGATGGCTCACACCATGCCTAACCATGATCGAATTACTAAAATAGTTAATATTTCAATTACTATATTTATTTTAACAGTTAGATGGTTGTTTGGATGGTCCCATCAATGAGACCGTAGAAGGTCCTAATGTTCAAATAGGGGGGAAAAAGTTGACACTCAAATTGGACAAAGTAAGTAAATATCGAGGATTAAAAGTTTACTTTTCCCTTAAAATGTTAAGGTTTAAGAAATATTTATGAATAATATTTAGGGGCATTTGCAAATTACCCCATAAATTAAGGGGTCAAAAAGTTAGCACATTTAAGGAGAGTTAACATTTTTCATGAATATAAGGAAAGTAAATCCTCACATAGATGAAAGTTTGGGGGGGATCCATATAATAATAAAAGTTTGAGGGGGTATTTGACAAATCCCCTTTTTTTTTTTTTAACAAAATATGTTAACTGTTCTTAATTGTACTAACTTTTAAAATTTTAAGAGATCAAAAAGCTCACTTTGAAAATTCAAGTGATGAATTCAGACCTATATAAATTTAAGGTGGTAATTTACAATTTTCCCTAATATTTTTAAATAGCATGAATCATTTTGCAATGGAGGGCTCATTTCCACAGTTGGTTTTCCTTCATGGACTGAAGTCCCAAGGAAAGGGATTCAACAAATAATAATCCCCTATAACCTTATATCTTTGGTTTTACGATTTAGAAAATATGGAGTTCAAGAAATGACATAGGTTTTAGACTTAATGCTTAACTAAGCCCTGTTATGCATGAAATGATAAGTTCTGCTTGTTAAGAAAGGGTTTATTGTAACAAATGATAACCAAGCATTGGTTAAGGTTTGTTAAGAAAGGGGAAGGGAGGAGAGATGATAAGTTCTGCTTGTTAAGAAAGGGTTTATTGTAACAAATGATGACCAAGCATTGGTTAAGGTTTGTTAAGAAAGGGGAAGGGAGGATAGAAGCCACTGAAAAAAAAATATTAATTTTCTTCCTTGAAGTACAAAAAAAAAAAGTACATAAAATATTGATAAAATAAGCCAAAAAAGTGCAAAGATTCAATTTACAAAGACACATTTCCTAGATAAAGATGTGCAATATCTACCTTATAAAGAAATTTTGCTCAATCGTAGAATGTTACCCAGTCCTAGTTGAAAATGATCTTATATTGGGATGCTGAATAAAATAAAAAATAAAACAAATAGTCAATAATTTGATTGTTAAAATAAATTTAATAATTGGTATATTAATTACATTAATAGTGCGATCAAAATTTGATATAAATTTGAATTGTTTGAATTGTTAAATAATTGATGGGATTAGTCTTGTTAAAATTAATAATGAAACCATATAGTTTTCCATTATAGTTAATGTGATATTTGGCACCCATACCTTGCCAAAATGTTTAATTACCTATGCTTTAAAACAATCAATTTAACAGCTCATTAAAGTTTTTATACACATTTTTGTGACCAAGGTAAATCTATATGATATATTTGAATACGTGGACGAAAGGGCAAACAATTGTCTCACACCTGTCTAGAGGCCTTAAAATTAGAATGACACATCACTTAACTCATGCATTATTGAAAAATCTGATAAAATGAGAAAAAAAATAAGAAAAAGAGTAATTTGGTAACTTAAGTGCTAACCATAGTTAATATTAATCTAAGATAATAAGTGAAAAGTCTATCGGAAGAGGGGATAAAGGAGAGAGACCCAAATCAAAACCTTAATTTCCTTTCAAAAATTCTTACTTCCACCAAAAATCATGAGATAGAGTTGAAAAAAATTCAATCATAAGAAGAAAAAGAAAAACCTGAAATTTGCAATGTGAAACCTTGGCATCCCATAATTGCCAAAATAAGCAATCTAAAAATCGAACTTGTTTGCATATTTTTAGTGTCGTGGATTTATTTGGATTGTTAAGTTTAATGATGTAGTGCTACTAGGTTTTTGGGAGTTTGTTCCAAGCAAATTTAGGTCGATATACTTTAAGTCCCCTGAAGCCATGGTCCACTCTACTCTAAACTGGATAAACCTCTAAGGCGAATGATATTTCGAATTATATTATTTATATTCTTGAATGGTAGTGAATTCTAGTGAAATTCTGTATTTCTTTCAAGATTACCAAATTTTAATCATAAGTTGATTAACTAAAATATCTTTCTAATTAAAACCCCTAAGATAGAAATAATGATCCCAAAATCACACATTAGGTTTGATCCTAATCCTAGAGATTCATATCGTCTTATTGCTAAAATTGCATTCAATTCCCTCTATTTATGTGAATCTATTGTTAGAAGCAATATGCCGATTAGTTTGAGCAAAATCTAATCAAGAATCAATATTGTGCACAATTAATTCAAGATAAACAATAAAAACAAAAAAGAAATAGATTAATTCAAGAAATTAGTCAATAAATTGAAAACAATAAGTACAAATGACACCAACAACCTAGGGTTCATCAAAATCTAAACTAGATGTTCACTCCTCTATAAAATAAGCAAAAATAACATAAAAAGTAAAAGAAAATCTGTCATTGCTCTCTTATTCAAAATGGAAATTTACAATTGGTTAAAGCCTAAGACTTGATTTTCAAAAATCTATCACTATTGAAATACCCTAAATATGTTTAAGAAGTAATAAATTAATTGGGTGGTAATTTAGTAAATAGTTATACTTTAAGTAAGGGCAGTATAGTAATTTCGGTATCCATTAAAGGATACGTTGTTT
Organism: Combretum micranthum; assembly: GCA_024138025.1. Lineage (NCBI taxonomy): Eukaryota > Viridiplantae > Streptophyta > Magnoliopsida > Myrtales > Combretaceae > Combretum > Combretum micranthum. The sequence continues at coordinate 384,275 of JAMXBD010000149.1, read as the reverse complement.
GGTAAAAACGTTTAAATAGTTTGAGGGATCTTTAACTTCCATTTTGTTTTCTTTCATCGTTCTGGAAAAGAACGACATCCTTTTTCCTTACAACATCCTTCCTTTAATATCAAGAGATTCAACAAGATCTTTACGGTAAGTTGTTGTTTCTCTTAACTTTTTTCATCGTTTAGAACAATCTAAATAGGGGAATGATAATGAAATGCGATTTTCTATAAATAGTTCATCAAACGAGTGTAACATCGATCAATGGAGGGACTACAGAAGAATTCCAAGGAGAAATTAATTGTAGCGAAGTGGACGTTAGGCAATTCATAAGAAATTCAAAAGGAAGCGATAGGTAACATAGTTCTTATGTATTTTGTTTAGATCATGAATGTTAAATAAAATATAGGAAGATAGTGTGTTTTAATATGGTTTTAGAGGTTAAAAACAAGAATAGGGAAGTATTAAAGTGATGGAAATCATATTAGAAGGGTTTAAACAAATGTCAATATGAAAATAGGACAAAATTTTCAAATTGGGTGTTTTCAAGAAGTACATGTAATATGCACGACCCGTGTTTCAAGCTGTGTAGCTCTCTATAAGTTAAATCACATTTTTTGTAGAACAACACGGCTAGTACATGGATGAATGTATGTAGTCATGTTTCTCTCTGCGTTTTAACAAAAAATGAACATTGGCAGAACACGACGTGCACACGATACTGTGTTCTCAATCGTGTTCCTCTTGATGCTTAAATTCTATGTAAGGAAAAGAATATAAGGAGATACATCAAGTCGTGTATCCCTTATGTATCACCCATGTAACTCCCCGTTAACCTTTTTGTGACCTATTTTCTATGCTTAAGTGATACATAACCTTATGGGCCTTTGTATACTAGTTTATATATGTTATAACACCTTCCAAATAATTCTTTTCTAGCCTAAAACTTACTAGATTCATTAAACTATACACTTCACAATCTAAGTCTACTTTAAGACTTTAAGACCCAAGTTATAATGATGCAGAACTGGGAGTGATAAGAATATAATGAGAGTTTAAGTAAGACAAATAGAAGATTCTAAACAATCTAATTGTGTGCAATTTAGATAGTGGATACTTGTTTGGAACGAAACTACTTCTATGTATGTGTACTACTTTGTTTGTTGCTTATGCTTCTTAAGTTGGAACTGAAATTGACTAATTAAATATCTGACCATTAAGTTTAAGTGTTGCATGTGCTTGTCTATGGTTAATGGACTTAGAGTATCGGTGATACTAACACGGAACCCCGATGATCCTTGTATGATGCTGTTCCTACTAGAGTCACATTTAGAGATGATTATGGGTAGATATAGGATTTGACTAATGGACTCTTGGATTCATGTATGTTAGAAAGTACCCAACACCATATATATATGTATTATATATAAAGTGTGTTGCCAAATACTGTCATCCCTGTGTTAATTGTTGGACTTAAATTAAAGATAATGATTGGTCGTTTATTGTATTAGAATTAGGACTGCTTGTGATTTGTTTGTGCATGCTTATGTGATTGTGATTGTAGTAGTACCATGTTGGGCTCCGACTCACTTTTTCTCTTTGTCAGGTGCAAGTAATGATTGTGTAAAACATTGTAACATTAGTTACTATTGGTTAGTGGACTAGGAACACCACTAGCACTGAATTCCCTCCAATTGATGCTTACAGAACATATGAAGATTTCTAAAAAGAAGAGACCTTAATCATATAAAGTTGTTCTAAAGAATATCAGGAGCTTAATGTTTACAAGAGTGACTTTTAATGGTAATTATAGTCTCTATAGAGTTAGAATAATGGATGTTATTTTAACTCTTAAAGATCATTAGTAGATAGTTATGTTGTTGATTATTGTTACAAATGTGAAATCGAATAATATTCAAAGTCATTGACACATGAGTGTCTGCATGTCCATGTATGATATGGACATGTGACAGGTTGTAATTGATCCTACATTTAGCGTGTTACAAGTATAATGTGGAATGTAATTATGATGTGGCATGGTGAGCAACAAATATGGATAGTGATAGTGTGTGAGCAGGTGTATGGTAATAGAGTGGTCCCTGATTAGAGATACTAATTATTACAAAAGAAGTGGGTTTTTACAAGTTAGGCCCAAAACAAAAAGAAATACAACGGGAAAGCAAATTAAATTACTTTAGTTAGTCTGCACTTAAGGTGCTCATGAATTAATTTATAGTCATTAGCTTTGATCAACTTGGAACATTGGGTAGCTGCTGTCCACTTTGGTGCATGGAATCCACCATTGGAGCTCGGAATGAATGCTTTTTCACATCAGTGCATCTCTTGAAATCAAGTCAGGTCGGTTTCTAATTTTAACTCCGAGACTCCACCAGCAGCTTGGATTATTCAATTGCTGGATTTGGGTACTCGTCTCGGCAAAAGTGCAGGTGCTCTATTTGAAATTGAAAATGGTCGACAATTTGAAGTTACTTGATTGCTTCCATTCATTTAAAAGCGTGACACCGGAAGGATATCCTAAATGTGACAAACCACCTTACACGACTATGAAATTTATAAATGAATTCCCTGTCCTTCAAAGACTTCATGTACAATGTACAAAGCATACTCACAATTAGAGGAGCCATGGGATTTAATAGTACCTAAGTAAGGAAATGATGAATATAAAGTAATAATATAAATAAAAGTTATCACATAGATGAATAATCGGCCTATGACCCACAAAAACTTAATAGGTTTGAATAAAATACAATGGTAGTCTAAAATGTCCAATGATACATAGATATTACTAACTGAGTTACTCAAAAGAAAGAAATAACCTTCAGCTCTAATCTCACTCATCTCATCCATCCCATGTGTTAACCTGTGGCATCTTGCCAGCTTAGTGAGCAATTTTCTCGTATTACACCTTTCAAGCATATTTTCAATCAAGTTAATTGACACACATTTGCAATGCAAAACAACCATATGATTCAAATACATGCAATCATCTATTCCCTATACATTCCATTTCGTAATATAATAATTTTTTATGTGCAACTAATTACAGACATAATAAAAAATAATATTCATAAGAAAAACGCTCACTTAACCAGGTCAATCACTGGTCATAGTAATCATCAGGATAGTCAAAATATTACTCGAGATCATTTAGATAAAAGAGTAACATATTTAGTAAGTATAGGATTTTATTTCAATAGATATTTTAGTAACTTCTATTTATTCTCGCTATCTTCTATAGTTTTTATAGTATTTCTTATTCTTACGATATCTCTCTCATTTTAAATCTGTTTTCGATGATCATATAGTTGTTTTTATAGGTTTTTAGTCGTACTTTAACGTAGTGTAATCAAATTTATCATTTAAGCTGAGTAAAATGGTGAAAAAAGAAATTTTTTTTGTTCTAGAACGCACGTAGTTCACCAACACACCCCACCCTCAATATTTATATGTTTTGATGTGGACACAATATATTTTACTCCATTAACAAGTGCTCACACATAACTTAAGTATATTACCTATATTTATATACTTATATAGATGAATTAATTAGTGGTTTATTACTACCTCCTTTGTCGGAAGTTTTAATGCTGTTTATTTTAAAATCTTGTCTTCTCGTGGATAATATCATTTAAACTAAGGTTGTTGAGTTTTTAGGAAATAGTTTAGCTCACATAGGAATAATTGTCTCTATGTTTCCTTTTAAACAACTAAAGGGTGATGTTTTGCTATTGGCTTTTCATTTAAGTAATGTCACTAGGATTTGTGTCATGGTCCATGCATCAAGCGTTATTCAGTCCACGCGACGGCCACGACATTGAAAGCATGAAGGTCCATGTCTCTTATGAGCTCATCATGTGTAATAACAACTAATTAAGGATGTTAATATTATAATTGCTATTTTTCTTTTGGTCCTCGGCTCTCGGCATGTCGGCGAAAAGGGTCCTTCACACCGACTTGGGTTCCTACATCACTAAGTATATATATCTTATTTCTTATTTACATGCATTTTTCAATGTACGTATATATATATGTATTATATCCTATGAGCATACTCTGCTAAAGTGAAGCATAAACCATAGATGTGCCTTTCTTATTTTTACTCTTAATAATGTTTCCATACACTTGACAGTAACTTCCTAAGACAATGTTGAACAGTGTAATATTGGTCAGCATTGCTGCTTCTTCGTCTACTTGATTACTCGGATTTGTCTTCCAATAGCTCGGTGTTTGGACTAAGATCGGAAAGGGAGTCTTTAGTCTTGATTTGTTTCTGCTGTTAGCAATTGTTGGTTGGTGAATGTGAGGTTGAACGGCTTCTGGCTATCGCTCAGATTCTTGGCTAAGATTAAAATCGAGGTTTGCCTCTAGGTTTCACCTTATGACAGCTCGGCACACTTGATTCGTAAATTACTGCTGCTTGGCCCAAGCAATTGTTCAACTCGGCTTAGTGTTCTCCTGCTTGATCATCTATTAATTTGACTCGAGTCGTTCTGTGGAAACTCGGATCAAGATCTAGTTGGCGTCACTAACTGCTATTCGGATTACTGGAGTTCTATTCTGGCCTGACACTTGCAATGTCCAGCACTCTGGAACAACTCCATTGGAGTTACAGCTACTCTTCTTACATCTGATATTCGGTGTTGCGACTGATGAGGTAAGTTGGGCCAATCACTCTAGCAGCAGCAATGGGCGCTTCTGCAATGTTATGAACAATTTCTGCGTGCACTCCTAAGTCAATTCCTCAAGTGCTTTATCAACTTTGCTTGCAATTTGCATGTTGCAACTACTTTGATTGGTGCTCGAATGTACTTCTCAAATTCATGGGCTCGTACTATAGATCAAAAGTAACTCTCGTTCTAGAATCCCCTATTTCTTGTACAGTTAGAGAGTTACGGAATTGCTATTGGTGGTCCTAAAAGCTAAGTAACCAAAAAAGGGGTGAATTTGTTACTTTAAAATCTTTTTTGAAAAATATGATTCTAGACTTGTTTGCGAAGTATCTTATGAAATAATGTTTAAATTTCTTATAAAAAATAAAATAATCCATCTTGATTTCTTAACTTATTATATGATTAAGTTTATACTTTTAATATCACTTTCTTGTTAACTTATTAATCCGAAAGTGTTAAGTTATTTTCAGATTCAATATCAGAGTAAAATATGGAAATAATAAAATAACTAAGAGACACAAAGAAGATAAAGTGTTCAACCATGTACAAAGTTTTTGCCTTAAAATAATGGGACCATCTCAATGGTGGGTATCCTGGTTAATTGAGTCTCTAGAAACTCTTGAGAGACATGAAGGAGTGATTGGGGAGAGAATCACGAATCCTCTTGATGCACTGGGGCAAAATGATCCAAATATACAATTTGAGGAGCCATTAAAAGTGGAGGATTTCCCCAAAAATCTTTTCCTCGAGTTTGCCTAGGTCAAGGATCGTTAAGGAGGCAAACTTGGAGAGCTTTTACGCTTATGAGTTCTCAGCTCTCGGTATTTTAGCAATGTTCCAAGGTGGAAATTCTGTGATCAAAGATCAGACTGTTTCTAGGTGCTTGACCATCTCATCATCTTTTGTCTCGTAAGTGCCTTTGACTTGCTATACCATGAGCATGGAATCTAAAAAAATTTCGAGCTCCTCGAGTTTACACCAATGTCTGAAGCAAGATTGAGTCCAATAATCGAGGCTTTGTACTTTGCCTCATCATTGCTTGTGGAAAAGCCAAACTTAAAAGCATACTAGATTTTGATCCCATGAGGTCCTTCTAGGACTAGGCTTGTCCCACCTTATGGACATTACAAGAAATAAGGCTTATTTTGAAAATTTGATTTCTCACTATAAATGAAAAATTAGTCACAAAATACACAATGTGACAAACTTATTTTATCAATATGATTATACTTATTATGATGATGGCATTTTATCTTAGAAAAAATGATATAGTGAGAAAATAATTTGTCCTAATAGTTTTTCTTTTCATAATATAGGCTTCTTTTTATCACAATAGATTAAGAAGCTATAACTATATAAAACGCTTTATAATGATAAAAGTTTGAATTGTGACAAAAAAAAAAAATTGCCATTAAAGTACTAGTGATATTTTTTTTTTTTATAATATGATTTGTATTTTCTAAATTTCATTTGTGATTTTTCTATTGTAGAGACAAAATTACTTCATCACATATGTATTAAGGTGACAAATTTTCACATAAATTTTTTGTTATGACAAAAATAATAATTTCATATATATTTTACCATGTCAATATTTTTTGTCAAAATATTAACATCACGCACTAAATTGCCAAAAAGTGAAAGTGCAGGGACTTTCCGTGCCATTATCCTAATTTTACATAAAAAAAATTAAAAATATAAATAGTAGACAAATTAAAGAAGTTAATAGAGGAAAAATTTTACTGGAAAAAATGCAATAAAACGGACTATATTTGCGTGCTTTTTGCAAAATAGAGCCTCGATTTATAAATGCAATATTGCTTTTTGTTTGAATGTTGTAGCATTTAATATATAGGACATCTATTTAATGCATGTTATATATATTAAATGTAATTATTAGACGGTAATACATTTTTTTAATGCTCACATCAAGGAGAGGATTACAACTTAATAACACTTATTTGAGAGACTAGAGCTAATGCTACTAGGCATAAGGTCATTGGTGTAATACGTTACTACATCACATTTACTTCATGTGATATCAATGTAAAATGTAATATCACATTTAATATATGTACTATGGTAATGTATTTGAGTAATTATTTTGTATAATTAGTATTTGGTTTTTTTTTTTTCAGAAAAATATACTTGAACTTTGAATAGTTAATTTAATATCTAATCAATTTTTTTTGTTGCTATTTTTACTACCTTACTAAAATTTTCTACTATATTTCTATACGTGAAAGAAGGAACCAATGCTAAGCAATGCTGGGAGAAGTAGTAAAAATTATTTTATTTCTTTTAAGTTTCAAAGCAAGTAATATTAAAGAGATAGTAAAAATAGTCACAAAAAGTTTAACTGGGTATTGGATTGACCAATTCAATATTTAGGTACAAATTAAATATTTATGAAAAGTTAACATCCAAATTTGACATTTACTCTTTATTTCAAACAAGGGTTTATATTAGTTTTACCCAATTAAATATGATAGTTTACAACGTCCAAATCTCATTATAACATGGATGAATGAAAATAAAAAAAAAAAAAAAAACATACAAAAAGAAAATTTACATGATAGTAATCCAATGATAAATAGTAGTACAAGATTATTTTATTGTGAATAGAAAGAATTTTCGACAGCAAAAATATCAGTGTTAAAGACATTGCTTACTAAAATAGATATTTTATTTTATTTTAATCGATTATTATTTCACTCATTTGACAATACAGTTTCATTATTCACATTTTTCGATCACATCTTCCTTTTATTCAAGATTATGGGCATGTTGTTGGTGAAACTAATTTTTTTTACTCACATGCCTTATAATAATAAATCAAGTTTGAATGCCCTTTCCTTGTAATCTTGGGAATATATATGTATATTCAATCGTAGTCAACACAACTGAATTAGCAATAATGTTACTATTAAGATAATAATTGCGGATATTAATGTTTGAATTATAATTTTTTATTATAAAGGTCTGGAATACAAACAATAACCACACCCTAACATATCCACATGGGCTACATCTTAGCTCCACAAATACAAGCGGTTGATAAAAACGTAGAGGCGACTTTATGCACGTCCTTGTTTGAACTAATTAAGTAATCTAGGTTCTAGAACACATGAGATGTAAATGTACCATGCTTAGCACAAGAAATATTGTTTATAACTAAAAGGATTGGCTCATTTATACTTAAGTTGGGTCAGGTTGCACCCATGACCCAACCCAAATCGGCACCAATGGACGAAGATGCATGATTTGGTCCATTCTTATGAGTCAAGACCCATTGGCCAACTCGGAGGGTAGCCGGATCTAGCGGGTCACAACTAAAAATAAAAAAAAAAAAGAAAAGAAAGAAAAAAAATGTGTCAAATAACACAGTTCGAAGGGTTATTACCCAACCTGTGTATAGCTAGGCTAGTCTCGGGTCATGCTAACACCAATACATGACCTGGTAATTTTAAACCAGTTCCAGAACAGGTTAGCTCAACGCCCATGCCTAGTCTCATTTGCTAACCCTTCCTCAATACATTTTATTGTTTCCTATATAATTGAATTCTTAGGGCTTCACAAAGTAACTTATATATTATGAAGTTGCACGGTTTTTCATCCTCTCTAATATGATAATGCATAGTGGCGGATCTATGATTATATTATGAGAGAAAGCCACAAGAAGAAAAGGCAAAATTATGACCATGTAATAATTTTTGGAAAAATTATGGATGACATTCTAAATTTTGACAAGGGTATAGATATCCTGTCTAAATTTTCAAATGTTATGAATCATCTCTCTAGATTTTGATATTGGTGCAAATATATCGTCTAAAGTTTCAAATATTACAAATAATCCTTCTAGTCTTTATTAAATTAAAAATATAGAATTTTGTTTTTAAGTTAAAAGACTATAGTAAAGTCAAAGTTTAGGAGAAGTCAAAGTACACATGGATCAATTCAATGATGGTTTTGGCACTGAGGCCAACATCTACTTAGTTACAAAGTTATTCGTAACACTTAAAAAATAAAAGGTATATTCATGCAGAACTCAAATGCAAGGGAAGAGTTTGCAGCATTTTAAGTTGAAGATTATAATTATGTCAGGGTAAGTTTCATTTACAGTACCTGAATATTTTTGTTTGTAACATAAATATACCTTTAAAAAAATTTCACAACAAGAAAACTAGCCTTTAGACATAGAGATTTTACAATAGAAAATAGGTAAAACAAGTTCTGTTTCTACAAATAGAATTAGCAACGATAGTTATTGCGATGAAAATGTACGTTTAGAGACAAAATTTTCATCTCTAAAGCCCATTTTTCTTGTAGCATTTGTAATACAAAAATACCTAAACTTTTAAAATATTTCATTAAAAATACCAGAGGTTGGATTCTAACCATTTTTTCTTCCGAAAGCTAATGTAGCAGCAAACTCAATTAAAAAACTATTTCTTTATCCTAGTCAGCAATATTTTTATTTTTCACATTTCATTCCTCTCTTCCCTCTCTCTCTCTCTCCTCTCTCCTCCTTCTTCTTCGTCATGCATAGGCTTGCACACGTTTGCCATGGCTAAAGCTCAGGAGCTTGAACGACTTCGTTTGGAGCTTGTTTTCATCCATCCTCTTCAAAATTCAGATCTTCTAGAATCAAACTTTTCATTCACCCATTTCAAAATCAAAACTGAAATTTTTGTAATCAATTTCATCCATCGCTTTCTTTCTCCTTTTGTTCCCTTTCTCTCTCTAGCTCCTCCTCACTCATTCTCTCTCCAAAAATTACAAACCAAACCCAGAATATACCACCACAACCACTTAACCCACATTGGCCATCACTGAGACCACCAATGGTCCAATAGCCTCCTTAACAACCCCCATCACCTCCTCACATACACATACAAAGACCAAACAATCACCCTACCAAATGCCAACACCCATCACAAAACCAACCATCATGGAACCCAAACTCAAGATCCCACACTAAAACCCACCATCGCAACCCCACTAAACACCAACACCAAACCTATGAACTCAGAATCCCACATCAAGTTCATCACCCATTATCACTCCCCAATCGAAGAGTTTTCTAGCTGTCCCTTAGCTCTGGAGATTGCTTTGTTCTAGGGTTTGGAGCTGGAAGGGATAAGGAAATGAACCAAACAGATAATATGGAAGTAGCTACTCAAATGTTGGTACAAGGTGGGGTGATGCCTTTAGAGAGTTGGGTTTTTGGTGGAAATTGTTTTAGGTTTCGTTAGGACTCAATGGTGCTTGGTGAGAATGTGATTGCTAGGATGTCGAGTAAATTGACAACAAGATTTGAAAAGGTCAAATTCAGGGTCAAACCTGGAGGAGGAGTCTATTGATGGTTCAAATATGGAGGTTTTGTCTGGGTTAGATGTAGAACGTGGGATGAAGGGTAGGTACTGCTTGGGCGTATGGTGTTTATACTAGAGGAGTGGAGATAGCAATAGTGGTGGTGGTCAGAGGAGGTGGTTCCATTTTTAAGAAGAAGAAGATGATGAGCAGTAGGAGAGAGAATGAGAAAGGTGAAAGAAAGAAATAAAAAATACTGACTAGGATGAAAAAAATATTATTTAATCATTATGGCTTCCACATCAACTTTTGGTTGAAAAAATGGCTAGAATTCGGCCTTAGGTATTTTTAATGAAACATTTTAAAAGTTTAGGTATTTTTGTGTTACTAATTTTGTTTAGGTATATTTCTATTATAAATAAAAAAGTTCAAGTACCATAAATAAAACTTATCCATTATATCATAGTCAAAGTTTTAAGGGTTATTTTTATTTTTCCTATTATTTTTGGAAATTTTATGGTAAAAATGTCGGAAGTTTCCAAAACTTTGCCACTAAAGATGAATTTTATTAGGTTAATATCACAAATGATACTTAAACTTTGACAAAATATATAATTAGGCACCTAAACTTTAAAATTAATCAATTTTAATACCTAAACTTTGAAATTGATTATAATTTAATGTTAAAATAAAAGGCAACTAGGTTTTACACGCATACGAAAGCTATCAAATGGGTTTCTAAATTGATTTTAAGCTCAATTAATCCAACCATTATCTCTTTTCTAATTATACTCAATTCATGCAATTATAACAAATAAAGAGATAAGGAAATGAGAAGATCACACCGGTATTTAACGTGGAGTTCAGCCCTCCCCCTGGTCTCCAAGATCCACAAAAGATGCCTTAAGCAATAAAGGCTTCACACTTCATTCAACAAACAATTGCCTCACATAGGAGGACTTCGCAATAACTGCCTCACAATGAGGATTTCATCAATGCCAACAACATGTAGGACTTCACCTATTGCCGTAAACACATAAGGATTTCAGTAAACAACACTCAATACATGGATGAATAGTGTCTTACAACAAAGCCAACTAAGCACACTATGGCACTATTCATACTTTCAATAATCCAAATACAAATACAAATTAAAGAGTATTTTGACATAAATTAACCTATTAGGCTCCACTCTATTATACAAAAACACTCACTAACACTCTATTTATAAGCACTCAAAGGAAGCTAGTCATTGCCCCTCAAAATAGCTACCAACTTTCATATTTCAAAGTCTGTAACAGCTATTACTAAAGAGAGCCTATTGGTGAGCTGGTCTACATCGAGCCTAAAATCAAAGGCACAGTCTTGCCCGTAGTAGCCACTAGTTAGTACGACACTGTTTTTATTTAGGCATATCTCTCTCATTTGGACTTCGATTGAGGTGATTCAACATACCATAGAAAGGTTAAAGCGATCTCTACAACTTTTATGTTTTGAGCGTTAAGAGATTCTAAAGGAATCAAGACCTAAAACATGTTTGAAGCAACCTATAACAACAAGTATAAACAAAAAACACAAACATATATATGCATATATAGCTCAAATATATCACAAACAAATTTTACTTATTAAATATAACTTAACTAAGTTGCTGAGTATTTGTACAATACATTTTCTTATGAAAATTGAAATGATCCAAACCTCTATATATATTTGAAATTGAGTTTAGATAGATTTGGATAAGTTAAATGAATCATAGGATATAATTAGATACTTTGAAATAATTATATTAGTAAATAATTAAGTTAAATTTGAGATTTCAATTCCTAAATCTCTAAACATGTCATTAAAATGTTTAGAAGATTCCTAAATTCTTGATTCTTAGCTTAAACATTAATTCCTAAATCTTTACAAAATTTGAGTTCATTTGCTTGTATAAAAATATCAGTTGTTAAACCCGAACTCAAATTTTATATCTTTTTATCTAAAATAAATTCCTAAATTAAGTTTTTATTATAAGTTCTTAATTTATGAGCTATCAGTTCTAAAATTATCTTTCAAATATTTCTAGAACTATAGATATTGATCTGATAGTTCTTAATCTAATACCCAATTTTGAAAATAACTTTATATTTATCCTTTTCCTTTATTTTGTTCATTATTCTTCCCTGCCTCTTTATTTTGTTTCTCCTTTTCAAATTCATTTTTCTCTCTCTCCTTTCTTTCTCTTTTCTTTCTCTCTTTTCTCTCTTCAATCTCTCCAATTCATTTACTTAATTCTCAATTTCAAAGAGGATAAGAGAGAAATCAAGTAAAATATGAGATAGGAGAAGAGAAATCAAGTAGAAGTAGCTCCAACAAGAAGATAGAAGAAGAAATTACATGTTTATCCAAAAGCTAAGTTTTCTATTTCAAGTTATCTTTGTTTTATTTGCTGTTTGAGTTAATAATTAATGAATTGATGTTGAATTGAGTTGGAAGTGCTGTTTACATTTATATATGTTGGATTAACGTTATTGGCAGTTGAGTTGTGATGAAGAAGATGATGAATAATGAAGTTGAGTTTTGTTGAAGTAGTTGGAGTTGTTTGATGTTGTTGAATGAGTGTAGAAGTGTTGTTTAGACTTGATATGAGTAGTATGTAGCCTTCATGAAGTTTTGATTGAAATAGAATATGTAAAAGTTTGATAAAATGAAGTTTAAAAAATAAGGAAATTTGTAACTCAGGAGAAACCATGAATCACAGGGGAGATTCAAGCCTTGGTAGGCTTGGGTTGGACAAATTTCATGAATCACGCGCGTGATTTTGAGAGAAAAAGCTCTGTTTTTGGAAGTTTTCATGAATCACGGTCATGGTCCATGCCTTGTTAGCCTTGGGTTGGTCAAAAACTTTGAAACTCAAAAATCACGATCGTGATTCTTAGCTCAAAAACTATTTTATGACAGCTTTCCAAAAATCACGGCCGTGACACGTGTTTTCCCTAACGCAATACTATTTCGTATTTTTATCATAACTTTTTCATCCGATTTCTGATTGTGGTGATTCAAGTTGAGTTGGAAACATTAAAAAGAGATCTACAACTTTTATGTTTTGAGTTTTTACAAATTCGAAAAGAATCAATGCTTAAATTTTACTTCTTTTCAATTGATATATTTTCCAAATAAAGCCAAAACTTGTATTTGCTTTCTAAATATGTTTTGTTAAGTGTAAATGAATCTTTTTAGGTTAAAATGAGATAGATAAGTGATATTTGACGTGTTATGTGAGTTAATTGATGTAATTAAACATGGGTTAAGTAGATTTATAAATTTAACAAATAATTAGATTAAATCTAGAAGTTGGTTATAAAATGAACTTAGTTAACAAGCCTTGGTCCAACTTGACTAAATGAACTTGAATGAACTAAAATGGATTAGATTGTTTAACTTTGATGAATTTGACTAAGTTTAAGTTAATGTAAACTCGAATTGACATAGATCTTAGATATATAATGAATTAGTAATTAATCTAAGTCCAACTTGGCTTAATGAACTCTACTAAGCTAAAATGAATTAGATTGTCTAAGTTTAATCAACTTGACTTAGTAAATGAATTAAATAACCAATTCTAATCAATTTGGTTAAGGTTAAGCTAAAATGGGTTAATAGCTAATAATTAGCTTAGATGAATGAATTAGGATGATCTTTGAATAATATGGGGAATATGTTGTTTCAAATAGGGATGTAAACGGGTCGGGTTCGGGTCGGGTCATCCTGTCCCAAACCCGACCCGATTACAAATTGGGTGTCCCAGAACCCGACCCGACCCGTTTATTTAGGAACCCGCCCCGACCCGAACCCGACCCGTTTAATATATTACATAATTAAATGCATCATTTTATTATTCATTAAATTATTATTGTAGTGAGGCATGTTGAGGAGGCAAAAATTTCAATGGAGTTGATAAAAATCCTAATTTTTATTTAAAAAAAATTAGAAAACGTTAAAGACAGGTAAAAAATTATTAAACATGAAAATTGAATATATAAGATAAAGTCAATAACTCAAGACATGTCATTGCCTAAAATTATTAAAAGACTTACATATCTATATATATATATATATATATAAAATACATCCAACTCATAATAATAATAATAATAATGACACTACACGACGATCTATATATTCTTGATTTATTTGTCATCATATATATATATAATATCTATTTTTTCTGAGAAAATTAATTTTTATACTTTGTTGTGTTGCATGGAAAAGAAATGAATTTTGAAAAAGTGGGGAAGGTTGCACATGGAAACCGATTTTCTCTGGATAATTGGTCAGTGATTATTAATTGTAAATATAATTTATATCCTATCATGTGACTCAATACATGAATAACAAAATAATTATATGAAAAGCATCATTCAACTAATGAATAAGTAAATTCCTTAAACTAAAATTTTTAATTTTTTTAAATTAAATCGGGTCGGGTTTTCCCAAGGGGTTATGAGTACAACCCAAAACCCGACCCTAAACCCTATAGGGTCTGACCCTATAGGGTTTTTAGCGGGGCGGGCGGGCGGGTACCCTATAACGACCCGCCCCGGTTGCATCCCTAGTTTCAAATGTGTGTTTACTTGGAAAATGAATGTTTTTGGTATATGAATTCTTTGTTGACGATTTTGTAATAAAACACTCTAAATAAAGAGAAAAGAAATTCTTTGACAGACAAAGGAAAACTGTCCGTATTTTGGCGGAGCGATCTTCGTAGCTATAGCGGGGTTCCTATTTAGTATCTGCTCAAATAGGGCCTTAATAAAATGAGTTAGAGATTAGTGAATAATTGATATGAGTTCTTATATGAGTTTGTTGAAGTGGATGTTAATTTAGGTTCTTATAAGAGTTGTTTCTTGAACCAGTGATAGATATGAGATATATCTTCTGAGATAGCTTCTGCCCTACCTTCTGAGATTCTGTTTGGATTTTATATTCAAGGTATGCAGTAACTTATGTGGTGATTGTTAGGATAGGCATCTCAAATGGACTAAGAACTTAAACTCGGCCTAATAATTGTTTGAATTGATTGTCTATTTCGCTGTTTGAATCAGTATCTAGCTCGGTATGGTAGATCGGTATCCGGTTCGGGGAGCAGTACCTTGCTCAGATTAGGGGCACGTAGATTAGGCGCTTAGGCCATCCCTGTCTTTGATAAGACTTTCCTAAGTGGTACGGCGGGTAACTAATGGGGAAGATGGTATCGGCGTAACGTTTGCTTATGCTTAGAATGAAGTGGCATGATTTAGTTCAAATGTTTATGAGAACAGTTGGACTAGGTGATGTTATGGACTAAGATAAGTGAAGTCGTGTAATGGCTATCAACCCTAGCTGAAGTTATTTTCTCTTTATTGGATATATCATCTAGGAGATATAAGTATCCAAGCTGCTTATATCAACCCCCTGAGCGTCGTAATGCGTTACTCAGGATCCCCTAATATTACGGGATACGCCAGAAGGTAGGGCTACTTAATCTGTATGAACAGTAGGAACCACTCAAGGAGGTGGACGTGATACTAGATCCTTGATGTCCAAAGTTTAAATACTCCCATGTTGATTTGTTTATTTTAAAGGAAAGATAATAACTTATTGATTATGCATTGCATTTAGTTAAGCTCGTGTGTTACTCTGTGTGTGATTGTGATACTGTGTACTGAGCTTCGACTCATTCTTGTTGTTATTGTTCCTTTTATAGATATTATTGTTGATGAAGATGGTGACAATGAGATGATTGAGGATGATGTTGACGTTTGTTGAGCTGTTATGGTTGATGATGATTGATGTGATGATGCTTGACTCGGGTTTTAGGCGCTTGT
The DNA here is from genome assembly GCA_024138025.1 of Combretum micranthum. Taxonomy (NCBI): domain Eukaryota; kingdom Viridiplantae; phylum Streptophyta; class Magnoliopsida; order Myrtales; family Combretaceae; genus Combretum; species Combretum micranthum. The sequence goes on along the minus strand of JAMXBD010000149.1, from coordinate 368,434 downwards.
GATGATTCGGCAATGATTTATGGATAAGTGAAGTGAGTAGGAGCGTGGATGTAGTTTAGTTACTTTATTTCTTTTTTTGCTATTTATTTAGTAAGAGATGGATTTATTTACATATTGTAATTCTTTTAATGGGGCTTGTTAATGGCCATATGTTTTGTAAATAAATATCTACTCCTAAGAGTAGATTAATAAATGTTTTTATAAAGTTTTGTTTTTTAGAAAATTGCCCTACTCTATAGGGAATAGAGTTTTATAAATGATTTTAATAAATTGTTTTCCGCTGCTAAATCCAGTTGTTGCCAGAATCTAACTGAATGATTTCATAACCTAAAATTGAGTAGTAATGTCCAACATAAACAAAATCTTTTTAAATAAAGCCTTAGCGTGTAATACTTTAGAGTATTATACGTGGCAGTAGCGCCATAAGTTATTTAATTAATCGAATTAAATTTTGGGGGGCTTTACAAAAACAATATTGTAAACTCCACTTAGTTCAATTTTAGCACCCGAAAAAACTTTTTATGCACGCTAACAGTATCTCTCTAAGTTCTTTTAAGTACTAAATTGATCGATTTCAAAGTTTTTCAAGTACCAAATTGATCGTTTAAGTACCAAATTGGTCATTTTCAAGATTCAGACACTAAAGTAATCATTTTTAAAGTTCAGGCACTAAATAGATCATTTTTAAAGTTAAGGCACTTAATTACACATGTTGACAAAGTTTAGATACCATTTGTGACATTATCCTAATCTTTTTTTTTTAAAAAAAAAAAAGAACTACATCAATCATATAGATCAATACATGAAAAATAACAAATGGAGAGTTGGAGTTACAAAGACTCGACCATACTAATCTCTTCTATAGTTAAATTGCCCCGTATAGGAAATACTATTTCTCTAAAGATAACAAAATCCACCTTACTATTTCATATGAAGTATCATATAATCCCATGGAAGGAATAAAAACAAAATTAGACACATAAAAAAAAGATACTATTTATTTAAATACTACTGATAAAATAATATTTGCTCAATCCCACAATTTTTAAACCAATAATACCCATAGATATGATTTGTTATGGTGGAAATGTAATACGGATATATTGGTAATGATGGGACTCCTAGAAGACATCGAGATCTAAGATCAGTAGTGATAGATCTATAAGTAAAGAAATCAATTGCAATGGATTTGCAAATATAGGATGATAAACAATAATAAGGAATTTAGAAAGTAAGGGCGGCCACAAAGGAGGTGGCCACTTAGCTACTCTCGTAATGAGGTTTGTTTGACAGCAAAGAGTTAGAAGTTGCAATACTTTGGGATTTATCTATCTCATTTTGAGGAGAGATGATTTAATGTTGTTGCACGCCACATGTATAATGTAAGTACAACGTATATATAAGTAGTATACAAGTAGTGGAAATTGTTTTGGAAAATATTGATCTCATTGATATACATGTGTCTAAATTTAATTAGTAATTACCAAACTAGTAAAACTCGGACCAAACCGACCGGTTCAACTATGAACCAGCCTCCAAAACGATTCGGTCATTGCAAGAGAACCAGATTAACATAGAACTATTGCCATGTTAGCAAACCGGGAGGTTAAACTGCCAACTCATTCAACCTAAGTCTGACCGGTTACCCTATATTGAAAAAAAAAATGCAGCATAAAACACTAAAAAAATAAAAGGTAAAAGTACATCAAACATTTCTCTTTGGAGACATCTAATGAACAATACAGCAATTGAAATACCACTAAAAAACTAAAAACAAAAGATAAAGCTCCATCAGACTATTCGAGTGCAAGACGATGATAAGTGATTTTCTTAAGGAGGTTGGTTTGATCTCAAAGTTGGAGATGAAAAAATTGAAGATTGATGATCTTGTTATGAGATTAGAAGAAGAAATGAGAAAATTTATGTGGGATATAGGATGGAATGATAGGGTGTTCACATTTTTTTGAGAAAGATGATGCCTTGACTTGTGAGAGATGTGGAGAAACAGAGGATAAGTTAATGATAGTAAATCTTTTGTGTGTAGATGTTTTGGCCAACTGTGTCCAATTCCATTTAAACTATAACTTTACCTTTCGTATATGAAGGTTTCCAACAAAAATATTAATACGGTTAGTAAAACTATTAAAACTTTAAATACTTATTCATATTATACCATACATTTATAAAATATAATTATTATATTATGTCTTCTTTTCATTTTAAAATATATATTTTGTATGGATTTAATAACTAATTGATCTATTTAATCCATATATGCATTTAGCTATGTGATATTATATAAATTTGGCTTTTATAATTAAAATGTATCTTATATTTTTACTTTTTATTGACCTCGGTTTAATCCTCAGTTGAACCCGATTCGATCTCTTGACCCTTGACCCCCTAGTATATCAAGGTCAAACTCAAACCCTAATTCGATTCTAACAAAATTGGCATTTACACATCGTATTTATATGCATACATAAACTTTTTTTTTTCCCATTTCAAGTGAGTCTTCCATTGAATGCATGAATTGCTAAATTTAATTAAGGATTCACTAATAATAATAGGGCAAATTACATCAAAAAATATGAGAGTAAATTCATTTAAGATATTAATATTTTAGGTTGTTCAATAGAAGAATCAACATTTGGAGATAAATTTATTTAAGTTATCAATACTTCAAGTGGTTAAAAAAAGATATCAATATTTTGCAAAATGAGACAAATAAGGTATTAATATTTGATCATTAACAAAAACTAAAAAAAATTATTGTAAATGAATTAGAACATCAATACCTTAAATAAACTTTACAAAACGTTGATACCTCGTTTGATTCACCTTGCAAAATATTGATTTCTCTTTTTAATCACAAATATTGAAATGTTAAATAAACTTACCCCAAATGTTAATACTTTTAGCGTTATTCACCCTATCTTCTTAGTATAATTAATGTTAGGGGTGGTAATTTATGTCAGCAATTTATGTTCTAGCCGTATTTCGTGTTAATAAGTAGTGTTAGTTCAAAAAGTATATATATAACTAAATAAAATATTATAAATGATTTAGTTTATGATACAATTGTGTTTATCCTTATTATGGTGTATAATTCATTCAGTGTGTCTTTTAATTATTCATTTTATCGTTGTAACCGTATCCTCAATTATGTTACATTCGTGTTTATATTATTTTGCGTCTACCTCTTCGTGATATTAGTGTAAACTAGAAAATATTATAATATAAAAAATTTTTTAACTACAAGTAAAATGTCACTATATTTTTATACAGCAATTTAATTCAACTTTAGGAATTAATTCAGTTTTAAATTTTTTAAAATCAAATTAAGAAAACAAATATAATTTTAGCTTGATTTGGTTGGATTTTTGAATTAGTCTAATTAATTTCTTTGGTGCCTGCTCGTGGAAGTGCGGAGGAGGTATCAACAAAAACCATATAGTGCGAATTTTTTTTTTTTTTTTGTTAATTATAAAAACATCACCTGTGTTTTGATCAATTTACAAACATATAATTTGTGTTAATTTTTTTGACATATAAGTGATCCAAGTTTCATACAAAATGGTCATTGTAATGAATTACTATTAGAGAGATATGTGTTAGAGTCTTATTGGTCAAAAATTAATTTAATAAAAAATTTACTAAATAAAATATTAAAATTATTTTTTAAATGAGAAAATTGAAAAAAAATGTAAAATTAATTTTTATGACCAACAAAGTATTGATATGCGTCATTCTAGAATTATTAGATAATATTTACATTTTTGTATAAACTTGGGTTATCTATTTGTCAAGGAAAAAAAAAAGATCATGTATTTCCAAATTAGTTAAAACACAGGTCATGTTTTTATAATTAACCCTATTTTTTTATCCAAATAACAATAAAAAATAATTTGTTTCTAAGTCATTCTCTCTCTCTCTCTCTCTCTCTCTCTCTCTCTCTCTCTCTCTCTCAAAAATTACATAATTCAAATTAGATAAAATAATTACCTAAATAGTGTCGTTGCATCGCATGTCCAAAATAAGATATTGAATTTTTTTCTTTAATATCTCATGTTGGATATGCAATACTCATGTAAATAATATATGTATATTGCATATCCAACATGCGATAGACACGTGTATCTCATCCGGCATAGGTGATACACACATGTATCGCTCTTACAAGATACATACACAAATTATCCTAGATCGTTGTATCACATCTTGGTTATGCAATACACATAAATTTGTAAATTTCATACCCAAGATACAATATAGCAATGCTATTTAAATACTTATTTTTATCTTATTTGTATTTATCTAATTTTTTCATAAATAGTAGACATGTTACAAATAACATGCAGGATAATGATTTTATTTATGAAAAAAATAACAATATATATATAACATTAAAAAAAAAAAAAAAGATAGCATTCAAAAGGTACTGTAGAATAAAAGCAAAATTGAAAATGGACCATAATAACAAAAGGTTTTAAAGCTCTACGCGAAGTATGGATTTATTTATTTATTTCTATGAATATACCATTAAAGAAAATAATAAATTTGTTTAAGAGCTTATCATAATTAACAATTTAACAGTGGGAGTTGATAAATTAATTATTACTTATCATATTAAGTAATGGCATTACATGTTCTTAATTATTATTTTAATATATATTTATATAATCTCATATATTATGTAATGGCATTATATGATAGTAATTATTATTTTTAATATATATTTGTATAATCTTGTACTATGTGGGAAGAATTGCAATCCTTTAAATTGTGGAAACATAATACTATGTGTCAAGAGTTATGTCATTTAACATTACATCAGACATTATGATTATTTTATATAAAACTTAAAAGTTACAATCATTTATAACTAAATAGAAAATATAATCAAAAGTAATTAACTTTAATTAATAAAAAGATATAAGTCTTGAAATAAAAGATAGTGGTTGATTGAATGACATTATCCATAGACACAAATCATAAAAAGGTATTAAATTCAAAATAATAACTATTAGAACAACACGATGCATTTACACTAAGAGACATGTCTTTTCATTATGTCTCTTGACTAACTACAACTTCAAAAGATGGTTGCAATTAGTTTAAGCAATTACAAACACTCTAGGAAGAATCTTAATAGAAAGATGGCTACTATGACGATGGATTACTTCTAGATGTAAGGTTTTGTGCACAAACTTTATTTATATTATATATCAAAATGGTATTAAAATGCAAATAAAGAAAAAAAAATACTAAAGTGTATAGATAATTTGGTGTAAAAGTGGGTTATTTCATAATATTATACCACATACCAAAAATACAATAAGTAAGAATTTAAAAACTAAATTATTTTTCTTTTAGGGTAATAATGGGAAAAAAATTCACAATCAAGATTTTACATAGAAAATATATAAGTTGAAAAAAATATATTATCAAAAATTAAGTTTTCAAAATTTACATATATGCATATGAAGTTAAATTTGAAATTAAACCGACTTATTGAAATCACCAATGTTATAGATTGATAATATATAAAAATGATTTTAATATTGCATTTCTTGAAAAGAAAATTAGAGAGAGAAGAGGTGAAAAAAAATAACAAAATCAATTATTATACTTTTAAATATGTAAAATGATGTTTTGGTTTTTTGCTATATAAATATAAAGATGATATTATTATCATCCATAGTCTCTCAAGTTTTAATGGAATATATACAAAATAAAAACTCAAATATCATGTCAAAAAATAAAAAAAAAAATAAACAAACCGATGATGAACAAACTATTATAGTAGAAAGTGCATTGCGAAAGCTCACGGAGAACTACAATTTAATAACAAAGAGGAAGAAAGATTAACTTGGAGAAAGACGGATAGGAGAAAAAATATGAGAAAGAGAGGAGAAAAAAGAGTGAAAAAAATAGAAAATTGAAAGAAATTAGGTAAAAAGTAAGTGAAAGGAAGGAGAAAAGATAAATAAAGATGAAAGAAAAGTGATAATAAATATATAGTAAATTTTTTAATATTTGTATTTGTTGAAAAATATTGAAAAGACAATTTTGAGGAAGGCTTGAAAAACTATATATTATAAATAGATGTGTTACACCCCTCTCTATCTTTTTGGTTTTCTTTTTCATAATTAATAATTGTGTAAAATCATTACTTTTGACTCGCCGACCCAGACTGCTCTGCTTCTCTTCAAATTCGCCCAGCGGATGAAACGGACGCAATATATCAATATATATATACATACATGCATGTTTTACACGAGTCTGGATTATAAAATATTGTGGGTTCATATAATATTTGAGTAATCGCCTCAGCCATGTGTCATACTTAGAATTAGTATTAACTAAATCGAATCAAGAATCAATTCTAAAGAATCCGAATCGAAGAATATTGGTTTTATATACTTTTGTCCAAGGGATTTAAATGAGTTGCGGTTTAATTTGAGGTTACACCAAACTCAACTTTTTAAAACTCAAACTACACTACTTATAAAGAAAAATAAGTGACATTTTTTAGTTTTAAGATATTCTTTCTTATGTTGTTCTACCTTTTTCTCTAGATAAATTATATAGGAAAGTCACAACGTTTGGTGATAAGTGTATTATAAATCACAACATTTAAAAAAATTCAAAAGAAGTTACAATATTTAGTTAGTAAATTCTTTTTAGATCATAATATTTTTTAATGGTTAAAAAAACAAAATACCATAACATTTAGAGCAATGACTCAATTAAGATTGTCAACAAGAAAAATATTTAATTAAATTTTAGAAACATCTATCAATAGGAAAAATAAGTAATTAAACCTCATAAGACACTTTTTAAAACGTTGTAATCACTTTTGAACTTTTTCGAAACGTTGTGACCTAAAATAAATTTATCTCCAAACATCATAATCTTCTAGTATAATTTGCTATTGTTTCTCTTTTGTTATTTCTCATAACACATTACCTCTAGAACTCACTTCTTTTCCTTTGGAGTCATTTCTGATCTCTCAAATGAACTCACACCACCATTATATATGTTGTATAGTTTTAGTTCTTATATAACTTTTCTAAATTCCAAGGATAAATTGCAACTTTAGTTCTTACGTAACTTTTGCAAGTAACATGTATTTTTTTTTTTTTTTTCAACAAATAGATAACTTGAACGGAATTAATTTTTTATCAAGAGACATTCTTTCCGTAGCAAAGATCTGCCTATAAGTTAATTATGTGGTCAACAGTGCAGAGCTTCTTACATATTAGCCTGGGGAATCTTTTCACCAACCAGCAAGAAAATTATCTTTTAATAGTTATTAATTTTATTATATTAACAAGTGTCACTATTCTATTAGTCAAAAATAATAAACTTAATAAAAATTACAAATACATTTAAAATAAGTAAAATGCTACAAAGTCTCTAAAATTGTATCTACAAAGGAAAAATATTTAAGAGATGAACTCGTGTATATATATATAATGGATAATTACCAATAATATTTTGAGATGTGTAATAAATAGTGAGTAATTTCTAAAATAATTATCATCCATGTTTTGTGAATTCGATTATATGTCAAAAGATAATTAGTGCTTATACCCCATGTATATATTACACTTAGTGTGTATTAGCCGTTGAAGCCTTCGCCATCTATAGAAGTAGAGCTACAAACAAGCTGAGCTACTGGTGAGTTATTCAAGCTTGGCTCAGTTCGAGCATGGCTTGATTTGGCTTAGCTCAAAATTAATTAGTAGACGAGTCACGCTTGAGCTAGAGATAAAGTTCGTTTATCTAAACGAGCTGAACTCAAACTTTAATTCAAACTCGTGAGCCAACTTATTAACAAGATCGCCAGTAGGCCTATTAATAGGCTTGTTAACAAGTTCATTAATAAATTTATAAGTCTAATATTTATGATTTTTTAATATATAATTAAAACAATAAAACTAATTTATACTTAATATACATGTATATATTGAGAAACTCTTATACGTTATTTTTTAATCTAAAAAAAATGGAAAAGGAATTATTTAAGCAAGTTGAGCTTGAGCTTTATATTAAAGCTCGACAAAAGCTTGTTAGACTTTATAAAATGTTCATTTTAACCCAAACTTGATTTATAAACGATTCAAGCTCGAGTTGAAAATAAAACTCATTTAGCTAAGCGACCATCGCTCAAGCTTAGATTTTAGGTGTAATAAAAACATTCAGCTCGAGTTTAAGTTTGATAATTTTTAACGAGCCAACTCTAAGCCTTAAAAAGCTCGACTTATTTTCAGCCATACACAGAAGCCGCTGGATGTGCTCAAAATGATGGGAGTGCCGGAGCAGCATATTGTAAGCGCATCGGGAATGTCTCTGTGGTTCAGAGGGCTGGTAGAGCGAATCAAAAGAAACGGAATCAATTCTCCGGAGGTTCAATTTGTCTCGGTAACGACGACGGGTGTTTTCAACGGTGAATCTAAATGGGAAAAGAAGCTTGAGGTATATATGAAATGGGGTTGATCTAGTGGTCTGCACGGTTCGGGTTGGAACCGAAAATGACGGTATCAGAACCGGAACCAAACCGTGCAGGCCGGTTCCAGAACCGGCAAGGAACCGCCAGTTCCACTAGTTTCAGGCCAGTTCCATGGCTTGGAACCGGCGGTTCTAAGCCGGTTAAAAAAAAAAAAATAGTCGTTTTTTTAGTCTTTCCATAATTAATTATATATATGTTTGATTTTAGTCTTAAAAGTTAGAACTAAATATAATTTCTTAAAATGTTTCCAAATAGATAAAATCAAGAAGAATAAATAAATTTGAAGGCTCTATTTTTTTTTCCAGTTTCATCTTTTTATTTGGACCATTTTTTTCATTTTAATTAAAGTTGGCTGTTGGAGTTAGGAAAGGGACTAAAAAAAATGGTTTGCCGGTTCGAGAACTGGACCGGGAACAGCGATTCCATCGGAACCGAGATTCTCAATTCCAGTTCTAGTTCCTCGTTTCCTAGAACCGAAATCGATGGTTTCGATTCGGTCCAGTTCCGAACTGGTGGCGACGTCTAGGTTGATCCGAGGACGTACCTCTGAAAGCACAAGACGATTTTGTTTGGTGTCCGATGATGTTGAAAGAAAAGATTACAGTGGTTATGAATTTCTTGGTCAACAAAATGGGTCTGATTCTTTTCTTATTGCTAAATGCGCATGGAATTCGAAAGCTTGGAGAAGAATATACTACAAGTTACTGCAACTCTTTTTTTATTTTTAAATTTTATTAGCATTTTTCCAAAATATAATATTTTAGTTATTTTATTAATTTTATTTTGTTGTTATTTATTAAAATAAAGGTTAATGTCAAAAATGACACTTGAACTTTCATAAAAAGTTCAATCAATACCTGAAATTTAGTTTTAAATAATTTGGTACATAAATTAAGTTTTTGCATATATTTTTTATATATAAAGTTTGGTTTTAAACAATTTAGTATCTAAAGCAAATTTTCTCGTACATTCTTTCTACCTAAAGTAAGTTCAATCAGGTGGGAAAAATGTTAGTAAAAACTTACTTCAAATACTAAAGCATTCAAAATTAAACATTAGGTATCTAATTGAACTTTTTTATAGAAATTTAGGTACCAAATTGTTTAAAATCAAACTTTAAGTATCTGATTAAACTTTTTGCGAAAGTTCATGTACCATTTTTTTACATTATCCCTTAAATTAGTTATTTTGTACCAATGTTATCAAACTCAAATCGTGAGTTTGCCTAGATTGTTAAAGGGTCAAGGGTTAAAGGGTAATATCATGTTGACTCAAGGGATGAACCAGTTAATTTCTAAGGCTAAGCCCGGTTTAATTGGGTTGAACCAGTCAGGTCAATTTGGCACTAACAACACCAATAATAACTTTAATTTTTATTAACGCACATGAATGGATTGTTAAAATATTTTACCACAAATCACCTGTTTAAGAAAGAGCAAAAATAAAAGTATTTTTTGTATTTTACCCTTTTTTAAACTTATACATCAATGTTTGGTTGAAAACTTTCATGGCTATCAGTATTATCAATTAGAATAAAGTGATTTCAAAAGTTGTTTGATCCAAACCAAATCGCATTTAAAGAGATTTCATTCTAAACCCTAAACTATTAAAACAATTAAGAGTATGAATCAAATTGTTTCGAATGTTGTTTCATTCAATTTAACCCTTCAATGAACCAAATCAAACCATGAACACGCTTAATCAGATTAAACATTCACCTTTGTGAAAGTAAAATATTAGTACATCTGAATATGGATAGGAATAAAAGATTCATTAAATATTATACGGTTGCATGTACAAACATATGGCAAGTAAGTATCAATAAAAATATGATTAGTATTATAGTAGAATTGATAGTTAAACTTTGACTTATGTAAGCACGTAGAGCTTTAAAAACATCACTTTCTTTATTTGAATAAGAAGATCAAATGTGGGTCGCATTCAAAACTTCTTTGACTAGTTTCCTTAAATAAATTGTGTACGGTCTTTCTTTTCATTATTATTATCAATGCATGTGAAACATCATTGATTTATAATAATAAAATATACACAAAGACGAACTAACACAATATTATTATTAACTGGGTCAAAAAAACGCAAAAACCCTAACCTTTAATGAATTAATTATAATAAATGGTAACTAATATACAAACGGAAAGATAAAAATCTTAATTTAAAATTTTAAATATATGACAGTATTTATACGTAATTTTTTTACAAAATAATTTAAAAGATGTATTTATAAAAGCTAGCTGTCATGAAAGTTGAACGAACCCGAAAAAATAGAAAATGTTCAATTTTTTTTTTGGCCAAAGAAATATCTATTCTCGTATGCCTTCTTTCCTAAGTAGCATTCTCTTTACAATAAAATCATGTTAATATTATGTATATCTCTCTCTCCCCCCTACATTACCATCAAAGAAAACACAACATTTAATTAAGAATATCTCCTCTTTCATGTTTCATTCGTCACTAAAAACTAAATTACAACACCAGCTTAAAAGCTTGTAACTCTCTTATACATCAAACTTTATCACTTTCGAAACTCATGTTATGATTGTAGAGTAGTACTCTTCAATTCAACAGTAAACTTAGTAAGATTTTGCTCGTCTCTAAAATATGCATGTGTGGATACCAAAATTATATATGAAACTAGCAAGATTCTTAAAATTTTATACTATAATTCGATTACAACACATATATTTTAGTTCATGAAGCTACGGCGTGATTATTTTGATTAAACAAAACGAGGACAGGATGGGTGAGAAAAATTTAATGATTTACTACTTTTATTACTTGTCGATGTGCTTGACTAACGTTGTTATTGCAGGTACTAATTAAATATCATTTGTGATGTGTATGAATAAAAATTGGAGCCTAGACATATGTATATATATGTTTTTTATGTTAGAATAAAAATATGTTTGTGTATGTACTTATGATAATATAAAATTATGTCATAGTAGTGGCCTCAATCCGTGTTTTAAATAGTTGAAAATTAAGTTTTACTCAACAAAAGAATAAAACATCCAATTGAAATATTGTAAGTATTGTACATGAATACCACAAATATGAATTATGTGGAATGATCCGTATAGTAAGGAATCAATCATTTTTAATTCTCTATACTAATGTTGCATTTGGTTGATAGAAATGAAATTGGTATTCTACTTATATTATCACAAATTTACTATTATCTTATTTGATTTGTAAAAAATTCTATCATAAAAACTATCTATTCCAGGTAACATGGACTAGATAAGGAATTCATACTCCTTCCCTTCACCAGAGGACTATTCCTTATGAAAAAAAAAAAAAATTCCAATAATACCTATAATAAAAAATAAATAAAGGAATCACCATTCCTTTCTTACCTTATTATATTCCAATGAGCCAAACATAATGTTATGTCAACCTTGAATCTATTTATAAATATTGAAATATTATGAAACCTAACATGCATTGCACAACAGCTTGCATCATCTAAGGCCATCATTGTGACACGATGGATGGAAAGGAAAGTTAAACTATTTTTAGGTAGTATTTAAGGTAATTATCAGTATAAAAAAAACTATTTTGAATACACGTTTTATTGAAATATCCTCTCATAAGCATTTTTAAATATCTTGTTTTGGTTATACAAACTAAAAGATTGAGAGAAGTCCCATATTACCAAATCCTGAACTATCCATTGTTGTAGATCTTACTGTAAGTTTTATGTATTTTAAGCTACATTTAAGGTACTCTTAATTAGCTTTGGATTGCATTTAAGGTATCCAGAGCCTACTTTAAAAGAACAAATTTAGACATTTCATTTTAAGATTGCATTTAAAGTATCCTAAGTATGACTATATTTTAGGTACCCTAGATTGGTGGAGATAAGAGAAATTGATTTGACAACCTAAACATAGACGGTCATGGAACTAATAATGTCATAATCTTAAGTCATTATGGAGGCTTATATCCTAGGCTTCACATTGGTTACAGAAAGATCATGTGTGATAATTATATTATATACGCTTGTTCATGCATAGCATATGATCGACAGCTTGTTTGTTATTATTTGTTGAATAATTTGAGGATTTTGCACTCATATCACGCTAAGTTATAGCTTTTATCCATTACCTAATATTGTGATTAGTGCGGCAAGTAACTCTAGCAAATCTATCACTTTGATAATTTGATAGCTATAATAAGAATAACTGGTTTTGGGATTTCAAGAGTATTGCCTCAAATGAAGCAGATATGGTTATTATCCTTGATAGTTTCTATCATGATTATAAACTAGTGAGATATTCGTTTAATTACTTTATTGACATTGTAATCTCTTGAGATAGATTCGAGATACTTAAGTATTAAACACCTCTGTGCACTTTGGATCAATATATAAATATAAGTTTGGATGTAAGAATGTAAGTATAATTAGGTGCTTCTTAAATGCTTGAATAAAATAAGTAGGTATTCGTAATAAGTTGTCAGTTGTCACAACTAGAGCGCAATGTGCGGCTTGACAATACATTCACCTCTTACTTCAAAATCAGCACCATAAAAATTACTCACCAGTTCAATCTTACAATTATAGGCACACTATAATTATTGCTTGCCACTATCTTCTGTATTAATTAAAACAATAACGGCGTATTCCATATCATAGAAAATGAAAAAAAAAATTGAAAATATTACAATTTAAGCAAAAAAAAAAAAAAGAAAATAAATAAATAAAAAGAAACATCAGCTATTTCTTATAAATAATAGCTTCTGAATATCATCTCTTCTAAAATGTTGTTATTACAAAATAAGAATATGTAATTATTACCAAGTGAAAACAAAAGCAAATCATGAATTAATAATGATTAAAGTGAAAGAAGAACCATTATATAAATCTATAATCTTTGAAACAAAATCAATAAAATTTCAAATATGTACCTAAAAAATAGGCTAAATTTATTTTTGCTATTAAAAGGAAAAAAAGAAAAAAATAATGGGCTATGATTGATTCAAGAAATATAGTAATAATTCACATAAAATTCTAACTTTTACAATCTAAAGTAATCAATTAGCAATAATGCAATAAAATTTAAATGAAAAAAAACATAAATATAAAATAAATAAGGTAAATATGAAATTTGGTACATGAACTTTGCATGAAAAATCAATTTTGTATTTGAACTTTGAAATGGTCAATATGATACTCAATCACAGCTTTTGTGGATATTTTTACAACTTTCTTAACACCTTTTTCTCTATTTGCAAACATTAAATAGGCAGCATATTATTGAATTTTTACTAATACTCCTAAAACTATGTACAACTAAGAGGCTACTCAGGTCATGAAAACATTAATTGAGTATTAAATTGATCACATCAAAGTTCAGATATTAAATTAAATTTTCGTGCAAAGTTTACGTTCACATTTTCCTAATTTAATAAAAATCATGGATATAAGTTATTTACCTTAAGGGATTTGGGCAAAAACTCCTATTGATTTTCACTATTCAAATCTCTAAATATAACTAAATTAAAACCAAGATAAACCTTGTAATAAATTTTATATGAAAAAGGGTTCATGTCATACCTAAACTTTGATAAAATATGCAATTAAGTAACTAAACTTTGAAATTGATCAATTTATTACTTCAAAGTTTATACATGTCAACAATACCTCCGTCAAGTTCTTTTAGTAAGTAAATTGATCAATTTAAAAGTTTTTCAGGCACTAAATTGATTAATTTTAAAATTCAAGTGCCTAATTGTATATTTTCACAAAGTTCGGGCATGATTCGTGATATTATTTCCTATGAAAAAAATATAAATGGAAACAAAAATTAAAATATAGGTATTAGTATCTTAAAAGAGCTAAGAAACAAAAATGTCTTCTATCCTTCAAATTCCAACATTAATCCTATGGAGACCCTACAAGTTGTGCCATGTATTTTGATCCCAAACCTAAAATGCACGAAGCCAATAAATAAATGATTTCGAATCCATAGTCCAATTTTACAAAGCATACCAAATCTTGAAACAAGGCCAAAATCAAAACCTAGGGAGATTAGTAGAAAATATGATGCATATAAATTGAACAAATATAAATAAATGAGCAATTTCTTCTTTCCAAAAATTCTTCAACTTAATCAATAAAATCCAACAAAATATATAAACTTAAAAAAAAATAATTCTCTCAAATAAATAAATAAAGGAGTAGTTTCTTTAAAAGAAAAAAGAAAACTTTTCAAACATATGAGAAGTGAATTGTTCTATCTAATATTTATTGTATTTTGCTATCCAATTTTTTACAAGTAAATGCTATCTATACAAATGTGTGATCAGTGGATGAGAGAAAAAAAGATGGGGTGATATTTTAATATTAATGTGGTGTAAGTGGAAAAGATTAAAAAGAGCACAACAGTCGATTTACTAAGACGAAAATTAATAAGGATTAGAAAAATTATGCATTGAAAATAGTATTACCATTATAGTATTTACTTGAATTTATTAATCGTAGAATTAGATGGGAATATAATTAAAAAAAATTGTATCTCTATTTTGTTATTTTGAAAAAACAAAAGGTTACTTATTAAAGTTAAAATAGTCTCATCATTTGATTTTTTTTTTTAAGGATTAATGTGTTGAATAATATATGACTTTTGTCAAGATATATAATTAAATATCTTATCTCTAAAATTGATCAATTTAATACTTGAAAGAACTTTTTGTACATACTAACAGTATATTCATGATATTGGTTAGCATACACAAAAATTACTTTCAAATGCTAAATTGATCAACTTCAAAGTTCATGTACTAAATTGATCAATTTCAAATATCAGATACCTAATTGTATATTTTATCAAAATTCATATATTATTCCTAACATTTACCATTTTTTTTATTCTTAATGGAGAAGGAACAAAGAGAACAAAAGCAACCACCTTGCAAGTGGTTTTAATTATTCCCTCTACATAGAGGATAAAAATATTTCTCTGATACTATAATAAATACCTCTAGATATTTTTGGGATAAACAAAATAATAAAGTGTAGTTTATGAATAGTTTTCAGTTGACATCTATTACCTATAAATATATGGGTTGTAAGTGGAATTTTCTACTTTTTTTTATATTTCTATTTTTAAAATAGATTATTGTGATAAATAATTTAATTACTTTGTTTATTATGATTAACAAAAAAATTGTATTTGAAAAATATGGATGCGAAACTCAAGAATTGGCCAAGAGGCCACCCTATAAACAGTATACGCAAAAACTTATCCTGACGTCAATTTACTTCAAATATATATTTATGCTGACGATGAAAACAGACACTCCAAACAACTCATGCTGCGTACACGTCTTCTGACTTCTAGAAGTCAAAGACACCCATTCCCGTGTTCCCGGTGGGAATATTTCTAGAAGACACCCACAGGATAGCTTTCAGACGCAGCAGGATGTGGGGGTCCCAAAATGTCAACATTGTTCTTCTAACGTGGGAAACATCATGGCACAACCAAAGAGCTCCCACGCACTCTATATATAAGATTCGATATGAAATCCTGTTTTTCATTCTCGCGGTAGTTCTAGGTGTTTATTATTTCCTTAACAACATACTCAAAACAAACCATGAAGATCCAAATAATTTCGAAAGAGACGATCAAACCATCCATCTCTTGTTGCTCCAAAACATATGAACTCTCCCTGCTAGATCAACTAGCTCCTCCAACTTACATTCCAGTTGTTCTTTTTTATCCAGCACCTGATCAAAGCCTAGACAAGTTTAGTCCCATTTCCATAGATGACCAACTTAAGAGATCTTTATCAGAAACTCTATCCATCCTGTATCCCTTGGCAGGAGCCATCAAGGGAGATTCACTTTCTTTCGAAATGGAAGATGAGGGAGCTCTATTTGTAAGAGCTCAAGTGAATGGCATTCAGCTCTCGGAGTTTCTTGAAAACCCGGATTTGGAATTGGTCCAAAAGTTCCTGCCTATACATCCTTATAGTAAGAGTTTGGAAATTACTTGTGCCACCGCTGTCCAATTAAACATGTTTGGATGTGGAGGACTAGGAATTGGCGTCTGCATTTCCCATAAAATAGCTGATGGTACAACCCTTTCCACTTTCCTTAGCACTTGGGCTCAAACTGCCCGAGGTGGCTATAAGATTTCGGCTCCCTCCTTCGATACTGCAACAATATTTCCACCTGGAGGTATTCATATACCTATTCCGTGTAACTTGATCATGAAAGAAAAGGTGGTTACGAGGCGGCTCGTGTTCCGTTCAGCTGGTTTGGCATCCTTGCGAGCTGAAGCCAGCAAAAATTCTAGCATAGACAAGCCTACTCTTGTTGAAGCTGTGACAGCTCTAATATGTAAGGCAGCCATGAAAGCCAGACTCGAAATAACTGAGAAACATATTCCATCATTTGTCGTATCCCATGTGGTAAACCTAAGAGGAAAAGTATCCCCACCATTAGCAAAGAATTCTTTCGGAAACATATGGCGAGTAGCTATTGCATCAATAAAGGTCGAGGATAAAGACAACGAAATTGAGCTGAATGCTTTGGTGCATGAACTGAGAAAGGCAATACGGAAAATTGATGGTGAGTATGTGAGGAAGCTTCAAGGAGAGGATGGATTTTATCAGACTTGTAAGGTGGTGGGAGAAGCAAAGAAATTGATAGGTGATGGAGAAATTGAAGCTTATGGATTCAGCAGCTGGGTGAGGTTTCCACTTTATGAGACGGATTTTGGCTGGGGGACACCAATCTGGGCATGCACTAATAGTGTGCCCTTGAAAAATGCAGTCACTCTTATGGGTAGCAGGACTGGTGGGATTGAAGCATGGGTGACTCTAGAAGAACAAGTCATGGCTAAATTTGAAGTAGACCCCCATCTCTTACAATTTACTTCATAAAAGAGCTACGCAAAAGCACATAGTTTCTTAGTATTCTGAAATATGACGTTAAGAATACTTTTGCTAAGGATGTGTTTAGATGGTCCTACAAAGGTAAATTTATATTCTTTGTGCTGTTGGTGGGTTGCCCTCATATACTATAAAAGGTCATGAACATTAGACAAAAACACTTGTACAGCACAGTCATTGCTTAAGGATTCCATTTTTCTTTTTTTTTTTTTTTTTTTTCAGTCTCTTTGTGTTCTCTTGTCAAATTTGTAACTTCCGATAATCGAAAGTTTCCATTAAAATACTCGAAGAATAATAAATGATTTCCGACCGTTCATTTCCCTTGAATAAAGGGTGAATTGAATTTCAATTGAACATGAATAACTTTGACAGTGGAAAAAATAAAATAAGTAATAATTTGAATAAAAGATAAAATATCTATAATATCATTTATATTTATTACATAAAGAGAATAATAATATAGGTGATATTTTTAAGAGAATGGTATTGATGACAAAGTTGGAAAATAAATCATTGTCATTCCTATCGAGCAAACATTATAATAGCAGTTTTACGTAAAACAAGAACCGAATAAATAGCTATTCATATCAAGTAAAGAGCCACATGTCAAAATAATAGAGTTTCAAAAATTATTCAAAATGGTGTTTTGTTGCCTTTTATATGATTTCTCTTTTGCCTAACTATTTCAATTAAAATTTGTATCCTCTCCATTTTTCTGTTCCCAAAAACTGGAATCCATGTACATTTCAATACACAATGAAAAAATCACCAACAAAATAATCAGGAAAATGGGATCTAACGAACCGCGCAGAACTGATGCATCTCTTTTAATAGTAAAAGTTTAATTATTCCTTTAATATAAATCCTACAAAGAAGATAAAAATTCAATATTTTGACCAAGAAAATCTCATATGAGAGATGGATAATAGGAAAAAAGAAAAAGAAATTTACAAAAGGAAAAAACCCACTTATTTTAATATTGCTGACAAATAATGTCATCTTGATCACGTCGGCTTTAAATTAATCAAATGTGTAGGCGAGAATATGAGAGAGTGAAAACGTAATATCGATGGATCGATGTTGAATGAATTAATAATGGAAAAAAAAAAAGGTTTAGATCTGAGATCAAAGTAGTAGATCTATGGACATTAAAATCAATAATGACAAAGTTAAGGTAGATCTAAGATCAAAAGAAATAACCTCTTCAATTACTTTTTATTAATTTTCCTAGATTTACAATGATTATGAAAATTGAAAAAAACTTAAGAGAAATAAAATGAGAGGGGGTCTGTTTATATGGCTTGTTTGCTCATCCTTTTCACTAAATTTTATTCTTCCCTTCCTATTAATAAAAGATTTAAAGTAATTTAATAATACATGGAGTTGCACCATTGTAGTTCCATGCCTCATATTCCACATTACCATTGTACGTTGTCCCGTTTCTCCTTATCTTTTTATTTTGCGGTTGGACTTTCTTAGTAGAGCACTAGTAAAGAAAATTCAAATAGGTTCTTGGAAGCCTTTCGGGTTTTATAAACAAGACTATGTTTTATCTCATTTAATTTTTTATGATAATATTATTTTATTGGCGCAAGCTGATTGTCAACAATGCTCATCTGATAATGAATTTGCTTGAAAATTTTTTACACATCTTTGGCTTGGAAATAGATTGCGATAAATCAATAATTTTGTTCTCATTAAGTTTCTTTGAAGAGCAAAAAAATCTTATTGGCAATGTTATTTGCTTGAAACATGTAAATGCAATTGATGAACACTTAGGTTATCCCATAGGTAATGGTATGGAATTGAAGAGTAATCAATTGAATCTACTCATAGAAAAAGTGCAATCCAAATTAAGGATTGTAAAGGAAGACACTTGAGTATGGCAGATCGTGTAATGTTAGCTAAATCGATTTTAGAATCTATTCACACCTATTATATGCAAGTGTCTTCATTACCACAAAAAACTGTTGACACTTTACAGTCTTTTATCACAAAATTTTATCTAGCGAGGCAATGATGAAAATAAAAAGATTCATCAGGTAGCATGGAAAAAGCTTACATAGTCAAAAGAAGATGGGGCCTTAGGTCTCATAAAACTACATATAAAAAATAAGTACTGCCAACTTAAACACTGGGTTGAATGGAAAATAGGTAAAGTTTCATGGATAAAATTAGGTAAGGCTAAGTATAGATGTTTGCAAAAAGATGACTGCAATAGAAATCCCTATACCGAATCTCCTATGTGTAAGGAAATTGTAAGAACGGACAATTAGGTTAAAAAAAATGGTTTTGGTTGCTTAGGGTATGGTAGGAAATTCAACTTTTGGTATGATCGATGGGATGATAAAGGTTCTATCAAACCTTTGATTCAAGGGCCTATATCACAATACTCTATGTTTTTTAATGGTTAAATGTTGTTAGGTAAATGAAATCACTTGACATAAACTTGGTTTTAAGCTTTCCAAAATTCTAGTCGGTGTAAGATTTTTCTCCTCTCCATCCTATGCTGCATCAAATATACACTAGGAATGCTCAAGAGGGGAGGTGAATTAAGTATTTTTCCAAAAATTTGAAATAATTAATTTTAAGATCAGCAGATTAAATATAAAAGGATTTGCGGCGGTTAAATAAACAAAAATAAAAAGTATAAAATAAAAGAGAGGGATGGAGAAAATCAAGCCACAAATTTAATGTGGAGTTCAGCCATTTGCCTACTCTCCATAGTCCACCAATCGCCTCTTTCGAGGTCTTAACCACCATTATACTAATATCAAAGAATTAGCTTGAAACGAGCAATATTACACCCACAGGAAATATAATATTTCATCTCTCTCTCTCTCTCTCTCTCTCTCTCTCTCTAAGTGCTTTTATATGAATAACAATAAATAAGAACTAAGTACTAGAGTAAATTTTCTCTCTTTTAATATTTGCAAATATTAGTACAAGAGAACAAAGAAAAAGAATTTGTTTGATCGCTGTTAATGAGCTTGTAAAATAATTTGGCACTTCCTTCTCTCGTTGGTCTTTTGGACTTTATATATAAATAGCCTTTGAAAATTCAAAAGTCCATTAGACGCAACATCTATAATCTCTCACGAATTAAATGCACTCCAACGGCTCTTTTTTGTCCATATCAGCTTTGTCGCGCCTCAAATGCTTCATCACACCTCACTTGTCATGCCCAAACTTGACCCACAACAGCCTTTCACACTCACCCCTCTTAGAGCCTCAATTTTGAGCGTGTCGAATCCTAACTCTTGATATGTCGATGCCTAAATTTGACCCTCAATAATCACTCTGATATTTGCTTTTGTTAAGTCTTTGGTTTTTGCATGTCAAGCCCTAAATTTCGATGTGTCAAAGCCTGAACTTGAGCATCGACTTGACCCTTGACATGACCCTTGACATGCTCATGTTTTGCCTATAACATGCTCCTATTTCACCCTTGACACACTCCTGTTTTGCTAAAATTCTATAAAAAAAACTTCACAAGTATGCACAAAACACACACACACATATATATTCATGACTAATTAAGTGTAATTTACAACAATTAAATGGTTATTTGTGCATTATATTGTCTTATCAAAAATTCACATTGAACTCTCAAGTTCAATAATCTCCTCCTTTTTGATAAGGACAATTTATTCATAACTAACTCATGTTCACTACAGATCAATGGTTTCAAAACATATTTCTGATGTTTAATTTTAGGAAAATATAAATTACACTTAATATGTTATTTTGTCTCCCTATCAAAATAGACTTCATGCATATTTATAATTGTGCATCAACTTCTCTCCTCCTTTGTACTCATCAAAAACAATATGATAACAGATTTAATATATGCTAGCAAGGAGAGACGCATAGATATGCAACATTCATCTCAAAACAAATGCCTCAATAAAGGACTTCACAAATGCCTTGACAGAGCACTTCACACTTGCCTACACCCATGTAGGACTTTACACTACTTACCTATACTTGGATAGGACTTCACTACACTTGTCTATGCTCACATAAGACTTCACAGACATGCCTATACACCAATAAGACTTCACCATAGATGCCTACGCCCACGTAGGACTTCACCACATTTGCCTTTGCTTACATAGGCCTTCACCGCTTGCTCATACTCTGATAGGACTTTGCTACTTGCCTACGCCCATAGAGGGCTTCACCACAAATGTCTATACCGTCGACAGGACTTCACATATATGTCTATATTCACATAGGACTTCACCACAAATGTCTCAACACTTGAGGACTTCACACCATAATGCCTACACACAATAGGACTTCACCATATTTGCCTCATCACATGAGGACTTCACCAAAAACATCAAGCTCATATAAAGCAAATATATAAACACATCAGAGCACTCATCTTCACAAAAAAAATGCAGTAATCAAACCAGATTATCATAAAATCAAAGTCAATATAAGCACACATCAGATTTTTAGGCATATATTATATTTAACAGTTCATTTAACCCAAGATTTTGTTTTATGTTGACTTGGTTCATTAATACTTAGCACCCATCTTGTTTGATCATTCCCAATTCTCTTCTTAAAGTGCAGAAACAATCTTCACTCAAGGGTTTAGTAAAAATATCAGCGATCTGATTGTTTGTATCAATAAATTCAAAGCTAATATCTTTGTTTAGAATATAATCTCTAATGAAATGATGTCTAATTTTGATATGCTTGGTCCTTGAGTGTTGGATCGGATTTTTAGTCAAATTTATAGTACTTGTATTATCACAAAGAATTGAAACATTTTAAAAAATAAAACCATAACCAAGCAAAGTTTGTTTCATCCATAAAATTTGTGCACAACAAATACTAGCTGCAATATAGTCAACTTCAACAGTTGAAAGTGCAACTCAATTTTGCTTTTTAAAATGCCAAGATATTAAAGAATTTCCAAGAAAATGGCACATACTGCTTGTACGATTCCTATCTACTTTACATCTAGCAAAGTCAAAATCAGAGTATCCAATAAGATTGAAAGAAGTAAATTTTGGATACCACAAGCCAATTTTAATCTTTCCTACAAGATACTTGAAAATGTGTTTTGTTGCATTCAAGTGTGATTCTTTTGGGCTAGACTGAAATCGTGCACATACACATACACATACACATACACATACACATATAGAGAACATGATGTCAAGTCTAGAAGTTGTCAAATATAATAAACTACCTATCATATCTCCGTACATCTTTTCACATACATTTTTTTTTCCTTTTTAATCTTTATCAAGCTTAATATTTGTGCTGATAGGTGTTGATTTTGATTTGCAATTATCCATTTTGAACCTTTTTAACAAATCTTTTGTATATTTAGCTTGACTGATAAAGGTTACTTTTTAACTTGTTTAATTTAGAGACCAATAAAAGAACTAAGTTCCCCCATCATACTCATTGCAAATTCATTTTTCATGGACTTGACAAAACTTTTATAAGACTTATATTTGTAACTCCCAAATACAATGTCATTAATATAGATTTGTACAATCAATGTATCAAACTTGTGATTTTTAATAAATAAAATTGTATCAACTTTTTCTCTTGAAAAACCATTGTTTAACATGAGGCTATTGAGGCTTTTATACTAAGCTCTAAGAGTTTCCTTTAGTCCATAAAGAGCTTTATTTAACTTAAAAAGATGACTGGGGAATTCATTGTTTTCAAAACCAGATGGTTGCTCTACATGGACTTCTTCTTTTATAAAACCATTTAAAAAAGCGCTTTTGACATCCATTTGGAAAAAAAAAAAAAAAAAAAGTAAAATCTTTAAAAGCTGTAAATGGCAAAAGCATTTGAATAGATTCTAGTCAAGCAACTGAAGCAAATGTCTCATCAAAATCAATTCCTTCTTATTGTAACCATTAGCAACCAATCTAGCCTTATTTCTTGTTATAAAACCAAATTCATGAATTTTATTTCTATATACCCATTTAGTTCCTATAACAAGCCTACTTTCAGGTCTGAGAACCAAAAAAAATACATCATTTCCTATGAACTGGTTTAATTCATATTGTATAGCATTTATCCAAAATTCATCTTTTAAGGCTTCATCAACATTTTTAAGTTCAAATTGTGATAAGAAAACCAGATTGCTTAAGTTCCTTAAAGATGATCTTATTTGTACATAATTAAAAGGTTCTCCAATTATTAAATCTTTAGGATATGATTTAGCATACTTCCATTCCTTTGGCAAATCAGCATTATCAAATTCATGCATATCAACATCCAATCTTTGTTCATTAACTTATGTGTTACTGTTTTTAAGAGAAATGCCATTCAAATAAGCACATATATCACCATGTAAATATGCATCAGGCAAAGAATCATCAAATACGACATGAATAGATTCTTCAATAACCAAAAATCTTTTGTTAAAAACTCTATAAGCTTTACTTCTTGTTGAAGAAATTCCTAAGAAAATTCATCTATCACTTTTAGAGTTGAAATTAGCTAATTATTCTTTTCCATTGTTTAAAATGTAATACTTTGTGCTAAAATGATGAAAATGTGATATGTTAGGTCTTTTGCTTTTCCAAAGCTCATGGATTGTTTTCTTTAAAAATGGCCTTATAAAAACTCCATTTGAAATGTAATATGCAGTATTTATAGCTTCAGCCCAAAAATATTTAGCAAATTATTTTCATATGACATGGTTCTAGCCATTTCAATTAATGTTCTATTTTTCTTTTCAGCTATACCATTTTGTTGTGGGGTTCTATGAGCTAAAAAAGTTTGTTCAATGCCAAAAGTATTACAAAAATTTTCCATTTTATCATTTTCAAATTCTCTTACATGATCATTTCGAATTATAACAATGTTAAGACCTTTTTCATTCTGGACTTTCTTGCAATATGTAAAAAATCTTTAAATACAAGGAAGAAAGTCTATGTGTATCTAATAAAATCATCAACAATAACCAAGGTGTACTTCTTTTCTCCCAAACTTAAGGTTTGGGTAAGACCCAATAAATCTATAAGCAACAATTCTAATGGCTTAAATGTGAAGATAGCATCCTTAGACTTAAAAGAAATCTTTGTTAGCTTTCCTTTTTTACATGCATAACAAATCTTATCCTTTTGAAATTTTAACTTTGGTAAACCTTTGACAAGATCTTTTTTAACAAGTTTTGAAATAATGTCCATGCTAGCATGTCCTAGTTTTCTATGCTATAGCCAACTATTATCATTTTCAGAATATAGAAAAGTTTTATTTGAAGATTTAAAAACATCTGAATTGATTTTGTAAATATTTCCTTGTCTATATCCTTCAAAACATGCTTGGTTATTATCAATTCTTTCAATATAACACCTTTTAGCAAAAAATGTTATTTTAAATCCATTGTCGCACAATTGGCTAATACTCAACAAATTATGTTTTAAATCTTCTACAAGTAAGACATTTTTAATACATAAATCTTGGTTAATGAAAATGTTACCTTCTCTTAGAATAGTTGACTTTCTATTGTCCCCAAAAATAACACTTCCATGATCCTTCAAGTCAAGAGATGTGAACTTGGACATGTCTCCTGTCATGTGTCTCGAATAACCACTGTCTAAGTACCATTTATTGATTCCACTTGAGGATCTCTATAATATAAATCATTACTTCTTTGGTACCTATTTTAATTTAGGTCCTTTTTGGTTAGGAGATATAAGAATTTCTCTTTTTAGAACCCAAATAAGCAGGCTTTTATGATTCAAATTTATAGATTTTCTTATTGTGTAGTTATGTGCAATATGACCTGTTTTTGCCACAATAATTACATGTCACACAAGTAAACCTTAACAAATTTAACTTTGTGGGAATTGTAATTATTTTGTCCACTATAGCCAATTCCAAATTTATTTTAATTACACTTTTGGTTCTCAAACAGTGTGTTTAAATTTTTTTGTCCATTTTTAAACTTGGCCATAGTAGCCTTTATATCATCCAAGTTGGTTTTCAAAGTTTTATTTTTATTTTTAAAAAATTCTAACTCTTTAATGATTTCATTACTATAACTATCAACAAATGCAATATTATTACCTTTTATTGTTTTGATTTTGATATCTAGCAGATTATTTTCAATCTTCAATTTCTCATTTACTTCTTTTACTTCATTATTTTTGCTTTTCAAATTTTTATATTTAATATTCATCTTTTCATTTTCTATCTTCAGACTATTTATCTCAATGTTTAGCCTTTCATTATCCGACTTAACTTCTTCATGCACAGTTTGAAAAGTTTCTAATTGTTCTCCATTCTATCATTAAATTCTTTAGCATGCTATTTTAGTTTTCAGCATTCAACAATTTATAATAAACTCTATCATACATAGCATGCAATTCACTATAAGAAGGAGACAAAGAGATGATACCTCATTGTCCAAGGCTATGAAGCATAAATACTCATCATCTGAGTGTAATGAGTCCTCATCGCTTCAAGTTGCCATGTATGCTTTCTTCTTCTCCTCCTTCGATCTCTTTTTAAGCAATGGGCAATACTACTGGATGTCCTGGTTTTTGGCAGTTGTACCATGTAATCACATCCTTTCTCTTATGATTGGATGAGCTACCGTCATCCTCTATCTTCTTTGTTTTTGGCCTCATGAATTTTCTGAGCTTCTTGGCCATCAAGTCAAGATCCTCTTGTCCATCCTATTATTCTTCATCACTTGATTCTTGTCTTGTAGCTTTCAGGGAAATAGCTTTCTTGTTGCTTTCCTCTCCTTGTTTCTTAATGAGCTCATGGGTTTTGAGTGCACCAAGAAGCTCTTCCTTGCTTAAGGCACTGAGATCTCAAGCTTCCTCTATTGCTGTCTTCTTGGCTTCTCAATCTTTTGGAAGTAACCTAAAAAGTTTAGACTTGATTTGTAAGTTAGTAAAGTTCTTCACAAGCATACTAAGAGGATTTATAATGTTAATAAATCTGTTGTGCATTTCATCAATAATTTCATTTGGGAGCATTTTAAAATTTTCAAACTCTCCACATAAGAGACTTAATTTAGTATCTCTAACTCTGGATGTTCCTTTATATGACTTTTCAAGCTCATCCCAAATTTCTATTACAGAAGAACATGTACAAATTCTATTAAATTACTTTCATTTGATCCACAATGTAAAATGTTCATTGCAATTTCGTTTAAATCAAGCTTTTTCCAAATTCTTATATAAAATCAACTTTTGATTTTCTTTCAATTTTAAGAAACCCATTTTTAATAGCATTCCATATCAACCTGTTTTAGGCTTTTAAAAATATTTTAATCCTACACTTCCAATAGAGGTAATTAACCCCATTTAGAAGTGGAGGTCTGTTTATAGCTTGCTCCTCAAGAAATCCTAGTGTATTAGATGTCATGATCTTTACTCTGGTATGCGGTAAAACACAAAACAATAGAGACTTGCTCTTATACCAATTGAAAATATATCCTAGGAATACTCAAGAAGGGAAGTGAGTTGAGTATTTTCCCAAAAATTGGAAATAATTAATTTTAAGATCAACAAATTAAATGTAACAAGGATTTGCAGCGGTTAGATAAACAAAAATAACAAGTATAAAATAAAAGAGAGGGATAGAGAAAATCAAGCCACAAATTTAACGTAGAGTTCAACCATTTGTCTACTCTCCATAGTTCACCAATTGCCTCTTTCAAGATCTTCACCACCATCATATTAATATCAAAGAATTGGCTCAAAACGAGCAATATTACACCCACAAGAAAGATAATATTTCATCTCTCCTCTCTAAGTGCTTTTATATGAATACCAATAAATAAGAGCTAAGCACTAGAGTAAATTTTCTCTATTTTAATATTTTTAAATAATATGTACAAGAGAATAAAGAAAAAGAATTTGTTTGATTGCAGTTAATGAGCTTGTAAAATAATTCGGCACTTCCTCCTCTCATTGGTCTTCTAGACTTTATATATAAATAGCCTCTGAAAATTCAAAAGTTCGTTAGACATAACATCTATAATCTTTCATATAATAAATGCACTCCGACGGCTCTTTTTTGTCCATATCAGCTTTGTTACGCCTCAAATGCTTCATCACGCCTCACTTGTCGTGCCCAAACTTGACTCGCAACAACCTTTCACATGTGTACCTTTTCGAGCCCCAATTTTCAATGTGTCGAGTCCTAACTCTTGATATGTCAAGGCGTAAATTTGACCCTCGACAATTACTATAATACTTGCCTTTATCGAGTCTTTGGTTTTGGACATGTTGAGCCCAAAATTATGATGTGTCGAGTGTTAAACTTGACCCTCGACTTAACCCTTGGCATGACTCTTAACATGCTTCTATTTTGCCCTTGACATGCTTCTATTTTGCACTTGACATGCTCCTGTTTGCCCTTAACATGCTACTATTTTGCCCTTAACATGCTCATGTTTGCTAACAATCTGCAGAAAAACTCCACAAACATGCATAAAACATACATATATATATTCATGATTAATTAAGTATAGTTTATAACAAATAAATGGTGATTTGTGCATTATGTTATCTCATCAAAAATTCACATTGAACTCTCAAGTTCAACAATGTGCTCAACTTTTACATAGTACATGTCTGACATCTGTGTTAATATTTTACTTCCACAAATGCAAAGAAAATTATATGAAATGTATGAATGTTTAAGGTAAATTCCAATAAAATATTAATATTTTAATTGGTTAAAAAATTTTGACATTATATAAAATGGTGCAAATAATGTTTAAAAAATTGGATCGAAATTTTGTGCATATAAATAAATAAACATAAAAAAGGAATGGGTGAACCGGTAACCCTATTGTACAAGATAACTACTCATATCCTACTTAACAGGATAGGGTTCGAGTGAGTAGTAGAGGTCACATAATAGGATACAGGAATTGATTTTTCAGAATTTGCTCTCATAGGATGGGATAGGGTATAAGATCTTCATATATTATAACCACCTTGGAACCTGTACTATAATATATAGAGGGTATAAGTTTCAAGGTTTCCTATATTTTAAGATTATTATTTGTAAAGTACCTTTTGTTATTATCAAAGAACTTGTATTATTTTATTTTGGTAGAGCATATTATTTTTATTTTAGAAGAACAATGATTGTATGCATGTATGCACTTGAACTCAAAAATTATACAGAAATGTTGTTTATCTACTATGATTGACTAATACAAAAATAGTTCTAAAGTTTTTAACTTGAAATTTGCTATATGTCCTGCATTTTTATTTAATATCACATAAATAAGCTTAACAAATATTTGTTACAAGTTTTAAATTTTACACATAAACAGATTCCATATGTTGAAGAACTTATGATAATAATAAATTATTTTTAAAAATCATTTTCACATGTTATTTATAGTGAATATATGAAAATAATATAATTTTATATATTATATGAAGTCATTTCTAACATTATATCCTTTAAGTTCAACAACAAAACAAAAAAAAATTATAGATTGCGTCAAAAAATATATAGGTTCTACAAGTTACCCTATGCCATACAGGTTTCACAAGGTACAGAGTGGGTAATAGGTATTGCAGGTTAAGTTTCAGGTAAAAAAATTTTAATTCACTGTTCCCACTTGCTCTGCTTTCTATAACATTCATTCATCCTTTTTCAATCTCTTAAAGCTATTAGTCTTATTTTCACCACTCTTTATAGTACAATTTCCATTACATTCACATTTGAATTGCTAAGAAAGCAATGGCTGCATAGGACTCTATTGCTTCAGAACTCTTATTATCGTAATCAAGATCGAGATTACAAGTAAACAGGAGGGTAAATTTAGGTGATACCAAGGCAAAGCAGACACGTATACAGAAAAGATATCATTTACTGCTACTCCAACAGCTGAAAAGGCAGCCTCGGCCAAGGATCAAGGATGTCATGGCATCAAAGCCCGCGGTAAGGAAAGTTGCAGGCACAAGCAGTATTGTGACATGGAAAGCGAAAGTGACAAGTTTGAGTCCTTCAGATCAAGGATGTCATAGCACTTTCTACTTTTTACGGGTTTACTGCTGAAGCAAAGTGCAGACGCAAGGGGCCTAGTTGAAATTTAGCCATTACTTGCTCCTCCAGAGTCACCCATGCTTCCATTCCACTAGTCCTGGTAGCCATGAGAATGACTACATTTTTTAAGGATACATTGCCAATGAATGCCCAAATCGGTTTCCCCCAACCCAAATCCGTCTCATAAAATGGAAAACTCACCCGGCTACTGAACCTGTAGGCTTCGACGTCTCCGTTACCCATCAATTGGCTCACATCTTCCAATGCCTTGCAAGCATGATAAAGTCCATCCTCACCTTGAAGCTTCCTCACATACTCACCTCACCATCAATTTTCCTAATTGCCTTTCTCAGCTCATTCACCAAATCATTCAGTTTGATTCAGTTGCCTTCATCCCTGTTTTTCATCTGAGCAATGGCAAACCTCCATACGTCTCCAAAAGAATTCTCTCCTAAGGGAGGGGATACTCTTCCTCTCAAATTTACCACGTGGGTTATGACAGTTGATGGAATATCTTTCTTGGAGATTTCAAGTCGAGCTTTCGTGGGTGCGTTACATATTCGAGCTGTCACAGCTTCAACAGCAGTAGGCTTGTCTATGCTTGAATGTTTGCTGGCTTCAGCTCTCAACGTTGCCAGGCCAGCTGGATTGAATACGACCCACCTCGTAACCACCTTCTCCGTCTTGATCAAGTTATGTGGCATTTGAAAATGAATGTCTCTGGGCGGATATATGGTGGCAGTATCAAGGGAGGGAACCGCGATCTCGCATGCACCCCAGGCACATGCAGCCCAAGTGCTAAGGAAAGTGGTAAAGGTTGCACCATCAGCTATTTTATGGGAAATGCAGACACAAACTCCTAGTCCTCCACATGAAAACACGTTTAATTGGGCCGCGGTGGCATGAAAATTTTCCACTCACTCTGTAAGGATGCATAGGCAAAAGCTTTTGAACCGAATCCAATTCCGGGTTTTGAAGAAATTGCGAGAGCTCAATGTCATTCACTTGAGCTCTTACAAAGAGGGCTTCCTCATCTGCCATTTAGACAGAAAGTGAATCCCCCTTGATGCGCCCTGCTAAGGGACACAAGATGGTTAGAG
The DNA here is from genome assembly GCA_024138025.1 of Combretum micranthum. Taxonomy (NCBI): domain Eukaryota; kingdom Viridiplantae; phylum Streptophyta; class Magnoliopsida; order Myrtales; family Combretaceae; genus Combretum; species Combretum micranthum. The sequence goes on along the minus strand of JAMXBD010000149.1, from coordinate 337,879 downwards.
TTTCTGATAGAGATCTCTGAAGTTGGTCATATATGGCATTGTGACTAAAATTGTTGTTGCTGCTTTGAGGTGTTGAGTGAAAGAGAACAAGTGGGATGTAAAATGGAGGAGCCGGTTGATCTGGCAGAGAGAGTTCGTATGTTTTGGAGCAACAAGAGATAGATGGTTTGATCGTCTCTCTTAAAATTATATCGATCTTCATAGTTGGTTTTTCAGTACATTCTTAAGATTGTAACACTTGCATATATAGAGATGGAGCTTTTGACTTTGCCAGGATTTTCTCCATGTTGAGAGCATTAAAACATCATCTATGGTGTTTTCGCATTGAAAGATGGCATCAAGATTTTGTTGACTATTTGATGAAGCTACAATTGCACCAATCTCGCCTCAACAAATTCAAGTTTCTGAAGGAATGATTACATAGAATAAATTCAAGAAGCTTTGGGAAAATTTTCAAGGATATATGCAAAAGTTTGTTGAAGATCATTCCAAGTTCACCAACATTGATTTGGAACCAAAAACAAAGACTTCTGCTGTTGTTTTCAAACCTTAGGAGGAGGATACAACACTACAAATGGAATCAAATCAACGTTGGCCAATTATAATTCCAAAGCTACTAGCGAGGGAAATCAACACGGCCAGCTTAAAGTCCAACACTGCCGGCTTTTAAATTCCTACAATACGGATCTGTGCCTCACTCATGTATGCCGCTAACCATCATTTATACACCGCCAGCTTCAAGCTTAACGCCATCGGCATTTAGCTGGCGCTGAACGTGATTAGTAACCAAATTTTTAAGGTTAGTTGCAAGGCAACCAATGTATCTCGTAAAGGCCGCCAGCCTTTATATGCAAACAAACTTGATTTTATTTGTGACTTTTGAGTTTCCTTTGTTCTATTACATATAGCCTAAGTGTTTATTTGTAAAAGACAGCTTACATTTGATTGAAATCAATATCGAGAGAATTCCTTATTATACATGGGCAACCTTTACGAGACATACTGGAAGCCTTGTAACCAGCCTTAGAAATTTGGCTATTGATCACGTTCAGTGGCGGCTAAACGCTGATGGTGTAAAGCTTAGAGCCGGCAGCGTACACGAGCAAGGCACAAATCCGTGTTGCAAGACTTTAAAAGCCAACTGTGTTAAACTTCAAGCTGGTCGTGTTGATTCCCTTTGTTGGCAGCTTTGAAATTATAATTGGGCAGCATTTATTAGATTCCATTTGTAGTGTTGCATCCTCCTCTTGAGTTGCAAAAACAATAGTAAAAGCTTTCGTTTTTTGTTCAAAATCGATGTTGGTGAACTTGGAGTGATCTTCAACAAACTTTTGCACATATCCTTGAATTTTTTTCTGAAGCTTCTTCGCTCTATTCCATGTAACCATTCCATCGGGAACTTGAATTTGTTGAGGCGAGCTTGGTGTAATTGTATCTTCATCATTCCCCCTCTCTTCAAAAGGATTCGTCCTTAAATCGGTTTCACCTACATCAAAAAGACTTAATTTCATAGCTGTCAATGAAGGGAACCAACACAACCAACTTAAAGTCCAACAAAGCCGGCTTTTAAATGCCTATAACATGAATTTGTGCCCCACTTGTGTACGTCGCCAGCCATTATGTATACACCGCCGGCATTCAACCGGTGCTAAACATGATCAGTAGTCAAGCTTTTAAGGTTGGTTGCAAGGCCACTAATGTATCTCGTAAAGGCTACCAACCTTTATGTGCAAACAGATTTGATTTTATTTGTGACTTTAAGTTTCCTTTGTTCTATTACATATAGCCTAAGTGTTTATTTGCAAAAGACAGATTACATTTGATTGAAATCAATAGCGAGAGAATTACTTCTCTTTGAGTTTTTTTGAGAACTTGGGAATTTCTTCAAGAATTTGATTTCTTGTTGAATTCTTCGATTATACCAAGGTTCTTGGTCGGTATTTCCATAGGGTCAAGGTCAATTCCATCAAATTATACCAAGGTTCATAAAATTTCATATCTGATTTTGAATATTTCATTGGGTCGACGTCCACATTTTGATTCTTAGAGTCCAGGAAATTGAAGATCTATGCCAAGTACGCATCACTATGATTGGTTTGTTTTGATCCTAGTAGCAAAAAAAAAAAAAAAAATCATTGGGTATTATTCGTCATGTATTATATATGCATGGTATATAAATATAAATAAAGCTTATGATAACTGTAAAATTACAGCAAGGGTTGTTTATTGTATATGGGTGCCTTCTGTTTATATTTATAGCCCATTCACATAAGGGCAAATAACTATTCTTTCTCTTCTTGTTTTACGTAAAATTGTTATTAGAGTGTTTACTTGAAGGAAATGATAATTTTTAATGAATTATTAGTAATTCATATCTTCATACACATGAACTCTTATTCTATGATTTATTTTCAGTTTTCGATATTAATACTTCTATCTTGAAAATATCACATGTAGAATTATCATTTTTTAATAATAAAGATAAAAGGTATTATAGATATTTTACTTTTATAATAACCATTACAACTCTATTATATTCCTATTGAATTGAGATTCAATTCCCCCTTATTTCATACGGCAAAGTGAACTAGCCGTTGAAGTTTTAAACTAATATTAAAGCTAGTTAATATTATATCCAAGTGGATTGTTTGAGTTACCATGTCGCCTCTTATAGATTATAATTGTTGATCAATAAATATTTGCCATATATAAATTTAATTGGTTATCATATTTAGCAATTAGATTTTTATATGTGAAATTTTAAGTAGAATTTTACATATGAAATTTTAGCAGTTCTTTGTTGTAAGTTTGTAAAAAGATTGCCAGTCGCAGCAATGAGAGTGATCTGTGAAGCAATATTATTGTTCAAACATGATGGCTATTTTAATATTATCCATTTAGCGTGAGTTTTGCATCTTTTATACGTTCGAAACCTTCTTCTGACGGGGGTGTACTGCAAATCATAGGGGTCCTCATTCATCTATTTTGCAGATTTGAGATCCTGTGGAACCGGGAGGCGCTAGCTCGCTTTCACGTAAAGGGGAGTTCTTCATGTTAAATTATTTCATGATGCTTCATATATATATATATATATATATATATATCTATATATATATGTAGATATGCATATATATCTTTTCTATACTTTATTATTTTGCTGTCTCATACAGTATACATGATTACGTTTTCATTTTTTAAATTATGGAATCGGTTTGGTTTAAAGATAATCGAACCAAGCCAAGCTAGGAACCAAAGCACTAAATGCAGATCAAACCATGAAGTGAAGTGAGTTGAGAAAACCAAACTTTCGATTCAATTCAATTCAGTCTGTTGCAATTCAATTTGATTTATTTTAAGTGGTGTTGGCAACCTTAGTGCCACCAGTATAGTGGATTGGATCTAACCCTTTTGGTTGTTGGGTCTACAAAACAATAATAGGTCAGCAGACACTAAGGGATTATCTAGCATAATCACTCTAATAAATAAGTTAGTATAGTATAAAAGGAAATGGACAAATGATATGGCAAAGTTTTGGTTATGTGTTACTAACCTATCCATGAAGGACATCCAGAGGCGATATTTATAGGAGAATAACAATTGGCAATTACCACAAGCAATTGCACATTCATAGAATTAGTGGCAATGCATGTTAGTGGCCAAAGTAGTGAATACCAAGCCATTAATCCACATCTCGAGAATGTTGGAAGTGGGGTGGAATGGTTCAAGCTAAGTGACCAAATGCCAAGCAAAATTGTCATGGCCATGTTGATTGGTCATTATACTGCTCTACAAGACTATATTGTGGGTGAACGATTATGGTCTATAGCTCAACTAGTAAGATACTAAGTAGTTTCATGTCTCAATTAGGTAAGGTCGAGCCTAAGCAGCACTAGGTCTAAATTTGCCGACAACTAGTATAAATCTGTAAAAAGCCAATAAAAATTCAATAAAATGTGATATTTGTCAATGTTAAAGATCAAGTTTTAAATTTGTAGAGGATTTGTTTCATAATGGATTTTGTTTGAGTTCATATCATGGATTGATATATTTTTTTTTTTTTCACCAGTGGTAAGGCCCAAAGAATTAGGCCTATTTATTAAAAATGCCTTAGGAAGATTTGAAATAATGTGTTAAAATAAGGAGTCTTAAACCAATCCATCTATCTTTAACCTTTCTCAATAAACTTGCACGCCTAGTAAACTTGCTCATCGGCTTTAGGTAAAAGAGGATCAAGAAGAATTACATGTATATATATGAATGCAAAGAGGAATTTCAAATGTATTAACAATGATGCTTCTTATTTATTGCCACCAAAATCAACCAACGAATGTCAAGGAAGATTCATCTTATTTACAAAGCTCTATAATCATTAGACGGACAAGAATGATTACCAAAATCTATAAATAGCTTAATCTTCCTCATTTAGCATACAAAGATCCAAACAAACACAAACCTACTAACGAAACTATGCTCTCGAAGATCAAATACATGATCTAACAAAGAACAGCCAACTCGTGCTCAAGAAAGGTAAAGTCAATGCTATAAGCTCCTTCTTTGTCACACACATTAGGGAGCTACTAAACCACCTTCTCTTTCTCCCACACCTCTTTTAATCACATCTTTCCACACTTCTACATGTGTTCAGATCAAGACTTCTCTAAGGTCATTAGAAGTGCGTGATTATATCACTACCATACACTATTTGGTGACTTTGTCGAGAATAAAAGGGTTTTGGTGAGCGAATAATCATAGCCAAGCTTATTAATCATTACATTGGTCTACACAGCCTTGTTATGGGCAATCAAATATGATCTAGAGTTCAACTAGTGGACTATTGGGCCATCCCATGTCTCAATTAGGTTAAGTCGGGCTTGAGATCTATAAAAGAAAACTAATAAAATCCATGAGTTTCCTATACTTTTTCAATATCATTTATTTAGCCACTTCTTCTTCTATCTCCTTTTTAAAAATTTTTCTCTTTTGCAATAACCAATAGCATTAAATTTATATATAATAAAATTATATTTAGCTAAATAAATTCTTCTAAATAATTATTTTTTATTCATAGTACATCACTAAATAAATGCCTATCAATACCCATTTTTTATTTATAACACACCACAAAGAATGATTACATCATCCATATTACAAGTGTTTTAATCTTATTTCATAATATAATTTGATTTAGTAACGTACTTTTTCATGTATTCATTCTATTTTTTCAGTTAATAATTAATTTTCAAGTAATATATATACAATCACTTATGAAATTTTTGTAAATATATAAGTAATATAATTGTAAAAACAAGCGAATACATATAGATGATTCTAATATTAATTTAATTAAGGTCTCCCCCCCTCCCCCAATCATACAATTTTACATCCGTACTGGAATGGAAAATTTATCTTGACATCTAGTATATAATACTTAATGTAGCACTTGAACTTTTGCTTGTCATTTCAATTGAGATAAATCAAACACAAACAGTGCTAATTACAAAGGTCTTGGTGGCTAAACCAGTGAAACAATATAGACCGATTATCTTGTGTACAACAATATATAAAATAATAAAAAAGATTTTAGTCAATCGTTTAAGATCCTTTTTAGATTATTTAAAGCACCCAGCTCAATCAAGCTTTATTGCTAGAAGGAAAGCAATGGGTAATATCATCTTGATTAATAAAGTTTTACACACTTTTAGAAAAAATAATATAAAAAGTAAACGAATGATGATTAAATTAGATTTAGACAAGGCTTATGATAAGATTGAATGGGACTATATCCATTGGACAGTTGAAAGTCTAAATTTCCTATAGTGGTGAATTAAATTGATATCAAGTTTTTTATCTTCAACTTCAATGGAATCGTTGATCAATGGACAAATCACAACTCAATTTACTTCAAGTAGGGGTTTAAGACAAAGTGATCCCCATTTCTTTATTTGTTTATTTTATGCTTAGAATGTTTTAGTAGACTGGTAGAACAAGATGTTCAATCAAACCAATGGATTCCTTTTCACTTTAGAAATAAGAACTTTACAATATCACATATGATGTTTGCAGATGATATTGTACTCGTTGCAAAGTTTGATCCAAGTAATGCTAGAACTATCATGCAAACTTTAAATGACTTTACTTGAATCTTTGACTTAGAAGTTAAGATTTAGAAATTACAAATTATGTTTTCAAAAAGTGTAAGTCATGAGGAAAAGATATGTCTAGCATCAATTCGTCCTTTCAAACAAGTACAGTCCTTTGGTAAATACCTACGATTTCCTATAACAAATGGTAGAAAGCCTAGTGGAGACCAATGTCAATTTTTACTAGAGGAGGTTCAAAATAAGCTGGCAGGATAGAAAAGTCGTTTTCTAAGCATGGTTGGTAGAACAGTTTTGGCTAGATCTATTTTAGAAGCTATTCCCATATATTTTATACAAGTAGCATCCTTGACTAAACTAAAAATAAAAAAATTAGAAAGAGACAAAGAGTAACAAGGGTCTCTATCTGGCAAGGAATTGAAAATACAAAGAAATCACATTGGATTGCTAGGAAACGATAACAAAGCCGAAAGAACTGGGAGGATTGGGTCTAGTTAACTTAAATACGAGAAATAAAACTTGTAAAATCAAGAGATGGTATGAATTTAAGATAAGTCGAGTCAAATGGGCAACACTATGTAGGGCAAAATATAAAGGCTTGAGAAATATTGAAAACTCAAAGAATACACCCAGAAATGGATCCTTCTTGTGTAAAAAGTTTCGCAAATCTATGCAATGAGTGAAAGAAAATGGATTTTATTGTCTAGGGGATGATAGCAAAACTAGTCTTTGGAATGATAATTGGTCGCACATTGGTAAATTAAGGAAGATAATACAAAGGCCACTATTGCAAGATTCTCATCTTTTAACTATTAAAGAATGTTAGATAAATGAAACTATATAGAATGGGGATAAAATTGTATTTGCCTTTAATCCTTTTCTGACTTTACACATTGGTCCCATTACATCATAAGATAATACTATATATCAAATTGAGATAGGACCAGAGACTAGAATAAAACCATCATTGAAAAGTATTTATGAAGTATGTATCTCACATGACACAAACTCATTACAAAATTATACATGAATGTGGAAATCATGTTTTCCACCAAAAATCAAGGTTTTCTTGTTTCCTTGTCTATGATCTAATTCATGCACTATGTCAATGTATACAAGATGTTGTTTGTTATTGGCCATCTCTACAATTACACATTTCAAAGGTCCATCATTGGATAAAAGTAAATTATTGCTTAAAATCTAAGGATATACAATAGTTAAATCCACTGAAACAATTTTGGTTTGTTGTAATGTTATGGTTGATTTGGTATTCAAGAAATAAATTGGTTTGTTAACATAATGGACTAGTTGAAAATTAGACGCTTAAAAAAATACTATTTATCTAAATACTATTGATAAAACAATATTAGCTCAATCCCACAATTTTTAAACCAATAAGACCCATAGATATGATTTGTTGTGGTGGAAATATAACATGGATATATTGGTGATGATGGGATTCATAGAAAAAATCGAGATCTAAGATCAGTAGCGATAGATCTATAAATAAAAAAATCAATTGCAATGGATTTGTAGATGTAGGATGACAAACAATAAGAAGGTATTTAGGAAGTAGGGGTAGCCACAAAGGAGGTGGCCACTTAGCCACTCCCAATATGAAGTTTGTTTGATAGCAAAGAGTTAGAAGTTTCAAAGGTATAAATGTAACTATTGGGATTTATCTATCTCATTTTAAGGAGAGATGATTCAATGTTATTGTACACCACATGTATAATGTAAATACAACATCTATTTAAGTAGTCTACATGTAGTGGTAATTGTTTTGGAAAAGACTGATCTCATTGATATACATGTGTCTAAATTTAATTGGTATCTACCAAAGTAGTCAAACTCCAATCGAATCGGATCGGCCGGTTGAACCAATTCAACTTTGAACCAACCTACAAAGCGATCTGGTCATTGCAAGAGAACCAGATTAACATAGAACAAGTGCCTTGTCAGCAAACCAGGCAATTAAACCGCCAACCCGTTCAACCTGGGTCTAACCAATTGCCTTCTACATAAGAAAAAAGCAACATAAAAAACTAAAAAAATAAAGGTAAAAACACAGCAACCGTTTCTCTTTGGAGACATCCGATGAAATACATAGCAGCCAGAATACCACTAAAAAACTAAAAACAAAAGATAAAGCTCCACCAGACTGTTCGAGCGTAAGACAACGATAAGTGATTTTCTCAAGGGGGCTGGTTTGATCTTAAAGTTGGTGATGAAAAAATTGAAGATTGATGATCTTGTTATGAGATTAGAAGAAGAAATGAGAAAGTGTACGTGGGATATAGGATGGAATGAGGGTGTTTGCATTTTTTTGAGAAAATGATGCCTTAACTTGTGAGAGGTGTGGAGAAAACACAGGATAAGTTGAGGACAGTAAATCTTTTGCACGTAGATCTTTTGGCCAGTTGTGTCCAATTCTATTTAGACTATAACTTTACCGGTCGTACATGAAGGTTTCCAACAAAAATATTAATATGGTTAATAAAATTATTAAAACTTTAAATACATATTCATGGTATATCATAAATTTATAAAATATAATTATTATATTATGTTTTCTTTTCATTTTAAGATATATATTTTGTATGGATTTAATAGCTAAATGATATATTTAATCCATATATGCATTTAACTAATTGATGTTATATATATTTATCTTTTATAATTAAAATGTGTCTTATATTTTTACTTTTTATCGATCTCGATTCGAACCCCGGTTGAACCTAGCTCGACCCCTAACCCCCTAGTATGTCCGGGTCAAATCCCGAACCAGTTGTGACAACAATGATATTTACACATTGTATTTATATACATACGATGTAATATCTGACAAACTGTTTTTTTTTTTTTTTTTTCACATTCCAAGTGAGACAAATGAATTCTTGCATTGACTGCCTATATTGATAAATTTAGTTAAGGATTCACTAATAATAATAGGGAAAATTACATCAAAATATATTAATATTTGAGAGTCATTTAAGGTATTAACGTTTTAAGTTATTCAGATGAAGAATCAACATTGAGAGATAAGTGTCAACATTTTACAAAGTGAGTCAAATAAAGTATTAATATTTGACCATTAATAAAAACTAAAAAAAAATTATTGAAAACTAATCGAAATATTAATATCTTAAATAAACTTTACAAAACGTTAATACCTCACTTATAGCGTAATTCACCCTATCTTCTTAGTATAGCTAATGTTAGGGGTGGTAATTTATGTCAGCAATTTATGTTCTAGCCGTATTTTGTGTTAATAAGTAGCGTCAGTGCAAAATATATATAACTTAATAAAAAATAATAAATAATTTAGTTTATGATACAAGTGTGTCTTTTAATTATTCATTTTTTCGTTGTAACCGTATCCTAAATTATGTTGCATTCTGTTTATATTATTTTGCGCCTACCTCTTCATGATATTAATGTAAACTAGAAAATCTTTAAGCATTATATTATAATATAATAAATTTTTTAACTACAAGTAAAATATCGCTATATTTTTATACAGCAAGTTAATTCAATTTTACAAATTAATTCAGTTTTAAATTTTTCAAAACCAAATTAAGAAACAACTGTAATTTTAGCTTGATTTGGTTGGATTTTTGAATTAGTTTAAGTAATTTCTTCGGTCCCCGCTCATGGAACTACGAAGGAGGAGTCAACAAAAACCCATATTGTGTGATTTTTTTTTTTTTGGTTAATTACAAAAACATGTCCTATGTTTTAGTTAATTTATAAACACATGATATGTCTTAGTTTTTTTGACAAATAGGTTATCCGAGTTTCATGCAAAAGGGTCACTATAATTAATTATTATTAAAGGGATATGTATTAGAATCTTATTGGTCTAAAAAAATTAATTTAATAAAAATATAACTAAATATAATATTAAATAAATAAAATATTAAAAATTATTTTTTAAATGAGCAAATTGAAAAAAAAATGTGAAATTAATTTTTTAACCAATAAATATTGACATGTGTCATTATAAAATTATTAAATAATATAGACACTTTTGTATGAAACTTAAGTCACCTATTTGTCAAAAAAGAATAATACAGGTCATGTGTTTCCAAATTGATCAAAACAAAAATCATGTTTTTGTAATTAACCATGTTTTTTATCTAAATAACAATAAATAATTATTTGTTTCTAAGTCGTTTGCTCTCTCTCTCTCTCTCTGTCAGAAATTATATGATTACCGATCTGCCAAATAAAAATTACGTAAATACAAATTATATAAGCATAATTAGCTAAATAGTGTCACTATATCGCATATGTCCAAAATGATATATTAAATTTTTTTTTTTAGTATCTCATGTTGGAAATACGATACTCATGCAAATAATATATATGTATCGCATATCCAACATGCGACACATAAATTATCCTTGGTCATTATATCGCATCTTGGTTATGCAATATACATATAAATTTACGTATCTTGTATCCAATATGCGATAAAGGGATGCTATTTAAATAATTATTTTTGTCTAATTTATATTTATGTAATTTTTTCCTATAAATAGTGGACATGTGTTACACACCCTCTTTTAGTTTTTCTTTTTCATAATTAATAATTGTGTAAAATTATTACTTTCAGTCGTCACCACCTCGCCGACCCAGACTTTCTGCTTCTCTTCAAATTCGCCCAGCGGACGAAACGGACGAAATATATCAATATATATACATACATACTTGTTTTACACGAGTCTGGATTATAAAATATTGTGGGTTCATATAATATTCATTAGCCTAACTTACGTATTCACAGATCGCCTCAACCAAGTGTCATATCTAGAATTAATATTAACTAAATCGAATCAAGAATTGAATCAAAAATTAATTCGAAACAAGCCGAATCGAAGAATATTGGTTTTATATGCTTTTGTCCAAGGGATTTAAATGGTACACGGTTTAATTTGAGGTTAAACCAAACTCAACTTTTTAAAACTCAAACTATACCACTTCTTATAAAGAAAAATAAGTGGCATTTTTTAGTTTTAAGATATTCTTTCTTACGTTGTTTTACTTAGGAAGGCATCAATATTTGAGAATAAGTTCATTTTAACATAAAAAAAAAAAAGTCAAAATGTTTAGTAAGTCCTTTTTAGATCATAATGTCTTTTAGTAGTTTAAAAATAGGTCACGATATTTAGAGAAGTGACTCGATTAAGGATTTAAGGTCACCATTAACAAGTATTAATAAGAGAAATATTTAATTAAAACTCAGAAAACCCTTCTTTTAAGATTCCATAGACATGTATCAATAGGAGAAATATTTAATTAAATCTCATAAAATACTTTCAAAATGTTATAACCTCTTTTAAACTTTACAAAACATTGTGACCTAAAATGAACTTAACCCCAAACGTTATAATATTCTAATATAATTTACATTTTTTTCTTCTTTTTTTTTTTCATTTCTTATAACTCTTTACCTCTACAACTCACTTCTTCTCCTTTAGAGTCGTCTCTAATCTCTCCAATGACCTCATGCCGCCACTATAGTATGTTGCATAGTTTTAGTTTTTATATAACTTTTCCAAATTCTAAGGATAAATTACAACTTTAGTTCTCGCGTAACATTTACAAGCGACATGCAATTTTTTTTAAACAAATAATTAAATTGAACGGAATTAATTTTTTATCAAGAGACCTTCTTTCCATAGCAAAGATCTGCCCATAGGTTAATTATGTGGTCAAAGTGTAGAGCTTCGTACATACTAGCCTGGAGAATCTTTTCACCAACCAGCAAGAAATTTATCTTTTAATAGTAATTAAATTTATTATATTAATAAGTGCCACCATCCTATTGGTCAAAAATAATAAACTAAATGCTAGAAGGTCTCTAAAATTGTATCTACTATGGAAAAAATATTTAAGAGGTAATACACAACTCGTGTATATACACGTAATGGGTAACTACCAATCATATTTTGACATGTATAATAAATAGTAAATAATTTCTAAAATAACTATCATCAATGGTTTGTGAATTCGATTATATGTCAAAAAATAATTAGTGCTTACACTCCATGTATATATCACACATAGCATATATTAGCCATAGAAGCTTTCTCCATCTATAGAAGTAGAGCTACAAACAAGCTGAGCTACTCGTGAGTTACTCAAGCTTGGCTCACTTCAAGCTTGGCTTGGCTTAGCTTAGCTTAAAATTAATTAGTAAACAAGTCAAGCTTGAGCTAGAGATAAATTTAGTTTATCTAAACGAGCCTAGCTCAAACTTTGATTTAAACTCGCGAGTCAGCTTGTTGACAAGATCACTAGTAGGCTCATTAATAAGCTCATTAGTAAATTTATAATTTCTATATTTGTGATATTTTAACATATAATTAAAACAACAAAACTAATTACTATTTAATATATATGTATACATTTAGAAACTCCTATATGTTAGTTTTAAACTTGAAAAAAATGGAAAAGGGATTATTTAAGCAAGTTGAGGTCAAGTTTTAATTTCAAGCTTGATTAAAGCTCATTAGGCTTAATAAAATGTTTGACTTAACCGAAACTTGATTTGTAAACGAGTCGAGCTCAAACTCAAAATAAAACTCATTTAGCTAAATGATCATCACTCAAGTTTAGATTTTAGGCTCAACAAAAAAAATTCAGCTCCAGTTTAAGTTCAATAACTTTTACCAAGCCAACTCTTAAGCCTTTAAAAGCTCTACTTATTTATAACTCTATACGGAAACCGCTGGATGTGTTCAAAGCTATGGGAGTGCCAGAGCAGCATATTGCAACCGCATCGGGAATGAAATGGGAAAAGAAAGGCAATCAATTATCTGGAGGTTCAAATGGTGTTTTCAACGGTGAATCTAAATGGGAAAAGAAGCTTGAGGTGTATATGAAATGGGGTTGATCCGAGGAGGCACCTCTGAAAGCACGCCACGATTTTGTTTGGTATCTGATGATGTTGAAAGAAAAGATTACGGTGGTCATGAATTTCTTGGTCAACAAAATGGGTCTGATTCTTTTCTTTTTGCTAAATAGGCATGGAATTTTCGTCGAAAGCTTGGAGAAGAATATACCACAAGTTACTGCAACTCTATTTTTTTTTTTTTTCATTTTAAAATTTTTAAGCATTTTTCAAAAAAAAATAATATTTTAGTTATTTTATTAATTTTAATTTGTTGTTCTTTATTAAATTAAGGGTTAATGTCAAAAATGACACCTGAACTTTTATAAAAAGTTCAATCAGATACCTGAAATTTGGTTTTAAATAATTTGATATATGAAATAGATTTTTGTATACAGTTTTCCCATCTAAAGTTTGGTTTCAAACAATTTAGTATCTAAAGCAAATTTTGTCGTACATTCTTTCTACCAAAAGTAAGTTCAATCAAGTGGGAAAAATGTACGTAAAAACTTACTTCATATACTAAATTGTTCAAAATTAAACATTAGGTATCTGATTGAACATTTTGCAAAAGTTCAAATACCAAATTGTTCAAAACCATATTTTACGTACCTGATTAAACTTTTTGCGAAAGTTCATGTATCATTTTTTCACATTATCCCTTAAATTAATTATTTTATACTAATGTTATCAAAGCCAAACCAAGAGTTCACCTAGATTGTTAAAGAGTAAAGGGTTAAAGGGTAAAACCATGTTGACTCAAGGGATGAACTATTTCATTTCTGAGGCTAGGCCAGGTTCAATGGGTTGAACTATTTAGGTCAATTTGGCACTAACAACACCAATAATAAATTTAATTATTATTAATGCACATTAACGGATTGTTAAATATTTTACCAAAATCACATGTTTATAAAAGAGCAAAAACGAAAGGTGTGTATATATATATATATATATAATTTTTTTTTTTTTTATTTTACCCTTTTTCTAAATTTAAACATCAATGTTTGGTTGAAAACTTTCATGGTTATCGGTATTATCCATTATAATAGAGTGATTTTAAAGTTGTTTGATCCAAACCAAATCGCATTTAAAGAGGTTTCATTCTAAACCCTAAACTATTAAAAGAATTGAGAGTCTGAACCAAATTATTTCAAATGTTGTTTGACTCAATTTAACCTTTTAATGAACCAAATCAAACCATGAACATACTTAATCATATTAAACTTTCCTTTGTGAAAGCAAAATATAACTACATATAGATATGGATAGAAATAAAAGATTCATTAGATATTATACGGTTGCATATATAAACATATAGCGAGTAAGTATCAATAAAAATATGATAAGTATTATAGTAGAATTGATAGTTTTCTAATTAACTACCACCTTAAATGCTCATAAATATATATAATATATATATATGTCTGTGCGCGCGCGCGCGCGCGTCAATAAAATTTGACCATATGTAAGCATGAAGAGCTTTAAAAACGCCACTTTCCTTATTTGAATAAGAGGATCAAAGGTGGGTCGCATTCAAAATTTCTTTGACTAGTTTACTTAAATAAATTTTGTACGGTCTTTCTTTTCATTATTATTATCAATGCATGTGAAACATTACTGATTTATAATAATAAAATATACACAAAGTCGAACTAACACAATTTTATTATTAATTGGGTCCAAAAACGTAAAAATCCTAACCTTTAACGAATTAATTATAATATATGGTAACTAATATACAAACCGAAAGATAAAAATCTTAATTTAAAATTTTAAATACATCATAGTATTTATACGCAATTTTTTTTTTTTTACAAAATAATTTAAAAGATATATTTACAAAAGCTAGCTGTCATGCAAGTTGAACGTACCTGAAAAAATAAAAAATGTTCAATTCCTTTTTTTTTTCTTTCTTTTTCTTTTTTTTTTTTTTTTTTTTTGCGCCAATGAAAATATCTATTCTCGTATGCCTTCTTTCCTAAGGGGCCCCCTCTTCACAATAAAATCATGTTAATATTATCTCTCTCTCTCTCTCCTACGTTACCATCAAACAACACACAACATTTAACTAAGAGTACTCTTTCTTCTCTTTCACGTTTCATTCGTCACCAAAAACTAAATTACAACACCAACTTTAAAGCTCATAACTCTATTATACATCAAGCGTTTCCACTTTCGAAGCCCATGTTATGATTGTAGAGTAGTATTCTTCAATTCAACAAAAAACTTACAACTCGTTCACTTTGCTGAATGAATAAGGTTTTAATGGAATTCCTATTACAGAGGAATAGAATAGAGCTGTAATAGGATTTTTCTTTATTAATTTTTATTTAAATTGTGGTATTTTGAAAAAAAGACAGTTCCAGCATTGAATTATTATTCATAGGTTTGAATAAAGAATGACTATTCAATGTTTTGTGCAATAGGGATTCATTTTGGAATCGCTATTCAGTGAACTAAACAACGTAATAGCTATTCATAAAGAATAAGGCTGTAATTGAATTACAATTACAACGAAGTGAACGAGTAGTTAGTAAGATTTTGTTCATCTCTAAAATATGCATGTATAGATACCAAAAGCATGAAACTATCATGATTCTTAAAATTTTATACTATAATTCAATTGGAACATATATATTTTAATTCATGAAGCTACTGTGTGATTATTTTGATTAAACAAAATGAGGGCAGGGTGGATGGAAAAAATTTAATAATTTACTACTTTTATTACTTGTCGATGTGCTTGAATAATGTTTTCATTGTAGGTACTAATTAAATATCACTTTTGATGTGTACGAATAAAAATTGGAGCCTAGACATCTGTATATACGTTTTTTTTATGTTAGAGTAAAAATATATGTGTGTATGTTCTCATGATAATATAAAATTATGTCATAGTAGTATGCTCAATCTATGTTTTAAATAGTTGAAATTAAGTTTTATTTGAATAAAACATCCGATTGAAATATTGGAAGTATTGCACACAAAACACCACAAATATAAATTATGTGGAATGATTCGTATAGTAAGGAATCAATCATTTGTAATTCTCTATACTAATGTTGTATTTGGTTGACATAAATGAAATTGGTATTCTGCCTATATTACCACAAATTTACTACTCTATTATTTGGTTTATAAAAAATTCTATCATAAGAAATGTCTATTTCATGTAACATAGAATAGATAAAGAATTCATATTCTTTTCCTTCACCAAAGGATTGTTACTTATGAAAAATAACATTTTTCTGAAAATACCCATAATAAAAAGAAAAAAAAAGCAAATGAATCGCCATTCCTTTCTGACTTTATTATATTCCAATGAGCCAAATGTGACGTTATATCACCCTTGAATCTATTAATAAATATTGGGATATAATGAAACCTAGCATGCATTGCACAACATCTTGCATCATCTAAGGCCATCATTGTCACATGATGGATGGAAAGGAAAGTTAAACTATTGTATTTAAGGTAATTATGAGTACTAAAAAAATACTTTGAAGACACATTTTACTTAAATCTCCTCAAAAGCATTTTTAAGTATCTTGTTTTGGTTATATGAACTAAAAGATTTAGAGAAGTCCCATGTTACCAAAGCCCAAATTATCCATTGTTATAGATCTTATTGTAAGTTTTATGTATTTTAAGCTGCATTTAAGGTACTCTAAACTAGCTTTGGATTGCATTTAAGGTACTTAGAGCCTATTGTGAACTTCATAGAAGTATCCTTAAGTATTAAAAGAACTAATTTAGACATTTCATTTTAGGATTGCATTTAAAGTATCCTAAGTAGGATTGTATTTAAGGTACCCTAGATCATTGGAGATAAGAGAAATTGATTTGACAACCTAAACATAGACACTAATGGAACTAACAATTCCATAGCCCTAAGTCAATGAAGGGTTATACCATAGGCTTCACACTAGTTGATGGAAGACCATTTGTGATAATTATATTGCATACGTTTGTTCATACATAGCATATGACCGATAGCTTGTTTGTTATTATTTATTAAATAATATGAGAATATTGCACTTACATCCCACTGAGTCATGGCTTTTATCCATTACCTAATAGTGTGGTTAGTGCTGCAGATAATTCTGGCGAATCTATCACTTTGATAAGTTGATAACTATAATAAGAATAGTTGGTTTTTGCGATTTTAGGAGTATTGTGTCAGATGAAGTAGATATAGTTATTTTCCTTGATTGTTTCTATCATTATTATAGACTAGTGATATATTCGTTTAATTATTGTAGACGTATGGATTTCATTATAAAGACTTTAAGCCTAATTTATTATTTGGATTTAACTCTCTGGGTTAAAGTGATAGGGCTTAGAGAGTTAGGCCCAATTATATTGGGATGATCATAGGAGTTTTGGTATGGTAGGCTTGGAGTAGGGCCCGTTGGAATTGGCCTGCCCAATTCCAACCTTTCTCAAATTGGGTCACACACATTGCAATGAAGGCCTTAATGGGCCTGGGTCCATAAGGGAGCCCACATTCATATCCATAATGAGAGGGACTCATCTTAGTCGTTGGTTGTCTGTCTCATCTAACGAACGACATCGACAGCTAGATTCTCTATAAATACGCTTAGTCCTTACCTCATTTGGATAAGAAGAGGTGAAATCTTGGATAAACACCGTTGTGCTATCAGATTTCCATTTTTGTGAATCAATTACTTGACTCACTCAAGAACGCACACGATATTCGTGGTACTTAGTGGGGTTGATGCTCAATAGCTCCCTCACCTATCACACGTGTGTTAAAGCCTATTGAGATTGCCTACTCCTCCTCCCTATACGATTCTCTCTTGATCATCCTTGCACGTGTTGTTTCCTTAGGTCACGTGTAGCGCAATAGTCACGCAGCACACACGTGATCGTTGCATTCTGTTTCATGCCCACACATTTTTTGTGACTCTACTGGGGAAAGGGAAATCAACACTTGCGTGATGGCACCTCCAAAAAAGAGACCTATCGATCCCACTAAGGGTACGACTCAAGAACTTAATGTTAATCCCGAGGCTGCTGAACATGACATGCTAGCACTTGAGCATGTAACCAACCTGTTGGTACTCAAATAGACAATGCTACAATCTTGTACGCTATGCAAGAAAAGACCAAGCAAGTTAATCAATTAATGCAAGAATCCACAAGATAATTCCAACAATTCATGACAATGTTTGCTCAATACCTGCCTGGTATAGCTACTATTATTGCCACGCAACAAGGTGCGGCTTCGTCGACCCTTGTTGTTGCTGCGCAACAGCGCGCTTCTCAAGCACATTAGGCACTTCAACCTGCTAATCCTACTTTTATTCATGGACAAGATCATACCAGAGTTGAAGAGCAAATCCCTCCATTGAAGCCTATAGTTACACAACCACTTGCATCTCGGGTAATGACTACAAGGGTTCAACTTGGAGCATTATCAGCCTCCCAGCCTGCATTACATGCTCAACCTGGAGGATCTTCATCCTCATAGGCTACACCATAAATTGTCATTGGTGGACCTACTGTTCAACCCAATGCAACTCCACTCTAAACGGCCACTCCAGCTACACCAGTTGAAGTTACTACTTCAACTCCTAAAGGTACTTTCCTCACGAAGGAAGATCTGGACATGTACCTGAGGGAAATACAAGCTAAGACTGATGTGGGAGTATTGGATCTCAAGCTCTCATACAATCAACGTATTGCTGCTAAGCCATACCCTCAAAACTATGTGAGTCCTAAATTCATGCTATTTAATGGTAAAAAGGGAAGTGCCAAGGAACATTTGTTGAAGTTCATTGAAACACTAGAGGTTTATGGATGTGATGATGATTTGAAGTTGAAAAAATTTTCTAAGTCTCTCACAGAGAAAGCGTACACTTGGTACGCCAATCTTCCACCTGGATTTGTAGATTCATAGGTAACTATGTGCAAAATATTCCTAGGGAAATTCTTCTCCACACAAGAACGAGTGACCTTGACTGATATGGGAAGGATTCGCCAAAAGCCCAAAGAAGACTTAATGGATTATATTGAGCGCTTCAGGGAGCGTTCACTGGACATTCAAGATGTATGCGATGAAAGAGAGCTAGTGAAAATTTGTATCCAATGAATGTTCACTGAGTATGCGGTGCATTTGGAAAATCTCTCCTTAGCCTCATTCTCCACTTTGGTTGAGAATGCGTGAAGGACCAATAATTCGGTTGCACGACAAAGAGGAGGAAGTGCTAAGTTTAACAAGCTAGAACCATCGGTGAATTTGACTCAGAGTGAAGATTCCAAAGATGAGAAGAAACGAACAGTTGAAAAGTCTGTATGTGAGAGAACAAAAGAAGCACAAACATATCCTTGCTCAATGGGAAAGGTATACGCTGTGCTAGATCAGTGGTTAAGAGATGGAAATCTCAAACTCCCAAGAGTGGAATGTTTGCCAACTCAAGAAGAAAAAAATAATCCTAAATTTTGTAGATTTCACAGGATTATGAGGCATCCTACTAGGGATTGTTTTACTTTGAAGAGGATCTTTAATGAAAGAGTTGAGAATGGTGAACTTATCATCGAGAATAATGATGTTAGGACTAATCCACTTCCAGCTCATGGCAATCAACATGGTACTGTGAATGCCATTACCCATGCCCTGCTATAATGGAGTCAACAGACATACAGCTAGTTGGGGGACATGAAAAAAATGACAATACACTCAAAATTGAAACTCATGGGGATGATAATGTTATATTTACTTTAATGAAGACTTCAAATTTTAAGAATTTCTTTGATCTCTTTGGATTTGGTGATCATGCGCGATTTGCAGCAACGACTATACTTAACCAAATTGCACAAGGTCATTATAGTGAGTGCGACATAATTCAACCTAAGAAAGGAGTGGTCTCTACAAGGGACTATGCAATTACATTTACTAGAACTGATGCGCACTTGAAGGACTTCAATCACAATCGTCCTTTGTATATAGAGAGTGTACTCAATGGTTACCCCATCAAGAAGACATTTATCGATAATGGATCCTCACTCAATATCATGCCCATGTCTACTTTCAAAGCTGCAAGAATAGATATCCGATACTTGATGAAGCATCCCATCGCAGTGAACAATTTTATCGAATCTTCCACAATGACAATGGGTTATGTCAAAGTAAGTTTTAAAGTTGGGCCCATTCATAGCCTCGCTACATTTCATGTAATTGATGCACCGGTATCTTACCACCTCCTCATAGGAAGGACATGGCTGCACCAGTACAACATGATACCCTCAACACAGCATCAGTGCATGAAAGGTCATTGAAGTGAAGTGATATCCTAATCCATGCAACAAAGAATCCATTCAATCGTAATGAACTCTACTTTGCTGAAGCTACTTTTTTCTATGAACATGAAAATAAAGCAGATATGACTTCAGTGGAATCCCACGCGAAATCACTACCCACAAGAGAAGAAATTAAGACTCAAGAATTTAAAAAAAGAAAGAAGCGTGGTTGTCGTGGAGGTGTAAAGAAACACAAGAAGGCTTATGATAGGATAGAAATGTAAAGCAGTGCATGAATTGAAGAAAGAGCTGTTTATGACCAAGAGTGTTATTATCAGATCTCACTCATTTCCTTTCTGTTTCTGAGTAAACAAAGCATTAGATGCTTTTACCTAATGAATGAATCATATTACTCAATCAATGAGTATTGTTCGTGAAAATATGATGGTGTGATCACTTATTTTCCTTTTCATCACTATTGTCGCTGCAAAGTAAGAAACTAATCTTTTTAGCGCACAAAGCTAGTTTAAAAAAAAAAGGATCGACATCAGATTGAGTAAGATAACCCTTTAGTAATGAAAGAAAAACAATAACAAATATAACATTTGATTTAGACATCGTTTCTGACGGGTCAAAGCTTAGCTCCCAGGCACACGATGTTGATAGCTCATCACCACTTTCTTCTTAGTATTTCTAGTTGTTAAGTAGTGGAGATAATCCCCTTGACAACCCTTATTGAACCAAGTAATCCTTGGCACGTGGTATTCTACACAAGTACTATATAGTTGAGTAGTGGGAAATACCCCCTTGACTAATAAAAATTTATCGATAACAAATGCTATCACAGAATGAGCGTGATTGATAACAAATGTTACTATCGCTGCATGAGCGCGATTGGTAAACTGCTACCATCGTTGCATGAGCGCGATTGATAATGAATGTTACTCGTTGCATGGGTGTGAATGTTCATTTTCTTTAAATGGATTGTCTAAACATCATCGCGAGGAAGTAGCAGTGCTACTTCAATGCACATGATAATGTAAGGATTCCACTCATCTCTTGTATTAGAAATATTGCTGCTTAGTTGAAGCTTCGTTCCTAAGTGCGTATGACATAAAGAAAAAGGCATGTTTTAAAATTAAGTGCTGTAACTTAATAACAATCCTTGTTATCTAGACATGCTCTTTGTTTATGGTGCCTATAATAACTTTACAAGTGTCTAAGGGACTGAAGTGATCCTACTACTACATCTTTTCATGTGTTGCAACTATATGAGAGCTAATACTCCAAAGCGCATGATGACTAGATATATCACCAAGGCGAAAATGAGTATCAAGAATATTGGATATAGAGTTGATGAGTTGATTTTATTGTCATGGTCAGTTTCACATATTCAATACAACTCATATTGAAAGAGAAAAAAAGAGAGACAATATTGCATGACTAAGAAAATTACAATGAAGGAAGGCACAAGTGGATGCCCATCACAACTCAATAAATTCTGGGAGCAATGTACATTTGTGGTGCTTGTTTGTGTGTGATCCTCACTTATGCAAGAATACATGAAGTTCATTTGTGCAATATGCTCAAAACATGTACGTGCATGTGATACTAGCTTACTCAAGATGGTACATTGCTCTTATATAATGCTGCTACAATTAGTCAATTAAAAGTACATGCATGAAAATAATGCTCTGCTTCAAACAAAGTTGATATGTTCCTTCAAGATATAGCAATGATGGCCCAAGCAAGTTAAAAAGGAGCATCCAAGTAGCAAGACACGACATCCAAGCCTATCCCCAAGCTTGAGTACAAAAAAAAAAAAAAAAAAGTATCACATGCACTATGAGCTATGACAAGCATGGGTGCTAAATTTATACAAACAAGTGGGGCAAGGATATGTTACAAAGTCTTAAGGAGCACTTGTATATGATTCATTATATATGCTGATTCATACTTCAAATGATACCATCAATCATTATCCCTATCATCGAAGTGAAGGTCTTCGAGTGCCATTTTCCAAAACACGGCACGTGTTACCAACAACTTATCTCCTATCATCTAATTTTCTGACAAAGACAATGATGCATTCCAGACAATTGTCTACTATTTCTTATGATATCGTTCATCTACAAGATGGTGAAGAGGGCAAGCTTGATACTAAAATAATAAAAAAAAAGTCTTGGTACAATGAACATAGTAGATCAAGTTGCTTATGCAGAACTTTGATTTAGAGGACAAGATGTGCTACTTGTGAATTCAAATCAGCAACATGAGACATACACAATAAGCATATTGGCTAACAAAGTATCGCATTCATTCACCAAGCGACGGGGCGCTCAAGATGAGAAAGAGTCCCCTCTTACAGTGGTGCGGTTCCAAAATCATCGCATGGGTGAGCGAAACATAGACAACTAAGGAGAGCCTCTCTCATAGCAGTGCGGTGCCAATGTCATCATGTGAGGAATGGAACACGGACGCAATGTGCGGTTCCAAGATTGTCACATGAAGTTTAGGATGCGGACAACTGAGAGTGTCATCATACAGTGTATGGTCTCAACATTGCCATCTATGCGGTTGGAACACGGACGGCGAAGAGCTTTGTCTTAAAAATTGTGAGGCATCATAGTCATTTGGTGAATAAATAGAATACATGATAGACATAATTGTTTGAAGTTAAGTATTCTTTTTGCACATGTTCAAGAATTATTAATTGTTGATGACATTAATATGAGTTCATAAAACAAGAAAATCATACTTACAAAAATGAAGTCAAGAGGAAACGTGGTGAAGATTCAACACTTCAATCTTAGAGCCTGCATTGCAAGAAATTTAAAGAGAAGATAATTTCCTATAGCAAAGTGAGTAGCAAAACTACTAATACTTTGAAGAGAAATGAATAAGACAATGTGAGTTGAAGTAAAAATGCTTAGACTTGAAGCTTGGCTTTCTTGGTCAACCAATGATCGTCAAGCTAGGATTGTTGTATTGCAATAGCTACCCGGTGGGATTCTCATCAAAAGTTACAGCATGTATGCCTGCAAAAGGAAACAGTTATGGTAACCATTAACGTAACTGATGTTTAACTGATTTCCTTCAACACAATAAAGCAATCTCCATCTCCTGTAGATTGTTGAGAGCCTTAGCAAGTAAATTGATTAATGCTTCTCTTTCCATCATCATCACAGGTTTCCTTTTTTATTTTTATTTTTTTTTTTTTTGGAGATATTTCTACTAGCTTCCGACAAGCCCCCCTCTCTTTGTCCATTATCTCCTTTCTTTCACAACAAGTGTGACTTGAGAAGGCCTCTATGGCATTAAGAATCTCGGAAAGATGATTTAAGAACTCTTATTAAATATGACCACTAACACAACAATTTTGAGAAAAACTCAAGTTTACTTTCAGCTGGCCGTCGAGTTGGAAATGATAGAATGCAAGGAGCAGCTCATAGGTTGTTGCTCTTGAGCGACAGATTTGATAGGATACTGGAAGCCTTCTTGAAATTATTGGAGAACACTTGCAGGAGGACTATTCTACTGCTTTAGGTATAGCATGGCAAATAGAGGATCTCCTTCCAAGTAAAGACTTTCGGGACATTATATTGGGTTCTCAAGTTTTAGAGCTACTTTTCAATGCTTTGAATATCATTTCCGAGATCAGCATTGTGGAGTATGCATATCATGATTATATGGACATCTACCCTGTTACTGCATATGCAACCCTGGCTCTCCATATGACATCAGTAAATATTAAGCCATGCAACATGCAAAACTTTGTTATAAAAATCAATGAGAGTGCTTGTTCTTCAAAAGCACTAGATACAACAAATTTATATCGCATCAAGATGAACTGGCTATGAATCGGCATCAATCTTGACTAAGATACATGACTTTCTTCAACAACTTTATCGCAATTTTTCTATTACAACACTTACTTGGGGGACAATTAATTGCAACTTCCATCCCGACATTAAATGTATAAGCAGGGAAAAAGACAAGAAAAAAGAAGCAGGTGAGCATTTAAAGCAATATGCCCTTTTCAGGATCAAGAAGACAGAAGTTCACCTTGTGGAAGAAAAGGGGTTAACATTGTGAGTAATGAATGATCCAAACTGCAGTCCGATTTTATCTCCTCATTTCTCGAAGAATCATGTCCTGTACATTCCAACCGATGCCAAGTTGTAGCTCCAAGGTCTTAGGCTTTAATAATTATGGGATGCTTCATCTTTGCCTTAAAGCAGGCACTCAAGATTGCTTCATACAAGAATGATGTGATCCAAGGGTAAGGTAGCACTCAAGGACTTTGTGCCACCAAAATCGCTCAGGAGGCATGAGCACTGCAGATCCTGGTGCAACAAACTATCCATCAAAAGAGTAGTCATCTTCCCAATAATCCACCCACAAGCGCATATACTGACATATTTTAAGGGAAGAAACCACTGTAATATACTGAAAATTCCCCATGCCGTGACTACCCTCAAGATATGACATCTTTTTTTTTTTTTTTTTGAGGTTTTCCACAATTGTTGTCACTAAAAACTGACAACAAACACACGAATCTTACCTTTTGATAAAAATCAAGAGATGGGTCATCTCTTTCACATCACAGCCTTCACGAGCTACTCCATAAAGCCCTTCTCAATATGTTTTTGCAGACTTGCCATAGTTTACACGCATGGAATTGTTCACGGTTGCTAATGTAAATATGAAAATTATAATGTTAATGAGCTCCCTGACGTTCCATATAGATTAGTGTATACAATCTTGGTCCAGTGTACAAGAATCAAGCTTAAGGCCACAGCAATGATGCAAAGACCTGACATGATCATTGATGTAAGGAAGAAGCATATCGAACCTTCACATTTTAGTGGTTCCTCAAATTCATGTAAGCTTGAGAAAATTGATCCAAAGCTTGCATGTAAGCCGTGTTGTTTCTCTACTTCATGGTCGTATATGCTGCTAACAATCACACCAGAGAAGACTAATGAGCCTACAGGGTTTGCCAATGTGAGGAAGTTGTATAAGGCCCCAAATTTCTTCGGTACAAACAACTCGGATGCAGCAACAGGTACAATTGCCCAATGGGCACCATAACCAAGCCCAATCAACAAAGTACCTATGTACATTGCCCCAGGCCATCCTAAGGCGAAGAAAATATGCCCAACCGCCATGATGCCTTATGCTACAGCCATTGCTATGGGCCGTGGATAAGCATGATCCCTAACAATAACCTCAGACAAGTAACCTCCACCAATGCGACCAAGGAAGTTCCAAATGCTGATCATGGACACAAACATATGAGTATTGTCGTAACCAAGAGATTGGCTCATTTGACCCAGGTTGTCAATCACTGTCAATCCAGAACCAGAGCCCAATAAAAGTGACCAAAAAAAAAGCCAAAGGTCGGCCTTAATTAAAGCCTGCATCAGAGTGAAGTCCTCTCCTCTATGTGAGCCCCTCCTTCTTTTGATTCTAACAGCACCTTCTGCAGCAGCTTGACACGGTTTTGCTTGCAATTGGACAATGCGTTTTTGCCGTTCAGAAGCTGGAAGTGAATCTACTTCCTTAGGCTTCTCTTCTTCCACCTCACTAAATATGACCTCTTGGTCATGGCTGCTCTGCTCAAATTTCCCAGGCTCTTGCTTCTGTGAATCAGGCAAAAGAACCTCTTCAAGAGGTGATCTTGGATCTAAGAAGAAACTCAATGCAATAGGTATAACAATTGGAATTATGATTAGGATGAACAAAACTATAGTGGAAATTGTAATCACGGTGTGGTTCAGATCAACTAAATCTTCAACAAGCATGACCCCCATTAAGTAAGCAGCCAAAAGAAGGCACACACTGTAAATGAATGAGAAGCTTAGCCCATCGGATGGCCGGACTTGCCTGTGACCTCCAACTGGTCTGATAATGAATATCAAAGCTATTATTACCATTGATGGACCAACTGTAACCATAAATATGAGGTTTGCATGATCAAGGGAATGAATTACGGCAAAAATCTAGGTAAGGATGGCACCACCAAGCCCAACAAAGCCCTTAAGTATTCCTAACACAGGACCTCGTCTTTTTAGAAAGTTTTGCACACATGAAACAAGAGCTACAGTTTTGAAATAGGTCTCACCATTTGTTCCCACGAATATAAGAACGTACATCATCCACAAAGGCAAAACAGGAGCTTTGTCAGTAACAAACAACCTCCGACAAATCTCGCTCTTGAAAAATGCCTTTGCAGCGTTATTCAACATCGAACTCCATCATACCAAGTTTACGAACCTATTCCGATAAGATTTCCGTTTAACAGTAGTACCAGGTTTTATTAAAAAAAAAAAAACCATATTTTGCTTCTTCGAAGTTTGGAGTTGGTGGAGCAGCTTTGGGATTGAGTGATGGGACCGACGATGATGATGCTTAGAGTTGGAAATTGTTAGAATGAGCACCGCATGAGTGATGAAAGGAGGAGGATGGTTTGTGTTTTGAGTGCAAGAGAATAGCATAAAAATTGTTTCTGCAGCAAGATGTGATGGGAGGTTGGCCGTAGAGGAAAACATTGAGGTTAGGGTTAGGGATCAAGTCTTGAAGTTTTCGGCTAAATAGAGTGTGACAACAATGAAAAGAAGAGGGATCGGAATGTAAAAAAAAAGGAAAAAAAATATATATATACATAGTGAAGGAGGAAGAGAGGTAATAGAATATAGATTGTCACGACAACTGCAAAGGGCATGCAATACACGCGATGTACTGAAATTGGAGAAAAAGATACACAAGGATTCTGTGTCATATGAGAGCAAGGAAGAAGAGTATGGAAAGGCTGGTCTCTTATCGCACCAACCAACAAAATTTGAATAATCACATCCTTACAATACGAAATGATATGTGAAGTTTTAGATGCATTCATGGGCTAGACCAAAGGTGAATATGTGGGCTTCATTAATCAACTTGCTGAGAGAATTAGTAAATAAAATAAGTAGACACGAAAATAAGTTTATTTGCCTGAAGAAAGCTCTCCATCAAGAAAAATTTTGGGAAAGGCAATCATGTGGCCATATGATATTACAAATGGGATACTTTGAGAAGATTCAATTGCTCAGCAAGTGTTGTGCCGAATTTTCATGTTATGAATTTATAAGACAAGCAACATGTCGAAAAGTGGTGTGGCTAGTTCATTGCGAACGTACACCAAGTGAAACTTTACTTATTTCATAAACTAACACACCAAGCAGTAGTGTAGCTAGTTCATAGTGCACATGCACTAGACAAGACTTCAGTCACTCGAAAGGGCTAGATTAATGCCCAAATTCCTCCGATTGCTCGAATGGCTTTGGTCAATGGGCAAAATGTAGACATATGGATTTCATTATAAAGGCTTTAAGCCTAATTTATTATTTGGATTTAACTCTTTGGATTAAAGTGATAGGGCTTAGAGAGTTAGGTCCAATTATATTGGGATGATCATGAGAGTTTTGGTATGGTAGGGCCCGTTGGAATTGGCCTGCCCAATTCCAACCTTTCTCAAAGTGGGTCACACACATTGCAATGAAGGCCTTAATGGGCCTGCGTCCATAAGGGAGCCCACATTCATATCCACAATGAGAGGGACTCATCTTGACCGTTGGTTATCTGTCTCATCTAACGGACGATATCGACAGCTAGATTCTCTATAAATACCCTTAGTCCTTACCTCATTTAGATAAGAAGAGGTGAAATCTTAGACAAACACCATTGTGCTGTCGGATTTCCATTTTTGTGAATGATTACTTAACTCACTCAAGAACGCACACGATATTCGTGGTACTTAATGGGGTTGATGCTCAATAGCTCCCTCACCTGTCACACGTGTGTTAAAGCCTATTGAGATTGCCTACTCCTCCTCTCTACACGATTCTCTCTTGATCATCCTTACACGTGTTGTTTCCCTAGGTTACGTGTAGCGCAATAGTCACGCAGCATGCACGTAATCGTTGCATCCGGTTTCATATCCACACAATTATTTTATTGGCATAAGATTGTAATTTCTTGAGATGGACTCAAGATACTTAAGTATTAAACACCTCTGCGCACTTTGGATCGATATGTAAATATAAGTTTGGATGTAACGTATGTTTCTATAATTAGACGCTTCTTAAATGCTTGAATAAAATACGTAGGTATTTGTAATAAGTTTCCAGTTGTCATAACTAGAGCGCAATGTGCGGCATGACGATACATTCACCTCTTACTTCAAAATCAGCACCATAAAAATTACTCACCAGTTCAGTCTTACAATTATAGGCACACTATAATTGTTGCTTACCACTATGTTTCGTATTAATTAAAACAATAACGGCGTATTTCATATCATAGAAAATGGAAAACTATTTGGAATAGATTACAACTTAAGCAAAAACAAAAAGAATATAAATAAATAAAAAGAAACATCAGTTATTTCTTATAAATAACAGCTTTTGAATACCATCCCTTCTAAAATGTTGGTATTACAAAATAAGAATATGTAATTATTACTAAGTAAAAACAAAAGCAAATCATGAATTAACAATGATTAAAGTGACAAAATCAACAAAATTTCAAATCATGTACCTAAAAAATAGGCTAAATTTATTTTTGCAAATAAAAGGCTAAAAAGAAAAAATAATAGGCTACGATTTATCCAAGAAATATAGTAATAATTCATATAAAATTCTAACTTTTACAATCTAAAGTAATCAATTAGCAATAATGCAATAAAATTTAAATGAAAAACCATAAATATAAATTAAATAGGGCAAATATGAAATTTGGTACATGAACTTTGCATGAAAACTCAATTTTGTATTTGAATTTTGAAATAGTCAATATGATACTCAATCAAAGTTTTTATAAATATTTTTACAACTCTCTTAACACCTTTTTCTCTATTTGCAAACATTAAATAGTCAACATATCATCGAATTTTTACTAATATTCCTAACACTATCTATAACTAAGAGGCTACTCAAGTTAGAAAATAGAATAAAAATTGTTAGTAAGTTAGGAAAAATAATCATGAAGACCCCAATTGGGTATTAAATCAACCACTTCAAATTTCAGGTGTCAAATTGAATTTTTGTGCAAAGTTTATGTTCACAATTTTACATTTTCCTTATTTAATAAAAATCATGGGTATAAGTGATTTACCTTAGAGGATTTGGGCAAAAACTCTTATTGATTTTCACTATTCATATCTCTAAACATAACTAAATTAAAACCAAGATAAGCCTTGTAATAAATTTTATATGAAAAAAAGGTTAATGTCATACCTAAACTTTGGCAAAAT
The DNA here is from genome assembly GCA_024138025.1 of Combretum micranthum. Classification (NCBI taxonomy): domain Eukaryota; kingdom Viridiplantae; phylum Streptophyta; class Magnoliopsida; order Myrtales; family Combretaceae; genus Combretum; species Combretum micranthum. The sequence goes on along the minus strand of JAMXBD010000149.1, from coordinate 308,322 downwards.
ATATAATTAAGTACCTAAAATTTGAAATTGATCAATTTAGTATTTGCAAGAACTTTTCATATATGTCAATAATACATCCATCAACTTCTTTTAGTAAGTAAATTGATCAAGTTTAAAGTTTTTAATGTACTAAATTTATTAATTTTAAAGTTCAGATATCTAATTATATATTTTATCAAAGTTCGGGTATGATACATGATATTACCTCTATGAAAAACTATAAATGAAAATGAAAATAAAAATCATAGGCATCAGCATATTGAAAGAGCTAAGGAACAAAAATGTTTTCTATCCTCCAAATTCCTAGATTAATCGACTACAACAAAATAAGCCTTTGGCTACGTCTAATAAACGTGGCTAAACATTTAAAAAACGTGACCAAAAATTTTTGGTCACGTTTTTTTACACGTGGCCTATAGACGTCGCGAAAGGTCAGTCGCAGATTTGATAAGTAACGTTAAAAATTGAAACGTCGCCAATGTTAGTTTGACAGCCAAATACACTTTGTTAGGCCACGTTTAAACATGGCCTATTATCATGTTTTGGTCACACTTATGTGTGGCTAAATATGACTAATATCCATCCCACCAAATATAAAAGGAAGGAAACTTGTGATCGGCGACGTTTAAACGTGGGTAAATATTTTTATTAGTAACGTGTAAACGTAAGTAAATTACATAATTGGCGATGTTTAACCATGGCCATACACAGGTTGAATAAGCTTCATATATGTTTGTTGGACCACAATGTGATTTATTTAGCGACATTTACACGTGGCTATTGTAATGCATTGGCGACGTCTACATGTGTTGTTGTTGTTTTATTTAGCGACGTTTACACGTGGCTATTCTAATGATTGTTATATTTATTTAGCGACGTTTACACATGGCTATTGTAATGCATTGGCGACGTCTACATGTGTGGTTGTTGTTTTATTTAGCGACGTTTACACGTGGCTATTCTAATGATTGTTATATTTATTTAGCGACGTTTACACATGGCTATTGTAATGCATTGGCGACGTCTACATGTGTGGTTGTTGTTTTTTTTTAGCGACGTTTAAACATGGCTATTCTTGTTAAGGAGATGTTAATGCTCAAATTGTTTTATTTGGCAATATATATTTGTTTAGTGCAACATATGCACAATTGGCAATATAAACCTGTTTGCTCATAATATAATTGATACCTGCTATTACTTCAGCACATGTAATTTATATATGAAAAAATGTCACTAATACATTTTGGAGCATATAATGCGCTCGATATGTAATAAAAACTAATACATTAAAATTACTTAAAGATCACCATGACCATCATTGCATTAAAGGGAAAAAAAAACCAAAAACAATAAGGTTTAGTGTCCTTACAAGAAACGTTAGCGTAAACTCCAAATTACATCAAAATGGGCATATGTACACACTTTATCACATTGATTTGACCCCATTCATGTCAGTGTGATAAAGCCAAAAAACAAAAAACAAAAAACGAGTACTTAATTTTCTTCCTCAGTATTGACATCATCATCTCCAAGCGATGGATTTGAAGCATGTCGTGCACTTGCAGAAGTAGTTCCATTTGGATTTGCTGTCACACAATATACAAATTAAATATAATTATTAAATTGTTAAAAGAAACACGAATGAGATAATGAAAAATGACTCATGATAACTAACCTGAACTACTGGGAAAACTTGATATAAGTTGTTGTACAAGTCGAGTTAGCTTATCAAGCTGTAAATACCATTAAGTAGCAAATTCAATTCAAGAAAATCGGAAAAAATCTAGTTGAGCTATTTAAGTAGTCTATCAAATCAAATTTAAACTTTCTAATATTCAATTTGACTATAAATATTAAGTAAGTTCAACTAAAGTTTCATGTTAATATTATACTAATCAAAATTTAAAACATTTTTTTCCTTCACAAATTAAGTGTAAATGGATTCAAGCTTTAAAATTTTAACTTTGGTTTGAAATTTTGAATCAAGTTTGAGATTACACTCAACACTATCTCGATTCAACTTGTTTATAGATCCAAATGCATGGACGAAAAGAAGATGTGAAAGTGTAGTCTTATTAACATAAATAGCAAAAGTTATGACTTATGTATAAAACGTTAACCACAACACACCAAGTATTCTCTGATGGCCTAGTGATAAACCTAAAAATTACATTATAGGAACATCCACAAGGTAACATAGACACGCAAATACAGAACAAAGTAAAAAACTAAACCAAAATAGGACATAAAGTCATGGACACACGCCTAATGTCTCGACTGTATATATTGCAGACATCGTGATTGCTTCAATTGTTATGTCACATTTGCATATATTCAATCACCCTTGGAAGCCGTATTAAAGTTTATTTACCTGTTGAGTTTGTTGCTGGCGTAATGTTTTTTCCTCTTGCAATTCAGCTCTTAACTCCTCCATCTCATTCTGTCTTCGTGTTGATTTCCCAATAGATGGTGGTCCATATCCTCTTCCAGGATGGTAGTCAGATCTGTTACTTGCATTCATAAATATGTCAACAATCTCTTGTGGTGTCTTTGGGTTGTCAGAAGATTGTGAATCCTCATACATTTTCACCATCTTCTCCTACATTATGAAAACTAAAACATAACATCCGCAACATATTGCTTATTTAATAACATATTCAAAATAAAACTTAACCCATAGACTTACATAATCTTCAGAAGCTTGTTGTGAAACCCAACCACCAGTACTGTTAGGCCTTGGTTCACGATATCGAGTTTGCTTAAAGAACTCGATAGCATTGGGCAGTTGGTGATTTTGATTGATCTACATACACAGATATATATTACAAAAATGTTAAACACTTGAGTAAGCTTACTACTACATGTTAGAAATTATATGAGTTGCTACTTACGTGCTCATTCCTTCTGCTCTCAAAAGATCGAGAGCCAGACCTATGCAAGTATTTGACAGAACCACGTGCTTCTTTCCCGATCATTGATTTGGTCCTCTATTAATTAAAAACAGTGACATATTTATGTAGTTATTACTTGAAATCCCAAGAAAAATGGGTATGTAGAGTTTACCTTCTTCGATGGGTCATTAGATTGTAAAATTGCCTTCTCTTCTGCAATCTCTTTAGTCCATTGTTCCGTCATCTTCTTCCAATCATCTTCATTCGATCCTTTAGGTCTTGCTACATCACCAATCTCCATCCATCTCCTCTTAGTTTTACTTCGATGATTTCTAAGCAGACTCCCCATCCATTTATCAGCAGCAGCAAATTTGTTGCCATTTTTTACTACATCATCAATATTCAATCGATTCTACATCAACCATATCAGTTAAGACAAAAGAATGATTAGTAACATCACATAATAAGTAAGTAATATGAAAAGAAAGTTTAGTCTACATTTTACCTTGACCCTCTCCCAAGCTCGTTGTTTCTCCATCTTATCTAATTTTCTCCAATCTTCACCATAAAGAGGCAACAAGTCCCTGCATGCTTTCCCTATCTCAGATGCTAATTTTGAGGATTGATCTGCCGAAACAGGACGTCCTCCGGATGTAGTAAACTCAACTAGCATTTTCCCCTTTCGCTTCATATTCTCCCGCTCAAGTGCTTCACCACGATATGCACTCCTCTTACCAACAGATCGTGTTGAGCTCTCAGTTCCTACAATTATAAGAGAATGGTTTTTAACTTGCACACTTTCAATAATTTATTGCATACATTTATAAAGCTTACCAAGAGATTCAGTATTATTAGACGTGTGGCTGTGCTCTTGGGGCCTATCCACTTGACCATTGTTCATTTCCCGTATATCTGGAGCTTCATTCTCTACATTTAATAGGAAAAGAAAAAATCACATTACATATGTTAATATTCAAAGCTAAATACACAACAAGGATAGTGGGAATAGAATTAGAAATATGAGTATAGAGAGCACTTATATTTGACCATATGAAAATAGGAAAAAATTAGAGACATGCCAAACTACACGTACCTAAGCAAAATCGAAATTATGTAAGACATTACAGACCAAACATGTCAACACATTAATTTTTATCTCTAAGCGTAAATTTTTATTACAAAACCATTATTATTGATGAAACTAGGGTGTGCCCGTCATGATATTTTTTAGCGTCTCAAAAATTATAACTTTTTTAACTTTCACCTATATATGGATTCATCATCTAAACTTTTATTTATGTGTAGATTTATTATCCTCTAAATTCATAGAAAATGTTAATTATCTTTAATTATGTTAATTTTTTCAAGTTTAAAGCATTAAAAGGCTCATTTTGAAAGTTGAGAAAGTGAATTTGTACTTTGGTGAAACTTGAGGAAATAATTTGCAAATTTTCCTGATATTTTAATAATTTTTTCATTGAGAAATAATGATAGACTAAATTTAAAGCGTAGGACCTTCCAGAACCACAAGGCGCAAAAGAGTAAGGATACCTCTTGATTATGAGATTTTTCTTGGATGGTCCACGACCGACATGGAAAGCATATTATGGAATCAATAAAATACCATATCAACGTGGAGATGAAAACCCTTTTATAATATCGTCCTCCAGTCGTAATGAAACTACAGAGACGGATGAGTGTGTCCAAATAAAAATTGATTAATTAATTAATTAACTAATTGATTAAATATTAAATATTTTATAGAAAAAAATATGCTCAAGTTTATATTAGTCTGTAATACTTACAGAAAAACATCTTGATAGAATGAAGTGCGATAGGTTTCTTTTAGTAGGACAAAGGTGAAAGTTAATTAGTTAAAATTTAAAAAAAAATTACAATACACCATGCGGTCAATTTATTTTTACATGACAATCTATCAAATGAAGTTAGAGGCATAAATGGGTCTTTATTCGTAGCAATGAAAAAAGTATTCAACTACCAATAACATTTAATAAATCAACAACTAAGGCTAAAAGTTTGAGGGCAGTATTCATTATTTATAAATCAACGATAGACTTAAAGCTAAAGAACATTATTCAACATCTACAAAACAACATCGCAGATTGACAGCTAAAGAGAATTATTCAACTCTAAATGTAATATCTATAAATCAACATCGCAGATTGAAACCAGTGGACTACACTTGAATACTACAAAGAAAATAATGTAGTCCAAAAGGTTGTTGCAACTTCAGGTAAATATAATGTATGGTTCAAGCTTTTAGGACTTCTCTTAACTTCTATGGGTAACTTGGTTGGTTGAACATATATACATGTTTATGTGCGTGCGTTTATCATGTCCTATTTATGATGATGTTCTGGAAGAAGATCTGAGTAGTATAATTTAAGCAAATTCTAGGAGGGATCTGTTGTTAAAGTTGATTTTACTAGTTGTATGGACAGGTAATTGATTTTCCAAACCTATCTTCTACATTTATATGCCAATTTCACCACTTACCTGGAGTGTGGTTTCGATTAGCTGAATTGCTGCCCTGTAAGGATGCATTTGCTGGACTTACGTTGATACCTTCACCATGTGGAGTGTCATTTGCTGTAGTAGAACACAAAATCAATTTGAAATACCAATTTATACTAACTTATTCTACTTTAATGATATGTCCAACTGGAATACCTAAGGCTTCAGAAGGATTAGGTGGCTGGTTGTGTTGTTCTGATTGGTGCATATCATCCCCAGAATGGTGAGAATCCGACTCATCACGAATAGGTAGTCGAGTATCTCGTTTAGACCTCCCTCCTCTCCTGTGAACATTCCTTCGACCACCAGCCATTACAAACCTGAAAATGAAAAAAGGAGGCGTAAGTTAGTCATTAGAAAATAAACAACATAATAGCTTGGCAACACATCATTCAATATATAAAAGCTTATGCTAATATCATCGCCTTAAAAAAAAAGGAAAAAATTGATCTTGCAAGCATAATTAAGGAAATAAATTTAAAAAAAAAAACATAACCATTCAATTTGCATCGCTACTGTCATAATCCACCAGCGTCTCATCCATCTCCTCATTCTCATCCTCATCTTCACTGGATTCAATACCGGCATATGCTCTATATGTGTAGATGCTTGCACTGTTCCTCTAATAACCTCCCTATCAACAGTCTCATGACCTACATCAGTTCTCAATAGCACATCAACATCGCAATCGATTACTGGATGCAGCTCATTTCCTCCATCACCATCATCTATGAAATGTTCATCTAAGATCTCATCTGCTAATCGAGCCTCCACATCAGTTAACAAATTTGCACCACCTTCAAGCGAGTCCATATTATAGATGTGGCGATGCTCAAACTGTTGCACAACACGCCATTCAGTCCCTAGTTTCATGTCCTCTACATAAAATATTTGCTTAGCTTGTGATGCTAGCACGTACGGATCATTTTCATACCACGTACGAGTAATCTTAATGCTTTTAAAGCCATCATCAACTCGAACATGCCGCATGTTAGTGTCCCACCACTTGCACTTAAATAAGATCACGCTTTTGTTTCTAACATAAGTAAACTCATATATATCTGTCAAAACCCCATAAAATTCAATTTTCGTGTCACCTTCATTTCCCTCTACAACCACTCCACTATTCTGAGTCTTCTTCCTATCATCAAATTCTGTTGTATGAAATCGCACACCATTGTATATCAATTTGTTGTATCTCTTGAAACATGAATCGGGTCCTAATGATAATGCATATAACGCACTGATGACCGGGTCACCACTTTCATACAACGCACTCATCTGCAATAATGAAAACAAAATAGACAATCAGGCCTATTTTCTTAAACTTCCTTTACCTATAGCCTTAGTATATGTGGGCATTGTTAATTATATTTACCTTATTCATAAACCATTGACTAAATTCACTCTTGTGACGCTCATCTATGTCATCACCATTTTGTGAGCTTATCCCTGAAAGCCAGCCAACAACCACTGAAAGCAAGGTGCCTTATCCCCTACTTTTCGTCTACGACACGCGTCCAATTTGTACGCTACTCCAACTACAATTCCATTCAAACAGTAACCAAGCAGCAACTATAACATGGACAAACCAAGTTACATGAAGGGATGAATTCTAACTAAATTAAGCAACTGTAGACTATCGAAAAGGAGCAGCTCTAACCATGATGCCAACTTGGTGTAATAGTCCTAAATTCCACACTAAGCTGTTACATAGCAGGCCAAAATAGCCACACGCTAAATAAACCAATCCTTACCAGGACATAATCAAACCTAATAACCACTACATGCTAATTGATATGTTTTTATTCCTCTATTATAAATATATATTTTAAGATGTGTGGTGGGTGTGGACAAAACAATAGCTTCTTCTTGAATGCATTCAAGCTCTGCCTCAGGAAATCGGGAAGGGAAAGGTTGGGTCAGTTCAAGTCCCACTTGCTGATGCAAAACTAGGATGAGATACTTACATATATGTAATGAAGTTAACTAGCTCTATCAACCACTAAGAAACCATGCTTAAAAACATAAAAGAGTGCATGTTTGAAATAGCTTGAAGCTGTAAGATACTAGAAAATACATGCTGATGCACAAAGAAGCCCAAAGAAAAAAAGGAACAATAAAAAACCATCCCCCGTTTTTTAATTATGTGAATCTTTAGCGGAAAAATGCAGCAGGAAATTGAAAAAGAAAATCTATCATAGGCATAGCAGTGAAAAAATCCATGCAGGTATAGGACACTTGCCTACATAAGTTCATTCAACAAAATTTGGTTTAAGTTTTTCATTAAATGGCATATTTATGAAAAATGAATTCTAGCCTACAACTGGAGAAAAATTCAAAAGGTGCAGCATATAGCAGATCTGCAACTTCTTATTTCCTTTTTCGATGCCACCACGAGAAGTTACCTCAACAAAAAGACGATGTAAATCCAGCTCCTTCCCACCAATTATGGGTATCCTGGTTTCATAGTAGAATATACAGAAAGTCAAGAAAACTTACAGTTTCCATGATGCAAGGATTTGAACTACATATGAGAAAATGCTTGAGATAAATTATGTCACCCGAGACTTAGATTTTCTCGCAGAACTTTACAATTTTCCAAATGTCATAGTTCATTGTTTTCATGGTGTTTCTCCCATGCAGTAAATAATTGATTCCAATTCCTGATTATTATTTGTGCTCCAACTAATTTATTACCTTAAACACTATCGATATTCCACCAAAAATTTAGGCAGCAACTAACGGGAGGCCGCTTACCTTAAAAACTTCAATGGATAATTTCAGAGCACTGAGTACAAGTGCATGACAGTTCAAGCAAAGGAAGTTCAGTTACAAGCTTCCCATGATGCTTGATGATGATGATAATTTCATAAAGGCAATTACTTTTTTCGATAAAAAAAGTGACATAACAGCTACCAAGATTCATTTAACTAGAAATACTACTCATGGAGAAAAATGTAAGCTAAGCTAAAGCCTAATCAGCCACAAACTTTTTATGTAAGAAACTTGGGAACTTTCATGGATTAGATAGGATAAACAGAAGGGATTTTGTGCTGTAAATGAAAAAGGCAAAATTTAATTAAAAGCTTCAATCATCAAAATGTAAACTTGACTCAGCTGGTTTCTAAAAAAAAAAATATTCAGAAAACTTAAAAGTTGACTCTGAATTAAAACACAGAAAATACATATGTACAAGCAACTAATTTGCCAAGGGAAAGGAGAATTATGATGATGTTGGTGGAGAGTTGTAATTTCATTTTATAAAAAAGAACATACAGCAAGTTTGAAATGGTAAAATGAATGTGAATCTATTTAGATGAGACAGAGTTGAGCTAACAGCAATTGGAAAATTACTATCTACTATTCTACAACAAATTATGCAGGCAGAACTGCAGTAATGCAAAATCTTATGTTACATATCTTCATCATCTACAAAGCTAGAAATGTGATCAAATGCCTCTTGCAATGGAATATATGTGAAACAGAGATTTTGATTTCATTCGTTGGGTATGTAAAAGGGAAGGTTGGCTCAATTGTTTATTGAAGAACTATGCATTAAGATAAGCTTCAAAACATCTGAAAAAAGTATAAGAAAAAGAGAGGGAAAGTTGGGATGCAGACTCTACCTATTAATCTATTGCGTTGATGAACAAGGTGACATAACAACAGCTCCTAAAATGGAAACAGAAACATACCTTTTTTTGCAGATATGCCTTGACCAATGAAGGATTCAACTCAATTGCCTTGCTTGAATCCGAGACAGCTTCTGCTCAAATTTAAATAAATGCCAGAGTAAATTTATATTAGCATAGCCACCAAAAGAAGAAAACGAGAGACATGAAAGCTCTATATTTAAGCTGCCAAAGAACTTTTCTTTTTCTTTTTCTTTTTGTCTTTTTGCAAATATTATCATTCAGCGAAAAAATCCAATTACTATGAGCACAAAAATCCAATTAGTCTTACATTCATACATACGCAATCCAAAACACCGTCCTAGCATTAGATAAAAATCCAACATGAACCTAGTACAGATGGTGTGCTTATCTTACAAAGACATGAGAAGTAATAAAAACTATGAAACTATATACTTGAGGCATAGCTATTTTAGAAGGGTAAAGGAGAAATCATGGAAACACGAAAATACTGATTCTCCGAGCAGCCACATGTCTTATACATGTAATCACTCAAAAGGAATTTTTTTTTTTTTGTGATTTCAATTTGTGAAAATTAATACAAAAATGGAATATATGGTCCTTCATTGATTCATTAAGTAAATACTGAGCTTCTGATGAATAATCAGCAACTCACAATATAATTTACTACTTTCTTAAAAAAATAAAATGGCATTTTCAACTTAAAAATAGGTGAAAACATGCCTAGGTATTTAGCTAAAGGGGCACATCAACCATACGATGAACTACCATTATATGCATGTATGTTTTTTTTTTTTATGTATACACATATATATCTTCCAAGTCCCAAGGCTTAAGTGAATCGCCCTATTCCTTAAGCTGCCTGTGATTTGTGGATGTGTATTACCATAATTGATGCTTCTAGTATCCTTGTGGTCTTACATACTGCATAGAATTTTTCGAAACAAAGAAACTCAGAATTTCTAACACCATTTACCTCCTCCAAGATTGTAAATGTGGTATGTGGCCACTTGGAGAGTTTGTGTTTGGTTTACGAAGCTCTTGAACCAACCATCATCAAAGAATCCGCCCGGTGCTAGAATAAGTGGCTTAACTTCATAATCTTCATAGATATCATTCATCAAATTTTGGAAATTTTTTAAGTCAGATGCGTATTGTTCAACTGAAAGTCTTGCTCCAATTCCCTTCCCACTCAGTTCATTTCCTGAAGGGCAACAAAATTTCTTTCAGAAACAAAACTCCATTGCCAAATAATACACAAAATCTCAAACACCAGTAACTTGTTCAGAAGCAAAACATTTTCCTAGTAAAAAATCCAAGCAAACAGAGTTTGGTGCTTTTAAATTATCGAATGTTAATCAATATATACAAAACAGAACCAAAACTAATAATCTTTCGATTTTATATCAGTTGGTTGTAGAGCTAGACCTAAGATGGTACAAAAGCAGGATCCAAATTTGTACCATTGCATACCAATCTAACCTTCCAAGTATAATTTATGAAGAGGGGTCGTTTAACTTACCAAGTTCCCATCCATAAATAGGATAACCCTTCTTGACGGTATAGCGTAAAAGAAACTCAGCATCACTTGAATTCCAAGGTCCTATAACAGTACCATCCTTTTTTACTGTCCTCCCATACAATGCATTCAGCCCAAATGTTACAATAGCCCTGCAATTCCACCAGCAGAAAAATGAAAGTAGGTCGGCATAAATTACAAAGATGAGAATGAAAACCCAAATCATACAAGAAAACATTACTCAAAACCCTAACCACAGAACAAAACCCCAAATCGTACAAGAAAAAATTACAAACAGGACAAGCACACAAACGTCAACGAACAACTGAATGAAAGTTAAAAAATGAAAGATCAAACCTAGATTATGTTAATGTCCTGATGAAAGATCCATTTTTTTTAACAATTCGAAGACGTCTTCTCCACGCAGCTGCATGTGAAGGAATGGGTCTTTGGAGCACTGCTTCGTCGGAGGTGGAATGGACAGGTCGGTGTGGTGGCATGTACTACTCCGTTGGAGGTTGCTGCAGCCCGTACGGTGGAGAGTGGTAGGAGGTTTTCGGAGTATGCGAGAGGATGAGTGTGATATGAGCCTTGGTGTTTTTTGACAGATGAAATGTTAAAAAGTAAAGTTACTTTTTTGTTTTCTTCTTATTTGGGTTCACTGTTTCGAATTGGCGGGCGGGACTAGGATGCAGAAAATTTTTTTTACGGTAAAAAATTGTCATATCAAAAGTTAGCCACGGTTAATGTAGGATAAGGGTTACTAATTTAATGAATGTCCTATAAACGTGGCTAATGGTATGTTTTAATAATTATAAAAGATGGGCGACGTTTGCAATTTTTGCAAACGTCGCCCAATATCATTCCTGTAGTGTCTTATCCCATAGAGACCCTACAAGTTGTGCCACGTATTTTGATCCCATACCTAAAATGCACGAAGCCAATGAATAAATTATTTCGAATCCAAAGTCCAATTTTACAAAGCATTTCAAATTCTTGAAACAAAGCCAAAAGCAAAACCTAGGCAGATCAGTAGAAAATATGATTCATATCAATTGAACAAATATAAACAAATGAGCAATTTCTTTTTTTCAAAAAAAAAAAAATCTTCAATTTAATCAATACAAATCCAAAAAAAATACATAAACTTAACAAAAGTAGTTCTTATAAAATAAATAAAGGAATAGTTTCCTAAAAAAACGAAAAGAAAAGAAAACTTTCTAAACATAGTAAAAGTGAATTGTGCTATCTAATATTTATTGTATTTTGCAATCCAATTTTTTACAACTAAATGCTATCTATACAAATGTGTGATTAGTGGATGAGAGAAAAAAGATGGGTGATATTTTAATATTAATGCGGTGCAAGTGGAAAAGAGTAAAAAGAGCATAACAGTCCATTTACTAAGACATAGAGAATTAGTAAGTATTAGAAAAATTATGCATTGGAAATAGTATTACCAATAATAGATGTATTATATTATTTACTTTAATTTATTAATTGTAGAATTAAGATGGGAATAGAATTAAAAATATAATTAAACCTTTATTTGGTTATTTTAAATAAACGAAAGATTACTTATTAAAGTTAAAATAGTCTCATTATTTGATTTTTCTTTTAGGATTAATGTTGTGAATAATATTTGAATTTTGTCAAAATACACAATTAAATATGTTATCTTTGAAACTAAACATTTTAATACTTGAAAGAATTTTTCGTGCATGCTAAAAGTAGCTCCGTGATATTGGTTAGCGTACACAAAAAGTACTTTCAGATGTTAAATTGATTAATTTCAAAATTCATGTACTAAATTGATTAATTTTAAAGTTCAAATACCTAATTTTATATTTTGTCAAAATTCAGATATCATTCCTAATACTTACGAATTTTTTTATTCCTAATGGAGAAAGAATAGAGAGAATAAAAGCAACCACCTCTTGAGTGGTTTTAATTATTCTCTCTACGTAGAGAATAAAAATATTTCTCTAATACTACAATAAATACTTCTACATTTTTTTGCAGGTAAACTAAATAATAAAGTGTAATTTATGAATAGCGCCATACCTGTAGTAGGAGATACCATAGTGACTTGGCTTTGGGGTGGTTTCTCCGTGGACAATGCCACCTTAAATCGTTTTTTTAGTCTTCATCATTTACTCCCCTTTATTTTAGTAGGCGCCAGTCTTCTTCATCTGGCCGCATTGCATCAATATGGATCAAATAATCCATTGGGTGTACATTCAGAGATTGATAAAATAGCTTTTTACCCTTATTTTTATGTAAAGGATCTAGTAGGTTGGGTAGCTTCTGCTATCTTTTTTTCCATTTGGATTTTTGAAATAGATCATTGCGATAAATAATTTAAATTACTTTGTTTCATATAATTAAAAAAAAATTGTATTTGAAAAATATGGGATGCGAAACTCAAGAATTGGCCAATGGGCCACCCTATAAACAGCATGCGCAAAAACTTATATTGATGTCAATTTACCTTCAAATATATATTTATGGTGACAATGACAACTCATGTTGCATGTAGGGCTGTAAGTGAGTCGAGATAGATCGCAAGCTACTCGAGTTCAACTCGATGAAAGCTCAAATTTGACTCGTTTATAATCGACTCGAGTTCGAATTCGAGCTACTCGAGTAGTTATCAAGCACGAGTTCAAGTTTCAAAATACTCAAATCGATGAGCTTGCGGGCTTAGTCGAGCTTCGACAAATATTAAATCAAGGTGAGTCTAGTTTGAGTTTATCGAGTACTAAATACTCTATAAAGTTAAATCAATATTTTTTTAATAAAAAATTGAGCTTAATCGGATCAAGTTCGAGTTTATCAAGTAGTAAATCGAGTCGAGTTCGAGCTTAAAAATCAAAGCTCAATAGAGTTTGAGTTTGAGTTTCAAATCTTTTATTCGAGTCAAATTCAAGTTTGGTACCGTATCAACTTGATGTGGCTCGTTTACGGTTCTAGTTGCCTGTAGGTCTTCTGACTTCAAGACGACAAAGACACCCATTCCAATGTTCCGTGCGGGAACAGTTCTAGAAGACACCCACAGGATAGCTTTCAGACACAGCAGGATGCCGGGGTCCCAAAAAGTCAACATTGTTCTCCCAACGTGGGAAACATCATGGCACAACCAAAGAGCTCCCACGCACTCTATATATAAGATTCGATATGAAATTCTGTTTTTCATTCTCGCGGTAGTACTAGGTGTTTATTATTTCCTTAACAACATACTCAAAACAAACCATGAAGATCCAAATAATTTCGAAAGAGACAATCAAACCATCCATCTCTTGTTGCTCCAAAACATATGAACTCTCCCTGCTAGATCAACTAGCTCCTCCAACTTACATTCCAGTTGTTCTTTTTTATCCAGCACCTGATCAAAGCCTAGACAAGTTTAGTCCCATTTCCATATATGACCAACTTAAGAGATCTTTATCAGAAACTCTATCCATCCTGTATCCCTTAGCAGGAGCCATCAAGGAAGATTCACTTTCTTTAGAAATGGAAGATGAGGGAGCTCTATTTGTAAGAGCTCAAGTGAATGGCATTCAGCTCTCGGAGTTCCTTGAAAACCCGGAATTGGAATTGGTCCAAAAGTTCCTGCCTATACATCCTTATAGTAAGAGCTTGGAAATTACTTGTGCTACCGCTGTCCAATTAAACATGTTTGAACGTGGAGGACTAGGAATTGGTGTCTGCATTTCCCATAAAATAGCTGATGGTACAACCCTTTCCACTTTCCTTAGCACTTGGGCTCAAAGTGCCCAAGGTGGCTATAAGATTTCGGCTCCCTCCTTCGATACTGCAACAATATTTCCACCTGGAGATATTCATATTCCTATTCCGTGTAACTTGATCATGAAAGAAAAGGTGGTTACGAGGCGGCTTGTGTTCAGTTCAGCTGGTTTGGCATCCTTGCGAGCTGAAGCCAGCCAAAATTCTAGCATAGACAAGCCTACTCTTGTTGAAGCTGTGACAGCTCTAATATGTAAGGCAGCCATGAAAGCTAGACTCGAAATAACTGAGAAACATATTCCATCATTTGTCATATCCCATGTGATAAACCTAAGAGGAAGAGTATCCCCACCATTAGCAAAGAATTCTTTTGGAAACATATGGCGAGTAGCTATTGCACCAATAAAGGTCGACGATAAAGACAACGAAATTGAGCTGAATGCTTTGGTGCATGAACTGAGGAAGGCAATACGGAAAATCGATGGTGAGTATGTGAGGAAGCTTCAAGGAGAGGATGGATTTTATCAGACTTGCAAGGTGGTGGGAGAAGCAAAGAAATTGGTATGTGATGGAGAAATTGAAGCTTATAGCTTCAGCAGCTGGGTGAGGTTTCCACTTTATGAGACGGATTTTGGCTGGGGGACACCAACCTGGGCATGCACTAATAGTGTGCCCTTGAAAAATGCAGTCACTCTTATGGGTAGCAGGACTGGTGGGATTGAAGCATGGGTGACTCTAGAAGAACAAGTCATGGCTACATTTGAACTAGACCCCCATCTCTTACAATTTACTTCGTAAAAGAGCTACGCAAAAAACACATAGTTTCTTAGTATTTTGGAATATGACGTTAAGAATACTTTTGTTAAGGATCTGTTTAGATGGTCTACAAAGGTAATTTTATATACTTTGTGCTGTCCGTGGAGTGTTAAGGTCATGAACATTAGGAAAAAAAAAAAACTCTTGTTCAACATAGTCATTGTTTAAGAATTCCAATATATATATATATATATATATATATTATCTCTTTGTGTTCTCTTGTGAAATTTGTAACTTCCTATAATTGAAAGTTTCCATTAAATACTCAAAGAATAATAACCCATTTCCAGCCCGTTCATTTCACCATATTGAATAAAGGAGAATTAAATTTCGATTTAACATGAATGTAATAAGGTTGTAATAACTGTTACAATGCTCACTTAGTGTAAAAAATAAAATAAGTAATTATTGGAATAAAAGGTAAAATATCTATAATGTCACTTAATTTTATCTTTACTACAGAGAAGATAATTAATAGATAATATTAGTATTTATGAAAGTTGGAAAATAAATCATTGAATGACATCATTTTAGGTAATGGCAAATAGCAGTTTTAGTAGAACATGTAGGGAATAAATAATTATTCATATTCATATCAAGTAACCAAACCATTCATATTTCCATTTCAAGTCAAAATAATAAATTTTCAAAAATTATTAAAAATGGTGTTTAGTTGCCTTTTATATGACTTCTCTTTTGCCCAACTATTTCAATTAAAATTTGCATCCTCTTCATTTTTCTGTTCCCAAAAACTTGAATCCATGTACATTTCAATACACAATGTGCAGAGCCGACACATCTCTTTTACTAGTGAAAGTTAAACTATTCCTTTAATATAAATCCTACAAAAAAGATAAAATTTCAATATTTTGACCAAGAAAATTTCATATGAGAGACGGATAATAGGAAAAAAAAGAAAAAGAAATTAAAAAACCACTTATTTTAATATTGCTGACAAATAATGTCATCTTGATCACGTCGGCTTTAAACTAATCAAATGTGTAGGCGAGAATATGAGAAAGTGAAAACGTAATGTCCATGGATCGATGTTGAATGGATTAATAAAAAACCAGTTCAAATCTGAGATCAAAGAAGTAGATGTGTGGATATTAAAATCAATAATGACAAAGATAAGGTAGATCTAAAGAAATATCCTCTTCAATTACTTTTTATTAATTTTCCTCGATTTACAATGATTATGAAAATTGAGAAAAATTGAGAGAAATAAAGTGAGAGGGGATCCGATTCTATGGCTTGTTTGCCCATTCTGTTCACTGAATTTTATACTTCTTCTCCTGTTAAACAAAGATTTAAAGTAATTTAATAATACATGGATTTGCACGATTGTAGTCCCATGCCTCATATTCCACATTACCATGTAGTCCCATTTATCCTTATCTTTTTATTTTAGGGTTAGAGTTTCTTAGTAGAGCACTCAAAAAGGAAGTTCAAATAGGTTCTTGGAAACTTTTTGGATTTTATAAACAAGACTATGTTGTATCTCATCATTTTTTATGATGATATTATTTTATTGGCGCAAATTGATTGTCAACAATGTTCATTTGATAAAGAACTTGCTTGAAAATTTTTCACACATCTCTATATTGGAAATCAATTGTGAAAAAAAAATTGTTCTCACAAAGTGCCTTTGAAGAGGAAAGAAATCTTATTGGCAATGTTATTTGCTTAAAACAAGTAAATGCAATTGATATATACTTAGGTTACCCCATGGGTAATGGTATGAAATCGAGGAGCAATTAGTTGAATCTCCTTATAGAAAAATTGCAATCCAAATTAAGTGGTTGGAAAGGAAGACACTTGAGCATGGTAGGTTGTATAGGTTTTAGAAGATGAGGTTTAGGCCTCACAAATCTACACAAAAGAAATAAGGCTTGTCAACTTAAACGTTGGGTTGAATGGAAAGTGGTAAAGTTTCATGGACAAAATTATGTAAGACTAACTATAGATGTCCACAAAAAGATGATTGCAATAGAAACCCCTCTACCAGATCTCCTCTATGTAAGGAAATTGTAAGAGTGGAAAATTAGGTTAAAGAAAATGGTTTTAGTTGCTTAGGGTATGGAAAGAAATTAAACTTTTGGTATGATCAATGGAATCATAAAGGTTCTATCAAATATTTGATTTAAGGGCCTATATCACAATACTCTATGCATTTAATGGTTAAATATTGTTGGATAGATGAAACCATTTGGGATAATAATAAACTTGGTTCTGGGCTTTCCAAAATTCTAGTGGATAAGATAAGACCAATAGCACTATTGGAAAACCAGCAAGACCATTATGATATCAACAGCACAAATCGAATAACACCAACTCTACAAAGTATTTATGATAAGCTGCTACCTACATTTACTCAAGCATAACAAAATTGGAAATGGCTTTGGTCTTCATACTACCACCAGCACCCCTCCCCCCTCTCCCCCCACACCACCATAAATCCCTCCCCCCTCTCCCCCAAAAAAAAGTGTTTTTATTGCGATTACTTTCAAATGCACTGCTAACACAATTATAAATCTGCACAGTAAAGGGCCTGCACTAAATGCATGGTTTTCACAATGAAGATATTAAACATGCTCTAAAAGACTATCACTATATTTCTCATATAGTTGATATATGGGAACATAGGGGTGCAAGCATCCAATTGCTGTGTATGCCTTTTCATTATTTGCTTTTTCTTAACTATAAGTTTTCAGCACAAGACCTTAAACAAACCCAACCACTAAGATGCTTTATGTTTGTTGTCATGCTTTTGGTTATATGAAATTCCCTAAATAAGTTAATTTATCAACATATTAGCTCATCTGAAGACTTGCAATTTACTATTTGAGTTAAAGAACATGAATTTTGCGTACATTTAAAAAATTCAAAACAATTAACAAATGCTCCTTTATATCAACATAATGCTTTAACAACTATTTGGGTGTGATTCAAATGGTGCATGGGTCTTTGGTTTTGCAAAAAAGATTGGATATACTAATATTGTAGCTACAAAACTGTTATAAACAAATCGAACAATCGAAAACGATAATAGTAAGTAGAAAGTAAAGAATACACAGATTTTACGTGCAAACCCTTTCAGGAAAAACTACGGGTAGAGGCGAGAGAGGAATCACACTATATCAAAGTAGGAGTACAAAGGTTTGAGAAAATTACAACTCTAAACTTTCATCCCTCTTAATGGAAATTTTGTGTATGTGATGTGTTGAGTGTATAACCCTAGAAACAACACACACACACACACACATATATGTATAAGGATAACCGATATAATGGTCTAATTATAACATTTAAATATGTAATTAATGAGTAATAAATGCCTAAATTATGACTGTTAAATGTATAATGAATGAATAATAAATGTGTAGTCAAATATTCATTCATTAACATTTAACTACGGGAGTTGGTTACAGAAATCGGGTCACAAACTCCAACAATCTCCACCTTGACACGAATTCTGGAGTAACAAACATAATAAACTCCAAAACTTGGATAAACAACTCCACCTCTTCTACAAGTTTCCCAAAGGAATCAATCAGCTACCGACACTTAGCAAGTTCAAGCAATGCTTAAACTTTGCAATGGGAAGTGTCTTAGTCAAAATATCTGCAAGGTTGTCATGAGTGCTCATCTTACTCACTGCAATATCTCCTCGAGCAATAATATCACACACAAAGTGATAATGGACGTCAATATGCTTAGTCCTTTCATGGAATATCTTATCCTTAGTTAGAAAAATCGCACTCTGACTATCAAAATACTGTAGACGTCTTCAAATTTCTAAGCTCAGAAAACAACCCTTTCAACCAGATAGCCTCTTTAATCGCCTCTGTAATAGCCATGTATTTCGCCTCTGTAGTGGATAGAGCAACAGTAGCTTGTAAGGTGGCTTTCCAACTAATCGCACAGCCACCAAGAGAGAAAACATACCCTGTTATAGATCTTCTTTTATCCGAGTCCCCGGCAAAATCAGAATCACAATTCCGATGACCTTATCTCTAGTTTTCCTAAAATGTAAGCATACATTAGTAGTTCCTCTTAAGTATCTGAAGATCCACTAGACTGCTTTCCAGTGTTCCTTGCCAAGATTCGCCATATACCTACTGACAACACTAACGGCATATGTCAAATCTAGACGCGTGCAAATCATTACATACATAAGAGACTCTACTGCACTACAGTAAGGGATCTTTGACATATAGTCAATTTCATCTTCTGATTTAGGAGACTGATCAGACGACAGTCTAAAATGACCTGCTAAAGGGGTAGTAACAGGTTTAGCACTCTTCATATTGAACCTGGAGAGTATCTTCTCAATATACCTCTTCTGACTCAGGTGTAATACACTTGACTTTCTGTCTCTTAAAATTTCCATACCATGAATCTTCTTGGTTACACCTAAGTCCTTCATCTCAAATTCCTTGTTCAATTGTGCTTTAGCCCTGTCAATCTCTCCTCTATCCTTAGCCACTATCAACATATCATCCACATATAAAAGTAGATATAGAAATGACCCATCTTCACAGCGCTTGAAATATACACAGCTGTCATAATTACTTCTCCTGAAATCATGAGAAGTCATAAAAGAATCAAATCTTTTATACCACTGTCGTGGTAATTGCTTCAACCCATATAGGGATTTCTTTAATCTGCACACATGGTCTTCTTTCCCTAAAACCCTAAAACTTTCCAGTTGGTGCATGTAAATGTCTTCTTCAAGTTCTCTATACAAAAATGCAGTCTTCACATCAAGCTACTCTAACTCAAGATCCTCCATAGCCACAATACCAAGCGGTACTCGAATCGAGCTATGTTTCACAATAGGAGAAAACACGTCAGTAAAATCAATACCTGTTATTTGACTGTATCCTTTCACTACAAGCCTTGCTTTGTATCTGGGTTCTTCACAACTTGAGTCTCCTTCCTTTTTCTTATAAACCCACTTACAGCGAACGGCTTTCTTACCCTTGGGAAGTTTCACTAACTCCCATGTTCGATTATTCTGGAGGGATTCCATTTCTTCTTGTATGGCTATCATCCACTTACTAGAATCATCACAACTAATCACTTCAATGTAAGTAAATGGTTCCAAACTTGAATCAACATCATCAGCCACATTCAATTCATATGCAACTAGATCCGCTTCTCCATATCTCTGTAGAGGCCTTATCTCTCTACTTGGTCTGTCCTTGGCAATTGAATATTGTGGCTGTTGAGATGTAGAAGTCGATCGAGAGATAAGCTTCGTTGAATCTGTATAAATATCAAACTCTACCTACACACTTGGTTTCTACTGGGTTTCATCAGAAGTAACAGCAGGACATAAATCATGCAACATAGCAGATTCATCAAATACAACATCCCTACTAATAGCAACTTTCTTCACTTATGGACACCATAATTTATATCCTTTAACCCTAATCTTGAAACCGAGAAACACACACTTTAGGGATCTAGGCTCAAGTTTTCCATCGTTTACATGAGCATATGCAGGACATCTAAATATTTTCAAATCAGAATAATTTGCAGGGGATCCAGACCATACATCATGTAGAGTCTTCTTCTCAATGGAAGTCAACGAAGATCTATTGATCAGCAAACAAGCTATGGAGGCAGCTTCAGCCCAAAAGGATTTTGGCAACTTCAAATTGGAGAGCATACATCTCACCTTCTCCATAATGATCCTGTTCATATATTCTACAACCCTGTTTTGCTGGGGTGTACCAAGAACCATGAGATGTCTAACAATCCCTTCAGACTTACACAAGTCATTGAATTCACTGGAGCAGAATTCCAAGCCATTATCAGTGCGTAGACGCTTCACCTATTTTCCAGTCTGTTTCTCAATCATCGTCTTCCATACTTTGAACGTAGATAAGGCATCGCTTTTCTGCTTCAAGAAATATGCCTAAACCTTTCTGGAGTAATCATCTATAATGGTCATCATATAGCTGGCACCGCCACTGGAGGGCACTTTAACAGGACCCCAAAGGTCAGAATGAATATAGTCGAGAGTGCCTTTAGTATTATGGGTACCTGTGGTGTACCCAACCCATTTCTGCTTCCCAAATACGCAATGTTTGCAAAACTTCAATTTGCTGATTCCTTACCCATCCAAAAGTTCTCACTTACTTAATTCTGCCATACCAGCTTCACTCATATGCCCCAAACTTATATGCCATAGCCTAGTGGCATCTTCATCCGACAAGGAGGAACCAACGGCTGCATCATCTGTCATAACAGAACCCTACAATGAATAAAGATTAGCAGTCTTTCTATGGCCTTTCATCACCACCAGTGAACCCTTACTAATCTTCAGGACTCTACCTTCACCTGTATACCGATACCCTTTTAAGTCAATGGTACTAAGAGAAATCAAATTTCTCTTCAAATCAAGAACGTATCTCACATCACCAAGTGTTCTAACCATGCCATCAAATATCTTGATCTTGATCATTCCGATACCTATAACTTTACAAGAATTGTTATTTCCCATCAAAACAACACCTCTGGAAACCATTTCATATGTTAAAAACCAGTCCCGATTGGGACACATATGAAAGGTACATCCGGAGTCCAAAATCCACTCTTTACTGGCCTGTGAATCACTATCAGAAGCAACAAGAAGATCACCATCAGTATGATCTTCAACAACATCGGCTTTAGCCGTTTTATCATATTGATTTTGCTTTTGATTCTCACTAATCTTCTTATTTTTATTGTGCAGTTAATTTATAACAATCTGCCTTAATGTGGCATTTCTTCTTGCAATAGTTACAGGTTTTAAATCTATTTGAAAACTTAGATCTGCCTCTAGAATTCTCACCAGACTTATGGTCTTAACTCCTACCACGTGCTACCAAACTTTCAAAAGTAGACTCAGATTTAATTACAAGATGTTTCATCTTTTCAAAAGAGCTTAAACCAGCATAAACTTCAGCAATCGACAAAGTATCATGACTATACAGAAGGATATCTCTAAAGGTCACATATGATGAAGGCAAAGAACATGATATGATTAAACAAAAATCCTCTTCATCATGCTTAACTTTCAACATTTCTAAATCAGAAACAATTTCTTTAAAGATTGTTAAGTGATCATCAAGAGACGCACCTTCTTCCAAACAATGAGAATACAATCTCTGTTTCAAATGCAACTTACTAGTTAAGCTTTTCGTCATGCATAGTTATTCCAGTTCCAACCACAATGCGGCCGCAGTCTTCTCCTTAAGCACATCTTGAAGAATATGATTTGATAGATGGAGATGGATCTGCGAAAGGGCTTTTCGATATTTTCGCTGCTTTTCATCCGGTGACCAAGATGCAGGCATCTTGTCAAACCCTAGAAGTGCATCATTAAGATCCATCTGTGCTAGAACTGCTCACATCTTCACCTGCCACAACGAGAATCTAGTGTTGCAATTCAAAAAGGAATATCATACTTTATGGTTGCCATTATCAAAACCTATGCTCTGATACTAATTTGTTAGAAACAAATCGTGCAATCGAAAAACGATAATAGCAAGCAGAAAGTAAAGAACATACAAATTTTATGTGAAAACCCATTCGGAAAAAACCACGTGCAGAGACGAGAGAGGAATCACACTGTATCAAAGTACGAGTACAAAGGTTTGAGAGAATTATAACTCTAAACTTTCAGATCTCTCAATGAAAATTTTGTGTATGTGATGTATTGTGTGTATAACCCTAGAAACACACACACGTGCGCACACGCACACACACACACATATATATGTGTGTGTGTGTGTGTGTGTGTGGATAACCGACATAATGGCCTACTTATGACATTTAAATATATAATTAACGAGTAATAAAGGCCTGAATTATGACCATTAAATGTGTAATGAATGAATAATAAATGTGTAGTCAAATATTCATTCATTAACATTTAACTACGGGAGTCGGTTACAGAAATCGGGTTATAAACTCCAACAAAAACTATGGACTTTAGCTTATGGTTTGTAATAGTATATACAACAAACTATTCTTTAAGTTGAAATCAATGTTGATTCCCAAGTGGTGACTCAACTTTTATAGCTCCAAGCTAACTACTAGTTCAAATACTTTAATGTTATAAATTTATGCTGCAAAAGGATTTTTTAGCTGCAGTATTACAAATTGAAACATCATTTTTTGAGAGACAAACCATCTAGCTAATGCTATCGAAAGCTTGGGAATGGAGATGACTGAAAGGGAAATGTTTTTTTACCATCCACAGGCATATGTACAGTCTATCTTGCTGCTGGATGTTTCTGGTTATGTTTATATAAGCAAACTATGTTCATGCTTTTTAATGGTTAATTGAATTACGGTTTTCAAAAAAAAAACAAGAATATATATGGACTGTAGTATCCAGTTTATCATTTGATTTTTAAAATTTTATAAAAATTAATATAATAGGAATTTGAATTGTCAAATCAAGAATCGAGTAATCCTACTGTCAAGGGTCTATTTGAATTGTCAAATTTTTATCTGTATCGTATTTTCATTAAATCAACATATGTGACTTATCTGTATCATATATGTCGCATCTATCTGATTAGTTTATGAGTAAAACTATTAGTTTTCATCGGAATATGTTTCTTAACAAATATATGATTCAAAACGATAAAAATATGATTTCAAAATAACTAAAATATGATGAAACAAATAGACTCAAAAAAAAAAAAAAAAGCTGATTGGTGCATATATTAACATGATTAAGGAATCTAATTTAATCTCAATGTACTCAAATATCATGTAAAACAAATCGCTCAATAAAGAGGAGGGCTCCCTCCAAATTGTCTTAGCGTACGAGAAGCCGTATTTTTCAACCCTAACCCTTGTATTTGCCAAATTCCCGTAACCCTAATCTACCAACTAATGAAAACCAATGAACCTCCATGACACATTGGCCTTAAACGTTTGCTCCTTCGCCTTGTTTTCCTCTCACAACACAATTCTAATAATTTTTATTATTTATATGAAATAATTTAAATATTAATAATTATATATTTAATATTATTTTTATTTTTTTTCAATGAAACCAGATGAAACTGTTGGTTCTAGATCAAAGAACTATCTAAGAATAGTGAAACCGGCGGTTTCTTAAGCAGTTCTAAAACCGACCATGTCTGGTTTCGATTCTAGAACCACCGATGATAATTTCAATTCAGTTTTCAGTTCGAAACCGAACCATGTCTATGTCTAGCTGCATCCTTGATTCATGCGAATCCTATACCTGCAGGACGATGAAACGTGCTTTTGTTCCTAGTACTTCGTGCTATCTGTCTTAGGCTGTTCCTCTTACCCATAAATCATTGATGGAAATGTTAAATATAAGAAATTATCAAAAAATAGTGCAATCCAATGAAACATTTGATACTTTTAACTCTCTAACTCTTCATACAGTGTGCCCCAAGAAAACAATATTTGATTGAGAAAAATACAAAAGATTTGCCATCCGCTCAGTTTCTTGAATGAATAAGGTTGAGTAATAAATAAAGTTGTTACTGCAGCAAAATCAACCAGATTGTTAAAAAAAAATATAATCCACAAGCACGTCGTAATTTAATTTCATTTCATGTTTTTTTTTATTTTTATTTTTTATATTTGAAGGGGGAAAGGGGGTAAGCTGGGGAAGGCAAGCCATGCATTTAAAATGAGAGTAATTTCTGGTACCCGTACTGCTCGTGTTTCAAATTTTATGTTGCATGCTCTTCGTGTGGATCATGTATTTTCTTGACAATATGATTGCATTTTATGGGAAGAATCAAACCCGTCTGTTTAAGCCATGACCGTTGAAAAAAAACATATGATCCACGTGAGAATACTGATTACGTAGGGAAGATATAATTTAATTTAATATATTAATATATATTATGAGAAGGGCTAATATTAAAAATAATATCTAAACTTTCACAAAAAATTCAATCAAGTAACTAAAATTTAGTTTTAAACGATTTGGTATAAGTAAAAAAAATGCTTGCAAAAACTTGATTCAAGTACAAAATTATTCAAAATCAAATATCATGTACCCTAATTAAATTTTTTGCAAAAGTTCAGATATAATTTTTTACATTATACATTTTGGTAGTAAGGTATAAGGCAGGTGCAATTAATTGTTTGTTTTCAAATAAAATATCTAAATATATTTTTAATACTTAACATTTTACCGTTTTCTATTTGATTACTAAATCTTTTTTTTCAGTATTTAACTTTTACAAACGTATTACAAGACGTCGCCATTCACCTACAGAAACCTTGTTATGAGTTCTTCCTCCTCTAAAAGATAAGGTTCTTCCATAGACTTTTTGCGACATTAGTGACGGTGAACCGCCCACATCGTTGCATTCTGAATACTTCATCAGACCATTTAATCGATCGGAGTGATGGGCAGTCGGCAGCATGTATAAATGCAGGGATGTGGTCAACACAATCTAATGATTCCCGATAAGTTTTGACTCTTGGTATCATCCCATTTGCTAAAAATAGACAAAATTTATATACAAAATATGATATTTACCCTATAGTTTTATATCATATTCATTTTCCATCTTTGGGTAATGCATATAAAATTTGCAATTTACCATTATCATGAGTATGAAGATTGATTGAATCTGTCTATCTTTCGATACTCAGATCGAGGAAGGGAAAAAAAAAAACTCGGTATGATTTTTTTTTTAATCATTATAATAGGAATGGAGCATCAAATCTAGTATCTCTCACTTCTCACTTAAAATATTAAAGAGCTGTCATTAGGTTATAAAGTTATTGGCAACTTAGTTACGATTGAATCCGTCTATCTATGTTTCGATTTTTTTTACGTAATTTCAAATTTATCTAATAATAATATTACACCTAACTAATTTATAGTTACTCTTCTTTTTCAGTAACATTAATGCATTTAGTAATTATATTATAAATGGCATTTAAATATACTTATCATGATCAATTTTTTCACATACAAGGCATGTGTGCCTTTACTAGTATATACGTATATATATATACATAATATGTGCTCAGCGTTTGCATAGTACGTGTCCTACATCTGTGAATATTTTACTTCCACGAAAGCAAAGAAAATTATAGGAAATGTATGAATGTTTAAGGTAAATTCGAATAAAGTAATAATATTTTAAATGGTTTAAAAAAGCTAACATTATCTAAAATGGTGTAAATAATATTAAAAAAATGGATTAACATTTTATGCATATAAATAAATAAACATAAAAAAAAAGAACTGCTACTTTGTATCAAGAGTGAGCGAATAATCTTATTGTACAATATACCTACTCGAATCTTACTTAACTGAGGAGCGTTCGGGTGAGTATTAAAGATCATAGAGTAGGATATAGGTCTTGATCATAAAATAGGATAGGAGCATAAGATCTTCATATTATGTACCCACCACGGAACATGTACTTTAATATATAGATGGTACAAGTTTCAAGGTATCCTATATTTATCTTATTAAATATTATAAAATAATATTAATATATAAGATATAAATAAAAATACTCTATTTTTTTCCAACTATTTTAGTTTAAGATTATTATTTGTAAAGTACCATTTTTTATTATCGAAGAACTTGTATTATTTTATTTTGGAAGATCTTATTATTTTTATTTTAGAAGAACTACAATTGTTTGTTGTACTTGAACTCGTACATTATACATAAATATTATTTATCTACTAAGATTGATTAATACAAAAATAATACCAAAGTTTTTAACTTGAAATTTGCTATATGTTTTACATTTTTGTTTAATATCATATAAATAAGCTGAACAAATATTTGTTACAAGTTTCAAATTTCACACATAAACAGATTTCATATCTTGAAGATCTTATGATAATAACAAATTACTTTCAAAATTTCTTTTCACGTGTTATTTATAGTGAATATATGAAAATAAGATTGCTTTATATATTATATGAAGTCATATCAAATATTGTACACTTGAAGTTCAACCAGGAAAGAAAAAATTTATAGATTTCATCAAAAAATCTACAAGCTTTACGATTTACCCTGTATCATATAAGTTTCACAGGGCACCAGATGGGTAATAGGTGTTACAATGTAAGTTTCAAGTGAAAAAATTTAATACCCAATACCGGCTTGCTTGTACTTTGTATAACATTGATCCTTTTTTAATCTCCTAAAACTATTATTCTTGTTTTCACCACCCTTTATAGTATATTTTCCATTACATTCACATTGAGTTGCTAAGAAATCAATGGCTGCAGCCAGCATAGGACTTTATTGCTTCAGAACTCTTAGTATAATAATCAAGATCGAGATTACAAGTAAACAGGAGGGTAAATTTAGGTGATACCAAGGCGGCGCAGACATGTATACAGAAAAAATATCATTTACTGCTACTCCAACAGCTGAAAAGGCAGCCTCCGCCAAGGATCAAGGATGTCATGGCATCAAAGCCCGCGGTAAGGAAAGTTGCAGGGACAAGCAGTATTGTGACATGGAAAGGGAAAGTGACAAGTTTGAGTCCTTCAGATCAAGGATGTCATAGCACTTTCTAATTTTTACGGGTTTCCTGCTGAAGCAAAGTGTAGGAGCAAGGGGTCTAGTTGAAATATAGCCATTACTTGTTCCTCTAGAGTCACCCATGCTTCCATTCCACTAGTCCCGGTAGCCATGAGAATGACTACATTTTTTAAGGGTACATTGCCAATGCATGCCCAAATCGGTTTCCCCCAACCAAAATCCGCCTCATAAAATGGAAACCTCACCTAGCTACCGAACCTGTAGGCTTCGACGTCTAAGTTATGCAACAATTTGTTCACTTCTTCCAATGCCTTGCAAGCATGATAAAGTCCATCCTCACCTTGAAGCTTCCTCACATACTCACCGTCAATTTTCCTAATTGCCTTTCTCAGCTCATTCACCAAAGTATTCAGTTTGATTCCGTTGCCTTCATCCCTGCTTTTTATCTGAGCAATGGCAAATCTCCGTATGTTTCCAAAAGAATTCTCTCCTAAGAGAGGCGATACTCTTCCTCTCAAATTTACCACATGGGTTATGACAGTTGATGGAATATCTTTCTTGGAGATTTCGAGTCTAGCTTTCATGGCCGCCATTAAAGCTGTCACAGCTTCAACAGCAGTAGGCTTGTCTACGCTTGAATCTTTGCTGGCTTCAGCTCTCAAGGATGCCAGGCCACCTGGATCGAATACGACCCGCCCCGTAACCACCTTCTCCGTCTTGATCAAGTTATGTGGCATTTGAAAATGAATGTCTCTGGGCGGAAATATGGTGGCAGTATCAAGGGAAGGAGCTGCGATCTCACAGGCACCTCGGGCACTTGCAGCCCAAGTGCTAAGGAAAGTGGAAAAGGTTGTACCATCAGCTATTTTATGGGAGATGCAGACACCAATTCCTAGTCCTCGACATGAAAACATGTTTAATTGGACCGCGGCGGCATGAAAATTCTCGAAACTCAATCTGTAAGGATGTATAGGCAAAAGCTTTTGGACAGAATCTGATTCCGGATTTTGAAGAAATGCTGAGAGCTCAATGTCATTCACTTCAGCTCTTACAAAGAGGGCTCCCTCATCTGCCATTTGGACAGAAAGTGAACCCCCCTTGATGCCCCCCGCCAAGGGATATAGGATGGTTAGAGTTTCTGATAGAGATCTCTGAAGTTGGTCATATATGGCATTGTGTCTAAACTTGTTGTTGCTGCTTTGAGGTGCTGAGTAAAAGAGAACAAGTGGAATGTAAAATGGAGGAGCCAGTTGATCTAGCAGAGAGAGTTCGTATGTTTTGGAGCAACAAGAGATGGATGGTTTGATCGTCTTTCTTGAAATTATATCGATCTTCGTAGTTGGTTTTTCAGTATATTCTTAAGATTGTAACACTTACATATATAGAGATGGAGGTTTTGATTTTGTCATGATTTTCTCCACGTTGAGAGCATTAAACATCATCTATGGTGTTTTCGCATTGAAATTTGGCATCAAGATTTTGTTGACTATTATTGTTTTGTTAGGATCCTGACAGCAAACAAAAAAAAATTTCCATTGGATATCATAGGTCATGTATTATATATGCATGGTATATAAATATAAATAATTCTTATTATAACTATAAAATTACAATAAGTGTTGTTTACTTCATATGGGTGCTTCTTTTTTTTTTTTTTTTCCTCCGGGTGCCTTCTATTAATACTTATAGCCTGGTTACTTAAGGGCAAATAACTATTTATTCTCTTCTCGTTTTTCATAAAACTGCTATTAAAGTGTTTACTTGAAAAAAATGATAATTTATAATGAATTATTATTACACAAAATAAATTAATGGTAATTCATATCTTCACACATACGAATTGTTATTCAATTATTTTTTTTCAATTTTTATCATTAATACTTCTATTTAAAAATATCACATGTAGAATTATTATTTTATTATAATAAAGATAAAAGGTATTATAGATATTTTACTTTTATAATAACCATTATAGCTTTATTATACTTCTATTAAATTAGGATTCACTTCTCCCTTATTTCATATGGCAAAGCGCACGAGCCCTTTAAGTTGCAAACTAATATTAAAGTTAGTTAATATTATATCCAAGTGGATTGTTTAAGTTAACATGTCGCCTTTGATAGTTTATAATTGTTGATCAATAAATATTTGCCATATTTTGATAGTTTATAATTGCTGATCAATAAATATTTGCCATATATAAATTTAATTGTATATAATATTTAGCAATTAGATTCTATGTGTGAAATTTTCAAGTAGAACTTTACATATAAAATTTTAGCACTTCTTTGTTGTAAGATTGTAAAAATATTGCCAGTTGTTTCTGAATTTATAATATTAGATCAAAATCGTCACAGAAATGAGTGTGATCTGTGAAGCAATATTATTGTTCAAACATGATTGTTATTTTAATATTATCCATTTAGCGTGAGTTTTTCATCTTTTATAGGTTCGACACCTTCTTCTGACGAGGGTGAACCTGCAAATCATAGGGGTCCTTATTCATCAATTATGCAGATTTGAGATCCTGTGGAGCCGGGAGGCACTGGCTTGCTTTCACATAAAGGGAGTTCTTCACGTTAAATTATTTCATGATGCTTCATATATATATATATATATATATATCTTTTATATACTTTATGAGCCATTGTTTTGCTATCTAGCTAATATAGTATACATGATCACGTTTTCATTTTTTAACATTATGGAACCGGTTTGGTTCATATATAATCGAACCAACCTGAACTAGGAACCAAAGCACTAAATGCAAATCAAACTGTGAAATGAAACGAATTGAGAAATCCAAACTTTCGATTTAATTCAATTCAGTTTGTTGCAATCCAATTTGATTTAATTTAAGTGGTGCTATTACCTTAGTTCCACCGGTATAGTGGATTGGATCTAAGCCTTTTGGTTGTTAGGTCTTCTAAACAATAATGGGTCAATACATACTGAGAGATTATCTGGTACAATCGCTCTAATTAATAAGTTAGTACAATACTAAAGGTAATGGATAAATGATACGGCAAAGTTCTAGCTATGTGTTACCGACCTATCCATGAAGGACATCTAGAGGCAATATTTATAGGAGAATAACAATTGGTGATAACTGCAAGCAATTGCAAATCCGTAGAATTAGTGGCGACACATGTTAGTGACCAAAGTAGTGAATACCATGCCATTAAGCCACATTTCCAGAATGTTGGAAGTGGCATGAAATGGTTCAAACTAAGTGAACAAATGCCAACAAAATAGTTATGGCCAAGTTGATTGGTCATTATACTACTCTACACGACTCTATTGTGGGCGAACGGGTACGGTCTAAAGCTCAACTAGTAAGATACTAAGTAGTTTCTTGTCTCAATTAGGTAAGGCCAGGCTCAAGCAGCACTAGGTCTAAATTTTCCCATAACTAGTATAAATATGTAAAAAAACCAATAAGATTTCAATTAAATGTGATGTTTGTCATTGTTAAAGATCAAGTTTTAAATTTGTAGAGGATTTGTTTCGTAATGGATTCGATTTAAGTTCATATCATGGATTGATTTTTGTTTTCGACCAATGGTAAGGCCCAAAGAATTAGGCCCATTTATTAAAAATGCCTTAGAAAGATTTGAAATAATGGGTTAAAATAAGGAGTCTTAAACCAATCCATCTATCTTTAGCCTTTCTCAATAAACTTGCATGCTCAACAAACTTGCTCATTGGCTTTAGGTAAAAGAGGATCAAGAAGAATTACATGTATACATATGAATGTCAAGAGGAATTTCAAATTTATTGACAATGAGGCTCATTATTTATTGCCACCAAAATCAACCAACAAATGTCAAGGAAGATTCATCTTATTTGCTAATCTCTATAATCATTTCGTAGATGAGAATGATTACCAAAATCTATAAATAGCTTCATCTTCCACATTTAGGATACAAAGAAGATCCAAACAAACACAAACCTACTAATGAAACTATGCTTTCAAGGATTAAATACATGATCTAACAAAGAACAACCAACTCTTGCTCAAGAAAGGTAAAGTCAATGCTATATGCTCCTTCTTTGTCACACACATTAGTGAGTAATTACATCGCCTTCTCTTTCTCCCACACCTCTTTTAATCACATCTTTCCCCACTTCTACATGTGTTCAGACCAAGACTTCTCTAAGGATATTAGAAGTGCATGATTACATAGCATTCATGTGACTGGTATCACCACCATAAACTATTTGGTGACTTTGTCGAGAATAAAAAGGTTTTGGTAGGCGAATAATCATAGCCAAGCTTATTAATCATTATATTGGTCTACACAGGCCTATTATGGGAAATCAAGTATGATCTGGAGGTCAACTAGTGGACTATTAGGCCATTTCATGTCTCAATTAGGTCAAGTCGAGCTTGAAATATGTGAAAGAAAACCAATAAAATCCGTAAGTTTTCTATACCTTTTTGAAAACGTGAAAATTCGGGAATGGGGCGCATTATTAAGTATTTGAACTAAAAATTTTAATGGACAAATCAAATATATATTAAATAGCAGCAAATAATAACACAGTAGATTACAAATGACATATAAAAGAGATAGGAATAGAAAATATTAATCCAAATATAACGTAGAGTTTGGCCTACTTCACTCCCCACGGCCCACCAATGCTTCCAATCAAGGACTTCACCATCACTTTTATTAATCACAAAAGTATGCTCAAGCTGAGCAATTATAATTCTTTATAACACACAGGAAATAAAATATTTCCTTTTTCTCTCTAGATACTCTTTAAGAGATTATAAGTTTGAGAACAGAGCACTAGAATATTTTTCTCTCTGTTTGTAGATATTGCAAATTTAATGAATAAGAGAACAAAAAAATTAATAATTTGTTAGATCACAAATTAAAGCTCTTTCTTCTCTTCACTTCTTATTGAATCTCCCAAAGATAGAGTATATATAGCCTTCAAAAATTCAAATATTAGTTAGAGATAACATCTTTAAGTCGACATGCATTAAATGTGCTTCAATGGTTCTTTTTGCCACATCGACTCCATATTTTGAAACTGTTGCACCCTAAAGACTTGTTGCTCCTCATTTTTGCCCTCAACAAGTCTTTGCTCACGTGCACTCGATCAAGCCCTAAATTCAAACATGTCACGCCTCAATTTAGGCCTCAATTAAGTCTTTTATCTTCTACTCATCAAGTCTCAAATTTTGAACTCGTTGCGCCCTGAACAGTAGATTCATCAAGCCCTCAACCACTTATTCTGCATTTTTGAACTTGTCGATCATTGGTCTTATGTTTGTCGCGCATCAGTGAATGAACCAGTCTAGCACTAGACTTGACCCTCGACTGATACTGTTCATCACTAATTTTGTTTTAGCTAAAACCAACACAATCTCCACAAAACATGTAACATACACATATATATTCTAACATATTATTTGACGTATCACATGAGGGCTTCACCCATTGCATACACATGTAGGACTTCGCACAAGCGCCTCATCACATGAGGACTTCACCAAAACACTCAAATAAACATTGAATAGTGCCTTATAATATCAACTCATAATTCTCAAAAATAGCATTATTAACTCAATAAATACAGGCATTGTAGATCATAAGCATCACAGAGCATATATGAACATTTAATAGCTTATTTTATCCTTAGATCAAGTTCCTGATTATCTTATTTTCATGATATTTTGGCACTTATCTTACTTGATCATGCCTAATTCTCTTTGTAATGTGCAAAAATGATCTTTACTTAAGGATTTTGTAAAAATGTCAACAATCTGATTATTTGCGTCAACAAATTCCAAGTCGATATCTCTATTTAGAACATGATCTCTAATGAAATGATGTCTAATTTCGATTTGGTCCTTGAGTGTTGAATTGGATTTTTCGTTAAATTTATAACACTTGTGTTATCACAGCAAATTGGAACATTTTCAAATCTTAAACCATAATCAAGCAAAGTTTGTTTCATCCATAAAATTTATGCACAACAACTACCAACAGCTATATACTCAGATTCAACAATTGAAAGTGCAACTGAATTTTGCTTTTGTAGGTGCCAAGATATTAGAGAATTTCTAAGAAAGTGGCATGTGCCACTTGTGTTTTCTAATCTACTTTGCACCCAGCAAAGTCAACATCGAAGTATCCAATTAGATCATAAGATGTAAATTTTGGATACCACTGGCCAATTTCAATCGTGCCTGTAAGATACTTAAATGTGTGTTTTACTGCATTCAAGTGGAATTCTTTTGGCAAGATTGAAACCATGCACATACAGATATCGAGAAAATGATATCAAGTCTGGAAGTTGTTAAATATAGCAAACTACCTATCATGCCTCTATAAAACTTTTTACAAACATTTTTCCCATTTTCATCTTTGTCAAGTTTTATGCTTGTACCCATAGATGTTGGTCTAGTTTTGTGATTATCTATTTTAGACCTTTTCAGTAGATCTTTTGTATACTTTAATTGATTTATAAATGTTCCTTTTTTAGATTATTTTATTTGAAGACCTAGAAAATAATTGAGTTCTCTCATCATGCTCATTTCAAATTCATTTTTCATGGACTTAACAGATTCATTTATAAGACTCATATTAGTAGCCCTAAACACAATGTCATCTACATAAATTTACACAATCAATGTATCTAACGTGTGATTTTTGATAAACAGAGTTGTATCAATTTTTCGACTAGAAAATTCATTGTTTAAAAGGAAGCTACTGAGTCTTTCATACCAAGCTCTACGAGCTTGCTTTAGTCAATAAAGAGCTTTGATTAATTTAAAAACATGATCAGGGAATTCATTATTTTCAAAACTCGATGGTTACTTTACATAGACTTATTCTTTTATGAAACCAGTTAAAAAGGCAATGTTGACATCCATTTTAAAAAAAGTAAAATTCTTAAAAGCAGCAAATGCCAAAAGCATTCTTATAGATTCTAGTCTAGCAACTGAAGCAAAGGTCTCATCAAAATCTATGTCTTCTTCTTAATTATAACTTTTTGCAACTAATTTAGCCTTGCTTCTTGTTATTATACTGGATCCATCAAGCTTGTTTCTATATACCCATTTGGTTCCAATAATAGGTTTACTTTCAAGTCTAGGAACCAATTTCCAAACATCATTTCTTGTGAACTGGTTTAATTCTTCTTGCACAGCATTTACCCAAAATTCATCTTTTAAGAATTCTTCAATATTTTTAGGCTCAATTTGTGATAGAAAAACAAGATTACTCATGTTCCTAAAAGATGATCTTATTTGTACTTTACTGGAAGGTTCACTAATAATTAGATCTTTTGGATGTGATTTTGCATATTTCCATTCTTTAGGAAGTTCATGATCAACATATTCATGCACAACATCCATTTTATGTTCATTATCTTCTTTGTTATTATTTTCAATAGAAAATCTATTCAAATTAGCATAAACAGCATCCACATCATCATTTAAGCATAAATTAGGCAAAATATCCTTCAAAAGGAGCTTAGTTGTTGTCAATTCTTTCAATAAAACATCCATTTGTAAGGAATGTTGCTTTAAAACCATTATCATATAATTGACTAACGTTAAGCAGATTATGTTTCAAATCATCAACAAGCAACACAGTTTTAATAATTAAATCTTTGTTTATGAGAATGTTACCTTCACCAAAAACAGTTGATTTTTTATTATCTCCAAAGGCAACACTCCCTTGATCTTTCAAGTCTAGTGATGTGAACTTAGATGTGTCTCCAGTCATGTGTCTAGAGCAGCTACTGTCCAAGTACTATTTGTTATTACTACTTGAAGATCCCTATCAAATAGATTATTATTTCTTTGGTACCCATTTGAATTTGGGTCCTTTTGGTTAAGTGGAACAAGAACCTCTCTCTTAGGAACCCAAACCAGCATACTTCGATGATTCAAATGCATTGTTTTTCTTATTGCACAATTGTGTGCAATGTGACCAAATTTGCCACATTTATTATATGTCCCATGAGTGGCTTTTACAAAATGAGTTTTATTGCACCTACTTTCTCTTTAGCCAATTCCATGTTTATTTGAGTCACACCTTTGATTTCCAAGAAGTGTGATCAAATTCTTTTTACCATTTGTAAATTTAGCTATAGTAGCTTTTGAATCATCTAAGCTAGTCTTTAACAATATATTTTAAGTTTTTAAATTTTCTATCTCCTTTATGATTTCATCACCACATGCAACATTGTCATTATTTTTTAAGGTTTTAACCTCAATATCCAGCTAATCATTTTCAATTATTAATTTCTCATTAATTTCTTTCAATTCATTATTTTGCTTTTCAACTTTTTACACTTATTGTTGATCCTGTCATTTCCTAATTTCAGACTATTTATTTCTTCATGCAGATTTACATTTTCAGAATTAATCTCTTCATGCTTGGTTTGAAAATTTTCAAGCTCTTCTCCTACTTCTATTATCAAAGATTTGAGCATGCTATTCTTTTTCTCTACTTTAGTTAATTTGTAGCATACTTTATTATACAGGGCATGCAATTCAGCATAAGAAGGAGAAGAGGGGGAAGTTACCTTATCATCGAGTGCCATGAAGCACACATTCTCATTGGAGTCACTTGAGTCTGCATCGCTCTAAGTGGTCATGAATGCTTCTTTTCTGGGTCCTTTAGATGCTTTTTTTAGCAATGGACAGTACCGTTAGATGTGTCCTGGCTTTTGACATTTATAGCACGTTATCACATTCTTCTGTTTGTATCTTCATAAGCTATTGTCATTATCTACTCTCTTTGTCTTGTTTATAGGCTCCATGAACTTCTTAAGTTTCTTCGCCATCAAGACAAGTTCCTCATTTTCATCTTCAACTTCATCATTGCTGGACTCTTGACTTGTCACTTTTAAGGGAATAGCTTTCTTGTTTGATTCTTCTCATTGTTTTTTGTTGAACTCATGCGTTTTGAGCGCTCCAAGGAGTTCTTTCCTGCTCATAGCACTTAAGTCTCATGCTTCTTCTATGGCGATTGATAGGGACCATTTACTCTATAAAACTGGGGCTAAATTATATTGAATTTTCCTTTGAATGAGCTTGAAGTTGAGGAATTTGGTACTTAATGATTAAAAATGCTCATTTCATGTTTAAAAAGGATAAACATCAACATGTGGATCAATTTAAACGAGAATTGAAGTTGAATAAGGCATCTAGGCATTTTCACAGCCATATTGGGGTCGGTGATCATTTCTAATGCATATCAAATGAATTAATACGGTCGTAACCATGGAGAAATGGGAGAAAACGGACATAGTGGAGATCACGGCCCTTGATACAGCCATGACCAACATGGTATCAAATTGCAGGTCTTCGATATAGGTGAATTACGACCGTAATTGCATGTTAACTTTGTCATTTGAGAAGATAATGGCATTTTGAAGGCAGGTGAAGGCCAACCAAGATGATGATACACCAATTGGATATGCTTGGTCACCTATGACGTATAAATACAAGATCTAAACATGATAAAGAGCGGAATCAATTATGTACACATCGAACCATGTCAAACTAGTCTTTTTTGTAACTTTGTACACTTTTCATAGTTTTTCATCTGTATAAGTGTTGTTTGTACTCTTTAGAGATTCTTGAGAGAGAAGTAAGAGGAGACAAGTTGTTATGTTTGTTTGTGGAAGGGTTCAGACATTTTTATGTTGTGAAAAAGGGAGTTTTCTCTTATGTTTCCTTTCTATTTTATATTAATCATTGTTTTGTTTCCTTGCATTATGCATGAGTAGTAATTAAGGCTTGTGTAGCCATGGTTAACATGTACATACATGGATTGATTGTCAAATGTTGTTGATATCACTAATCTTTATAGTGTATTAAATTATTCTAATTCTAAGTAGTACACGACTTAGGGTTAGATCAGATTTCCATAGGATGCAATTGAGAAATCTACCTATGGACTAGATCTACTTTATAGAGAGAGGTTGCTTATGATGCCTAAAGATAAGGTTGTGAAACCCTCTGGATATGTGATTGAAATTACCCTTGGGATCATATTTCTAATGCGATTCTAGTCAACTGTTAACTAGAAAGAGATTCCAGTTCAACAAGATTAGAATTAGGGTTCAATAGAATTGAGAGAGATATTAATCTATTTGGTGGAATCCTACAATTAGGATAGGCACAACAAAATAATAATGTGTAGTACATGTTAATTCATTGGTGAAGCAAGGTCTAAATTACTCAGTTGCGATATTTATTTTAATCAAAGTGTGTTCATAAATTTAGTAGTAATAAGTAGCTAATATGTAGTGTAATTAGTACTTTAATAACATTATCCACCAAATTTTATAGGCTAGATAATAGGAAAAGGTGAGCAATAGTACTTACCAAGATCCCTAAGGAATATGAACTTATATTTCATTCTTATACTACATGCGATAGGTACACTTGCCTAGCATTGACCAGATCATAGGAAAGAGACCATAGGAATTAACTTATTTAAAACTCGGTCAGATAAAGCAATCTAGCAGTTCTTTTCACTCCCCAATCCTTAGATAGTGTCCCAAGAAGTTTAGAATTTATTTCTAAGTTAGAAAAATTCCTCTCAAGTATACTCAAGGAGTTTATGATATTAATGAATTTGTTATGCATTTCATCTATGGATTCATTAGGAAGCATTTTCAAATTTTCGAATTGACCACATAGAAGACTTATTTTTGTATCTCAAACTCTAGAATTCAATTCATAATCTTTTCCAGTTCATCCCATATATTTTTAGCAAAATTACATGTACATATTCTATTGAAATCGCTTTCGTTCAGACCATAAAGTAAAATACTCATAGCAATTTTATTTAAATTTAATTTTTTTTTCCAATCTTCTTCATTGCAATCTCTTTCTTCTTTTCCTTCTATTTTTAAAGGCCCATTTTCTATAAAATTCCAAATTAATCTATTTTAAGCTTTAAGAAAACTTTTCATCCTATACTTCCTATAAGGGTAGTTACCCCCACTTAGAAGCAGTGATCTATTTATAGCTTTCCCCTCTAGAAATCCTAGTGCATTTGATGTCATGATCTTTACTCTATATGCGATTAAGCAAAGAATAGATAGAGATGAGGCTCTAATACCAATTGAAAATGTGAAAATGCATTATAAAATATCGAGGGGAGGGAGGGGTCGAATTGAGTATTTGCTTTAAAAATTCAAACAATTTATTTTAATGGGAAAATTAAATATATATTTAATAGCAGCAGATTACAAGTGAAATATAAAAGAGATAGGGATAGTAAATATTAGTCCAAATATAACGTAGAGTTCGACCCACTTCTTACTCTCCACGGTCCATCAATGCCTCTAATTGAGGACTTTACCATCACTTTTATTAATCAAAAAACTACGCTCAAGCTGAGCAATTACAATTCTTTACAACACACGAGAAATAAAATATTTCCTTTCTCTCCCTAGATACTCTTTAAGAGATTACAGGTATGAGAATAGAGCACTAGAATATTTTTCTCTCTTTGTAGATATTTCAAATTTAATGAATAAGAGAACAAGAAAATTAATAATTTGTTAGATCGCAAATAAAAGCTCTTTCTACTCTTCACTTCTTGCTAAATCTCCCAGAGTATATATAGCCTTCAAAAATTAAAATGTCCACTAGAGATAACGTCTTTAATTCCCCATGTATTAAATATGCTTCAACAGCTCTTTTTGCCACTTCAGATCCACATTTTTAGGCTATTGCGCCTCAAAGTGTCTCACCTCATTTTTTCCCTTGACAAGTCTTTGCACACGTGCACTCGATCAAGCCTTAAATTCAAATATGTCGAGCCTCAATTTAGGCCTCGACCAAGTTTTTTTTCTATAACTCATCAAGTCTTAGATTTTGAACTCGTCACACCTTGAACGTTAGACTCGTCAAGCCCACGACAAACCTCTCGACCAAGGCTGTGCATTTTTTAACTTGTCACGCTTTAGACTTTTAGCTTGTTGTGTCTTAGACAATGGACTCGTCAAGCCCTTAATGAACCCCTCGACCATTGATTTTGCATTTTTAAACTTGTCAATCTTTGGTCTTATGTTTTTGTCATACCTCAGTGAATGAACCAGTCTAGTACTTAACTAAACCCTCGAATGATACTGTTCATTACTACTTTGTTCCTGCTAAAACCCACATAATCTCCACAAAACATGCAACATACACACACACACATATATATATATATATATATATTCTAACATATTATTTGACTAATTAAGTGCAATTCTTCATAATTAAATAGTTAATTGTACATCATATTGTCTCATCAAAATCCACATTAAACATATAAGTTCAACACTTTTCAATATCATTTATTTAGATACTTCTTTTTCTCTCTCTTTTTCAAAACTTTTTTTCTTTTGCAATAACCAATAGCATTAAATTTATTTATAAAAAAATTTTATTTAGCTAAACAAATTCTTCTGAATAATTACTTTTCATTCATAGTACACCATTAAATAAATGCTTATGAATACCTATTTTTTATTTATAACACACCACAAATAATAATTACATTGTCCATATTACAAATATAAATTGATCTAGTAACATGCTTTTTCATGCATTAACTATATTGTTTCGGTTAATAATTAATTTTCAAGTAATATATATACAATCTTTTATAAAGTTTTAGAAAATATCACTAGTGAAATCATTAATGAAATTTTTGTAAATATATAAAATGCAATATAATTGTAAAAACAAGCGAATACATATATAATTATAATAGTAATTTAATTAAGGTCTCCCCCCTCCCTCAATCATACAATTCTGCATCCATCTTGGAATGGAAAGTTTATCTTGACATCTAGTATATAATACTTAATGAAGCACTTGAACTTTTGCTTGTCATTCCGATTGAGATAAATCAAACACAAGTAGTGCCAATTATAAAGGTCTTAGGAGCTAAACTAGTGAAACAATATAGACCGACTAGCTTGTGTACAATAATATATAAAATAATCACTAAGATTTTATTCAATCATTTAATGTCCTTTTTAGATGATTTAATGTGCCTAGCTCAATCAAGCTTTATTGCTAGAAGGAAAGCAACGGATAATATCATCCTAATTAATGAAATTTTACGAACTTTTAGAAAATATAATATAAAAAGTAAATGGATGATGATCAAATTAGATTTAGACAAGGCTTATGATAAGGTTGAATGGGACTATATCTACTGGACACTTGAAAGTCTAAATTTCCCATAGTAGCAAATTAAATTGATATCAAGTTGTTTATCTTCAACTTCAATGGAATTGTTGATCAATGGACAAATCACAACTCAATTTACTTCAAGCTGGGGTTTAAGACAAAGTGATCCCCTATCTACTTATTTGTTTATTTTATGCCTAGAATTTTTCAATAGACTGGTCGAACAAGATGGTCAATCAAACCAATGGATTCTTTTTCACTTTAGAAATAAGAACTTTACAATATCACATATGATGTTTGCAGATGATATTGTACTCATGACAAAGTATGATCTAAGTAATGCTAGAATTATTATGCAAACCTTAAATGACTTTACCTGAATCTTTGGTTTAGAAGTTAACATGGAGAAATTACAAATTATGTTTTCAAAAAGTGTAAGTCATGAGGAAAAGGTATGTTTAGCATCAATTCTTCCTTTCAAACAAGTACGGTCTTTTGGTAGATTTGTTGTAAATCCACCGAAACAATTTTGCTTTGTTGTAATGCTATGGTTAATTTAGTATTCAAGAAATAAATTGGTTTGTTAACACAATGGACCAGTTGAAAATTTGATGCAATCAATAAGGGTTAAATCCCATGAATATTGGGTACATACAAGAAAAATTCAATCACTTAAGCGGATTGAAAGAGTTGGCATTAAATGGTAGGCACCATTTGTAGGGTGGATCACAGTTAATACTAAATATCAACATGCAGTAGTTGGCGAAGTCATAAGAAATCATCAGGGAGAACATTAATGGGTTTTGCAAAAAAAAAAATAAAAATGATTTTATGATATGGTGGCAGCCAAACTTTGGGCGTTAGCTTTTGGTTTGAAGTATTGTTGGCGATATCATTATGACAATGTTGAGATGAATGTGGATTCAAAAGTAGTTGTTCAATTATTGAAACTGAAAACAAAAATGTGCAGTTCAAGTATTGTAATGTTTTAAACTTAAGCAAGAAAAGGATATCTCAACTCTATCATTACAAATAGCAACACCATTATAGGGAGATGAATAAGATAAATGATGCCTTGACTACCTATATAACAACTATGAATGTGGAGGACATGTTTTTTAAAGAACCACCTATACATATTCATTCATTACTAGCGGAAGATCACGTAGACTATGAATGCTACAAGGATGTGCAAATCACTAGTTCCTTTGACTTAATGCTAACTTACTAGATTTTTTTTCTTTTTTTAGTATGATTTTGACATTTTGGAATGTAATGTTTTTAAATGTTTCAGTTGTATTAAGCTTATGCAGGTTATCTAAGTTTGTATTTTGGAACATATGAATATATAGCTAATGAATGACTTGTTCCCAAAAAAGAAAAAAAAAAAAAAAGCATTATCTTGCCTTTGATATTTTATAGGTACTCTTTGATCAACAAATAATTGAATAAATGAACGACTTTACTTTAGTTTAAACAAAATCGAACAAAACTATAGAAAAAAAAAAGAAGAAAATTAGAAAAACAGCAAATTAGATATTCGATTCGATTATGAGCTAATCCTCTTTTTCCTCCCTCTAAATTGACTATTATATAGATGAGTGAAATGATATCTAAATTTTAACTTATATTATTTCAAACTTATTAAAATTTACTTTAATATTTTCTAAATTTTAAATTTCAGTAAGAATCTTTTAATAGAAAAGGTGAAACTCTATAGTGTTCTCAATTTACATGAGTGAAAAATTGATATTTTTTTATTAGTTTAGAAGCTGGATCCAAGTTAAAAGTTTAAAGGTTTAGTTAACTAAAGACTTCGTTTTGATGTCTTTTCTTTTTCTTGTGGGAAAGGGGATTCTTTCTCCGGATCACACGAAATACGTGTGGCGAGAAAACGTACCATTGAGAGGGCCCACAATTCTGGAAAAATATTAGATAGATGATGCAAACCATATAGAGCTACACATAGTACATAATTTTTAATTATATATTAACACATGGATAAAATAATAGATGATTTTTAAAGTAATCGTTACCTATATGTCCACGTATAAAAATATTATTAAAAATTACATGTCATATGTATATTATACATGATACGTAATACCCACTAAAGTCGCCATCCAATTTTTCACGAATGGCGATGAAGTCGATTCGATCCTATTTTCCTAATTTAATAAATTGAGAATATTATAATCATACTCAAGAAGTTCTGTAAAAATTGACAATTTTCTACCCACGGGCAGGTATAGTCGTATAGACCCGCCACAACCCGCTGCCACCTGGCAAGTGGGTGATAACAGTAAAATAAATAAATATAATTTAAAAATATATTTAATTGTTTGTATAGAGTTATACTAAAAGAATAATCACATTTTTAAACAAGGGAGTTTTCTATAACACTTTTAGAGTGTTATTATGGTTATCTATTATTAATATTTCAACTAAAATGGGATATATTTATATATAAACAAGGATAATGTTACGAGTAGTATCTCAATTTTAGCAAAATATGTAATTATCTAAACTTTAAAATTGATCAATTTAATATCTAAACTTTTAAATTGATGAATTTAGTATCTAAAAAACTTTAAAATTAATCAATTTAATTGCGTGCATAAAAAAAAAATTAAGTACTAAATTGATCAATTTTAAAGTATAAATACCTAACTGCATATTTTGTTAAAAATTATGTATCATTTATGACATTAACTCATAAATGCACACCTTTAATAATTTATCACAAAAATAAACCAAGGACTAACACACGTGCGGGCGCGCGCGCACGCGCGCACACATATATGTAATATTCATGTTAAGCTCGTCCCTATCGCCCAACGGGCTGAAGATTTCCATGGGCGTATTTTGACGATTTAAAATTCCATCATGATATATGTCCTGATCAAGATTACACTAAAACAAGAATTAGTCGTAATAGGTTGATATAGCCAAGGGAAATGGTTTCATGCAGCATAGATGGGTAATGAGTAGAAATCATCACGGGTCATGTTTCATGCTTGAACCACTAGTTTATGGGTTTCATTTTGATAGAACTGTAACCATACCCATAAAGGCCAGAGCGGTTTCCCATTTTTAGGAATCAATGAGTCTTACGGTTTGATTCCGGTTCTACTATAATCATAATTTTTTTTTTTTTTTGTTAAATCCTGCCAAACCACCATGCAAAATTTTCAAAAAATTAAAGATAAATGCAAATTAAAAAAAA
Organism: Combretum micranthum; assembly: GCA_024138025.1. Classification (NCBI taxonomy): domain Eukaryota; kingdom Viridiplantae; phylum Streptophyta; class Magnoliopsida; order Myrtales; family Combretaceae; genus Combretum; species Combretum micranthum. The sequence continues at coordinate 264,229 of JAMXBD010000149.1, read as the reverse complement.
AGGGATTGCAACTGTACCTTTGGAAAATTAAAGATAAATGTACATTTGGATAATGGTGAAATATGCACACGATATTTGCCTGTTTTTAGAACTATTACAAGTAATGGATCTAGAAAACATTTAATTTTTTGGTTGATAATTTGCAAGGTAAATCCCGCATTCCTATAATCTACTTTCTCCCTCGTCCAAAAGTTGCGACTGGGCTTTGGTTTTTTTTTTTTTTTTTTTTAATAATGGACGGAATAACCCACCGGGTCTTCGGGTCAATTGTCGGGTCACTTAAACTAATGGTTCATGATCCACCTGAACCGATGAGTTTCAAGCACTACCAACCTAAACCCACCAAATTCAGTGGGTCTAAATCACCTCTCATGGGTTAGTTCCCGATTAAAGAACAGACGGTGTCAGGGCAAGTCAATACATGGGTAAAATCTTACTCGTCATGATGCCTAGTAATGGATATGATCACTGGTATGCATTGTGCTCTACATTCATGGTGGGAATTAAGGTTTGATGATATTTTATTTATATAAAAATTAATGTTTTTAAATAGTTAAAAAATATATTAAAATTATTAAAATAATGTAAATAAAATATTTGTTATTGTGACATTATAAAATATGCTGATATTATATTAAGTTTAAGAATGATTAAAAACCGCATTAAGTTTCTCATTATATTACCCTACAAATGATAGGGATACAACCAGGGCAGAGTTGAGATAGGTCATATAACCAGCCAAAAATAGAGAGAGAGAGAGAGGAGATAAGTCGTATAAAATCTAAACCTACCTCGCTTTCTTAAAGGTTTTCTCAAACCCAACCCTAAACACTATAGAGTTTTTATTGTATTCAAACTTATCCTTATAGGATATCAAGTTGATGGATCCCCTATCCTTTAACCTAATATTCAAGAAAGATTGAAACATCTTTTAAAAAACTTTTTATTAATGCAACACTAATAACAATGATCACAATGATGATGAGAATGCCGAGACGCTAATAGAGTATTCTCCATTGTATTGTTATTGCCAACTTCACAGTGGGAGTAAAAGTAAACACAAGATGTCTAGAAAATGTTCTTAATTAATAATGTCTTTCTCATCTTTATCTTTTATTGTTTTATAAGAAAAGCAAGAATAAGAGAATTCGTACAAGAAAAAGTATAAAAATGTTCTATTTTTTTCCTTAATTTTAGTTATTCGCCTCTCATTTATTCCTCTCATCTTATCTTTAATTGTTTCAATACTAAATTAAATTATATAAAATCGAGCTATAAAGTGGAATATTATATATTTTTAAGAGTGGAATTGAGATTTCAAACATGAGTTAAATTACTTTATTAAACCATGTGCTTTTCTTTGGTGTATGAATTCAATTCTTATTTAATTATTATATTTTAATAGGTCAAGTTTCCTATCTCATTATAACGATGATCTATAATCCAACCCTAAATCTATAGGGTTGTAAGGAATTTTCCAAACACATCTTAAGATTTTTAAGGTCGAGTACTAGCGCAACATGAAAGCATTAAATAACATAAACCAATTCAACGATCAGTTTTAAAACGTAAACTTAATCATACAATTGCTAAACAATTGCAAATTCAAAGAAAATCTTCTCAGTTCAATATCAAAGATGTCAAATATCAATTGTGTACAAAGACAACCAAAAGGTCTATTTATACTATTACATAAAAATCCTAAAAAAATAAATAATAAATACGAAAATCCTAAAATAAATTAGATATAATCTCAAGAAAAAGAAAAGAAATCAACAAAATCGTAAAAAAGTAAATAATAAATATAACATTAATTAATAATTAAGACGAATAAAGATATAATAAATGCAAATAGATAGTATTGACAAATCCAATAGTGTAGAATTTTAGACTGACAGTGTAACTCCTAACTCGTCCGCATCAAGTACCCCACAACGACCCATCCAATTGCATCATTAATGGATAATCTTCAATTTAGAAGGCGCAAAATATAGGAAATGTTGCTATAGTTCACCAACTTATTTTCAAGAGAAGAAATACCGGTTCTCGTTCATACGTAGCAAAATCATTTTGTTTTCAAATCTCCTCACAGGTTGATTGTACTTTGCACAAAAAAAAAATAGTAGAAAATATTAAGTAAATAGATAGCACTACGATAACAATGTGTCGCAAACAACTTTAGAGTAAGATAATATATCGTGAATGAATACAGCATAATAAATTGCATATTTTAAGATTGTCCCAAAATTATGATTTAACATTGTTGAGATTCACATAAAATAAAACATGCACAAGCTTTGGTATGTGAGAGTTGTGGAGTAACAACCTTGTGGCCAAAGATGGCACTGCTTTTGTCTTGTTGAAAACATTACATTGCGTTTTTTAACTTTTTAAGGAAGTGTGGATGTTAAATGCGTGAACGTTTTTTGTGCCAATATGAAGCCAAATGAACGGACAAGCTGCAGACAATCCTCTATTATAAAAATATGGGTTGTTGAGTGAAGAATGTTGAGATGAGAAAGTAAGCTTTCCTGATTCATGAAGTAGTTGAAAAACTGAGTTACTCAAAACCCTCAAGTTTTCACATGGACTTCTGAGTTTGGGTTGATGAAGAATTATTTGAACCCTTCAACTTAGATTGATAAGCAGTCCAAGAAAACCCTAGTCTCTTTCTTTGCTCCTAAAAGACAAGCCTCTCCTAGGTTTGAAAGCTTCATATATAGTCACCTGTAATCTCCTAAAACCATCCTGAAAACTTCATTACTCACATACCAAGTACCCATGGAAGTTTCACTTGAAGTTGTCTCCAGAGAAATGATCAAACCGTCCTCTCCAACCGCGATACAGCTTCATCACTATGACCTATCTTTTATAGACCAAATTTCCCCTCCAGTCTATAACCCTTTAGTCCTCTTCTATGCTGCTGAAGATGGTACAAAGATCAACACAGTTGATGTATCGAACCGGCTGAAAACTTCCTTGTCAGATGCTCTCACACTGTTCTATCCATTGGCAGGGCGCCTTCAGGACAACCTTTTTGTGGATTGCAATGACGAGGGGTTCCTTTCCTAGAAACAAGAGTCAAGTGCAAACTCTCAGATGTTATCCTTACCCCAAACCCGACCGAGCTAAATAATTTTGTCCCTTTTGTTGTTGATGAACATGATGATAAAGCGTTTGGAGTCCAATTCAACATCTTCGAGTGTGGAGGAATCGCTATAGGTATGTGCCTCTCCCATAAGTTGGCAGATGCATTGTCACTCTTCATGTTCGTCAGAAACTGGGCAGCCATTTCGCGAAGAGAAGAGAATATAGTGTGTCCTGAATTTGTAGCAGCCAAACATTTTCCACCTAAAAACCTTTCAGGCTTTGAGCCTAGCACTGGCATCACAAGAGAGAACATAAAATCTAAGAGATTCGAGTTCAAGTCCGAGATGATCGACAGAATCAAAGAGAAATATGCTAAGTTGATGGATTCAGAGCACCAAAGACCCCCATCTCGTGTTGAGGCACTTTCAACCTTTATATGGGACAGGTTTATCGCTTCCACTCAAGTGAACCCAAATCCTGAAAAAATCTACTTCCTACTTCATGCTGTTAACCTTAGAACTAAATTTGATCCACCTCTGCCAGAAAACTCATTTGGGAATCTTTACCGGGTTGCATTAACATTTTTGCCTCCGAACGAGGAAGAATCCTGTGATCTTGTGACCAAGGTGAGGGAGACAATAAGCAAAATCGATAGGAACTACATCGAGAAGCTCAAGGAAGGGGATGATCACTTAGAATTCATGAAACAAAGTGCTGAAAGTTTCCTCAAAGGAAAGTTGGTTAACCTTAATTTCACCAGCTTGTGCAGGTTTCCAGTGTATGATGCTGATTTTGGGTGGGGAAGGCCTACTTGGGTTTGCTCTCCAGCATTGGCATTCAACAATCTGGTTGTTTTCATGGACAACAAATCACAGGATGGGATTCAAGTATATATACATCTGAAGGAGGAAGACATGTCAAGATTGGAGAATGATAAGGAGTTCCTAGAATTCCTTGATTCACCAGCTATCTGATAATATCTATATATTAAAGGAAGCCCATTTTAGCCTAGTTAATACTTTTATGTTTTTTGTCAATCGTTTACTTAAAATATATGAGATATATATATATATATATCTACTTTTCCAGTTTAGTTTTCAGTCCACTTTGGTGTCCAGTATTAATCGAGGTAGATCATACGAGGTTACTACAAAGTAAAATCTGTCGTAGAAGATTATAGTAAAATGGAGACATCATGCGTGTAATAGATTATAAGCTTTATGTAAACATTGCAAAATGCTTGTACCGAATCCAAGTTCATTATCATTTGATGATATATCATTAATTCATAATCATTGTATTTCCTTTCTAATGATAACTTTTCATTTATAAAAAGAAATGATATTTTTAATTATTACCGCCAGACCCGGGTTTACCTTTGATTCAATCAATTGAACCTGATTTGACCTAGAAAAACAATTTGATTCAACCATGGTTCAATCCTAATTTTGCTCATTAATTCTTGACCCTGCTATGTCCAGATTGAACCCCTTAGCTAGGTCTGACACCATTGTTTTAATTAGGTGGTCAAGAGCTTGTAATATGTACAGTTAAGAGCAGCAATCTTTGCACAGTATAGTAACAAAGTTTTTATTTTAGTGCATTTAAAAGAATTATAACTCTTCATTATTTAATTAATATAAATATATAATTTAAACCGATGTTCTAACATAGCACGCACGAGATTTCACATTATCGATATTATTGGTATTTTTAAATTTACAAGTCAAATTGAAAATTATTTTATCTTCATCTCATTCATTTTTGTCATTGAAACTAGCATGAACAATCTTATAACAGAGTAATAAGATTTTTATCTAAAGATTCCATTGTGAAATATTTTCTTAATTTTTCATGTTTTCGTTGTAAGAAAATTGACTTCAGTATAATGATCTATCTTTTGGAATTTCCATAAATTGTAATCTTGTTCCTATTTATGAATTTAAGTGTTAAAACACAAAACTTTCAAAACATGAGGTGCTCTTACATTCCTATTTGGCCAATTTATCTTTAAGCATTTTTTATTATTTCGGTATAAATGTAACGAAAAAATTCAAAAATATGCCATCTGTTTTATCGTATGAACTCTTGCACCCTTACTTTTCTTTCGAAAAGCACATATGTATTAATGTTAATAGAGTTTAGGTTTCGGCATATGATTAGTCCACGATAATAAATGTCCATAAAATAACAATTTTTGTATTAATTTAATTAAACATCACAATAAAAGGGTTGCCAAAAAAGGCAGCCTATACAACCTTATAAGTGGTACCACTACCACTACCAAAATGAAAAGGTAAAGACATAACATACAATAATCTAGGGTTAACTAACCAATTAAGTGATTTTGCTTCAATCATGTTAAAATATTAGAAGTTAACATATAACAGTAACCTTATTTAATCTTATCTCTTTTTAGTCTATACTTACTGCACAGTTACCAAGTATGATAGTTACCTAGTTACCTATCTCATTATGTGGTTATGAAAACACAAGCTACTTTACTCTCTCTCGCTCTCTCTTCTCCCTCTTTACTCTTTGTAAGAAACTATCATCAATGCTACTCCTCTCTCTTCTCTCTCTCTCTCTCTCTCTCTATTGATGATATATATCACAGCCCACTTGGCCCATTACCACCTCCAAATGGACCAAAGAACCCAAGAAGGACCAAGAAGATCAACTCCACAGGATCATGAAAAAGCCCATAGCTAGTGACACCTCAAACATCGGCCTACAAGAGAACCCTTAAGCTTGCAATGACCTCGAGCTCAAGGAAGCTCACGAGCTCAACCTCAAGGTCGACACCATGGGCCCTCCACTTCATCCTTATCTCGATCTAAGACCGAAGGGGAAATCACCAGCTCGACCACTACATGCAACCGTAACTCCTCCAACTTAGGCACCTTGTCAGTTAAGATGCCAAGTCAGTTACTAAGTGGAGATTCACCTTAACAAAAAAGATCAGGTGGACCCCAGTCTGGTATGGTTACGAACTATAAATAACCCTTCCCTCCAGAGGAAAAAGAAAGAGTTTTCTTTTATCTAAGTGAATATTCTTTAATAGATCTTCTAAGAGGTACCCACGAAATAACTTAAGCATCAGAGTAGTCACGCCAAGCAACCCCCCAGCGGACCCCTAACCACTTTCTTGTGTTTGTAGGGAGTCAATCTTTACCGGCGAAATTAGCTCATGCAACACTCTCTATAACAAAAATCGTTTTCACCTCCACAGCCAAATATTCAACATTTGTTTTTCTTTCTTTTTTTTTTTTTGGCTCTATTGTTACTTGGTTCATTAACTACAAATGCATGTAAGTTTTCCATCAATCCTCTATATTAGATTCTTAAGTCCTTCAATTGACCATCCTGACATTCATATCAAAGATTTAACCCTTCTTTGCTTTGTTGTTCACTATGAGTATTTTTTTTTTTTTTCACACACACAACACGGATGCATTGCCCATTAGTCTATCACTATTACTAAGTGAATTTACTCAATGTTAATAAATTAGAAACTAAAGTATTTCACTCATGTTAATAAATTAGAAACTAAAGTATGATAGTTATCTTTCTTAATCTTATCTCTTTTTTGCCTTTATCTTATTGCATGGTATTCAATAGTTATCTTACTTTATCTTTTCTCTTTTTGGTCTTTATCTTATTGCACGGTTACCGAAACACTCTTTTTAGCTCTCTCTCTCTCTCTCTCTCTCTCTCTCTCTTTATATATATATATATATATATATATAACAAAAACTGACCTTACCTCCATAACCAAAATTTCAACCTTTGTTTTTTTTTTTTTTCTCTCTATTGTTACCTGATTCATTAACTATTGATGCATATGAGTCTTCCATTACTCTCTACTTCAAATTTTGAATCCTTCAATCAACCATCCTCACATCCATATTCAAAGCTTCAACCCTTCTTTGCTTTATTGTTCACTCCTTCTCTATGAGTATTTCTTTTTTTTATTTTCATACACGCAATGTGGGTATGTCATCGCTATTCTATTACTATTATTAAGTGAATCTACTTCAGTTGTGTCAAAAAATTTGAAGCTAAAGTATAGCAGTTACTTATTTTATCTTATCTCTTTTTTTGTCTTTATCTTATTGTACGATTATAGAAACACGTCTCTCTCTCTCTCTCTCCCTCCCTCAATACCCCAATAAACAAATGAAATATAAAAATGAATATAAGGGCAAGAAAGTAAATTTAGGGTTTTAAATAGGGGTAAAAATGTCCATTAGTATTAGATTACAAAAGGGTATGTTAGTTCACTAATGTATAAAAAGATCAAACAAGTAACGGGCTCCATTCTCCTTCCATAATCTACAAAAATTCTCCTTTATCACAAAAAAACTCTTGTAACCATTGGAGACTTCATGAAGATATCTAAATGGAAATTTACGTGACATTGTAAGGAAAATAACGAATTTTAGAGAGGCTTAATGGGAAAATCTTAAAGAGGAATGAATTGGGAAGTTATGAAGAAGGAAAGAACGAAGGATTTCAAGAAGGTAATGTCAATTCTTGTACATCTTGATCTTTAGATAGTGGTTTCTTAAGATTGAGTAATTGCTGCGCAGTTTGATATTGTAGTGGTCAAAACATGTAAAAAAGGATGTTAAATTGATGGAATAAGATCAAGAAAAGGTTTAAACTTGTTTTGGTTTGAAAAAGATAGAAATTTGGCAAAAATAATGTTTTTCCAAAAGTACACGGCCCTGTATTTCTAGTCGTGTACCTCTTTATGGTTAAATAGTATTTTCTCAGAAAAACACGATCAATACACAAGCCTTTATCAAGTCATGTTTCTCACTATGCTTTCACAAAGGAAATTGAAAAGAACATTGCATATGTATAACCTCACGTGCCTGGTCACGTTCCTCTCTGTGATTTAGAAAATAAATAAATCACACCATAAACTATCAATATTTGAGGGTAAGTTCATTTGAGATATCAACTTTTAAAGCGGTTAAAAAGAGGTATCAACTTTTGCAAAAGTAGTGAAAAAAAAATCCTTGTTGAAGTTTTTATTTGAATTGTCGTTTTAGTATGTACTATTGTGATGATCATTCCCCTATATTAGTTTTAGAATGCTTCGATATTAACATGTGTTGTCCATTGTAATGATTTGTGGTTCTTTTTGTTTTTCTATTGCTATAATCTGGTTTGGCTAGACATTACACTATATCAATGAACCTAATGTGGACCACCGTGTATGCAAGTCCTATCATGGCAAGAAATAGTTTTCTACTCATAGTCAACCATGGTAGGTGTTTTGTCAGTGAGAGATCAACTACAAAGTATGGTGGTGGTTCATTGTCAATGGTATATGTTAGAATTAATAGGGTGTCCTTTGCTAATCTTATACAAGGTATCTAGGTAGGAATTCACCATGATAATGTGATTAGGATATTTTATAAAACCCCTCATGACATGGAGACTCACCTATTGTTGCACGATGACTCCAGCTTCACCAATTTTGTGTACCTCTTCCTTAATAGAAAAGTGGATGAGTTGTTTACTAAGCATGAGACCCCCACACATATTAAGTAGAACTCTAATCCGCTACCACTATGTTGGGAAGAGCCTGACATCACCATTGATGAAGAAGTACAATAAGAATTAAAGGGTATGTCTAAATGAAGTGAGTTAGATTCAAGTGAAAGTGCCGATGAGGGGGTTATGGGAGTTGTGGAGGTGTGTAAGTAGAGTTTTGCCCAATGCAATAGAACAGGATCCATCAAGTGAAGGGGACTCTGTAGCAAACAATGAAGATGAAGACAATGACACGGATTATGCCAAGTTCGATGATTTCCTTGAAGAAGATACATCTAATCAAGAAAGGCGTGACAAAGCACTGGATAGTCATGTTAAACGAAGCATCATTTTCCCCAGTATGATTCGTCCGATAGAGTTCTGGTGTTTTGTGTGTCGATGTTTTTGAAGATGCAATGTAGTTCAAGAAGTTTGTGGCTCGACTCTCAATAGTAGAACAACGAGAGGTTTGTTTCCAAGGAAATAGTGCTACGTTTGTCCTAGCAAAATGTAAAGATCACATGTGCCCATGGAACATCACTAGCTCCACAAACAATAGAATAGGAGACTTGCAAGTCAAGGCATATGAACATAAACATTCATGTCAGGAAGTGTATAAGAACAAGAGAACAACTTCGAAGTGGCTAGCAGAGGAGTTTAGGGATATAATCAAATCAACTCCTGGTATTCAATAAGTTGAGTTGAAGGATTTAGTTAAGAATCAACTTGGTCTAAACATTAGTTTGAGTAAGACCAGAAGAACTCAAGAGAGGGTTCTGGTGTAAATCGAATGTGACTATGTAGAGAATATGAGCGACTATGGAACTATGTTGAAGAATTGAAATGAAGCAATACTACCGTGGTTCTAGAGGTCGGCGAGGCTCTCAATGCTCACAAGTCTAACTTTATTTGAACATATCTATGTTTTAAGGCATGTAAAAAAGGTTTCCTAGCAATATGTCACCATGTAATAGGGGTTGGTGGGTGTTTCTTGACTGGAACTTGCAAAGGTTAGTTGTTTTGTGCGATTGGTCGAGACGCCAACATTGGAATGTTTCCAATTACATGGGCAGTTATAGAGGTAGAGAACAAAGAAAATTAGTAATGGTTTCTTGGTTTACTGAAATTCAAGCTAAGTATCATGCATATGGGTGAAGGGTAGACTTTCATCAGCAACAGTCAAAAGGTATGTGTTACAATTTACATTTGCTCTCCATTTCATTATTTTCTATATGATTCTAATTACATGTCCTAATCTTTTTATAGAGATTGATCGATGGTGTAAAGGCCCACTTCACAAGAGTGAATATCAATATTGTGCTCGACACCTAAACACAAATTAGAGAGCATCGTTCCCAGTAAGAAGGCTAGATAAGTTGTTCTAAGCATGTGTAAAAAGTTCCAACAAGGCGAGTTTTCATAAAAAAAACATGGAGATCCATTAATCTTTTTATCCATTAGCCCATGCTGCATTGAAGGAAGCGGACTCCTGTCATTGGTAAAGGCATACTTTCGAACTAATGTTAATTATGATTGCATAGAGAACAACATGTGTGAGGTTTTTAATGGCAAGATTCTTGGCCTTAGAGGAAAGTGGATAATAACAATGTTAGAGGGAATTAGGAACTATGTGATGAAGCAAGTGAGCAAGCAAAAGAAAGAAACCATGAAATGGGTTCACGAATGTTCACCTTAGGCTCTACCAATTCTGGATGAGGCACGGTATGAAAGTCGCCTTTGCAAAGTAAGGTTTGGGCGTGATCAAGAGTTTGAAATTGAGCATCAAAATGATGTCTATATAGTTGATGTGAACCATACAACTTGCACCTATGGTTTGTGGCAGTTAAGAGGGATACATTGCCCCACTGGTGCTTCTACCATCCAATATCTTAACAAAGATGTTAGGGACTATGTGGATGCATGCTTCAAGAAAGATGCTTTCCTTACAGCCTACAAGTTGAGCATTCCTATTGCCCTAGGTATGCGGTCCTGGGAGAGTAGTGGCATCATTGGACCGTCTCCACCAACCCATCATAAAAGACGTAGTACAAGGCTAACCAAACGCAAGAAGAAGGCCATTGAGTCCATGGGGTCAAACTGTCTCAAAAGGGTCAACATCAAAGATGTACTAGATTTGGAGGATGAGGCCACAACAATAGGGGTTGCAAAGGATTGGAGTCTATGGGGTCCACATCATAGGTAAATTTGTATTGTTTGTATTAATTGTTTGATATATGTTCCCAATAAGTACACGCGTTAGCAATTGCACTTGTATCATTTAGGTCCATAATCACAAACGGCAGCAAGAATATCTAGGACACCATATAATCCAAGGCCAAAAAGAGGGCCATGTAGCTTTGGAATTTACTAAACTTACTGAATTCAAGAGGTTGGAATGGGCCCAATCTATATTGTATTACTAACTTCTTATTTTTCTTCTTCAAAATAAGTAAAGTTTTGGTATTATATGTTTACAATAGCTTGGGACAAGGAGTGACAGAGTAATTCACACAAAGCAAAGATGGAACCAGCCGGTCACGTTAGAGGTTCCAAGCTACACATGCAATGCAAGGTAAGAATAAGAAGCAATGTGTAGTGTATTGTATCTAATATATATGTGCTTGTATAGTCTTATGTATCATGGGGAACCAACATGAAATGTTTGTTATTCAAGTGCCTCGGTATTTACCATGACTTACGTATCTTTGATATGTTTAGGGAATCAAATCGAACCCAAGGTAGGAGTTGTCACCCAACAACTCCCAAGCACCTCCTCGCACACCCAAAAGCAAATTAAAACAACCAGCTAGGAGAGGCCTAGCAACACCAACCAGACGAAGACAAAGAATTTTAAATATAAACTTTATGCGTCTTCAGAAGCCTTCGAATATCATGGGATAAACTAAAGTTATGGACTTGGATAATTGAGGTGCATGTTATCTGTTGATGGAAATTATATTTTGAAGAAATTGTGATGTTGGCTATGGTCTGAAGTTATTGGAGTCTATTTTATCCTTTTTGTATGTATTTTGGCCTTGGGGTGAAGATAATCACATAGCTTTTTTCCTTTTTTGTCAAACAAAAAAACTTCTGTTTTGTGACACCGTTATGTTATTGGTGTAAGGCAATGTTATTAGGCAATTTTTTTAGTGGACATCTCTATGATTGGTGATAGATGCATATCTTTTGTATTAAGGGAACATGTGTATATATGTACTAATATTGATCGCTTTTATGTGGTCTTTTGTATATGTCAAATATGTGCATATGATGTTAAGTGATAGAATTTTAATTTTGTAGCAAACCTTTGTAGCATGAATAACAGGGGTGATGTCAAGTGAGGAACAAGCTAAGTTTAGTTGAAACCATGCTTGTTATTTTTTTTCACTTCATGATATGATATTATGAATGCTTGTCTATGAAAACAGGGTTGCATGGCCGTCCTCAAGGGAGGGTTGAACTTTCTTTGTTTTAGTGACATCAAACAATTATAACGTGCACAACCAATCTGCACAGCTGTACATAAGGGATGGCGGAACTCAGAATGTCCATTTTTGCATTTTCTTACTCTCTGACTTGTTCCCTACCATCTTTCCTAGCTGTATTGAAGGAGGGGCCGAAAATTAAAAGCCTACTGACTTGTTCCCTACCTCCAGCATGGCCATGCAGAAGTTATTACATATACAAAAATTTAGTTATTTATCAAAACTTGTCAAACTTGCCTTGATTTTCACTTGAATCATCATAGAATCTTCTAAATAGCTCCTAAAAGCCTTGAAATGAATATTTTATAAATAAGTATCGTTTTCTTCATCAATTCACAAGAAATATATAATAAATATATCCAAATAAGTACATAGAATAGGGATCTCTTGACACTAATCATTCTCTTTATCTTAGATGGTGTTTCCTAGTTAGTCACGGTTTCTCTTTATCTTAACGAAAACAAGGATTATTAATCTGACAATAGATTGTATGAGTTATTGTGAATCAAAAAAAGAAGATACTTTATCTTATACAATTTTATCTTTATCTTGGATGGTGTTCAAGCAAAGTATACGAAAAGGGCAAGAGGAAGCCATCTAGTAACTGCAATAATTCTCTGTCTATGTCCTTGTTCACGGTTGAAACGTCTCTTTCATCTCATTAAAAGGCCATAATTGACCTTTTTCTTGTACAGTTTTTTTTTTTTTTTGTTTTTTTTACACAATTGATTTACTTAAGCTTGCAAAATAGCAAATTGGATGTTGATTCCTTGAGTTCATATTATTTGAGTTTAAAAATAATATTGCACACAATTCACATAAATTATGTTAAACAAAGACAATTCACATATATTGTCTACAAATATAACAAAACATTCCATAAACACTCCTAAAACAAATTGTACTGCATAATTCAACTTATCAATAAATTTAACATATATTGTATTAGCTTCCATATTTGATCTAACTGGAACAATTACAACATAAAACTAACAACTAAAACAAAAGCACAACATAAACATTGCCACAACAAAACCAGCTATGAAAAACATCCATGAAAGAATCAAACAGGAAGCTAATCTTGTCTTTTTCTTCCTCTCTGATTTTACGTTATGGTTCATTCCAACGATTTTTAATTTCATTGCATTCAACTTAGCCACCAACGTACTTTGTGCTTCCACCATTGCATCTGTGACAACAGGGCCATTTACACTTGAATACAATGAGAGACGTAACCAATCGCGAAGTTCCAGTATCTCCACCTTTGCACAATCGGACATTGTAGGGTCTATACACTTGAAGAACGCACATGTCCCTCTCCTCTATGGTATGGATAGCTATGAAACCATCTTCCTGGATTTTGATTCATCCAGCTAGTTCGCACTAGTGAGAACAACCCATGAAAACAATGAATACCATGACTTGCGCTGGTCGTAGAGTTTCTGGAAGATGAATAAGCTTATATCTTATCATATACAGCAAGACTCTCCCCTGACCAGTGGACCATGTTTGATTCATCCATTGTTGGTGCTATATTAAACAAAACTCACCGCGGCATAAGCTACATTCACTAGAAATGGCTTCAATTTTTGTTTCGTCTAAAGATTAATAAGTTTGGATTCAATGAATGCACATAAAGATTTGTGGTTTGTGAAAATCATGGAGATTCAAGGGTTTAGTCTAAAGGAATTTGTGATTTTTAAGACTTTCACTTAGGTGGTTAGAGGATTTTCTGACGAAGCAATTAGGTATTTAAGTTATTTGAGATTTAGATAAGTGCCATGTAACAAAACAGCGTTAACAGTGTCACCGACGGCCTGTTAGTAATATCTTATTTGACTCGCATTAACAAACATTGATACTTTTTTTAATTACTTCAAACATTGATACCTCAAATGAACTTACCCCCATACATTGATACCTTCCAGTACAATTTACCCTTTAAAAATATGCTTGGAAAAGAACACAAGGAAAATACAAGGTCATGTATCCCTCGTGTTCTACTTATACCTCCCTGTAGACTTTTTTATGACTTGTTTTCTTTACCAAAGTGATTTCAATCCATATACTCACTTGTATACTAGTTTATATATGATAAAACACCTCAAAAGCATCCTTTTTCTAGTGTAAAAATGATTGGATTTGTTAAGCTATTGAGAATGTATGTAGTAACAAGTAGAATCGAAAGTGATAGGAATATAATGAGAGTTTAAGATAGACATATAAAAGTTTCTAAGCAAATTTAATTATATGTAATTCAGGTAATAGATACCAGTTTGGAATGAAACTACTTCCAAGTACATATATACTTTACTTATTGTTTATGCATGTTTAGGATAAAAACTTAAATCAATTAATTAATTATTCGGTTATAATGATGTGCTTGTTGCTTATGCTTAGCTGTTGGTAATACGTGGAGAGTACCCACACGATTGTTGCATATCCTGATATCCATATGTGATAATGTCCCAAGTAGAGTTATGCATAAAAATGATCTGGGTAAAACTAGGTATTTCAGTTTCGAGAATATTAGGGAGTACCCAATATTCGGTTTTGGACCTTAGATGTTAGGGAATACCCAAAATCGTGTGTGTGTGTGTGTTACTATAATTACATATGTGAGATATTGATTTATCCCTATGTGGTTGTTGGCTTAAAGTAGTAATAAGTATGCATGTGATGTGAATGTGTGATTGTTTATCACATGTATGTGTTAATGGTATATCATACTAGGCTTCAACTCACTCTTTTTTCTTTTAATATAGGAGATGAACATGTAAAACGTTATATCACTAGGTGCTTATGGTTAGTAGGCTGGAAATATTGCTAGCATTAAGACCCTCCAAATGAGGAATAGAAGCATGTCAAGATCAATGAAAAATGGAATGGTTAGACTGAAGAATACTGAGTGTCTTATGCTTACTATAGAATATTTTTTAGTAATAACTTATAACTATTGTAGTGTTGGTTAAAAGGATGTTAGTTGAACTCTTAAAGGTCATAAGAGGATGTTTATGTCGCTGGTTATGATTACCGTTGTTTAAACCATTAGTATTCAAAACCATTAATATATGAGATATTTTAGAGTATTTGTGGTGTTTATTGTGGATATTATCTAGTTCTAACCCATGGCATGTCCATGTCTCATATGGAAACGTGTGGGTTATAAATGACCCTAAATTTAGGTGTCACGACCCTAAAAGGGGCTTAAGAGAATTAACCTAAAGCTATTATGCATCCAAGATATGAGAGTCGTTTTGCAAGCCAGAGATTTGCAAAACTTTACTTATTATTTGTAAAAAAAAAATTTATATCTAGGGAAATACGAATTCCCACAGTCCTCCGAAACTACAGAAAGTCGGTATCCCCTACCAAACAATAAAATAGAATAGATCATATACATTTCTCATAATCTCAAAACTATTACATAAAAGCTCTAATTCTTCTTCTAAGCTTATATCTTATATAACATAATCTCAAACTTAAATACTAACATATGGATTACATTCTATGCTAATCTTCATTTGTTCAAGAACTTCACACTTTCTTAGCCTGTTCCCAGCCTGGGACATTCCTGCACAAAAATTACAGGGGTATGAACTAATCCACAGCTCAGTGAATAACAATGGCCAAACCACACATCGAAGAAATGCCAAGCAATTGTTATTAACAAACATATGCAATATAACACTCAATCATATAATATGCACAATTTGGATGACCGAAATCCAAACCAATGGAAATTTATGCCCTTTCTTGGTATTAAAGGGCTAGTTCAAGTCATTCACGCTCAGGAGAATTGAGAACTAAGGAATGGGGTATTTTCTCAACTCTTTACAATCTCAACTCATTGCCATTTACATATGCATATTACTAACATAACGTCAAACTTCTCCTTAAAAAGAACTAAGGAGGGAGGATTTCTTTTGAAACTCATTTTGCACTTGCATATATATATGTATATATATATTGCCAACATAACCTCCACTTCATCTTAGAACCTCATAAACTCCCTAAGCACTAACATTCCACAGCCAATACCCACACAAACAACATCCTTCGGTGCCTAGTAGTTCCTGGGATATTGACAACCCTATGGCATCTAATTAGAGAAACAGTTCCACTAACTTAGCTTAGGACTACCACAAAATCGACATGCTAGCATGTGACGTGAACACCATGCTAATGCAAGTATGTTGTCGTGCAATAAATGATAATTTCTTAAATAATCAAATAGTTTTAATTCCATTTATTAGGATGACCAATCAATTTAACAAACACTCATCAACAATGGCAACTTAATCAATTCAAGCAATGTGTCATCACTTTTACTATAATGTTTGATCAAACGGTACAATCATCAAACAACATACAATTACCAATTCCCACACATAGTCAGTTGTGTTTACCTTAATTTAGATGCAACTACGTTATAAGCACAAGCAAGACGATGGGGTCAATGTTACGCACATGTCATCCAAGTTAAGTCATAACAACCCTGTAGGAAATCCAAGTCATCCCCACCATCACATCTAATCATCATCAGCAGCAGCATCAAATTATCATCATCCTTCATATTGAAATCCAAACAGAAATAGAAGGTTAGCTAGTGCTATTTCAAAGAATATACCAAAAGCAAACATCTATTCATTAAATTAAACTTATTTTAAGATCCTATTTGATCAGACACTAAGTAGAAACCCTACCATAGCTACGAAGATCGCCCCACCAAGATACGAACAGTTCTCCATTGTGTCTGTCAAAGTATTTCTTTTCCCTTTATTTATAATCAATTATTACAAAAACATTATCAAAACATTCATTTTCAAAAACACTCATTTCCCAAGCAAGCATATATTTGAAACAACATATTTCTTTTACTAAACATGGTTTAATCTATCATGTTACAATATACTATCTCTAAGCCATTTAAAAATTTTAAGTCTATTAGCTTAACTTAGCCAACTAATTCATTTTATCTTAGTGAAGTTCATTAAGTCAAATTAAGCTTAGATATATTACTAATTCATTTTATGTCTAAGATTTATATCAATCTAAGCCTATGTCAACTTAAGCATAGCTAAGTTGAATACACTTAATCAACCTAATTCATCTTAACTCATTCAAGTTCATTTAGTCAAGTTGAACTTAGGTTCATTAACTAAGTTTATTTTATACTTAACTACATATATTTAACTAGTAAACACAAATTTTTAACTTTGTTTGGATATTAGCAGCTGGAAACAAATAAAATTTAGACCTTAATAATTTTAGAACCTCCAAAAACTTAAAACATAAAATTTTTAGAACTTTTTAAGCTTTTTGTATCATTTTGAATCATATCAATCCTAGTTCAGGTAAAAAGTTATAATCAAAATACAAAACAGTATCGCTGCAGAGGAAACACAAGTCATGCCCGTGAGTTTTGGAAAGCTGTCAATATATGAACGATAAGCTAAGAATCACACCCATGATTTTTGGGTTTTGAAATTTTAAAACAACCTGAGGCTAGAAAGGACAAGATCACGCTCATGATTCACTCAAAATTTTCAAAACATTGCTTATCACAAATTGAATCACGCCCATGATGATCCAAAAATCTCCAACCTGAGCCTACTAAGGCTTGAATCATGCCCGTGATCTATGAAGCCCCTGTTTTTGCAAATTTCGTTTGTTTCTTTTATCCATTTTAACTACTTGTTTCTATCCTACTTCAACTAAAACATCATAAAAACAAAATACAAACTAATTTTCATTACTTTTAACACTTCTATATTCACTCCACTTCATTAAACATCATCCAACTCACTTCACCAAACCCCTTATCCATTAATGCATGTTACATGCTTATCTATCTCTTATTTATCATCTTTTCCACAAACCCAACTCATATCTAGTATCAAATCATCATATACATATGTAAACACTAAACAACAACCAAACGAAGGAAAAGCAAAACTTATCTTTGTAGATGGATCAAACTTCTTGATTTTCTTTATCACTAGTCCTATTAAGCTCTTAAAGCTTTTTCATACATGATCTCCAACTTCTATCATGTTTTCTATCTTTATTTTCTTCTTTAATCTCTTTTAAACTTGAGATCGTGAATGGGATTTGAGACAAAAAGAAGAGAGGAAGAGAAAAAGAAGAGAGGAAGAGAAAAAGAAGAGAGAGAGAAGAAGAAGAAGATGAAAACGTACAAACAAGGCAAGAAAAGAGAAAAGAAGAAGAGGAAAATGGCAACAAAAGCCAAAAGAAAAAGCATATAAATGATAAGAAATGGAGATGTTTATTAACAAGGGATTATGGCTTCTATCTTTTAGATATTTATCTTAACTATCAAAAATAAGTGGAAAATAATTTCTGAATTTATAACATAAAAATTATTAACTTGAATTGGAAATCTAGTTGAAAATTTTTAATTTTGTAAAATCTTGAAATTTAGTTTGAGTTCAGGTTTAAAACTGATATATGTAAACAAGCAGTTGAACTCAAGATTAATGGGGAGTAAGAAAACAGAATTAGGTTAAAATGGCTAATTTAGAACATTCTATAAACTCGGGTAATGAACTTGAGAAATTTGAGTCATTTGTAAATTGAAAGAAAAAAATTCAAATTGATGATTTTTAAAGAATTAAATGTCTCAATTTATGAAATAAACCAGAGTTTAGAATTTACAAATTCACTAAACATTGAAGTTGAATTTTTCCAAAGGTTTTGAGATTTGAATTTGGAAGAAAAGAAGTTTAGTTTGAATTTTACAAAAGATAATAAAATTTTGGTTTGTTCGAAAAGATTGTTAATTTTCAAATCTTAGTTAATCTATTTATTAATTTGATTATGTCACTCTATTTAATTTTTATCCTATTAATCACTTTACTTTACTTAATTAAATTATCTATGTTCAATTCTAAATTAAGTTCTAATCCAAGTTTTGTTGTTATTTTATTTCCAAAGAATTCTTGATTCATTTCCTCAATATTTATATTTATTACGCTTATCACATTTATTTGATATTTCATAGTATTCTTATTTTTATAAAGTATTTTGGAATTTGATATTGCTTAATTTAGTATTATCTTTTTATAGTTATATACTTACCCATCATTTATCTCTTTAATTTCATATTTTTAAGATTTTAAATATTTATTTAAATTTATATAACCGATATTCTAAGCAATATAGCACATATAAAACAATAAGAATTAGTTTAGCGATTCCAACCTTCACTTACTCGATTTTTTAAAAAGACTCGAACTCAACAATAATAATAAAAGACTGACGAGTTGACTAGTCTCGACTCAACTTGTCTCCTGACTTGAGACGACTCATCACTCATAACAACTCAATATTGACTCACACAACACGACAAACTCAACAATTAAAGGTTATAAGCTCGTTTTTCCATTCTTATCTGTATATAACATATATATATATATATGATAACATGCATATAAAATATACAGTGCTCATATTATTTTAGTCATTAGGGGTATTATGTCCTATAATTTTTATTAACATGATCATCTTGACAAGATTAAAATCAAGATGTCTCATTTTTGCTCTTTGCATATTTGTTCAAATTATCATTATCTTATTAAAGTTGAAATTAAGTTATCCTATTATGTCATTGAGTTATTATTAATTATTGATTGCGAAAACTATGGAAATTTGTATCTTATAATTTTATTACTAACAATTCAAATTCTTAATTGACAGTTAGATTGTTGTATTTTTAATATTTTTAAAACACAAAAAATCTAGAGTGATTTTTTTAATTTTTTTTAAATCATTTCAAAAAACTTTACATTATTTATTTAATTATTTTCATTTTCAAAATGTATATATTTTGTGTGATTACATAAGGTATTACATATTCCACCCTTGTTTTTTGTTTTTTCTTTTCTTTTTTTTTTTTACTCTATTGTTACCCTGTTCATTAATTGCAAATGCATGTGAGTTTTCCATCACTCCTCTATTTTAGACTCTTGACTTCTTCAATCGACCATCCTCATGTCCATATACTAAGCTTTAACTCTTCTTTGCTTTATCATTCACTTCTTCTCTTTGAGTATTTCTTTTGATTTCCGCACACACAATGTGAGTGCATTGTCTGATCTTCTATTGCTATTATTAAGTGAATATAATTCATTCATGTAAAAAAATCAGCAACTAAAGTATGACAGTTACCTTATTTTATCTTATTTCTTTTTTATCTTTATCTTATTGCATAGCTACTAATAGTTATCTCACATTATCATGCCCCAACCCACCCCATACCCACCCATTACCCCCCGGACACAATAATAAAAAACCCTCCCCATCTCCGTAGCCAAAACTCCAATCTTTGGTTTTTTTTTTTTTTTTTTTTTTCACTTTATATTGACTTAGTTCATTAACTGCTGATGGATGTGCATTTTCCATCACTCTTTTGTTTTAAAGTCTTGACTCCTCCAATCGACCATCATCATGTCTATATGTAAGCCTTTGCTTGGTCATTTACTATTTATTTGTGAGTATTTATTTTTAATTTCCACGCACATAGCATAGTGCGTTGTTTGCTAGTCTATTACTATTTTTAAGTAAATCTACTTCATTCATGTCAAAAAGTCATAAACTAAATTAAGGCGATTGGCTTACTTTATTTTATCCTTTTTTTTTTTTGTCTTTTGTTATTATACCCTTTACTTTATCATATTTTTTTCTTTATCTTATTGCAAGTTACCAAAACATGCTTTTTAGCCTTAAAACCATACCTACCACCAACTTCGACCTTTGTTTACTTTGTCATTCATCATTCCTTTTTTTTTTTTTTTTGCCCACACATGCATCCTCCAGTATTATTTATTTAAATTTATCGTGGATTAACACATGTCCTCCGTCCTTAACATTAATAGGCAATGATGATGATGAAACTCGCATCATGCATTTATTAAAAAAAAAAAGAAGACCATCATAAGTTTGGAAAAACACCAAAAGACATGTTATATTTTTATAATTTTTTCTTTAATATATTTTATAATGCCAAAGGATCTTAAGGCAACTTTGTTTCTTAAAATTTGCAAATCTAAACACTCAATTATTTTTTTAAAAAAATTCCAAAAATAGAATTTTTTTAAAAAGATAAATAAATAAACATAGACCACTTAATATCATATCTTGATGCTTTCGATTTGCACCGAGGCATCTTTCTAACATATATCTCCCTAAGCAAATCTCAAGCACAGCCCAATACTTACTCTCTCCAAAAGCTCCTCATTGCTCAAGCCATAGAAAACAACACTAATATTCTCCTCGTCGAACGGAAATATGAAATCCATATACCGTTCAGTATTTCCTGATCTACCGATCGTCAAACTCGCGGGACTCTTCTCTAAGCTTTCATTCGCCGGAGCTGGAAGTCACCGTCGATATCGTTGGACCCTTCCCCGAGCTTTCTTAACAAGCTTCTTCATTAAGACTTTGTCAATCTCATTCTCGTCATTAACTTTAAGGTGGAATGTCATTGTCATCGTTCATGTCCATGTCCCTTCCCTCGTCATAGATGCCACTTGTTTAAAAATTCGAATGGGCCTTCACGGCTCAAAATGATGATGGAACAAATTATAGTGATGTAAAATGATAGTGAGGTAGACTCGTACCTTGAGGACACGATTTCAAATGACTAATTTTTTAGATTTTTTTTCCAAAAAAATACTATTTTTATGATTTTTTTCTAAAATGATATTTTTTTTAATTTTCTTATCCCCAATTTTAAGCATTGCATAGATGAACACGTAATGGCGCCCGTTTGCAATTCATCCTTAAAATTTTACTATTTTCTGTTTTATTTAAATTCATATTCTGACGAACCGAACAAATATGTAGCTGAGCATATCATGTAATTACTCTTCTATGTGTGTCTATATATAATAAAAGTATTTAGTAAATTAGTCATTTAGCAAAAATGTCAATTTTTTAATTAATTAGAATCAAGATATGAATAAAACGATCTAATTGATATTTTTTAGACTCTAGTTAATATTATATTTAGTTACATGATTGCAGTTTGATTAATTGAAGAATGCATATATATTTACCAAATAATGAGGTTTAAAGTATTTAAATTACAAATATCTCCCTCCATATTCATTTTTAACTAAATATAAACATTTGACTAATTTTACAAAAGAAAATTATACATAATAATTATGTACATATATTTTTAAAATGCATATGATATATCATAATACATAAGAACAGCCAAAGAGATAAATGATGATCAAAGTAGTTGATACAGTCACCATCTAAACTTTACATATTTTCAAATTTCATATTTAAACTTTCATTTTGTCAAAATCACAAATTATTGAATTACCGTCTAAAATATCAAACTCAATGAACTTTAACGTGTGTGTGTGTGTTTTAAATTTGGCACGACGCTCATACATATCCCATATCTCACATGTAATAATGCCATTAATTAAAATGCACACATGAAATGTTCAAGTTCAAGTATGAAATTAAAAGAAAATAATGCAATAAATAACCACCATAGATTTTAAATAGTGAAAGCAAAATCACCCATTTGATAAATAGTGAAAGGTGATTTTAGTAAATAAAATAGGAAAAATTACATAGAAAAGTATTAACATTTCAAGTTAAGTTTATTTAAATTATCAACATTTATAGATGTTAGAAAAAAGAAAATGTTTAAATAAGTAAGTCAAATAAGACATTATAGCTTACTGCCACTAACTCTATTAACCTTCTACGTCAAATGTCATATGCAACACACATGATCTTCTCCTACCTTTGGACATCCATCACAAACATGCCAGAGAAGAAGAAGAGATAGATAAGATTGAATATTAGGTTACACACGGTTCAAAAACAGCAGTGGAGTTGATTTGGCTCATGGATTAGGTTTATGTTGTGGTGATCATTCTTTTCTGATTTATTCGGTAGAGTAGGCGAGTTCGTATCTGTTGATGTTGGCGTCATGATAGTATATTAGGAATGGAGATAATTTGAGAAGTGGTGTTTGATGAATGGGTTGTTCGGGTGAAATGCAAGTCCATGTTAGCTGATGTCTTTGTGGTGGTCAGTGAAGGTAGTTTCCACCTAAGTTGAGTCCAAACAGCGATGGTTTTAGGCTTACCGTTTGGACTAGTTTGGGAGGTGAATTGGAGTTTAGGTTGCTTTGCGTGTTTGAATTTGAAGGTGTTGGATTGAGTTCGAAGATGATGATAGCTAAAGCTTGAAGAGAGAAAGAGGGGTTAGAGAGAGAAAGTGGAAAAGGTCTTGAGGAGGAAAAGGATGAAGTTGCTTCGTGTGTTTGAATTTGGAGAGGACGATGGCTGGAACTTGAAGAGAGAAAGAGAGGGTTAGAGAAAGAAAATGGAAAAAGTCTAAAAGAAGGAAGAAGATGAAGTTTGGACAAGTCAGTTGTTGTGAGTGACTTGGTGTAGAAGATAGTGTTCAAGGAGTGATATCGAGAATTTGATAGAGAAGGTTAATTGAATTAGTGACCATCAGTTATGATATCTTATTTGACTCATTTACACTAATATTTATCTTTTTTTTATATTTCTACAATGATGTCATAAACAAACTTAACCCCAAATGTTAATGTCTTCCATGTAATTTTTCCAAATAAAATAGTTTTAAAGGCGCAAAGAAAGTTATGATCCGTATTTTCAGCACGAGAAATCGACGCAAGAAAGCTAATAAGGGCTCCATTGCAGACACCCATGATAATTTATCACACATATTGTATACATTTAGAAATTGTTATTATAGACAAAATTTGTCTTATACCAGTTTTATTAAGTGGCTCCTAATACTCCTAATCAAAATCATTATACAATTTATTATTAATTATCATTTCACCAAGGACTATTATAGTTTCAGCATTAACATTTCTGAATCACATCATCTTATTATCCTAAGATTATAGAATATCGTGTCGTTAAAATTTTTTCTGTATAATGCAAATTTATTTCAATATTAATTCTCCCCCCTTTACCAACATTATCTCAACAGTTGATCAACAATATTTTGAACACCGTTCACCTACAAACTAATTTGTTTTAATATTTTTACCAACCTCTCTATCTCTCTCTCCCTCCACTTTAATCTCTAGAAACCCATTTCCCGCGGGTCAAGGTTGTCAGGTTCTAACAAACCACTAATCAACGTCCTGACATTGCTACAACACACCAGAGAATGTTCTCATGCTCTAACCTACAAGTCTTTGGCCTCCTAATATAGGAAAAAGATCGGGTCGCCTGGAGAAAATGGTGGCAGAATCACAAAATCTCACTCTATTATAAGATTGGCAATTTCGTCTTTCTTCCCTGTGGTAGGACATTGTACACACACTTTAGAACATAACAAAAACTAACCATGAAGATAAATATAGTTTCAACAGAAACAATCAAACCATCCATCCCTTGTTGCTCTACAGCATATGAACTCTCTCTGCTAGATCAACTGGCTCCTCCGTTTTACATTCCAGTTGTTCTTTTTTATTCAGCACCTCAGGTGAGTGACAAGTCAGGTCAAGATGCCATATATGACAAATTGAAGATATCTTTATCAGAAACTCTAACCACCTTCCATCCCTTAGCAGGAGGCATCAAGGGAGATTCACTTTTGATTAAATGACAGACGAGGCAGCCTTATTTGTAAGAGCTCAAGTGAATAACATTCAACTCTCAGAATTTCTTGAAAACCCAGAATTGGATTCAATCCAAAAGCTCCTCCCTTTACATCCTTACAGTGTGAGCTCAGAAAACACCCATGCCACCGCAATCCAATTAAACATGGTTCCATGTGGAGGATTAGGAGTTGGTGTCTGCATTTCCCACAAAATAGCAGATGGAGGAAACCTTTCCACTTTCCTTAGTACTTGGGCTGCAACTGCTCAAGGTGCCTGTAACATCACCACTCCCTCCTTCAATGCTACCAACACATTTCCACCTAGAAGGTGGTACAAGGCGGCTGGCATTTGATTCGGCTGGCTTGGCATTATTGAGAGCTGAAGCCAGTAAAAATTCAAGCATAGACAAGCCTACTCTTGTTGAGGCTGTGACAGCTCTAATATGTAAGGTGGCCATGAAAGCTAGACTCGAAATTACTAAGAAACATATTCCACCAATTGTTGTATCGCATGTGGTAAACTTGAGAGGAACAGTATCCCCACCGTTAGCGGAGAATTCTTTTGGAAACATATGGCGATTTGCCATTGCTCAGATAAAAAACAAGGATGAAGACGAGAAATTGAACTGAATGCTTTGGTGCATGAACTGAGAAAAGCAAAAAGGAAAATTAATGGTGACTATGTGAGGAAGCTTCAAGGTGAGGATGGACTTTATCATGCATGCGAGGCAGTGGAAGAAGTGAACAAACTGATGTATGAGGGAGGAGTCGAAGCTTACAGGTTCAGCAGCTGGGTAAGATTTCCATTTTATGAGACAGATTTTGGATGGGGGAAACCCATTGGGGCGTGCATTAGAAATGTAATCATTCTCATGGGCACTAAAACTGGCGGAATGGAAGCATGGGTGACCTTGGAGGAACAAGAGATGGCTAAATTTCAACTAGACACCCTGCTCCTGCAATTTGCTTTAGCATTAAACCCATAAAAGGGCTACACAAACCTGAAATTCTCTGGATTTTGAATTAAAATATTTGGAATACATATTTCTTATTCTATAAAATGGATTAGTACAGTTAGAGGAATATTAGTTGAGTACATGCTCATTAGGTTAGTCTAGTAGAGTAGCAATGCATTCTTTGTAGCTTTATGTACAGAAGAATCAGTGGATTCATCATGCCTTCCTTTTTTTTTCATTTCCAAAGTACGTCAACCTATTGTACTAATTAATCTTTGATATCATCCCTAAACTCCAACCTCTTGAACATCTGCCCCCAGTAGTGGAGATTAGGAAAAACGGATACCCAAAGCAAGATAGCACTACACATTATTTTGATATACAGTAAAATAATGGTGATCACTTGTAATACCACTTGTATGGCTAGACAATATCACTCATATTCTTCTAATACCTGTGTGGAGGAGCTAATTCCAGCAAGTTTGATTTACATTGCTAAATGTTACACTAGAAGCATATATCAAACTATGATTTAAGTTTACTGAGCACTAACAGTATCTAACTCAAATAAGTAATAACACAACTCACATATCAACCGGAAACAAGAAGGTTCAGGCAGGTCTGCAGCTATGTCCCATGTCCAGATCTTGAGCTGAGGTTGCAGCAGCAGTTTTGGGAGTCATATTGATGGGGCATCATCTATTGCTTCATTTGCTCTGCCTCACGAAATATTCTACCCTTAAAAAGAGGCAATTTTAAACATTTGGGAACCTAGTGAATGAACCACCCAACAATGGATGAATGAAATGTGGATGTCAGATAAACCTCGCTTTACAAATAATCATGAAGCACTTGATCCATTCAATGGCCCCTCAATATTAACAAGAAACTTCTTGACTTCAAACATTTCCCTGTAATACTAAAGTGACGGAGCTTGATTGGGCAACGTGTCAGGTACTAGTTCTGCTTCTGTACTTGATACTTTGATTCTAGCAATATCTTCCAAGCATTTCCATGTGGATTCATATTTTTCCTTGATCTCTTCAGCTTTTGCTTCATCTTCCTGAAACTTCTGCGAGCACTCCATAAATAGCTCAGGATCATTATTCAAAAAATCTTTCCGCACATTTAGCGTCAAACTCTGCACAACTTGGTTCCAGTGATTTCTGCAATTTTTTTCCAAAGCCGGAAAGACAATGGGGAGTATAACACTACGGTTTTGTCTGATTAGATTTTCAATGTGATCATTGTTCCACAAATATAAAGCCCTTTCTGCAACCTGGAAGAAAGAAAAGTACATCACTTCGCAAAATTCCAGACAAAAGATTTAGCTTATAAGTTTATTTGGATAAATAATAATTACTAAGAATGTAAAACACATTAAAGGTGATAAAGTTACTTTGATCAAACTAAACACCTAACTTTCTAAATGTAATGAATGTAGCTTCCATTGAAATGCCACAGTGCACTTTCACTCATGTCAATTAGAAAAAAGAAAAGGATAAGAAAAAAACAAGAAATAAGAAATAAACTCACTTTGGTCAACAATGTGTCTCAGGTGATTTGACGAAGATAAATTAACTAACATGATGATGCGCTTAGCATATGTTCTAAGAATAATAGGGTTAAGACAAAACCAATATGATAGAAGATAGAAACATGAAAATATTCCCATGGTGGCTGTATTAGTAACTGAGAAAATTTCCATGGATTATTGTAACTTTAACCAAACATTAAGGTTGAGGAAGAGGTGCAAATTTATAATTCATTACCCTCCATTTAAAGACTAACATGCCGATCAATGGTCATCTAACCCAGATGGCAAGAACAATCGTTATATTATAAGTTCATTGCATAGTAGAGGAGAATGTTGCTAGAGCAAACATAGTAACCGGTAAGTTCATTGATTTACTAAGAAACAGTCATTTACAGAAGAATTCAATCTTTTATCTCTGTCTTCTCTCAAGTACATTATTTTGAAGCAAACTACTCAGATTCCGGTTTCAAAATTGACCCTATACTTTTTAGGCATCTTCATGTACCAAGCAAAATAAGTAGCCTGAAGATTTTACATTGAAACAGGATGGCCAGCTAGTAGTTTACTACAATGAGCATCAAGTACCACATGTGTGGGTATATGAAAGAAGGACAAAGCTGTTTAGAGTTTAAATTGCAATTTTCAGGGCTAAGAGTAGCAGTACCACAGTGAAATTAATTTAGCAAGGTATACAAAATTCATGATAAGAATCTTTCATCGTGACGATGCTGTCATTGCCAAAGTAAACCTTCCAAAAACATTGAAACACCTGTATGCAAATATGTCAGTACCCTTGTGTGGCTTTTTTCCCCCTCCTTTTCGTTTTGTGAGTAAACGAAGGGAAACAGACATATTTGGACTGGTTAGCTGAACGCACACAAGCCACCTTACAAGACCTATGCACCAGCTAATCATTGATATACAGGTACATTTAAGAATGACCTTAATGGGATTACAACTCTAACACTTCACACTACCCCCCTTTAGTCACCTTGATAGGAAATGACACAGCGATAATATCACGTATGCCTCCAGTTACATGAGTTTTTGATCAAATAAGTACTAACCCAACTTGTAATGCCACTAATTAATACCGCATCAATCTCTTATATCAGCTTGGCCTATCTTTATCTTGATAATTAGTACATAAATTTTTAATGTGGGTGTCCTTTCAAAAAAGGAAAAAAGAGAGGGAGAGAGAAGGTGAGAGATTTAGGCTGAAATGATTGGGTCAGCAATGAACTACTAATAACAAATAGTAATGTCAACGAGAATCTCACTAGGCCCTTGGCTAGTCATGAATGTTGGGTTAACTCATCTCCATCGCCATGTGTAAATTAAGAACTAATAGCTACATCATGTCTGTGACAGTCAATAATAGAAAACTTCTCAAGAGAAGGAGGAAAAGGAAGAAGCAGCAGCAGAAAAGTGCAGATAGCAGCTCACTGGCAATACTAACGATAGACCATGTCCACTGCTGCAGGGCCAACCATCTATTTTCTCAAAAACTAAGATAGAATATGTTAGTAAATAGTTAAACACAAAAGGGTATTGCAAAAAGGGTAAAGCAGTTTCAGCATCCAGACTTGATATTACAATTGAGCAAGTCCTCACTAATCAATGTAAACAAAGCTGGGATTCAACCAGAAAAAAGATTTTTTTGCAGGTCAAATGCATAGGCGCTCTGAAAGAATTGATTGCATATTATTGGCCACTTAACATGGGAAGTAAAGTAAACCCCATCATCAAATACCTGAAAATGCAAACTGCTCAAGCAGCTAGCAATCTGTCGGAAAAGTGGTACCATACATCTCTGGAACTCTGCTGGCTGAGTTGCTTCCAGAATTTCTTCCAGATCACTTAGAAACATAACTTCCTTTGAACTATTAGTCACAGGCCAATACTTTAATAGACCTCTGATGACAGTATCTGCAAGTTTGCAGTCTTTTTCAACAAACTGCACTACACAATATGATAACTGCTGATGATACATGGGCAAGCATTTTGGCTTGTGCAAAGGAATAAGTGCCCTGACAAGAAACAGCTTGTGTTCTTCTTTTAATGGAAGAGCAAAGCCATTAATTATACTACCCAAAACTTCTAACAGCTCAGCAATGCCATTATGCTTCTCCGTTTCAAAGATAAAGCGAAAGAATATGTTATTTATGGCTTTCCTAATGAAAGGCCGATGGACCATAAACTTTCCATAAATTCGATGCAGTATTGTTTTCAAATATTCCCTCTCTCTAGGATCCTCAGAATCAAAAAGGTCCAACAATTTGAGAACAAATGAGTGATCAATATACCTCTTAGACAACTTTGCATCCGTCTCTGGAGATGCAACAAACCTCAAAAAGAACTCATAAACAATCTGCAAATGAGGCCATGCAGGGTCCATCGAAGGCTCCTCCTCTTCCAAATCAAAAGCTTCGAAAACCCTGTTGTCACGGGGTTGAGGAGTAAATACCCTAAACAGGTTCAAAGATACCATTTTTACAATCTCTTGCATGACATTTTCCGTGAACTTCCCATTAGCAGAAGTAACATAATCCACAACCTCGAGAAGCGTCTGACGTTTTATATCCTTCTCTTTCAAATTCTTGGTCGTGTCCGTAAAGTCAAACAAAACACAACACAAGTTCAACTTCTTGATGAACAAATTCTGCTTCTCCGAGTTAGAAACATCCCTAAAACTAGGCAGGGGTTCATAAGAAGCAACCCCTACTTTATCATTACGCTGCGAGTTCGCAACCCGTGCAGGCTTACTCCCATGCCCATTTCCCAAATTCAAAACAGAATCAGGGCCCAAAACAGACATACCATTTAGATGATCTACTCCATGACTCGTAACCTCGCTGCCTCTAGAACCAACACTCGATTTCATTGATGATGGGACAGAATCCACACGATCACGATTATCAGAGGACTTGGACGGCTTCCGTGGGAGCCGGCCAAGTATCTGCTTGATCATCTCGCGAACAAACCAAATCAGACCAAACTGAACCAAACCGAACCGAACCGAACCGAACTCTCCAAGCAACCTACCAAACTTCAATTAACTATGGAAAAACTCCGAAACGGAATCAAATCAACATCTTAAACCATACAGCATAAGTATATATTACTAAACCCTATTAATCAAATCATCAACAATCAGACCCTAACTTCACATTGCAATCTAAATCCATCCGATTATGGTAACCTTTTTCGGATGTTTTAGGCAGTCAGAATCTCCAGTTCAGCATTTTTTTTTTTTCAGTACGAAACCTACGAGAAACTTCACGATCAGAATTCAAACAAAACACAAGGCTTGGCTATTTAGTAGTAAATGAATCCGAATTTGTTTAAGAAATCGAAGTTCTAAGAGATTCGATAGTGTCCGATCTAACATGGAAAGATCAAACATTTAGGATCAGAAATCAAAGTAATGGACTACACTATGCACTAATCGATCAGTCGAAACTGAGAATGAAGTTATGAAGAGTGAGAAAAGAGGAACTAGGTTTTGACTGTTACCATAAAGAGAGCACTGCTGTTGTTCTTATGTTAGTGTTGTTGTGTCTTGTGTAGAGAGAGAAAAAGGAATAAACAGTTCATATAAGCAAGGGGGTTAAAAGGAGTTGAGAGAGAGAGTTTGGAAGGAGGAAAAGAGAACCGAACTGAACATGGGAGAGTAGAAAAGAAAAGAAGCTTTGACAAATTTGACAAATTATTTTATTTATTTATTTATTTATTTTTATTATCATCATCACTATTTGGTTGAAGGGTGAAATGAGAATTTTGCTTCTAGATCCAATTCAATATAAAAGATTAACTCAATCATGATACACATTTGAATTTTGAATTGCATTGTTTGACATGTTTTGACATACTGGGACCCTGCTGCTTACGTAATTTTAAAAAACAAGCTATAAAACCGAAGATTTTTATAAAAAGGTCAAATTTTAATAAAAACAACAAGCCAACTCATTTTCTATTACCTTAGAATGGTTTGTTTCAAGAAAAATATGTATATTTAATGTATTGACCAACCCTGCTTATATTATCACGATCATCACCACGGTAGTTACTGTTATGGCCATCGGCACACCACTATTATAACCATTGTCAGTATAACTATTATTGATCATTATTACTAAAACTAACCGGAACATTTGTATATAAATAATAAAAGACTTAAAAAATAAAAAAAAAAAATCCCTTGCTGTAAGTTTTTTATTTTTTTTTTTACAATTACAACCAGAAAAAGGAATTCAAATATGAGACATCTTACTTGAAAATTCAAGAAAATACTACTAGTCTACAACGTCATACACAATCTTCTACTATAATTGGCACACCTTATATTGCACAATATGAGAAACCCAATGCTATCTACAAAAAGAAAAACATTAGAAAGGGTGGAAATGAAGATCAAGAAAGAAACAAATTGGAATGATAAATTTGTCACGTGGACTATTTTATTTCTATCATTATTTAAATTACATTTGATGTTATTATTATTTTCTATGTGACTGGAACTGACATTCGATTTATTTAGGTTTGCCTAATTCGATATCATGTTTTTAAGATTTTTTTTTTCCTTGTTTTCTTTATTAGAGTTATTATTTAAGTGCACTTCATTATTTAAGTGATAATTTTCCTTCTCTTTAATAGCATAACGCCATTAAAAATCAAAAGTCTAGTGTAAGACCATAATACCATTGTTGGAGCGAATTTGAAGTGCGTTGGTTACGTAGCTGGTTAAGCGTAGAATTTCACAGTAGATGCCCATAACGTCCGACTATTGAATCATATGAATTATCCATGATTGTAAGTGTAACAATTTATGACAGTTAACAAAACTGGTCTCATTGCATCAGTAAATCATTTAGATCTATTTTAACAGTAATCAAAATCTTTAATTTTTTTACGCTAATTTTTTATAATTAATTTAATTATATCAATGCCAGTATGGTGTGACTGGACTTTAAAAGTTTTCTTTCTCCAAATGCAGAGAATAAGAGCCACATACAGCTTGGAAAGAAAGTATCTTGGTATTTTGTAGCAATATGACACAAGCTAGTGAATAGAACTTCAGTAATGGTGAAGAAATCCTTGGTCCTTAACACTACCAAAAATGGTAGGAGTTATTTTTTTTCCATCAGCTTCCAAGAATTCTACCACCTGCTGATCTCCGTTGTACAAAATTGAGCAGCAAATCCGGAACTTATCCAGGGTGAACTGAATATCGATTTCAGCTTCTAACAGAACAGATTACTTTAAGGCCACTCTCTCCTTGGAAGTCTAGCCCATGCCCGAGCACCCAACTTAAGCCCATCCGTTTGCTCCATCGTCGTCTCATTTATTTTACATAGCCAAGCAGTGTAAAATAAAACATAATTCACTAAATATTGACTAAACTACTAAATATACCAAAGAAGAAAAGCCTTCTACATCCGGTGTTCAAAAGAAAGAAAAAGGCTAGAAGGAAGCAGCTTGATCATAACCGATGCTGATGGTCTGATCTCACATCAACAAAAGCACGAATGGAAGGTTCTCTTCCAAGAAAATCGGAAAGTATTTCAATTGGATCTTTTGTTCCTCCAGGAGCAAGTACCTGTAAGGAAATTTTGGCATAGATTGAATATGCAAACCTGAATGCAAAAGTAATGAGAATATATTACTTCCAAACTTCATGTTTTAACTGATATTATGACTTCATAACTATTATCTGAGTTGCTTAAGAACAAAAAGAACTAATTACCTAAACATACTTCTATTTCTTTTCTGATTTTCCCTACCCCACATTTATAATTTTGCTGGATGAGAAAGGAGGGGCAAAATGATAAGCATGAGTTATGAAAGGACTTTTGATTATATGTCCAACAAATCTAGAAAGATAATAATATGGGGCATAGTTCAAAAAAAAAAACCCTACAGCTAAGCAGCAAGACTCAGTTTCTATCTGTTTTCAGGTAATGAAGACTCGGTCACCACCATTAAACTAATCAAAGGGAGAAATCCAGAGGTAGATCCCATAAAGTGAATGCATGCAGTAATTATTTCATAATGTAAAAGAGTCATACTCCTACTTCTGTTACAGTTAAGTTTTCACCTTATTCCTGAACTTCATGCCAACATTATGGTCAAAAAGATTGTCCTGAAACTGTGAGAAAAACAGATCGGTGGCAAAAACCTGCATATGACAGTGAGTGAATATGGAGAAAGTATCATTAAGTGATAATATTATTTACATGCAATACCACTGGACGAGTGCATGCATCAGGATGCTTTTACAAAGATTGGTGAATAATAGAAGTGAAGTAATAAATAATAATGAAAATTTTGGGAGAAAAAAATAAATAGCAGTGAATGAATATGGAGAAAGTATCATTAAGCGATAATATTATTTACATGCAATACCCACTGGAGGAGTGCATGCATCAGGATGCTTTTACAAAGATTGGTGCCTGAATTTTCCGTGTTTGTTGTTTTTGGAGTCTCATTGCATTATAAAAAGTAGAAAGAATAATAGAAGTGAAGTAATAAATAATAATGAAAATTTGGAAAAATAAATAAAAAAAAAAAAAGGGAATAAAGGGCTAAACATCCAAAAAGTTGAGGCAATCATAATGAACTCCGCTCTTTTTTTCAACTCCAAAAAGTTAAGGTGTCAAAACAAATAAAAATTTATAGTTTGGTCACAAAACAGGAAAAAGAATGAATGTCTAAGCATCTTCCAGTTCCATTGTCTCTAGTTTTACATTGTTAAATTATTAATAGCAGCTGCCCGAACACATCAGTCAACAAAATTAAATACAATGAAATTCTAAACAGATGTTTAGAAGACAGAGTAATCACCTCACTCCAGATTTGACTATAGCAAGCAGCTCCATGGCCAATTACACTTCGTGGAAAACAGGTTGCTGGATTGATTCCTTCCAGCATTGGCAATCCCAACATCACCTAGAGCAAAAGTTCAAGCATTCTAATTTATAAATCACCCAGAAAGAAAGCAATATAATCCATATCCTTGCATATATGTTTCCATACATGAATAAAGCTTTTTGTACAACAAACCTTAGGGTGTAGATGCTTGAATAATTCAACAACATCAATGTTGTCTGCAGAGTGTATAATTTGATCAAAAAGACCTGAGACATTGACAAGTTATGATTTGATATATGGGTAATGTGAGATAAAGAAAGAGAAATTTTTCTACATCATATCAGTTCAATATATATGCAAAATCATCATTTTTATGGCAACAATTAGGCTATACTTTGTCATCCAAAAAGTTACTAAGTGTCACATTTGACTCTTGGATGTTAATAGCAAGGAATAAGAATTATCTCCAGGTATAACGTTGATGGATGAGAAACTCAGCTCCAAATGGACCAAGCAAGTGCCTCCTACCCTAGCAATTTTGTTCGTACAGCTTTCTTCCCTCCTTCTACATTAAGTTCTTAAAAAGACTTTCATTAAAACCACCTTGCATTAAGTATGACTGTTTTGCACTATTCCTAAGTCACATATGACACCCTCAGTTCGCTCCCTGTCACTGTGTTTCTTTTCTCTGATAAAACCTTCCAAAAAGGAGGAATACACCAGATGGTTATCAAATGTAATATAGGTTGAAAAAAGAAAAAGAAAAAACCATAGATCAGAGTTAGGGTGGAGGTGTGAACATCATTTGCAGTTCTTCCCTTGCGTGGCACATGATTAGTTGTTTTATTTTCAATTTTTAGAAAATAAACCAAGGAGAAACATCAAGTGCGGGATCAATTGGAGATCAAAAGAATGCCCAGACAATGTAGACAGGATGCCATGCCACTCTTGGTCAGTAGAGCAACAATATCATGCCCAAGAATAAAAATTCAGTCTTGAGAGTAGAAAAATATCTCACAAAAGTCTTACATATAGAAATCAACCAATCTAAGAATTTCTCAATCTTCCAAGTCTTGGTTTCGTCAGTTGAACAACTTGTTAGGTTTTTATGGCCACCCTCGGCAAAAATGGATTTTTTAGCACACTGAAGGAAACCCAAGTCCTCAAAATTTATGAGGCTGACTACTTACTATAGAGAATTTCTTGTTTCAGTTTGAGCGCTGCAAAGCTATATCGTCTTCTCCTGAGCGCTCTACAAGTCTCCTCATTAATGGGCTTTGTTATGTCCTTCAAGTAGCAAAATCTATCAGACAACTGGGTCTAAATTACCACATTACTACAGCTATGATGGGCAAAAATGGGTCTCACCTGATGATAACCAGATATCAACCTCAAAGCAAAGCTTTCATAACACCTGAAACATTTAGAATTATCAGTAAGCCCTTAAAAATCAAAATAAGGTCAATGCAATTGCTGCCTACCAATTTTCAAACACTAGGGCAGGGATCTCGACAAAATCTGGATCAACACGTAACCCTGAAAATCGCGCAAATGATGCACGATTACAAATGTGCTGCACCTGAAAATGAAAATGAATCGTAAAATATGCTTTGCATTACAAGGCATGTGCAAGTCTTAAAAATGTGGCTATATTATTGAACAGAAAATATCAGTCAAGAGTTTCATTTTATAAACCATCAAGATAAGGTTTTTCTTTTGTTTTTTTTTTTTTTTTAAAGCATGTTTTCCTTCACTGTGAGACACAAATAAACTTGTGGAAATAATAATAATAAACAACCATAAGGTCCACTGCTATAAGAACAGGAACTTATTTTGGTAAGTGGCACGGGAACGATAATTATGAAATATTCTGCATTACAAGGCAAGTACCAGTCATAGGGATGTGACCAAATTATTGAACAGGATATAGTGGTCAAGAGTCTCTCATTGTTAAAAGCCGTCAGAATGAGACAACTTGTTTTGTCTATAAGAAAAGAATAAAGTAAAAGTAGTCAACATACCACATGACCAAATTCATGGAAAAAGTTCACCACTTCGGAAAATCGCAAAAGACTTGGTTGACCATCAATATACTTTGAAACTGAGATATCAGCAGCACGACCGGTATCTGGTTACCAAAGCCAGTAATGAGCTTTTCGAATAATGACATAGACAACATTGAAATACAAGAACATGAGCAAACCAATAAAAATAACTCACTGTCTATACCAGATGAGATAACCCATAAATATCAAGCAGAGAGATACTGGAAATGATAGGCATTTCATCTCCATAAAAGTAGGTATTTCATCCCTGCCTCTATTTAGTCTTGAGATTCACATGTTTTCCGCCAGAACCACAAAATTAGTAGTTTTAGTCTTTTGTTAAAATTTGAATTTGCCCAACAAGACTATTACACCAAGACAATGACAACCTGCCATTTTATCTTACTTAATATTTTCTGTTGTATTATCCACGTTTTTTATAATCCAAGAAAAGTCTCCATTCCTTTTAAAAGTTGCATCAGCATTCCCTATGAATAATTTTGCTTCATTACTTTTACATATATCAATATATTTGTTTTGGTTTTCCTCTTTAATCTTCACTTGTAATAGAAAAATAAACATAGCATTGATAATAGAACTTTTGAGCCATATCAATCTCATTTTCCATAAAAGAGTGACCAATTCTGAAGGATTTGAGTTTATCGTGATTTCAATTTTTTTTTTTTAATTCATCCCTGTATTTAACTATGAGAACAATAGCAACAATGATTATGATTAGAACAACAATACAACTGATGCCACATGTCATTAAATTTACTATTACTTAATTCTCTCCATACTAAATGCTTCAAGTTAAGCTTCCCTTCTTCCAATATTATTGCACCAATACACCTCATGAGTAGTGTTGCAAGTGTACTGTTAAGAAATAGCAACTTAGACAATCACCTGCAATGAATGGTTCGAGGATAATGTCCTATTTTGAAGAGCTGCAACACAAGTATGATGAAATTTCCCTTCCCTGAAATAGTCCAGCATTCATTGAACTTAGATAGAAAGACAGTTAAAAAAACTATACACAAAAAATTTACAATTCGAACCTTTTGTATAAATCAAGGTAGAAATAACCAAACAATTCACCCGAACTTAGATCAAAAACTGAGAAGAGGCGAACATCAGTTTGCCATGTTGGAGGAGCTGAAATTTCTTCAAACTTTAAGCCTGAAGAGAGATTGCAAAAATCAATTCTCCAAACATTTTAACTTTGACAAAAACAATCAAAGCAAAAACAACAAGAAAAGGAAATTCTAAGTGTAAAAATAGAAGGACTTCAAGTCATGCTATTATTTTTCATATTACTGAAGATATTAAACTAACAGGAATTTACCAAAAAGGTCTTGGAAGGTTTTAAAGATGCCAGATAGAACCAGATTGACTGGGAAGTATTGTTTAATGGCTACAAGATCTAGATCAAACTGCTGCTCTTCAAATCTCTTTATGTAGTATAACAAGTCCTCAACACCAAAAGGTAGGTAACCTTCTTCTTTCTTCTGGTTAGCCAAACAATAAAATATGTAAAATTAAGACCGCTAATAACCACACACTAAAAGAATGGCAAAGAAAAACCTGACCTTCAAATCCTTCAATATCATGAGTTCTCTGTCAGCCATGTCAGTCAAACTGCCAGAAATGTCCTCTAAAAATTCAAATACCTGGATAAAGCATTATCTGATTAAAACAATAGCTTATAAATTAAAGAGGGGATCACTGAATATTGCAACTGATAACGAGAGTGAACATGAGATATTTTGGATACAAACAATATATATGGGTTGATTACAAAAAGTACACGTTAGTTTTCACCTCTCATTTTGCATTATTGTGTTTTGGTTTTATATACCATACATAGCTTAGTTAGATGTTAAAAATTAGGGTCATAAGATGCACATAAGCGAAAGGAAAAAGCTCAAATACATTAGAGTTAGAATTTTGCAGGGGGAAGAGTTTTCAGTTTTTTTTTTTTTGCCCCACATGTGTTCCATCTGACAAATTTTAATGTCCAAGTATATTTTCTAAGCAGGAGAAAGAAGAAGAAGAACAGAAAAAACAACAAAAAACAAACAACAACCAAAACAGTGGGTATGCAAAGTAGAAAAGGGCGAAAACACATACATGCTTTCTGTAATCAACCCAAACTGAGGTAATTGCAGTCCAAATACTATGAATTTATGTATGCAGACAACTCAACTTCCCCAAGCTTATAAATCGAAGATGAAAGGGGGGAAAGCTTCTTCATTTTGAATTCTCCATCCCAAACTGGTACATGATTTAATTAGGAGACATGATATCTTGGCAAAACCCAAAAGACTTGGGCTAACTCTCCCACCCAACAACAAAAAGGGAGCTAATGTCTCTACACAACCCTTTTCAAGAACTTTTATGCACTGGATACCAACTATGTTGTGCAATGCAGGAAGAATACAATTGCAAAGGAAACAGGATTAAGATTTAAATATGGCTAAGACACAAACTTGACAGTACAGCTCCAACGTAAATCCGTCCTTACAAAGAAAATGGTTAAACAATGTAATCCTGCATTTCCCACTGCCAATCAATAACAGAAGTCTGTCTAGCACTCATCAATAGAAGCACAAGAGAAAATGGTTAACATATCATGCATGAGGCCATGTAAAAGTTCTGATTAATCAAGTCACAGCTCGTAGATGTTATTTTTTATGGACAGAAAACATGCTATAAAAAGAAATTATAGGTGGTCATTGCAATTTCAATTAGCCAATAATGTGAAGAATACAGAAAGTAGCTGCTTTAGATTTTATCTGGGAAGAGAACAAGATAAAGTCAGCAACAATTTCATGAACCTTTGAGGGAGTTCCTGCCATTCTGAGATCAAGAGCATAATCAGCATAATTTGAATATCCAAGCAATCTGGCCATTTTGTGGCGAAGTTGGACCTATATTGAAATAAGAAAAATATAAAGTTGCCTCAATAAAATCCAAATTGACACTAGTACACCTTAAGAAACATACTAAATGCCAAAGTTAAAAAATAAAAAAGTTCAATATTTTAAACACCTTCTCTTGACATAACCTTCTAGCATGATAAATCTCCAGTAGGAATGAAAAATTTAGTGTACAAACACCATAACAAATAATACAAGATAGCAATATTTGAACATTAGGAACCAATTGTAATGTCTTTTCTCTAAATATAAGACAGATGTACTTTGCTCCATCGAAATGGACAATCATGCAAGAGAGCAGAACTATTTGTTCTTTATCAAGCAAGGATGACACTAGTACATCCCATAATTCAAGACATAGTTCTTTAATTGGTATTAATGAAGAGCAATGTTGTTTTTTATAATTAATCAATGGGATTAGTTCCTTTAGTATCTCTTTACAATTATAAAGGACATGCTTAACTCAGGGCTTCATATATTGCTTATAATACATCAACAGGGTAGTTCCTCTTATGATCATAAACAACCTACTTGACCCAGTGCTTAGAGTATTGCTTTCATACATTAGGAGACTGTCTCAAACCCAAAAGTAAGGTAGATCTTAGTAAATTTTTGTTTGAGGAGGACAGGATGAAATTCAAAATACGTTTCTTGGCCAACTTTTGGTTTCACTATTTAATGGATGTCGACAAATAATATGTACCAAAAGCTCATAAGATTAAAACAAACATTACAAGTAGTTAAATTTTGAACACACCTAAAGAAGTCAATCATTCATGCAGTGAAGACAGAAACTATATGGTAAGATTTTTTTTTTTTTCCCTTTAAGGGAAAAAAAGAAGAAGAAGGTGAACATAGAAAAGCCAAAGAAATGTAGCTTTGTACATAATGCATTAAGTGACCTACGCAAAGATGCAGAATGCAATTTAGATCGATAGAAATAGGCAACACCAGAAGAAATGCAAATAAATCATTCCAGCATTCTATTTTTAGATGAGCAACAATGATCCAGCATATTACCAAGTTTTCTAAGATAGAAAGATTGCTTTCTCCACATCTCTTTCCATAAGCTACAGCAACGGTCCTCCTAGTTGCTCCTAACTTCACATCAAAATAGAGTTGTCAAACTACAAAAGTCGTGGTTAGCACCATCAGCATGAAGTCGGATCAACAGCAGTAACAGTTAAACCAACAATGACAAAACAATCATAAATTGTTCAGATTGTCATGATGAACCAAAAGGGATTTACAAGAAGTCAAATTATATGTCGACACACAGCAGGATCAAGAGAATCACAAGAACAGATGACAATACGAAAGCATAATGACTGCCCTATAAAAAGCCCACTCCTATCTCCAATTCCCCCCCCCCCCCACACCCCCACTTTAGGATAATTTTAAATTTGCCACTTGTGCAAACCCAACAGAAGAAAGAGCAGAAGGAACAACAATAGCAACTATGGTGATAAACACCTCATTTACGATGGAACATGGGAAGTAGTCCAAGGATACTTAGGATAATTGTTAGACAGTCCAAATGTTAGTGACAATATTCAGCAGCATTAAATGTCTATGCATGTACCTTTAAAAAGATTAAACAAGTAAAAGTTAAGAATAACATACCGTGCAGAACTCAAGCACTGCTGCAACATGATGGCTTCGGAGGTTGATCTTGTATTTACCACTTTCAGCTTTGTCTAAAGTCTGCGGTAATATATACCACTATTGACTGGCCTTAAAATGATAGACTAAAAACAATGAAAAGCAGGAAAGACATCACTGAATTTCTCATACTGTAGAATCAATGATGCAACTTAGTTTTGAACAGATAATGTGAAATTGGATTTCAAGAAGACAAAAATAAGAAAGTAATGCTATGAGAAACCTTAAGGAACTCAGGTGGTAACCCCAGTAGCTGATCCCCGCTTAAGAGAAGATAACCAGAATCATCATTGAGGTTCTGGACATACTGCAAACATAATTTGTCAATCTGGGCTTTCAGTCGTTGTACTTCTTCCTTTTGGTTAAAGTAAGATTTAATCCATTCCGCTCAAAGTCCTTAACCTGTCACTGGTCAAACAACAATCATTATTTGGATTCAACAGTCAACACAGTTAATGAATTCATCATAGAACATATAGAAAGCAATCATCAT
The DNA here is from genome assembly GCA_024138025.1 of Combretum micranthum. Classification (NCBI taxonomy): domain Eukaryota; kingdom Viridiplantae; phylum Streptophyta; class Magnoliopsida; order Myrtales; family Combretaceae; genus Combretum; species Combretum micranthum. Next base: position 222,963 of record JAMXBD010000149.1, on the reverse strand, counting down.
TGTGCATTCATGCTCTAACTGATTTACTGTAATCAGGAATAAGATCGTAGTCTGTCCTTACCAGAGATTGGATATAGGACTTTGCTTCAGAAGGCATCCATTCACCCCTAGCTGCTAATGCCTTCACAACTCTATATACATCTTCACGTTGCCTGAGCAGCTTGCAAAGAAAGTGATCGAGGATCAACTTTGTCATAAATAAACTACAATTCTGTATACTTATTACGTCGATGCTGGGGAAAATGCAAATTGTGGTAGCTACAAGCTTACAATAGTTCAAGAGCACCCCAGCTCAATCAACTGTTGCAGTTTGCAAACCAAATTAAGAAGGATGGTTCAAAGTCAAAAGATTCAATTAATTGTCATTGTTCTTTTTCTTATTTTATTTCTAAATAAGATAAAGCTACAATAGCAAAGAGGACGAAGGCAAACCTGCAACTGGAAACATGAGCATCAATTCTGCACTCTGCTTCTGCACTTGCTTTCCCACATCTTCCGATGTAGACACCAGCTTTGGGAACACACAGGACTGAACAAGAGAAAACTGTTCCGCCTCTAATTCAGCAAGAGGAGCCAAAACATTTGCATAGGTAACCTGCATATTTTTCAACACAAAAAATACCTAAATACAAAATGCAGTTATACAACAACATTCACTGGTACAGTACATCAATTACAGTAACTCCTATCCAACAAAACCTTATCTAAAGGGATAGATGCGACCGCATCATGCACTGTCTTCGACTTGGCAATAATCCTATCTGCTAATTTTATAATCTCGCAAGCTGAGAGATTGACAGAAACATTCAAGCCAGGAACATCTGAAAGAGGAGCAACCAAAAAAGGTAAATAAGATAGCTCATAGAAACCAATAAATTACAAAACTATGAATATGGCATTACTGCATTACAGCACTTCTTCAACTCATTACGCACTTTATATCCCAAATCCAGCACGCTTAGACATAAAAGAGCAGAAGAGTTTCGTATATACATTACATGTAGCATCACTACCCATTACATAAGCAGTCATGTATGCGTAAAAAAATGCAAATTAAGCCTGCATCAAGTAATCATCAGATTGCATTAAAATTACAACGAAACTTTATACATCTGAATGAAGTAATTAAAATGATCAAGCAGCAAATTAAAGAACAGATTAAGCATCTATGATTAAAATAAAATTTAAAAAACAATTTAAAAAATCATCTTTATTGCCTGCGAATCTATTATTAACTACATTTTCAAAAACTTCTCTAACAAATTCCAGATAAACGGATTAATGTTATTCGGAATCCATGTTCCAACTATGAATTGAAATTTAAAAAAAAAAATACATATTTATAGAGTGATGTCAACGAATAGTCGTGCAATAACTCCATAAACAACAGAAACAATATAATTTAAAACACACACACACAAAAAGAATCCGTTGTATGAACCTTAAAGTTTCGATTCTTCGGAGAAGTGAATTTAAGTACGCAGATAAACAAATGAAAATTCCGATATCCATGAGAAAATTAGTGCGTATACCTTTCTTGCGACGGTTTTTAGGTGAGATTTGATGGCGGAGATAGCGAAGTTAAGAGAGAGAGCGACGAGCGCAGCAGTTCCAGTCAAAGCAAGTAGCTGAGTATTATTCGCCTTACCCTCTCTCTTCTTCGGTTCTTCATTTCCTTCGCGTTTGGCTCGCCGCTGCTCATGGATTCACCGTAGGTATTCCGATTTCGGTTTTGATTTTTATTTTTTCAGTAGCCAAACAGCGACTGTTCGCGAGGGAAAATTTGGTAGCTTAGACTTTGAGGGAGGGGAAGGTGGGGGCCAAGACGGTAACCTTTTTGGTGGCTTTCTCTGTCCTATACACAGGATCGTTTATTTTGAAAAATATATATTCAAAGTTCAAACCATTGAAAATTTAATTATCCTATTACTAAAACTATAAATAATTTTATTTTTATTTTATTTTTTTGGCCATGTATAATATAAATGCTTAAAGTAGATCAAGGATTGAATGCATTTTTTTTTTCGAAATTTAAATACAAAATTTTAAAATATCTAAATATTTAAATGTACATTTTAAAAATAGAGTTACACATATGTCAATCATTAATATCTGATATTTGCCTAATCATAAATGCAATTTTGAAAATTGAAATTGGGTATTGATTTTATGGTTGAAGAGTTGGGTCGTGTCTGAGACTCTTGAGTTATGGCGGGCCTTAATTTTGCACAAACGTGGCAGTTCTAGGATATTATTGTTGTTCTGTTTGGAAAGAGTGCTCTCTCTCTTTATGTTCACCTATAGTTTTGAATGTGAAAAACCATATTCAGATATTTTTCTCTATAATCCAACCCGTTCGACCCTTTCCAGACATGAGAATATTCATCTTGCCGCAATTGATTGGTTTGCAAAGTTACAACAAATTTACAATTTTCAAGAAATTTAAGAGAGAAAAAGCATATTTTACTTATCCATATGAAAAAGAATCATGCTCCTAGATCCATTTTTCCCTCTCTTTCTCCCCCATTTCAACGAAAACCATAATTTAAAAAAATAAAATAAAATAAAATTAGGGCAACTAGTCTTATCTTATTGGTGGCATCTCAACATAATTGTCTTTTTTTTTTCTCTTGTTTGTAAAAACCTAATACAAATCCACAAAGCGAATTCAACATTTAGCCCTATCCTACATGAGTTTTTTCTGCAATCAAAATAAAGGATCTTTATTCTCATGGTATAATTTTTACTATTCACCTTTTGATGGATGAAGTTTTTTGTTCTCTTGAAATATATATATATATAAATAAATAAATATGAGAAAAATCTCAATTATTATTTTGTTCAATGATGGGTGAAATATATTAAATTAAAAAAAATTAAATTAAATCAAAAAGTATTATGATGAAATAAATAAAGGAAACCGGCTAGTGGATCAATGTGGTGGCATGGCTATCTACTCAAAAACCTAAGGTGCTAGTGTTAATTAATCTAGTTGTTGCTTTCTCTATTACAATAATATATGTTGGTACTCATCTTCATTGTGAGAAACTTTTATGGGGAAATATAGAGTCTGATCCTAATATTCTTCGGGGCCATGGAAATTTATTAGAGACTTTAAAGAAGTCATGGGAAATGAGGTCAGGATAGCATAGTTTGTCGGGCCTAAGTAGACAGGTACCAAGATTGCACAAGTGGGTCTAACTTACACTTAGAGCAACATGAGTAAACACTTGTCGAATCTCATTAAATGCAAACTAAATCGTGCATGGGTCAATAACGTTTTTTTCCCGAATCTAAACTTTTCCACCTTTGTCACTCCCAGTCTAACCTTAGTCTTATCCTTTTCACAACATTTCCCTCCCTAACTAACTCGCTAAAAAACACAAAACCTTTTCATTTGCAAAATATGTGGCTTGATCACCCTATCTTCATCCGTTTTATCCAAAAATCTTTGGATAACAATCTTCCTCTCTCAGTTTCTCTCTCATCGCTAAATATATAGATTGGAAAAATGGAAAAAAAAATATATTTTTAGCCTTATACCCCAGGAAAAAAAAAAAAGCATATCTCTTACGGATGATCAAATGTCTCAAGTCTGAGCTCTCAACTTAACCCTACCAACATAAACCTCATTTCTTTCCTTTTTACTAAGTAAGAGCTCAATAAAACCCTAAAGAGAGAAGAACCCCTTTGAGCTACCAAAGCAAGGACTAAGTGGATTATTGATGGTGAAAGAAACACCAATTTCTTTCATGCCTCTACCCTTACTAGACACACCAAATCCCAGATTTTGGGTCCTTTCATAATAAAGAATGGATTTTTGATGAGAAAAGACTTGAGAATGTCATCTACTATTATATTGATCTCTTTAAATATGAGCTAGTGGATTCAACTCCTCAACCCCCTCGGTAATATCGTCAGGTTAACCCTGTCTGATGATTGTAGCCGCAATTTTTTTTGCCCTTCCCCCTACTAGTGCGTAAATCTGGAATGCTCTAAAAAGCATTAAATGAAATAAAACACCAAGCATCGATGGTTACAATCCAGCTTTCTACCAAGATCTCTTAGCATATTATTGGAGGCAAGGCTAAAAATGAAATATGTGGAGCCTAGATGTGCAAACGAATTCTATAGTGTTGATTTCTCTCAAGAGATGATTTTGATGATAACAAAAAGAGTTAAATGTTTATCATATAATTTTTATGAATGCAGTAATGAATGTTAATAATATAGAAAGTTTATCAAAAGGATAAATATTTTCTATATATTATACAAAGAAGGTAACTCAGAGACTTGGACATAGAAGAGAATAACTTTATAGAAGGTTATTCAGAAAGTATATATATAAGACCTGCAGTGATGAGTTTAATACTCAGAGGGAAACTCAGAAGGAACATGAACTGCACAAAATCAAGTATTTTTCCAACGCGATTTAGTTTTTGAAGACCTAGCTCCAAATATTGAGTATAAATTGGGTATTATACTCAATGTGTTCCACAAAGTTGGATTAAATCAACAGGGTTTTTTCTAGATTTTCAATTTGATTTAAGGAACACGAAAATATTATTGAAGAAGGTTCAAACTCAATCCGACAAATTCAAACTGATTTTTGTTTTATCGAAAGTAATAATTATTTTAAGGAGAAAGTTAGTTTGAAGAATTTACAAGGACAGAAATTTGTGGATTGTGTCAAAATCATTACACGTGAAGATTGAAGATAAGCATGAACAGTGGATAACGTGCAGTGAATCAACACGATCAAGATTAAGTCCGATTTTTCAGTTTTTGGATAAACATATCAGTTGCAAGATGTTTATATTATCATCAGAAGCTGGATTATGAAGATAAACTCAAATATTCAAATTCAAATTGAGTCAATCGAAGAAAACTGGAAGCAAATTTTTCGGATATGACCGAGCTGATTCAACGCGCAAAAAATTGGAAGAGTTAATCCAATTGAGCTTCTAACCATTGCAATATTTTAAAAGAAGGAGGAGGAAGCAGAAAAAGAATAATTTTCGAGATCAACTCAGAGACAATACAAAAAAATCAGAAAGTCCAAGCATTCAAAATCTGTCAATTTTTTTTACTGTTCATTGAGCGAAAAATTGAGGAAACTTAAATTTTATATTCCTCTTGATTTGTTTTTACTCCTAGTGAGTTGAGAGTTACAAGTAGGCTTAGTTGATTGATTGTTTGTGAGAATCAAGCTAAGTAAATTGTAGCCAAAAGATTGGCAAATACTTCTTGTAACTTCTTTGATTTGATTGGATAGTGGAACACACCGGTGAGGAATACCGGGACCCTAGCTTGGAGCTGGAAGAGAGGATTGACGCACAAGGCGGAACCTCTATACATCGATTTGCAATCTCTTCTCCTTATCTCTTTTTATTTTGAGTATTGATTGTTTATGTTTTGCTTGCTCAAAAGGTTAATCAGAGAATAAATTGTTAACATTTTTCTTACTCAGAGAGTTAGGCAGAAGGTTTCCAAGTTTGAAAGTATTGTTTCAATTTTGATCCGAATTTTTTATTAAAGTTTTTATTTAATAAGTTTATTATTCTAAGAAAGTTTTAAAGCCATTTTAATAAAATAACCAAGTAGTGTGAAATTTGTTTAAATTTTGAAAAATAAGTTTTATAACCAATTCACCCCCCCTTTTTGGTTATCTTTTCGGGACCAACACATAGTGCATGCTAAACCCTTGTTGTTCTTGTGCCAAAAAAACCCGGTGCAAACACAATTAGGAATTTTAAACCAGTCAATCTCTACATCACCATATACAAAATTATCACCAAAGTTATTGTGAATAGAATCCGACCTTTTTCGCAATGACATCACCGGTCCCTTCTAGTATAGCTTCCTTTTAGGGAGGATTATTGTAGATAATGCGGTTCTCATGCAAGAGATTATGCACATAATGACTAAAAAGAGGGGTAATACCGGTTAGATTGTCTGGGAATTATACCTTGACAAAGCCTTCGATCGAATTGAATGGAGCTTCATTATGCAAGCTCTAAAGCACCTCCATTTTCTGGAACAACTAATAAAAATCATCACCTCCTACCTTTCCTCCGCCACTATCTCCTCTATCATCAATGGCAAAATCTCTAGGGAGTTTACTACATCAAGAGGCATCAGGCGAGGCAACCCCATGTCGCCTTATCTATTTATCATCACCATGGAAATCCTAAGTGGATGGATTCTTGTACTTGTTAAAGCAACGTAGTGGAAACTAAATAAGAATTAAAGGCTCCAAGCTTCGCCTCTCACACCTCATTTTTGTTGATAACGTGCAAATCGTGTAGGATGCTTTCAACCTCTTCTATTCTTGGTCGGGACACGAAGTTAATATTAATAAATCAAGGATTGTGTTCCCAAATAATGTTATGGTAGAAGTAAAATCTGATATCATAAATATTCTTGGTATTTGAGAGGCCAATAACCTTAGCAAATATATGGCATTTCCTATCCCTATCGAGGGTTCCCAACTTCTAAAGACCATGACTTCCTTTTAGACAAAATTTGGAGTAAAATAACAGGATGGAATGTAAAGTTTCTAAGTATTCCACGCAAATCTGTCCTTATAAAACCTGCAATTGAAGGGATTATGAGTTATTATCTGCAAGCGACCATCATTCCTTATGAAGTTCTATCAAGGATTAAGAAGCTCATCAAGAACTTCTTTTGGTCAGGGAATGACAATGAGCAAGGGTTTAGTGGTATTGCTTCGCAATGGGTCGCCTTACCCGAAGCAACATATCGAATTACGAGTTTAAATTTTTATACACAATCAATCAATTCATCATATACAGATTAATGTCTTAAAAACACAATTTATGATTAATAAACTAATTATATTACAAATTGAGGCCTTCCAAACACAAATATATCAAGTCCAAAATACAAAACGCAAACATGTTGGTACAAAATGTAAGTCCTAATCTTGAGTTATTTCCCACTCAAATAGAAATTTAAAGCACTAAGAGATGTTTGTTGATGAAAAACTCAACCTAGAGCATGCCTCTTTCGAACATAAACATATACTCAGAGCTGGTATTCCGAGAAAAGCTACATGTTTGATTCATCCACATGGCTATAAAGGCAGCATTAGGGACTCTTGGTAATTCCCCATCCGACAAGCTCTTAAACACCGCACAACCTTTTCCACATTGCTCTTTGAAATGGCATCCTCACTTTCTTTGAAATTTTTTTTATTGAGAATTTTCCATGTGTCAAAATGCTTTTCGAACTTGAGGGGATTGAAAAGTAGGGAATTTGAATTTTCCACATTAGGTCATTACTAGCAGGAAGTGATTCAATGTTGTGCTCGATGATAGAACTAGCAAGCCTACTTCAAAATACCAGACTTTGCAATTGGATGGTGATTGAATCTGCTAGAAATACATAATGGCCATTACAAACACCCCTGTTTGATCCAGTTCGAAGCTACTCGCCAAAGCTTCGAGAGTTTATGGAAGATTCTACAGGAGGTTCTCGGTCTTTCACCATGCTCTTATTTTCCTAACGAATCTTTCGGTTTTGGTAGATTATCATGCATACCCATGGTTTTTGTTGTTTCAATGAACAACCATTACAATGTTAATCCACCTCCACTTACCACCTTCAACAACTCTAACAGCACTGGAAGCACCTTCAACTTAAGAAAGGTCAAACATAGTTAGAAGAACGGTTTTACTAATATGGCCATGGACTATAAAAAAGTGCATAACTTAAATGATTACAAGACACCATAAGGCAACCAAATAATTTCAAGATTAGTAATAGAAAATTGCACATTTCACTACATAGATGTCCCAAAAGAAAACATTTTGACATTTATTGTTATTGTAGTAACTTTCATTATCTTAATTATAATAACAAGAAAACACATATAATCATAGGAAGGGGTCTTTACAACCACTAGTACAAAATAAGATTATAATTATGAACCTCCCTACCTTGTTTATAGTCTAAAACATCAATATTCTTCTCACTGAAATTCTCAATAAGTTTATCTTCAAAGCCTGACAAAAGAAAGGAGGAAGGCACTATCTACAAATATCTTCTTATTATAATCATTTTTTCCTGGCTGGTTTTTTAATATTTAAGCTTATTTGCTAAATTATGGTATGTTCATAACCCGATCTTCATTTGAAATGGACAATGTTCATTCAAAGTTTTCCTGAGGGGAAAGTTGTGCTAAATTCCCAGCATTTGCAACATAAGACCTTCTACGGCATTAGAATTGCATGTTATTTAACATTTAGTTATGCGAGTTCAGATCAATAGCTTCACAAAACAACAGTTCAACTGTTTTTAGTTCCTAAGAAGGTCTAGTAGCCGTTACTTACAATAACAAGGTGCATAGCCTTCTTTCTCTAAATGCAACCATAGATCATTTGTATTGTCAGATTCTAATTCTAACATTAGAAAGGTGAGTTCCAATCTTCATGCGATTCAACTTATGAGAATTGATACTCTTTTGGCTGTAGTAATATATAACCCTAGTAAGCATCATGCATCATGGAATATTGCTCGGACATTTTTCCAACTTTTTTTCCCCATTCATCCATATATACATGAGCAAGCTTCTTATGCTCTATTTTAATTTGTGCACAATCACAAACAAGCATACATAAGGCAAGAAAGGTAAGGTAGGTACTCAACAAGTAGTGCAAACCTAGAGCATAATCTTAATGGCATTGATTAACAAGAAAAGCTACTCTAACATGAAATGGATGATACCGTAAAGATCCGACATGTACTTAGTCAAAAACTTCACATGTCAAGGCCATAACTACGTATAATACACGAAGAAACTATACCCAAGGTTGTTTGAAAAGGGAGGAGTTTATGCTCATCGTTTTATCAATTTGTTAAGAAACAAAATTTTACAAATACTACTCATTTAAGAGTAGATAACTTTACATGTGTACATGAGATAGTACCGTCATTCACGGCACTTCAAAGGCTACAAACCAAATTTATAATATACACGATATAAAAACTTAAGTACTTTACATAACAAAACATAGGCTTATGAGTGAGTCTTAGTCTATACTATTACATTTCAAAAAAAAAAAAAAAAGGGTCTTGCTCCTTTCTAATAAAATAACATGGGATCGTTCGAAAATCTTAGTCGTCCCATTCCTTAAGAAAAGCCTCCCAATCCATACTATGTCCGAAGTCATCATAATATTCATCATCATTGGTATCCGTAGAAGAAAAAGTGAGCCAACTGCCCAGTATACAGTAACACTAACAAATACAAAATAGCATACACTCTTGGGCTAATGCAATACAAGAAACAATAAAATTAATACTCTTTGTTTAAGTAAACAAATCAACATTAGAGTGTTCAAACTCTTATTAAAATCCTTGGGAATCTAATGTTCCTAAGTAACAATAGCTGCTTAGAGGGTTGATATAGGCAGTCTGAATACCTATGTTTTTACATAACTTTACAATAAAATAATCTCACCTAGGATTCATAATTGTTATTCAACTTTACTTAACTTAATCCATGACCAACTCAACCCAAGTCAAGAACGAAACAAGAAAAATATAATGTTTTCTTAGGAGGAAATTAGCTAGAAATATGTTATTTAATTGGAAGGGTTTGGCAAGATTCAATGAGGACAAGGAAATTCGAGCTTTAATCAGTCCTAATGGATGGGATAAATGTTTCACTGTGAATGAAAATGTTTATTGACAAATCACACTTGAATTTCTTTCCACATTCAAGATTGTGAGTTAAGACAATCATTCGAGGATCAATGATAGCATTACTTTCATAATAAATGGCCAAGAAAGAACATTTTTTATTAAAAGAAATTTGTAGGGCCATGGGGTTTTATACCAATAAATTTTTGGAAACCAAGGAATTTGTGCGTCTATTGGTGGATTAGCCACCAGGGGAGTTCAACTATTTGTATTGGGGAAAGCTAAGTCCAGCCACTCCCTATAAAGCAAAGGAGGCTAAGGTTTCTACCCTCAGAGACATCAATCATAGAGTGATTAACTGGATAATCACTCATTCAGTTAATGGAAGGGAAAGAGTACTGGAGTTGTTGAGACTTGTGAGTTGCTATATTTGCATAGCATAATTGAGCGACGTCCTTTGAATTTAGGAGTGATGTTGCCTTTCTTTTTTCATCGACAAGCCAAGACCAACAAGGCTAAAGGCACTATCTGTTGTGGAGCCTATATCACTCTCTTGTTGAAGGGTCTACAAATCTTTCCTGCTAAGGAGCCAAAGGATGTAGTTGCTTGTTCCCACCTCATTGAAACTTCTACTTTAGAGAAGTGGTTCAAGAAGTTGGGACCTTCCACCTTAAGGTCTTCTCCTCTCAGTCAATATCCCTAAGAAGTGCTAACCAAGAAGGTTGAAAAGAATCACCATATTTTGCAAGAGATGAATTCATCATTCAAAGCTCTCATTCTTACCACAAAATGTCGGACTCGACACCAAGAGATCATCTATTCCTGTTTGAAAGGAATTGTAGCCCACAATGATGTGGAGTTTTCTCCACCTCGGGTTGGCATCAGAGAGCTTTCCATCATTATCGGTTGATGTTTAGGTAGATTCTCTTCTCACTCTTTTAGAGGATAGCGATGATGAAGAAGTGGATACATGGATTCGAGCCTCCAAGGAACATATCACTGATGAAGCATCTGAGGATGAAGAAGTTGATGAAGAGGAGAATGATAAAGAAGAGGGTGATGAGTCTGAGAAAGAAGAAGGAGAGGACACGCCAACTCCTACACCACCCACCAGCAAAAAAAAGAGACAGAGAAAGAATGAGGATGAGGATGATCCTGACTATCAAAGAGATTAATTCCTTAATTTATTGATGATTTTTCTGATTTCTGATTTTGGATGACTGTATTGATTGAGCACCCAATCTTGGGAAGACTCTTATCGCTCATATGTAGGATCATGATTGCTAACTTCTGTTTTTATTTCTTTGTTTTGTTTTGTCTTTTATCTTTTGTTTTGCAACACAGATACACTCACTTCTAACTTGTTACCATGGCTGCTTCTTTTTGCTGACCCTTATCACTCTGTTGTAGCTGAATTTTGAACTTGGAAAGGGATGTCCACTTCTTTTGCTTTTTTCCTTTCCTTCCTTTTTGCATATATTTTGACATTGGGGACAATGTCCCGATTAAGTATGGGGGAGGGATATTTTTGAAAAGAATAATTGGTTTTTATGCTCTTTGCAAATGTGCTTCAATTGAGTAAATCTTGAAAATATACTCTTTTAAGTATTAGCATTCATATTAAAAGTGACTTATAGTACCTTGCTCATATGTTTTGTGATTAATATACTTAGTTAAAATTGTAAGATGAAATCTAGGTGGGATAAACTTACTTGCTATCTAGTAATGGAATCTAGAGTCTAAATATGGAGTGAAGTCCTTAGTTGAAATCTAAACAGTTATATTTCTAAGCTTACTAGCTTGTATATCTTTCTTTCAATTATTTTGAGAGCCTATTTAATCTCTAATAAAAGGATGTATGATGTTTTTCACTTGGTGATTCTTTTAGAAAATCTCTTTAAAATTGATGTGCTAAATTGTTATTAAGAAGTTGAGTTGATATGGGCAAGCTTTGGTCCTTCAGAAGAGTGAAGTCCGACCCTGCTATTGACTATACCAACCTCTTATTCAATTATGCCTTGAAAAAGGAAAAAAAGAGTCCTACTCCAATGACTTAAGTAATTGAGTTATGAGTGTCTAAACTTTAATATTGCAGTGAGGAAGAGTTCCTAGGGGTCCTTTAAAACCTGGTCACTTCAGTGATGAACTCGAGATATGCCGACTTAATGAACTCACTATAACGAGAAGGGAGTAAAGACAAAAGTTCAATTCTTAAACTTTGAAAAACAAAAGGCTAGAAAAATTTTAAGATCAATACAAAATACTTTCACTATAGATTAGTACGCTTAAAGAAGTGGTTGGAGGGTTTATATGCTCGTTAATAGGTGGTAAAGTGTAATCGGGTCTATTTTATTATTGTTTGACTTTGGTTTTATTTTGTGACTTTGGAATCTGTTGTTAAATGGTAAGGGTAAAGTTTGACTTACTTGGATTGGCCTTAGAATTTTGACTCTAGTATTCTAATTGCGTTTACATGGTAAATTTGAGTAGTAGGTATAAAGTAAGCCGCTATGATCTAAAAATATCAATGAATGCTATGATATAACTTCTATAAAATTTTGAGTATATTTGATAATAGATTTTCATTGTTCCTAATTGTTTGCTCGAGGACAAGCAAATACTCAAGTGTAGGGGAATTTGATAAACCAAATTTATTCCTATTTTATGAATGCCAAAATAGACTTTTATTGATTATTTTTTTGATAAATATTATGAATTCGACACTTAAAATTATTAATTTATGCTTTCAAGTCTTTAAAAGGAGTTATTTTATTAAAAAAAAAAGTAAAACGGGTAAAAAATGCAAAGTTTAGAGACAAAAAGCAGTCAACACACACAATGACAGGCCATGTCTTTCAACCATGTCAAGGAAAAGCATAATCGAGGTCTAAATCTAAAGTTTTGAAAAGACAAGCTCAACGACATAACTTATCACAAACCATGTCAATCTGGAAAATCAACTTTGCAAGAGACATTTTTGTGACACAACTTGTCCCCAGTCGTGTCGATTCCATGGAGTGCACAGCTTATGACGCGGTTCTAGGACAAGCCATGTCCCAGTCGTGTCAATTCCTACGTTAAAGAAAATCGCTAAATATGCTCAGTGACACGACCCATCCCTAAACACGTCACTTTGATAGTGTGTTACTTTTTGAGAAACATATTTTTTTAGTGAATAGTAACCTCATGTTTATTAAAGAAACGTCTATAGGGCATTAAAGGGGTGTTACTTTGAAAAACCAAGAAACCTGCAACTCCAATAACTTCTCACTTTCCCATAATGACCATTCAATTACACACTCGTGAAGATCATTATAAAATGAAGATGGAGAGAAGAGACAGAGAGATGGAGGCGAGAGAAAAAGTAGTATGAAGAGAAATTGTCCTTACAATTTTGTGTACTTTCACAACAGCATTTGTGCTTGAGCGTATCAAGGAACATTTTTGCATTGCTAAATCTAATTTTAGATCATTTCTATTTCTCTTTTTTATTGCTTTATGTTGTTTTATCTATGGAAGAGTAGTTTAATATTGCCTGAGTATTGTGGATCCTTGAACGATTTCATGTGATTCCTTTGTTCTTAATTTGAAAACATGTTAATTTTATTGTATTCAAGAGCTTGTGCCTAAAGAATGAGTCTAATTGGATTGTGCATCCCATTGGATTCATGTTTGATTTTTGTTAAAAATAGATTGAGAAGTTGATTTAATGAATAGATCTAAAGCTATTGATGAGATTGCTCGTAATCACCTAAATATAGAGATAGTGTAATATTCTGTCACTCATTTTGAAATTCATTAGTTTGGTTTTAAAATGAAGAATTCTTGTTCTTTATGCAAATCTAAGTTGCTAATAGTCAAGAAAAGATTCCCGCAGTTTGGCTTAGGTTTAGGTACTTTTGACTTTGAGATAAGCCTTAGTATAATTTAGTGAATCCGATGGTTCAATAATCAACGTAGCTTTTTGAGAAAATTCATGAGTCACATGAATAGATCTTAGGTGAAACACGACCTAAGCAACCTTGTGAATTGATTTATCCTTTTGTATGCTTGTTATGAAATATGTGAATATTAGACTTAGTTTAGTTTCTATGGATATAAAACCAAATCTAATTTTTTGGCTTGATAATAGGAGAAGAGTGAGTAGAAGTACTTATCAATGTTCCCGGCAACAGCACCAAAAACTTGACAGGTTCAAAATACCGAGTTTTTAATTTATAAATTTTTTAAATGGTTTTCCTTACTCATCAATGTTCCCTAGGAATATAACCTAGATCATTTCTTTATGCTACATCTGATGTATGCGCTTGCCCGTAAGACCTTAGTTGAAAGGAAAACGATTTAGAAAATTTATAAAATTTAAAGTTGGTCTTGTGAACCTATCAAGTTTTTGGCGCCGTTTCACATTAAGTAATGGACTGTCAAATCGATAGGTTTAGTGACAGGGTGTGTCACACGGGCATGTCCAATGGTTTTCTTTAATGTAAAAATTGACACGACTGGGGACATGACTTGTCTTATGCATATCACGTTTCAAGTAAAGTGGGTAGTGAGTTACACGGCCTAGGGATAGTGTGTCAACTTGGAAATTTGTTTGCTTTGAAAAAATCATGGGATACGGCTTAAGACAAGCCATGTCCCAAGTGTGTCATTCAAGAAGTGCATCCTCAGTGTGCTACACGACTCAGGGACAAGTCGTGTCCCTTGAATGTCGTTCCTAACTTTATGAAAATGCTTTAGATCAGTAAGAGACACGACTTAAAACAAGTCATGTCCTAGTTGTGTCAATTTTGTAACAACTTACTTGAGATTTTTCTGCCTTATTTCCTTTGAAATTCCTATTCTTCAATTAAGAACAATACTTAATTATAAGAAAACAACATAAAAGGATATGATCATTAGTCCAAAAAGAAAAAGAAAAATAAAAAATAGAAATTAGACATGAGTTGCCTCATCAGAAGCGCACTTTTTTTAATGTCGTTGGCTCGATTTATTAATAAAAATCATACTCTTATCCACCAAATCCCAAACAAATGCATCCCAAACACAAGTTTTTGCAAAAATTAGCATAAATTTACTTCTCATCTTGGTTTTCTTTTTAAGCACAACAAGATTCAGCAAAAATTTCAGAAATTTTTCATGGGGAGAGTGGTACTGGAAAAGTGGTTCTATCTCAAAATCAATGATATATCCAATAAGCTAATCATCTTCAGCACTTTTTAGATTTTTCATCAAATGTAGGACAGACAATTTCTACATTTTCTTGTTTTAGCTCGACCTTTCCATCCTCCATTTTTTCTGTGGTAACATGATTTTTCTCATTTATCAACTCAAACGAACTCTCCTCCATAACTTCACTTTTCTCATCAGAATTTTTAGAAATTTTTGTTTTAAAATCAAATTCACAAACATTCTCCATCATCTTATCACACTCAACATAGTCAGAATCATGCAAAGTATCTAATTCATTGAAAAGCACCTGTAATGATGATGTATCTAAAACAGAATTTTCATAAGCTAAGGTTTTTGAGTTCTCATTAACAGTTTCTTCATTACAAAAACAATGAAGGTAATTGAATGCATGCAGGAACATCATAAAAACAGGGATTAGCATATAAACAGTAATATACTATCTCACCACAGTACCAACACACAATATTTGTTTTAATTTTAGATTCGTTTTGAGTATTATAAAGGATATTACAATAATTATCTTTATGATTCCACCAACCGGAATCCATTATAATGCCTTATCAGGTTAAGCACAAAGAGGCAAATTCGCCATAGATTTAAACAAAAAAAAAGGAAAAGAAAAAATGGCTAGAGTAATAATATTAAGCTTTCAAAATATCACCAATTAATTCCCTAGCAATGGCGCCAAAAACTTGACAAGTTCAAAAGATCGAATTTTAAATTTATAATTTTTATAAATCATTTTCCTTTCAACTACGATCTTACATGGCAAGCGCACCCATCAAATGTAGCATAGAGAAATGATCTAGGTCATATTCCTAGAGAACGTTAATGAGTACTTCTACTCACTCTTTTCCTATTATCAAGCCATAAAATTGGATTTGGTTTTATATACATAGAAACTAAACCAAGTCTAATATTCATAGATTTCACAATAAGCATACAAAAGGATAAATCAATTCACAAGGTTGCTTGGGTCATGCTTCACTTAAGATCTATTCATGTGACTCAAGAATTTTCTAAAAAAGTAGTGTTGATTATTAAATCATCGGATTCACTAAATTATGCTAAGGCTTCTCTCAAATTCGAAAGCACCTAAACCTAAGCCAAACTGTCAGAATCTCTTCCTGACTATTAGCAACTTAGATTTGCATAAAGAATAAGAATCATTCGTTTTAAAACCAAACTAATGAATTTCAAAACGAGTGATAGAAGATTTCATCATCCTATCTCTAGGTGATTATGAGCAATCTCGTCAATAGCTTTAGATCTATTCATTAAATCAACCTCTCGATCTATTTTTAACTAAAATCAAACATGAATCCAATGGGATGCACCATCCAATTAGACTCATTATTTAGGCGCAAGCTCTTGAATACAATAAAATCAACACGTTTTGAAATTAAGAACAAAGAAATCACATGAAATCAATCAAGGATCCATAATACCCAAGCAATATTAAACTACTCCTCCATAGATAAAACAACATAAAGCAACAACAAGGAGAAATAGAAATGATCTAAAATATGATTTAGCAATACAAACAATGTTCCTTGATACACTCAAACACAAACACTGCTGTGAAAGCACACAAAAGTGTAAGGATGTTTGCTCTTCATACTACTTTTTCTATTGCTTCCGTCTCTTTGTCTCTCATTTCCATCTTCATTTTATAATGATCTTCATGGGTGTGGAATTGAATGCTCATTATGGGAAAGTGAGAAGGTATGGGAGTTACGGGTCTCTTGGCTTTCTAAAGTAACGTGTCCAATAGACGTTTCTTTAATAAATAGGATGTTACTATTCACTTAAAAAGCCGTTTCTCAAGAAGTAATGCATTGTCAAATTGACGTGTTTAGGGATGGGTCATGTCACTAAGCATGTTTGGAAATTTTCTTTAACGTGGGAATTGACACGACTAGGACATGACTTGTCCCAGAACCATGTCACAAGCTGTGCACTCCATGGAATCGACATGACTGGGGACAGGTCGTGTCACAAAAATGTCCCTTGCAAAGTTGATTTTCTAGATTGGTATGGTTTGTGACAGGTCATGTCGTTATGCTTGTCTTTTCAAAACTTAAGATTTAGACCTCGATTGTGCTTTTCCTTAACATGGTTGAAAGACATGGCTTGTCCTTATTGTGTTGATCGCTTTTTGTCTTCAAACTTTGTATTTTTGACGCGTTTTACTTTCTTTTTATAAAATAACTCACTTAAAAACCTGAAAGCATAAATTAATAATTTTAAGTGCTGAATTCATAATATTTATCAATAAAATAATCAATAAAAATCCATTTAGACATTAAAAACTAGGAATAATTTTGATTTATCAATCTCGATATTAATCGTGATTGCCAAAGACAGTGTTAAAATCCTTTACCTTTCCATTTGGTTACAAATGTAGCTAAAATCGATGCCATGTTTGTTTGGCATGGTTAGAACTTAGAATATAATAATATTTCCATCTCTTCGCACGATATTTTTTTTCATTGCAATTGCATATTGTTTGATATACATACATATATAAGTAAAAGAAATGATGATTTTCATAATTATAATATATATTACATATGATTATTTTTATTAAATTTTTCTATTCTTGCATATTTTATTTAAGAATTATAACAGGATTCCTAACCATTAAATTAATATTGTTTTCATGTCAATGTTTCTTTCCTTTTTTTTTTTCGTTTAGAAAGGCTTTTTTAAATTTAGGATTATTTTTGTCTCACTAGTATTTTTGTTATTGTTTTTTAAAAAATATTATCATTTATCTCCTTCTTCCCTTTGAATATCAATGCAGGATTGTTTAACATAATCTCCATTGTATTATATTTGAATTCACGTTTTCAACACAGGATACCTTCAGGTTTTTGTGTTACTATCATGGTAGCATTAATTTTTTAGAAACACTTTTGTTTTTTAAATGTAAAATTGTATTTTGGAAAACATGCGGTGGCAATAATATCATTATTTACATTTCGGATCTTTTATTTTAAACAAAGTTTTTAATTTCATATTTCCAATATAAATGATATAAAAATAGAGAAAAAATTATAAGTGGATTATTTGATCCATTTATCTTAGATAAGTCCTCTATTAAGAATCTATTATACGAAAAATAGTATTATAATGATGTTATATATGATTGTATACAATAGAGATGGAAAAAAACTAACCGAATCGAACCAATCCTTAAACAAACCAATCCAAACAGAAAATATAGTTTTTTTTTTTATGGTAGAATTTAAAAATTTTCCAATTCGAATCAATCCGTAAATTTGTTGTTTGGTCTGTAAAGTAAACCAAACCATTTTAGAAAAATATAATAATATTTTACTATATGTTCATATGATTTCATTTGATATTTATTATTTGATGAATATTGATTAAAACAATTTGTTCATTTAAAAAAACAATTAGGCTCATGATATGTATTTTTTTTATGATGAATTATTATTATTTTTAAATAGTTTTAAACTTTATAAAGTATGAAATTTATTTATTCGTTACAAACTCTTATTATGTATTAATTATTTAAAATATTTTGTCAATGGATCATTTTATTCGTTGATAAATTTTGTTGGTAGATGGATTTTTATTTTATTTAAATTTATCGATAGATAATTAATTCGGTGGTCATGTTAAAAATTATAAACTTGACTTACTATGTACTGGTTGGTGAATATATTTTATTGATGAATAACTGATTTTATAGAGAACTATAAATTAAAGGTATGATGAATTTATAAAATATTTTATCATAGTTTATAATATAAAATTTATAAAATAATATAAATATTTAAGTATTTACATAGAACATAGAAAATTTTTAGTTAAAATTTTGATTTAATCTATAATTTAAATCCAATTAAAATGTTATTTAATAGGTGAAAAAAATTTTAATTTGAGCTAAATCGTTATTTAATGGTTTGATTTGAAAACAAAAAAAAATCAAATCATAAATTAAGATTTAGTTTGATTTTATAAAAAAACGAATCAAACCGTTCTGTCCTCATTCATAATATTATACTATTTTTCGCTTGACAAGAGGTATACCTGCCCACCTAACATTTCCGATAAGACAATGTGAATATCCAGTAGTACAGCACAGACAGCGCCATAGGGCCTAGCTTTTCTGTCGTATCTCTGTAAAATCCCAGTGCCAAACCAGCAATTGAACGTTGCACAGTTACCTTTAGTTTTGAGATTATTAGTAATCAAAAATGGTGGTCAAGGTGTATGGCCCAACTTATGGTTGCCCAAAACGGGTGATCGTCGGTCTCATCGAGAAGGACATCCAATTCGACACCATCCCTGTTAACCTCTTCAAGGGCGAGCATAAATCTCCTGATTATCTCAAACTGCAGGTTTACGTCTGCCTTTTACTCTCTTGTTCTTGTTCTGATTCTTTTTCTTTCTTCTATTTCTTCTGTTCTATGTTTTTTAATGTAATTTATAAGGTTTTGATCTAATCAATGTTTTGACATCATATTAACAATACTGGTTTTTCCTCTCCTATTATTATTGTTCAGCCTTTTGGAGAAGTCCCTGTTGTTCAAGATGGAGATCTCACTTTGTTTGGTAAGGCTTAGAACTCTGGCTGTAAGTATGTTTGTCTCAAACTGCTTTGCTAGGGTTTGAAATTAGCAGGGCCATTTTTTTTGTGGATTTTTTTGGGTAGACGGACTGAGCGTTTTACTGATGGTTTGTGTATGTGCATATTTTAAAAAATTTAAGCAAAGGTTGTTTTCAGAGTTTATAAATTCTATCTGATCTGTTCTATCCCTTTTTATTAATAGATTTAGGGTGTGTTTTTACAATTATATCTATATAATTTTAATGGTTTCATGAATTCCATATAAAATTATTTGAAAAGCATCAAGACAAATTTCCAACACGTTGTATAAAATATCTCATGGGGTGTGATTTAATTTTCATTTATAACAGATTCATTGATTTACCTGCAAGAACTTATGATTGGATATATTTTCGTCCTTAAATTCATAGAATCAAGAGCAATCCTGAGGTACTATGCTGAGAAGTACAGGCACCAAGGGGCAGATCTACTTGGGAAGACCCTCGAGGAAAGGGCTCTGGTTGAGCAATGGCTTGAAGTTGAAGGCCAGAGTTACCACCCACCACTTTACACACTAGTTATCCAAGCGTTATTTGCCCCAGCTCTTGGCCGTCCTATGGACGAGAAGCTAATCAAAGAGAGTGAGCAGAAGCTTGAGAAAGTATTGGACATATATGAGGAGAGGCTGTCAAAGAGTAAATACTTGGCTGGAGATTTCTTTAGCCTTGCTGATCTCAGCCACCTGCCATTTACCCATTACTTGGTGACTAGTTTGAAAAAGGAGAAGATGATAAGAGACAGGAAGCATGTTAGTGCATGGTGGGATGCTATTAGTAACAGGCCATCTTGGAAGAAAGTCCTCCAGCTCTATCCTTACGCTCTGTAGAACTAGGGAAGGAGTTGTCTTTATCGTAAGTACTGCATAATCTGAGAAATAATTCCTGTTTCTTGTTTAGAGTATATATGGAATATGAGGTGTATTCTACTGGGTAGTTGTACTTTGACTCTTGCCCTTACACATGAATAAGATATGCCTTGAAAATGTTTCATGTTTTAGATTATATATGGAATATGGGATGTATTCTACTGCGAAGTTATACATTAATAAGATATGTAGGGTTTCAAGCGAATTTAAAAAATAAAATAAAATTCTGCAGCGAAAAATTCAAAACCCTAAAACAAAATCCATGTGTTTTAATTAAATTATGTACCAATAAGAATGAATCCAAAAAGTACCTTGCAATTTCATATTCAGAGATTTGAATTCAATCACTTGTAATCCGGATCTACAAGGCACCACGATTTTGTTGCACCCTTTACGTAGTTCACACAAACAAGCACACCAAAAAGAATGCTTCGAAATTGATCAGGAAGAATCGAGTTTTTTTCCTCTCGTGTTTTTTCTCTCTCTATTAGAGTTACAGATTTTCTCTGTTGTCTAATGTGACAGTGAAAAGTCATAATCCTAAAGAGACCCTATCACTCCTATTTATAATATGTCAGTAATTTTTACTGACATTAATGCCCTTAATCTTATTAGGATTGGACATAATAATAACTCTTTTAAAATAATTAAATTAATAATAATAATAATAATATAATAATAATAATAATATTTATTTATTCTTCTCGTTGGACTTTAAGGGTCTGTTTGGAGTGTCTGTTTTTCATCTGTATCTGTATCTTTTTAAAAATGATATGTGTAAATATATCCGATTTGCATATAAATTTTATCTATATTTGTTCTATTTGATCTTTTGATGAGAACTGTCAACTTTTTTTTATCAATATCTATTTCTTGATAAATAATTTGTTAGCAAAAAGTTTGAAAAAGTGTCTGTATTTGCCAGAAAAAAGCCAAAACAAACAGACCCTAAAATTAAATCCATGTTCCTTTTTTGCTTATTCTTTTGTGTGTGACCCTGTAGGTTCATTTGATATTGGTAGTTAACTTGAAAACTATTTTCAGTAAACAAAACATAAGCGGCTTCTAGCAAGACATTATGTTTACCCAAATCAAATGAAGATCGGTGATCCGATTTTACATGTTCTATAACTTATGTCGTAATACTTTTTATCTAGCAGTATCTAGATTGAATATAAGACATAGACAATGTCACCCTTATATTATTTAATCTTGTTATTTCTCGATCTTTAAGTGAATTGATAAAACAAATGAAATTGATAACATTATCAATTCATTTGAGCACGATCATGCATTTATTAGTCTAACTTATCGAGGGGCTCAAAGATGTCTCTCTCATAAAGAGGAACAAATCCCATCTTAATCACTCATCATCCTCTACGTGATTCACATTATGCCCAATCAAAACCTTTATAAATATTCGGTTAAGAATAACGTTTGATTCAGTCGAAACATAATGTTACTCATATTAAAATCTATGGTGATTTCAAATCTAAGGATGTATTGACATTGATATTACGAGAATCACTTATGACTCTAGTCCTGTAGTGATCTTTTAGTAGGTCAATCCAAGATATATATATATATATATATATCTCCAATATATACTTATGAGCTTTATCAGTATCTCTATACACATAAACATCTCATGATCATCAAATAAAACTCATACTGGATTTAATTCACCATCATTTCACAATAATGAGAATCTAAGAATAAATAGATTATTCATGAATTCTATTATAAAGCGAACATCAAAACTTTATAATAAAAATGCCTCTAAATTAAAATACACATAAAATAACAATACTTAGTAACTGGCCTAGGGCACAGTCACTAATAATCTTCCACTTGCATTAGGCTAAATCATGCATGTATCTAATACCCGTTGACTTAGTATGGCAATCATGCTTTGTTTGCACAAGAGGCTTGGTAAGTGGATCAACAATATTGTCATCAAATAAGCTCTACATATTTTCATATCTCCTCTCTTGATGATCTCTCGAATGAGATGATAGTGTCTGAGTATTGTTTGGATTGTTGATGTGATCTTGATTCCTTAGCTTGTACAATAGCACCATTATTATCACAATAAAGGTCTAACGGATTTGTAATGCTAGGAACAACACCTATTTCTGTGATGAACTTTATCTAAACTGCCTCCTTAGCTGCATCTGATGCTGCTATGTACTCAGCTTCTATTGTAGAATCTACTACTGTGCTTTGCTTTTAACTTTTCCTGCTTATTGCACCTCCATTCAAGCAAAAAACATATCCGGATTGCTATCTAAAATCATCTAGATCATATTAGAAACTTGCATCCGTGTAACCATTTACAACTAGCTCGTCTTCCAATCCTCCATATATCAGGAATATATATTTAGTTCTTCTTAAGTACTTAAGAATATTCTTGACTGTTATCCAGTGAGGTTCACCGGGGTCTGACTGGTATCTACTGGTCATGCTTAATGCATATGACACATCTGATCGAGTGCTTTATCTCTATACGCACTCTAACTTAAGCTAATGATCTTTCTAGATCTATCCCTATAGATCTTAATGTCTAAAATATAGGCAGCCTCGCTTAGTCTTTCATTGAAAAACACTTTCCTAACCAAGTCTTTACACTCTACAAGATAGGAATGTCATTTCCAATGAGTAATATGTCATCCACATATAGCACTAGAAGGACTACTGCACTCCCATTAATTTCCTTGTGAACACAATGTTTGTCTTCATTTTTAATGAATTCAAACTCTTTAACTGCTTCATCAAAACAAAGATTCTAACTCCGAGATGCCTGCTTCAATTCGTAAATGGATCTTTGAAGCTTACAAACCTTCGCAAAATCCTTGGGATGAACAAAACCCTCTGGTTGTGTCATATACACATCTGCAAGCAGGTTTCCATTAAGAAATGCTGTTTTTACATTCATTTGTCAAATCTCGTAATCATAGTACGCAGCAATGGTAATAAGAATTCTAATGGATTTAAGCATAGCAACTGGTGAAAAGGTTTCATCATAGTCTATACCATGTGTTTGCTTGAAACCCTTTGCCACTAGTCGTGCTTTAAAGGTGTGCACATTGCCATCCATGTCAGTTTTCTTCTTGAAAACCTATTTGTACCCAATGGTCTTTATACCTTCATGTGGTTTAATCAAAGTCCATACTTGATTGTCATTCATGGATTGCATGGCTTCTGGCCATTTCTCATAACCTGGTCCCATCATGGCCTCTTGATAAGTAGTGGGCTCATTTTGATTCATGAGCAACACATCATGACAATTTGTAATGAGAAATCCATATCTCTCGGGTTGATGTCACACCCTATCAGACCTATGTGGACCTTGTGTCACTTGTGGAAGGTCAACAGGTAACTGCATGCCTTGTTGACTTTCCAATGGCGGTATGACACTATTTTGTGGGTCTTGTACTTCTTCAAGATGTACTTTACTCCCATTGGTTCTTCCACGGATAAACTCTTTCTCTAAGAAGATGCCATTTCGAGCAATACTTTGTTTTTAGAGGGATTATAAAAGTAGTATCATTTGGATACCCCACAAAAAGGTATTTATCTGACTTAGGTCCTAGCTTATAAAAGCTTGACGTCTCACATAAGCCTCGTAACCCTAAATCTCGAGAAAAGAAAAACTAGGCATTTTTTCCAGTCTATATCTCATATGGTGTCTTTTCTACAGCTTTAGAAGGAACACGATTTAAAGTGAATGCAGCTGTCTCTAGGGCATAGCCCCAAAAGGATGGAGGAAGATCTGTTTGACTCATCATAGAACAAACCATATCTAGTAAGGTTCTATATCTCCTTTCTCATACACCATTCCACCGTGGCGTTCCAGTAGAGTTAATTGTGAAATGATTCCATAATTTCTAAGGTGGTCATTGAATTCTTGGCTTACATATTTGCTGCCTCGATCTGATCGAAGTGCCTTAATTGTTTTGGCAAGTTGATTTTGTACTTCGTTCTGAAAAGTTTTAAACATTTCAAATGATCAAGACTTATGCCTCATCAAAAAGACATATCCATATCTACTGAAATCATCAGTAAATGTGATGAAGTACTGATAACCTCCTCTAGCATCAACACTTAATGGGCCACATACATCGGTATTTATTAGTCCCAATAAATCAGTTGCCCTTTCATTATGCCCAGTGAAGGGATCTTTAGCCATCTTTCCTAATAAACAAGACTTGCATATTTCATATGATTCAAAATCAAATGAATTTAAGAATCCATCCTTATGGAGTTTCGATATGCGTTTCTCATTTATGTGACCAAGATGACAATGCCATAGGTAGGTCACATTTAAATCATTGGATTTAATTTTCTTAGTATCTATGTCATAGATAGATGTACTATCAGGTTTCAGATTTATAACATAAAGATCATCATGTAAATCAACACTTGCATAAAACATGTATTTATTATAAATGGAACATTTATTATTCTTAATAATAAATGAAAATCCTTCAACGTCTAAACATTAAATAGAAATAATATTTCTACTCAAAGTAGGAATATAATAGCAATTGTTCAATATTAACAAAAGCCTACTGGGCAAAGTCAACTCATAACTTCCGATAGCTAGCGCAACAACCCTTGCTCCATCGCCAACTCGTAAGTCAACATCGCCCTTCTTTAGATCTCTACTCTTACAGTGGTATCAGAGCCACTTGTGTTTTTTATTAAATTGGAATATGCTTTTTTATCTACGTGAGATGTAGTGTTGTTATATGTTTTATATACGATTGAATGAAATTCGAATATGTTACTGCAAATAAATTTCGTAAAATTTGATTTTATGAATTTCCTATATTTCCAAGTTAATTGCAATATCAATTCGTATTCATGCATAATGAAATCAGTACGAATTTGTTTATGTATGTGATGTAATAAAATTCAAAATTTTGAATTATATCAGATATGTACGCATGGAATAAAAGGGGTTGAACAACATGTTGATGCTATTCATGAATTGGATTTATATGTTGATATTTTTCTGGTATTTTTGTTATCGAGTTAAATAGATTTGATAGATTTTGAATTAATCAGATTTAGTATGTTTAATATGATTAAACATGTTTCAAATTCGTTATTCATAGGGTCGAATAGATATTGTTCAATTGTTGAACGGATCTGTAAACATCAATCGTCTAGGATACGAATTACAATTATGAATTATATTAAATATGGGTTTTGAAATCAAATGAAATTTTTGCAGTTCAATAATTACAATCATGTTTTTGTGCTGTAGTAAATCTGGGTTTTAAGAATCGAATGAAGCCTTGTTTCTTTTGCATTCACGTTTAGTGATTGTTAAATGTATTGAAAAACATTTTGTTAAAGGGGTGTTCATATGTTTCGAAATCCAAATTAAAATATTTGATTTTTCAATGAATTTTTCGAACCCATATGTGATCGTATTTTGTTTTACGAATTAACAAGGACTTCTATTTTTCAAAGGATTCATCTTATCCAAATTTAATATTTCGTTTAGGTTTCAGGGGTGCTGCCCCTTGACCCCGCAAGGGGATACTGTCCTCTTATCCCCTACAAAGTGCATGTCTTAACTCCATAAGCACTAATTAATGATACTTAATATAAAACACGCTTTTGAAGTGTTTATAAGTTCTATGCATATTTATTATGTGTGTTTATTTTACATGTAAGGTGCAGAGCATGGCTCTAAGACCTATGTGATTGGCAGGTTTTATTTCTTTATTTTTATGGGTTGTAATTTGATAAATATGACGTGTGTCATTTTGTTCTATTGTAATTTATTTTCTACAATTAGTTGTAGGACTTTTTGTATCTTTTTATTTTTGTAATGAAGACATAGAGATGTTATGAAAACCCTCCATAATCCATAATGATGGAGAAGCAAGGATCAAGAAGAAGATACAATAATATTTACAACTCAAGACCATAAAGATGGTTTTCACCTTAGGATTGGACCATTGATCTTCATATTGGCTTATGAAAATCGATATAGAATAAGGGGCCATGCTATGACACTTTTTCTTTATTCATGAGCTTGATATATCATGAGATGATGTATGTATATGTATGTGATACTATATTTATCGCCATGCATGCTTGTATATCCATTATACATGTTGATAAAATAGAATATCAATAATTAAAATCCCTCGATAATTTTAAGTTTAATACCATCCATGACTAAACACCTGTCAAGGCTTTGATCACCATAATGTAGGTCTACCAAAGTAGAGTGCAATAGGTTATCTTAGTAAGGCAGGATGGGTAATGATGCTACTCATAAGTTTAACATGGTTGGACTTAATTAGGCTATTAAAATGGTTTTGGGCCTAAGGTATTAGATGGGATTCAAACATGCCGGAATATATGATGTTAAGAATCTCATAAACAATCTAAGAGTTACATGCGATGTAATTGGTAAAGAGTTACCTACTTAAATAACTTAATTTTAAATGTCATGCCAAAGCTGACTTAGAGTTGAGTGAAATATGGATCTTAGCCCACTAAAATGGAATAATTAAGTATATTTACTTAAATGTTGAGGGTAATTTGTTAAGTGTGAGTTATTATGCCTCAAATATATATTAAAATTGACTTTGCATATTTAACTGTAGATCAATGGCTGCAAACAACACTTCAAACTTATCTTTGCGATTTGTCCTTGAGAACGACAAGTTAATTGGAACCAATTTTCTCGATTAGTTCAGGAACTTCATAATTGTTCTCAAGAATGAAAAGAAAATTTATGTCCTTGATGAGCCAATTCCTGAGGAACCTCCAGCTAATGCTTCAAGAGCCCAAAAGGATGCTTATAAGAAGCATTCTAATGACTCTCTGGAAGTGGGATGCCTAATGCTTGCTACTATGAGTCCAGAACTTCAAAAGGGTTTGAAAAACATGGAGGCTCATGAGATGATCCTTCATCTTAAGGAAATGTTCTAGCAACAAGCAAGGTAGGAGAGGTACGAGACTATCCGAGCCTTACATTCTTGTAAAATGGCTGAAGGAGGTTCAATAAGTGCCCATGCCCTAAAGATGAAAGGCTATATTGATCATCTTGATAGGCTTGGTTTTCCAATAACTTAGGAATTTGCTACTGATTTGATCCTGAATTTGTTACCAGATAGTTATGACCAGTTTGTCATGAACTATACAATAAAAAATATGGACAAATCAATCTCTGAATTGCATTCAATGCTTAAGACTGCTGAGGTCAATATCAAAAAGAAGAAGCCCAGCAATATCTTAATGGTTCAGAAAGGGAAGGGCATGAAAAGGAAGGTTAAAGGAAATGCTAAGGCTGTGAAAAATTCAAAGACTAAGTCCAAACCCAAACCAAAGGCTAAACCTCCTAAGGAAGGAGTTTGTTTCCATTGAAATGAACCAGGTCATTGGAAAAGGAACTGCAAACTTTACCTGGAAGATCTGAAGAAAAAGAAGAGTATTCAGACTACTGCTTCAGGTATTTATGTTATAAAAATAAATTTATCTATCTCTACTTCTTGGGTATTAGATACTAGATGTGAATCTCACATTTGTACAAATGCGTAGCATCTCAATAGGAGTAGAGATCTAAAGAAGGTCGAGGTTGACTTATGAGTTGGCAATGGAGAAAGGATTGCTGCGCTAGCTATTGGAAGTTATAGTCAACTTTGCCCAATGGGCTTTTGTTAATATTGAACAATTGCTACTATGTTCCTATTGATATGCTTTGAAAATGTTTCATGTTTTAGACTTTTGACTTTCGCCCTTACAAGTGAATAACATATGCTTTAAAAATGTCAAATGATTGTGGGCTTGGTTTGATGAACTAGTAAGGTTAAATTGTTATACATGTAGTATTATTCTTTGGAAACTAATACACTATTCTGCTTTGCAATATGGTTTTTAGATACCCTCTAAATTGGGCAAGGGTGTGTGCAAGCAAATATTAAAATATCTACATATATTAGAATGTGTTCATCGAACAAGTACCTCAGCCATAGCTCTACATTGAAAGTGCTAGTCATCCCCGGACACCCAATAAGTTATATAATATATATTAATATTAAATTATTGATATATGTTAAAAAATGTTGAAATCAACAGTGACACAGTAGGAAAAGCTGCTTTAGCTGCTTCATCTAACAGATGTTGGGGTAAAGAAAAAAGGATTAACTGCATACCCTACTATATTCACAAGTTTCAATGCTCTAAGAAACATCCTTTTAACGCTTGGAGTGGCAAACCATGTCAATAAATGACCATGGGTTTACAAATGGTGATCCTAACTACATGGGTCGTAAGAAACATGATTCATTTGTGGTTCGCGCACCTATTGTTTCGTTGAACTTTATCTTTCTTCATTTTCTCAATACATTTTGGACTATTTCTTACCATATATTAACTTAGCAAGAGAATTTATGGTTCATCCTTCGGTTTTAGCTTTCCTAGTTTTGGTACATTAGACAAGTTGACATAATTAGATTAATAATTAATTAAGCTGAAATTTAAGATTTCAATTCCTAAAACCCTAAACATGTTGTTGAAATGTTTAGTAGATTCCTAAACCCTTAAACTTTAGCCTAAATTCTAATTCATCAATCCTCATAAAATTTGAGTTCATCTACTTGTATAAAGATATCAATTCATAAACCCCCAACTCAAATTAAGTATCATTTTGATATAAATTAAATTCCTTGATTAAGTTCTTAATTTTTAACCAATTGATTCTGAAATCATCTTCTAAATACTTCCAAAACTAAAGACATTGATCTGAAAGTTCTAAACCTAAAACATTTATTCTAAAATATCATAATTTATCCTTATCCTTTCCTTTTTATTTTTCTTTCCATGCCTTCCTTTTTCCTTTATTTCCTTTTCCATTTCCATCTCTCTGTTTCTCTCTTTGCTTTCTCTTTTCTTCCTCTTCTTTTCTCTCTTTCATCTCTCAAATTTTGTTTCTCTAAATCTCAAATTCAAGAAGAGAAAATGAGAAATCAAAGTTAGGAGAACCCCAACAATAAAAAAGAAGATCAAATTACATGTAGACCAAAAAGATAAGTTTTTCTATTTCATTTGTTTTTGTGTTTTTTTTACACGTATATAAGATGAGTTGATGCTAGATTTAAGTTGAGTTTGTGATAAAATTTATGAATTATAGATATGTGTACTTTATGCATTATTGGAGAAGATGATGAATAGTGGATATGGGGTTTGATGGAATGGTTTGGAGGTGTTTGATATTGTTGAATGAGTATAAAAGTGTTAGTCGTATGAAAACTAGCTTATATGATGGTTTTTATTGAAATATGATGTTATAAGTTGATAAAAGTAAAAAAAATGCGTGACTGGGATCTCCCGTTCATCACTGGAGTGATACAGGCCATGATCTCCTCGGAGCAGTTTTGAATGAAATAAACCAGATCATGGCCGTGATGTAGGGAGTTATCCCCTGGGATAAAAAATTTTTAATGCAATATTGTTTTGTAATTTAATCATAATTTTGTCATCTAAACTTGGATTGAGGTGTCTCAAAATGCTTTGGAAAGATTGAAAAGAGATCTACAATTTTCATGTTTTAAGTTTTGCAAATTCTAAAAGTATCAAGGCCAAAATTTTATTTCTTTCTATCAGCTATATTTTCTAAACAAAGTTAAAAATTTATTTTACTAGTTAAATGTATGTAGTTAAGTATAATATAAATCTTTTTGAGCTAAAATGAAAAAAAATGATATTTAATGTGTTATGTTTATTGAATGATATAATTAAGCATGAGTTTAGTGAATTTAAAGATTTAATAAATAATTTGATTAAATATAGAGTTAAATATAAAATGAACCTATTTAATAATCTAATTTCAACTTGGCTTAATGAACTTGAATAAACTAAAATGAATTAGATTGATTTAGTTTAATTACCTTGGCTAGGATTAAGTTAATATAGACTCGAGTTAATATAAATCTTAGATATGAAACAAACTTAGTTAATCAATCTTAGTCTAACTTGACTATATAGACTTTAGTAAACTAATATGGATAGACTAATTAAGCTTGATTATCTTAGTTTAGTAATTGGAATAAATGATTAAATCTAATCAATTTGGCTAGAATTAAGTTAAAATGAGTTAAGAGATAATAATTAGCTTAAGTTGATGAGTTGGAATAAACCATAAATAACATGGGGAATATGTTGTTTCTAATGTATGTTTGCTTAAGAAATGAATGCTTTTTTATATGAATGATTTGCTGATGCTTTTGTAATAATATACTATAATCAAAGTGAAAATAGGTACTTTGATAGACAAAACAGAACTGTCTGTTTTTTGACAGAGCGATCTTCACAGCCATAACGAGGTTTCTATTAAGTGTCTGATCAAATAAGATAATAAAATAAGTTTGAGATAAGTGTATATTTAATTAGATTTCTTATATGAGTTTAATTTATGAATAGATATGGATGTCTGATTTATCTTTTGAGATAGCCTTGGACTGCCTTCTATTTGTTATTGGACTTCAAATACAAAAGTTATGCAATAACTTGCATGTTAGATGCCAAGATAGATATCTAAAATGGATTGAGAACTTAAAGACAGCTTTAATAATAGGGTGTTGCTTGTGCTTGTGTTGTTGATTCTAGTCCAGGGAACAGCAACCTTATCTGAGCAGATACGGTAATTTAAGCGCTTAAGCCACCTCCGTCACGATGTAATGATATTTGTAGGTGGCTCAGCAGGCAGCCGATGGGACAAACGGTATCGGTGTAACGTCTATCTTGATCGGTGAGAAGTAGTATATTGGGGCTTGAGTTTATGGGATTGGTTGAGCTTTGTATATTATGAACTGAGATGAGTAGAGTGTGTGTAACGGCTGTGGATCTTAGATGAGGTTTCTTTTCTTTATCAGTTATATCATATAGGAGATATAGGTATTCGGGCTACCTATATCAAACCCCTGAGCACTGTGTCGTTACTTAGGACCCCTAGATTTCCAGTGGCTTGTTCTAGTGTATGAGTGTTCCAGTGTTGATTTGCTTACTTTAAAATTAAAAATAATAACTTATTGATTGATGCATTTCATTTAGTTAAGCTCGCTTGTCACTCTATGTGTGATTGTGTTATTGTGTACTGAGCTTCGACTCATTATTGTTATTATTGTTCTTTTTTCCAGGTATCATATAGATGACTGAAGTTGATGATTGATGGTGATGGTGTTTGTGTCGGGTTTTGGGCGACTCTAGAGGTTAAGAGGAGAAATGAAGGAAGTTAGGACCGTAGATGTATTTTATTTATTTTGTTTTGTTATTGTATAAAGGATTGGATTTATATTTTAAGTTGTAATATTCTTTTAAGGGGCCTGTTGGAGCTCATGTTTATGTAAATGAAGTTTTTAAAGTTTTGTATACCATCATTGAAAGGTATATACATGAGATACTTGATGGTATAGTTGCTTTATGAATGTTAGTCTACTTATAAGAGTAGATTATAAAATATTTTTTTTGCAAAGTTTATTTTTATGAAATGTAAATCCAGTTGAAAAGAAAATAATTACAGGATTTCATAATCTAATAACGAGTAGCAAATGTTCATAATAAACATATTATTCAAGAAAGCTTGAGTGTATAATACATGAAGTATTATACATGACAGTAATGCCTTAATTAACTTTTAGGGCGTTACAAAACCTATAGTGAAAGAGGTCACAGTCAACATGGTGGGAAAAAAAACTATAGCAAGCCTACACAAACATATAGGAGGAAATTCACTCAAATCCCTATCTCTTTATCTCAAGTTTACCATAAACTAAAAGAGGACCACTTATTATACCCTAAAGAGCTAATGCCAGGGTATAAACCACGAAAGTATGACCTTGATGCACGATGTAAATACCACATGGGTCAATAAGGGCATACTATTGATGCATGTTGGGAATTGAAAAACAAAATTCAGGATTTGATTGACTCAAAAGTGGTTCCATTGCAATTTATTAATGGTCCAGCGCACAATCAACATGCTTCATACACAAGATTTAGTGATACATCAAATCAAAGAAAGTTATTTACAAAAGAAGAATCAAATAAAGCATCCAAAGGGAAAGGGCACACAAAAGTCTAGAACAAAAACTTGCAGCAATGGTAGAAAGGATTAAAACCCTACAGTGGGTTATGAAATATGTGTTAGGCAAACTCCAGCATTTGGACCTTAATGCTAACAAAGTTCCATCTCATGAGACTCAGGAGGAGTCATCGGGCTGTACAATTAAGAACGGGTCAAAAGAGATGAGACAAAAGATCAAGCCTCTAACTTCAAAAGCACTAAGCTATGTCGAGCTTGAATTTTGCTCTTATTCTCTTAAAGGTCCCGATCCATATCAAGCTTGGCTCATTTGACATGGAACACTCGACAAGAAACTAATAGGGCTTTTGTAAAAAGCTTAGTTTTCTACAAAATATTTTAATTGGAGTCGCCACCGGTTAAAACTGGAAAAATGGTGAACCAGAAACAAATTGGTGGTTTGGTTTTCAGTTCAGACATTGGTCCACGTGAAAAACCAAAAATTGATAGATATGTGGGCTGCTACTTTAAAACCTAAATGGTTATTTAAGCTTTTATGGGCTTTAGAAATCTTGAATGTATGGGCCAAAAGAGGGTTAGTTTTGGATTTTTCATTTTTTTTAAGTTTTTTGTTCTTTTTGAAAAATATATATTTATATATTTACAAAAATACGTACATTTTTTTTCTTTTTTTTGAAAATGATCCTAAATTTTTTTTTTATTTTTGTGACCGCCTCGCAAGTACATACATATCCATTAGTCGGAATCACGTTCTCATAGTTCCTTTTGAACTTTGTAAAATTTTTAATTTGTTTGTCTTTTAATTATTAAAAACCCACCAAGTTTAAATGATTAGCCAATTTAATTAATTTTTTTAAAGTCCTAAAGAGAACTAATTTTGATTTCTTTGTTTTTGAAAATTCCTAAAAAGAATCCAATTTGTTGAAAACCCCATTTATTTTATTTTTTGTATTTTAAAAAACAAATAAGTGATATTTATTTATAAGATAGTGAAAAAGACTTTATTTACTAATATATCCCATATATGGGAAAAACAAAAAGGGTAAAAACATTTTTTGATCCTGTTATTTCATTTTTAGTTTTTTGATAGGATGATCTAATATGTACAGGATCTAAATAAGATCACAAAAGCAAAATTATATATACACAAAAGACATATCAAAAAAATTCTAAATTCATAAATCCTATAGTATATATAGATCTATACTAATTTATCTTTATGTACAAAAGCTCATTTAAACCATGTTATCAAATAAAAATCAAGTCCACACATAATTCCATGTCCTAATTATAATATATAACTTCAAGCTCAATAGTTTTCTATAGTAAATCTAATATTCACATGCTCGTCTAAATAAATCAGTCTATATTAAAATAATGACAATCTTATAATTTTTATGTCCTAAAGACCGCATATCTAACAAATATGCACAGAGTGGATTAAATAGATCTAATAGACTCATCCCATACATCAAATTCTAATGTATAACAGATGTGGTAAAAATACTAATTCTATCAGCATCGTAAAAGAAACATATAATACTAACACATACCATACGATATTAATCTATTTGTCTATCTATATATCTATCTATCTACACTATTTTTCCACTATATTATTTTTGTGTTACATGTACATTAGATATTGATACAAAAGAATAAATAAATAACTGAATAAATGAATGATTTTAATAAAATAATGAATAAATGGATGAATTGATGTGTAATTGGTTTAGAATTTTGTTTTGAACCTGAAAAAGAAAGCAAAGAAGAGGTAAATATTAACAACAACAGCAACTAAAAGCTTAAAACAATAAAACCAAGCGTGGAAAAAGGGTCAATTCGCGAGCAGGTTTAGATCGGGTTCAAAGAGGGGATTTGGGTCAAATAAAAAACGCTCTCTCCCTATGGCTCTCTTTCTTTATGTGGTCAGTTTAAGGTGGTGAGTTTTTTAGTGGTTTTTTGCAAAGGGGTCAACGAAAATGATGGTGAAGGTTGGGTTTGTTAGTGGCTGTCTGTGGCATTGTGTTTTTGAGTTTAGTTTCGCATGTCAATAGAGATCATTGTTAGTGATTAAAGGTGGATTTGAGAAGTTTTGATAGGGGTTCATGTGCGTGGCAAGAGTTTAGTGTCTCAGTGGTGGTTTTCATTATTTGTTGTCGTAATTGATATGTTTTGATTGTTTTGCATGGTGTTGATGTGTTTGTTTTGTGTTCGTGTTTGTGATTGGAATGGGGTTTCGATCGTGGTTTTCGTTGATTAATGTTAATGGAGCAGTAGCATTGGGTGAGATTTGAGTTTGTGTGAGTTTGTTTGATGCGAAATTTCTAGGGAAAGGTTTCTAGTGGCATGGGGGGTATCAAAGGTTTGGCGAGGTGGAGTCAGTTGAGCTGGGTGTTTAGTGGTGGATGAGGTAGTTGTTTTTTATTTCGTTTGGTTTTTTTAAAGTTTTGATTGAACTTTGGTTTGAATTTGGCATTGGGTTGTGTTATTACGGCGAAGGTTTTTTTTTTTTTAAGAAAATAAAAGTTAGAGAGAGAGGGATGATTTGAAGAGAAAGGGAGAGAAAACGAAGAGGGTCAAGGAGGAGAGACCAATCCCAGTTTTTTCAGGAAGATAGGTAGAGGTCCTTTAAAAAGAAGCTAGAAGTCTAGGAAGAAGAATAATCGTAGGAGCAAAAATCATTCTACCATTAATGGCGGTTACGAAAGGCGAATGGGTGAGGAAGGTTACAAGGAAGTTAAAAAGTTTTTGTCCCCTCTTGGTTTCCAGATGATTAGACGAAAGGTCATGATTCTAAGATAATTGACCTTTTAGGTTTATTGATATTGAACACGGTCTCAAAACTCTTGTCGCTCAAAAATGGTGGGCAGGGCTTCTGGGGAAGACGATGCGCAAATGACCCAGTTCAAGAATCAAACTCTTGCCCTACTTCTCTATTATATATCATGTGACCCCTACCAGCTGAGTTAGACTCAGTTTTTGTTTGATTCAACCCCTTAATGAAAATGGCTAATATGGTAATGGATCTAAAGTCCAAATGATTCACAAAATAAGCTCAGGACATTACAAAATGATTGTCATGCTTTCAAATAGCCTAAAAATGAAAATTTTTTCTAACTTTTTTATCGTTTTAATTTTAAAAAACAAAAAAAAAACAATTTTTATTTATAAGCTTATTTATAAAAAGATGGGGTCTCTTGAACTTATTATTATTTATATTTTTAATTTTTTCATTTTTAACCATAATTAATAATTTTTTTGTGATTTTAATAATTTTTTATTTTTATTGTATTTTTTTAAAAGAATTTCTTATGATTTTTTGAATTTTTCTACTTTTCAATTTTTTTTTTTAAAAAGGGGCAAAAAATGAGGCGTCGACAGGTTAAAACAAACAAGTTCGCTCAACACGGCAAAGGCATTTTATACAATTTAGGATTCCGATGATTCTAATTTTTAACTAGTTGAGAAATAAGAATATGATAACATACGAGATCCCAAGAGAAAGGTACAGACCATGGAACTATGATCATATCGCCCCATGTGAGTATTATATGGGTTAAACAGGCTATTCTATAAAAAGTTATCAGAGGTCAAAGAACAAAGTCCAAGATTTGATTAATGCTAAGCTTGTCCAACCTAAGCTTCTGGAATCTATTAAGCCAACTGGTAGCAACAACTCTATCCCAACTCTTACAAGGATTTCAAGCAATTCCTCTTCAAGTATCAAGAGTTTATTGCTACCTACTGATAAAATAGCATATCATCTGCAGCAGTTAGGCTTATCAGCGAACATCAATAGGGGCAAGCATTTTGTAAGGGGATCATTAGAGAAAAAGGAAGAGGATTGATGATGGTGCTTGTTTTTGTAGTGAATATAAATCATCTATATTTTTTGTTAGAAATATGTCTTTTACTATCTTTTATAGGGTAATTTGAAATACTTGATTACTCAAGGGGCAATTTGAATTAAAATTGAATGAATGTTTGTTTGCAGATACTTTATTGCTTGAAAATTTTAGGATGAAAAGATGCAACCAAATACCAAACACTAGCCTTTAAACACTTAAGAGTCAAATGGTATTGAGGTGACTTAAAAGGCTCATTCCTTAAAGGAGGTCTGTTTTGAACTTGGTACGTAGGTTAAAATGATATTAGGCATTCATTTCAGCAACCTAAATATACTTACCTCTTATTAACCCTATTGGGCCTTTTCAAAGAAGTGACTTCTAAACGTTAAACCATGTCAAGAACTACCCTGTAATGGGGCACCCTATAATGGGGCGTCTAGGAGGTAAGGGTCGTTAATTATGAGACATATATTAACTAATTTATGCTTATCACATTTGCATCAATTCAAAAGTGAAATTTTGTTAATGATAATTTAAATCTTTTGAAATGGAAAGAGAGCCTCAACTTTGTACACAAAGCCTGCACACAAGTCAATCACTTTGAAGCCAACAAAAAAATAAATGAAAATAAAAAAGAAGAATGTTAAAAATGAGAATAAAGAAAAGAAAGATTAAAGAAAAAAAGGGAAAGAAAAAAAGAGAGAGAGAAAAGGTCGAAGAAGAAAAGTAAAGGATAAAGAAAAGCTAAACCAAAGTGTTTGACCTAAAAATAGGGAGAATGGACATACTTCAAAACCCAAATACACTTACAACTGAAAACTTATCTCCATACACCCAAGAATTACAACCTCACTTACCACCATTTAGTGGAGGCTCTTTTGATTATTAGAAATAAATTATCCTTAATAAAAGTTACTTTTGAAACCGGGCAAGCCCACTTTAGTTGTCTTTAAAACCTGAAGAGATATGAATATAAATTTTGCGAAATAGCCTGCACATGATATCCCTTTTATTACAAGCTAATAACCAAAAGCCTAAGTTACAACCCGAGAAAATACTTGGTAGATCAACCAAGACGTATCATTTACCAATCAGACTGTAATTTTTGGAATCTGTACCGTGTGTGAAAACAAGCCAAAGAAAGTAGGAGAAAGTCCTCTTTGACTAAGTACATCAAACATAAGATATCCAATTCAAGATCAAAGAAATGATAAGAAGCATAAGAATTCATTTGCCTTGAAATTAGAAAGTCAAATGTCCTAAATTTGAAGGTTACTACCCCTCAAAATGGAAAAAGCCACCAATAAATGATCTTCAAATAAAGAAATGAATAGATAAACAATAAGGGAGAGATTGTTGCTCATTTGCAATTTTAGAGTCAATGAAACTCTTTACTTGTTAACAAATTGTTTAGAAAAAAATTTATGTTTGAAAGAAAATTTCAAGACTAACTTAAAAAAAAAAAAAAGCATTCATAACCAAGTTAGTATTAAATCATCATTTCTCCTCAATCCTTAGGGTTACCTACTGGTCGCTTGCTCGTAGGAGCACCACACGCCATAATAGTAGGATCACTTGCTCGAAGTATTGCTGTCCTAATTTTGGATCACCTGCTCATTGGAGCATAATACACTAAAGTTTTAGGATTGCTTACACAAAAGAGAGTTGTCTTTGTTTTTTGATCATTTGCTCGAAGGAGCATTGTCCAGTTAAAGTTTTTAGATTGCCTGCTTGAAGGAGCATCATGCTAGGTTTTGGATCACCCGTTCATTGAAGCATTATCCATTAAGGTTTTAGGATTGCCTACTTAAAGGAGCACGGTCATAGTTTTTGAATTACCTGCTTAAAGGAGCATCATCCAATCAAAGTTTTAGGATTGTCTGCTCGAGAGAGTATCGTCCTAGATTTTGGATCACCTTCTCATTAGAGCATCATCCACTAAAGTTTTAGGATTGCCTACTCAAAAGAGTGCGGTCCTAGTTTTTTTATCACTTGCTCGAAGGAGAGTCGTTCGGTCAAAGTTTTAGGATTGCCTACTTGAGAGAGCGTTGTCTTAGATTTTGGATCATCTACTCATTAGAGTATCATCTACTAAAGTTTTAGGATCACCTGTTCAAAGGAGTATCATCTTAGTTTTTTTATCACCTGCTTGAAGAAGCGTTGTCCAGTCAAAGTCTTAGGATTGCCTACTCAAAGGAGCACCGTCCTAGATTTTGGATCACTTGCTCACTGGAGCGTCATCTACTAAAATTTTAGGATCGCTTACTCAAAATAGCATTGTCTTAGTTTTTGTATCACTTGCTTGAAGGAGCGTTGTCCGATCAAAGTTTTAGGATTACCTACTCAAAGGAGCACCTTTCTAGTTTTTGGATCACTTGCTCATTGGAGCATCATCTACTAAAGCTTTAGGATTACCTACTCAAAGAAATGATATCCTAGTTTTTGAATCACTTGTTCGAAAGAACATAATCTAAATCTATCCCTTAGGATCGCTTGCTCGAAGGAGTATTGTCCTATCTTTTAAGATTGTTTACATAAAATAAGCGATATCTAATCAAACACTCCAATTCAAGGCTTGCTAGCTTAAAGGGTGCCTCTCAAATTTATTAAGCTAGCACAATCACAATCCCAGTGGACCTATCGCAAGGGCACTGCTTCTACCTACGAGTTTGCCATAAATTTTCAAAAGGTAAAAATAGGGTCTCTCTTTTTATCTTTATGGTAAAGTTTTATCAAACAACACTACAAAGAAAGGCAATTATAAAAACTCCAATTTTGTCAATTTAAGGTTTCAATTAATATTATATTAAGCCCACAAATTACAATAAAAAATAAATAATAAAAAAGAAAAAAATTATATAAAAATATAAATAAAGGACTCATTACAAATTTTAGTTAATTTGAGAGAAAGCGAACGAGTATGTGAGCATATTAAATATCTATAAATACCTGACATATACAAAAAATTGACTCAAAGAGGTCTTTAGAAGTTGGGGCTTAAAAAAGAAATTCTTCAATTTGGAGTTTTTTTTTTTTTTTTTAATGTAGAATCAAGTGAATTGGCTGATACAAAAAGAATGTAGATAAGCTAAGCTATCAATTGATAGCTTTATTGGTCTCTAAGGACATCGAAATCGCCAACCACCAGGTGAGTTAGATATCAGCACTGTTCGGGTTGGTTTCAGTTCCGATTCCACGTGAATCGTGAATAAATTTTTTTTTTTTTTTAATAAAACAAACCCGACCCTCTACCCCACCCCCTCCTCCCCTAACATCAAAATCATTTCGTGTTCTGTGTGTGTGCGTTTATGTTTTTTTTTTTTTTTACGGTTCAGAACCGATGGAACTACCAGTTCTGCATGGACGAACCATCGGCGGGTCCTTAGGCGGTTTGTAACCGTCCCCGACGGAGCGGTTTTCAGGGACGATTTAAACAGTTCGCTGTTTGGAACCACCCGTGATTATATCTAAGGTAGCCACCGGCGACTGCTATTGGGATTCTTTGAACACTACTCCACGGACGTTTTTGGATAAAACCGACACTGCTGGAGTGTCTGACATCCTCGAAGCTAAGGTCAACTTTCTCCACTGCCTCAAATGCCGAAGGAACAGCCAAGTCCAACTTCATTGGTCGTTTTTTCGATTTCCGTCCGCCTGTCCTACCAAGTCCGGACTATAAGGCCAAACCGAAGCCACACATCCGGGTGAAGTAGGACTTCATTTCCAAGTTCACATCACCGTCCAGGTAAGTTGAATATTAGTTTTTTCTTTTCGTTATTTTTTTATTGTATTATTTGTTTTACTTTATTATTATTATATAATATTTATGGAAATGGAAAAAGAAAAAAAAAAAAAAGGAGGAGATACTCGGGTGTACCTATATGCAATACGTGGACAAATGCAACATAATGAGTAGACGTAATATCAAAATGTGCGTGTATATATATTTTTCTTTCCATAAAAGAATATATGTATACATAAATATATAATGTATATATCTTTACACATAAAAATTTCCAAGTTTTGACACTTAGAAAAACGATTTCCTTCTTAAATAAAGAGTGAAATTGGTAGTATTTTAAGATCATTATCATAAAAAAAATTATTTACTAAAATTATAAAATATAACAAACTTAAAATAAAAAGAGTTAAAATAATTAAAAATAACCATCCCGTTAATAACCACGTTTTATTTTATCTCGATTAGTGAGTAAATAGCCACCTATGGGATGACATACAATTTGAAAAAAATTATTTTTGTTATCACATTCTTTTATAAATATTGAAATAATTAGTTAGTTGTAAATACTAAATGATTTTGTACGAGAGAATAAAATTGCAAATATGATGATTTGTAAATTCTTGTTTTGAGCATTAAAAAGGAATGGACTATAATTTAAGAATTTCAAGTGGTAATGGTTTAGGTTTAATAGGATAGCATCCGGATCTATGAAACTCTGGTTCTTTTTAAAAAAAAATCTGCAGATTAGTAGCTAAGTTAAGATTAATCGACCCATTGATCTTAACTTATAATTTTTATCGACTATAGTATGGTGGCAACTTTAAAATGTTTTCAAAATATATTTTTTTAATTCTTAGTTGATGGTTTGTATCAAATAGGTTAGGGTTTGGTACAAATCTAATTGAAAGAAATAAAACCTAGATTGAAGTTATAAATGTAGCAACAATTAATGCTATTTGTTTGGTATGGTTAGAATATAATAATATTTCATTCTCTTCGCACCATTTTTTTTTCCGTTGCATATTGTTTGATATATATACACACACATATAAGTTAACGAAACGATGATCTTCATAATTATAATTTATATCACATCTGATTATTTTTATTATATTTTTCCACTCTTGCATCGTTTTATTTAAGAATTATAATAGGATTTCTAACCATTATATTAATATCGTTTTATTTCTAACCCTTTTTTTTCTTTTTCCTTTATAATTGCTTTTCTAAATTTAGAATTATTTCCATCTTACTGGTATTTTTATTATTTTTTTAAAATATATATTATTATTTATCTCCTTCTCCCTTTGAATATTAATGCAGGATTGTTTAAAATAATCTCAATTCTATGGTATTTGAATTCATGTTTTCAACACAGGGCATTTTCAGGGTTTTGTGTTACTATCAATTTTTTAGAAACACGTTCTTTTATTTTATTTTATTTTTTGTTAATGTAAAATCGTATTTTGGAAAACATGCGGTAGCAAAATATCATTATTTACATTTTCGGATCTTTTTATTTTAACCAAATTTTTAATTTGATTTTTCAATATAGATCATATGTAAATAGAGAGAAAAAATATAAGTAGATTTCTGATCCATCTACCTTAGATAATCATTTATTAAAAATCTATTATGTAGAAAATAGTATCATAATAATCTCATATATGATTACCGTATATCACATGTTTTTCTCACTTGACCAACTCTGTCGGATGGTATACCTACCCACCTACCATTTCCGATAAAACAATGTGAATAAACATTAGTACAGTACAGACAGCACCGCACGGCCTAGCTTTCCTGTCGTATCTCTGTAAAATCCCATTGCCAAACCAGCAATTGAACATTACACAGTTACCTTTAGCTTTGAGATTATTGGTAATCGAAAAATGGTGGTCAAGGTGTATGGCCCAGCCTATGCTTCCCCAAAACGGGTGATCGTCGGTCTCATCGAGAAGGACATTCAATTCGACACCATCCCTGTTGACCTCTTCAAGGGCGAGCATAAATCTCCTGAATATCTCAAACTGCAGGTTTATGTCTGCCTTTACTCTCTTGTTCTTGTTCTGATTCTTTTTCTTTCTTCTACTTCTTCTGTTTTTTTTAATTTAATTTATAAGGTTTTGATCTGATCAATGTTTTGACATCATATGAACAATACCGGTGTTTCCTCTACTGTTATTGTTCAGCCTTTTGGAGAAGTCCCTGTTGTTCAAGATGGAGATCTCACTTTGTTTGGTAAGGCTTAGAATTCTGGTTGTAAGTATGTTTGTCTCCGACTGCTTTGCTAGGGTTTGAAATTAGCTGGGCCATTTTTTTGTGGTTAGACGGATTGAGTGTTTTACTGATGGTTTGTGTATGTGCATATTTTCAAAAATTTAAGCAAAGTTTGTTTTCAGAGTTTATAAATTCCATTTGATATGTTCTATCCCCTTTAATTAATAGATTAGGGTGTATTTTTACAATTATATTTATATAATTTTAATGGTTTCATGAATTCCATATAAAATTATTTGAAAAGCATCAAGTGAAATTTCCAACACAATGTATAAAATATCTCATGGGATGTAATTTAATTTTCATTTATAACATGATTTCATTGATTTACCTGCAAGAACTTATGGTTGGATATATTTTCGTCCTTAAATTCATAGAATCAAGAGCAATCCTGAGGTACTATGCTGAGAAGTACAAGCACCAAGGGGCAGATCTACTTGGGAAGACCCTTGAGGAAAGGGCTCTGGTTGAGCAATGGCTTGAAGTTGAAGCCCAGAGTTACCACCCACCACTTTACACACTAGTTATCCAAGTGTTATTTGCCCCAGCTCTTGGCCTTCCTGTGGACGAGAAGCTGATCAAAGAGAGTGAGCAGAAGCTTGAGAAAGTATTGGACATATATGAAGAGAGGCTGTCAAAGAGCCAATACTTGGCTGGAGATTTCTTTAGCCTTGCTGATCTCAGCCACCTTCCATTTACCCATTACTTGTTGACTAGTTTGAAAAAGGAGAAGATGATAAGAGACAGGAAGCATGTTAGTGCATGGTGGGATGCTATTAGTAACAGGCCAT
The DNA here is from genome assembly GCA_024138025.1 of Combretum micranthum. Lineage (NCBI taxonomy): Eukaryota > Viridiplantae > Streptophyta > Magnoliopsida > Myrtales > Combretaceae > Combretum > Combretum micranthum. The sequence goes on along the minus strand of JAMXBD010000149.1, from coordinate 179,863 downwards.
CTTGGAAGAAAGTCCTCCAGCTCTATCCTTACCCTCTGTAGAATTAGGGAAGGACTTATCTTCATCGTTATCTTTATCGTAAGTACTGCATAATCACAGAAATAATTCCTATTTCTTGTTTAGAGTATATATAGAATATGAGGTGTGTTCTACTGGGTAGTTGTACTTTGACTCTTGCCCTTGCTCATGAATAAGAATGCTTTGAAAATGTTTCATGTTTAGAGTATATATGGAATATGGGATGTATTCAACTGGGAAGTTATACTCTTGACTTTAGCCCTTACACATGAATAACATATGCTTTAAAAATGTCAAATGATTGTGGGCTTGGTTTGATGAACCAGTATGCTCAAATTGTAATCTACATAGTATTTTTCTTTGGAAACCAATGCACTATTCTGCCTTGCAATATAGTTTTGAGACACCCTCTAAACTGGCCGAGGGTCTCTGTGCAGGCAAATATTAAAATATCACACATATTAGAATGTGTTCATCGAACAAGTACCTAAGCCATAGCTCTACATTGAAAGTGCCAGTCATCCCTAGACGCCCAACAAGTTTTCCTAGCCATGTGTTAAAATAATTCTTCAGAATACCACTCACCCTAGTAGTGCTATGATTCTACAAGATTGAGTCACCATGTTCAGCTTGTAGCATCTCATAACTCATAACTAATGCACCCAGATTGATCAGCTTTTGTTTCTGTTCTACAAGTGCATTATTGTCCATTAGCTTGGCTGCTTCTATGAAGGAAAAGATGGGGCTTTAATTTGTCGAATCAGCAATGATCGTGCCAAATTGTCCATTAGCATGCAAACCAAGCGATCATTGATCTTAAAAATAATTAAGTTGAAGCTATTTAGAGCAGCATCAACAGTACTGTCCACTTGAGTAGATCTTTGCAGTAAATGGTTACACACTGCTGGATTTCCATGATAGCTTTGCTGTATCCCACTTATTATTATTATTGATTTAGGTCTTTCTGGTCGATGAGGATCGATTGAAGACCTAAAAATGTTAAAATAGACACAAGGTGTGAACTTAAGGATGAAGCTGAATATCTTTATAAACATATATGTTAGCTTTCCCTTCCTTGTCTTTTTTCTTGCTCGAATATTTCCTTGCTTAACATTTGTGTGGGAATCATTTGGTTGTATGATAGATCAACTATGACCATAGTAAACTGAGTGATCACCAAACCCCGACAAGACTAAAAGTGTGGATCGAAATGCTGCTTAAAGGTAAACCAAATATTGCAGGGAAAAAAAAGAAAAAAAAAAATCAAAACCTATCACTTCCATTTGTCATAATGCCTTGCTACTAAGACTTCTTTATCGGCAAAGGATGTGATTCGGGATTTCATGATATCACTCTAAAATTTTAAGGAGCAATATTCTTTAAAGACCTTCGTACTTTATTAGTAAACTTAAAAACGTTCCTTAATCTTTTCTTTTTACATGTGAGTTCTACGTGATACAACATATATGTATTAATATTAAATTATTAATATATGTTAAAAAATGTTGAATTCAAAGCAACACAGCAGGAAAAGCTACTTGAGCTGCTTCATCTAACAGATGCTGGGAAAAAGAAAAGAGGGATTAACTGCATACCCTACTATATTCACAAGTTTCAATGCTCTAGCCTCTAGGAAACATCCTTTAATGCTTGGAGTGGCAAACCATATTAATAAATGACGATGGGTTTGCAAATGGTGATCCTAACTACATGGATCGTAAGAAATTGCGCACCTCTTGTTCCATTGAACTTTATCTTTCTTCATTTTCTAAATACATTTTGAACTATTTCTTACCTTTGTATCAACTTAGCGAGAGAATTTATGGTTCATCCTTCAGTTTTAGCTTTCCTAGTTTTCTTACCACTTTCATCAGAAAATTCAATCCTAACATATAAGCTTTTCCTGTCTTAGAGGTTTTATCTATCTATAATGGCCTATAGTCAAGCCTACAAACGGGAGATGGAAAACTTATATACGAAGGAGCTGTATTTGCCATGAGCCATTACCATTATTCTGCAATCATAGCTTGGAATTATCTAGTCTTCCTCTCTTCCTTAGATTCCACCTCTCTTTTTTCTATCACAACATATATTGTCAAAAACCCCATAAAAATCTAAAACATAATAGCTTTATCAACCCACTGCCTCATCTCATCCCCGTCACTTCGGCCTCTATGCAAAATTAAGATCATCTCAAAACCCTCTTGTTCTTACTTTAGCTTCTAAATGCAACCCCTTAACCTTGTATTAACATATGATAGAAAGTAGACCTTTGGATACACTAAATTGAACCTAATTTGAAAGTGAAATGAATAGGTTCGAATTTCCTTCATTCATTATACTCATGGAAAAGATGGGGCCACCTTTTCCATTAATTTTATACCACCATAAGCCACTCAACAAATAGTGATTTGAAGTTTCTTTTTATTAACATGACATTTTGACTGTAATAGACAATTATATTTTAAAAGAAATTGCAAATAACTCTTTAAATTTTGCCATCCATACTAGTATAACCTTAAAATTATAAGGCATCCTTTAACACCTTTGCACTCTTATAAATTAGTCAAAATTTAAAGGTTGTTTTAGTAACGTTTTGTAAGTTCAAGAAGGGGTTATATTTCTCAAAGATCAAAATTTATAAGATTATTGGTCAATCATTAGAATTGAGGGGGTATAATGGTTTGCTTTAGGAGATGTTATGAAGTGCATTTCCTTTAAACTTTGATAGATTTTGTGAGTTGGCATAGAAAAAATAATTTTTTTTTAATGATGACATGATTCATTGTTGATACATTTATTAAGAAGAAGTTGGGGATATGATTGTACACACATTTTCAGGTTTATAAAGGAAGGTTTTTATATAGATGCAATGTTTACATTTTCAACCATGCTATGCCAAAACACTTAATTGGACTTTTTTTACTATTTAATGGGGAGGGAGGATTTGAATGTAGCTTGTTCTATTTAGAAGACCGGTGTTAATATTACTAATTTATAAAACCGTTAATAATTAGACATGTTTGATATATGATTTGACAAAACAAGTATAATAGATATACACTTGTAAAATATATGCCTATAATAATAATAAAAAAAAATCGGCCATAATAATTGATCTTTAAACCATGAAGCTGTACAAAACTTTTTTTATTTAAATCACTATCTTATAACCAACTTGTTCTTTGACTAAGTAATTATTTTATTAAATGTTAATTTTCCTTTCTAATCATGAGTTGGTGATTGGATGGATTATATATTATGTGTGTATATATTATATGCTATTAGAAGGAATAATTACGACTCCTATTCATCTTTAATGCACATAGCAATATACAATTGTAAGGACATATATACAAATAAATATGAATTTGCGTCGGGGGAAAAAAAAAAAGTGAAGATCAATGGCATCGTATTCATTATCGCATGCTTTCTTTAATATTCCTCTTATTTTGTTTGGATCAAAAGGTTTGGTAAGGAGACCCCACGTTTCCGTATCCGTTTATTTCGGTAGAGAAATTGTCGAAAACAGAAGGCGGATTTGGCATGTTTAAAATTTAGAGAGCTTAGACTCGTTTACAAAACGAGCTTAAATCGAACTACGTTTTTATCAAGTTTAATAAACTTTTATCAAGTCTACAATTTAAGTTCGAGCTCGACTTATTTAGATAGTCCGTTTTCTATTTTTTTTAAAACCTAAAATATAATATATATATATATATTTATTATATAAGTGTTGCTCTAATATATATACATAATTATTAAATAGAAATTAGTTTCTATTATTTTTATTTTATAGTTATAAAATAATATAACATACATAAAAAAATTTAGAAATCTGCTAATAAGCTTATTAATGAGCCTAATCGCGAACTTGTTCACAAGCCTAAACGAGCTTTACTTTAAGTTTGGGCTTGGCTCATTTACCAATCGAGTTCGAGCCGAGTCTAGCCTAAAGTGAGCCGAGTTACTTGTTTGTAGTCTTACTATCACGCATCGTTGGCCAAGAGTATGACAATAAATCCTTTCCTAATACTTTAATATTATGGATGTATAAATTACCATACAAAGTGTTTTTTTAATTATTTTTAATACAATAACAAGGAGAATTTAAAATGGTTCATCCCATTTAGAATATCAATGTTAGTGCTAATATCATTAAATTACAAAATCATCTATAACTATCGTCTAAAGTTGAATTATAAAATATGATTGGTGGTTTTGAAAATATATTAACTTTAAGATATTATGTGAAATTATATTTCTAGTATATGTAAATAAGGGTTTTCTTGAGTGTATATGATATACTCTTTAGGGGATATGTTTTAGTTGACCTATGTGGTGTTTTATTAATGTTTTTGCTTATCATAACTAAATACCTACAAATTATAAATAGTGAATTAATATCCCAATTTTTATTTGTATATAAGTATTATCATATATTTAAGTATTATCTTTTAACTAGTTGATGAGGAAAAAAATAACAACATTTTGAAGAATATTACATGTTTAATATACCTTAAAAGGTTACATAAAACGAAATTAGAGGAAAAAAATTACATGAATAGTATTGCTATATCCCATAATGGTTGTGTGATATGGGTTTTCGTGTATATCGCCTCTTGGTTATACAAGACACATTTTTGTATCGCATAAACCAGATGCGATACATGGCCTGACCTGCACCATTTTTTATATTTCACCTTTCTTTTGCCTAACTTTTATATGTACCTGTAGATTCACCTATTACAGTACATATATGTGCGTCGGACATATATATTTTCATTATCCATTCCCAACTTCATCTAATTGTTAGCCAACATTTCAACAATCATGTCTTATTTCAATAATCAACTACACCACTCCATCCAACTATCATTAAATATTTGAACTTTTCAATAGCATCTCATCGTCATTTCATTCAATATAAATAAACTAACTAAATCATGCAAAAGAAACGATATCAAGGTATCATGAAATACAAGCCAAAGTAAATATATTTACAAGCTCTTTATTTACGAATGAATCCCATACAATTCTCTATGTTGTCTTTCTTTTTCTAATGAAAATTCTCTTGAATTATTTTCCTTTGGATCTCTTGGTGCAGATATGTCACTTGGTCCTTCTTCGTCTATCCTCCTAGGATGATGATCCATATGCAAAATGGATTGTAATTGTATTATAAATTATTACATTATACATTTAACTATATAATAAATCAACATTATTTTTGTTGCACTTATGTTACTCTCTCTCCTACGTCCGATGATACTAGACGATTTGGTTTCATGGGAGCCAGTGGAGTAACTATGCACAACTCTGATATTCTCTCGGTAGGTGTCTGGGAGATCATCAAATCAAGCGATGGACCCTCTGTATCAACTAGAATCATACCATGAGATGGAGCATCGAAAACAGACGATGTATCTATGTGTAGAGGTTGAATAGGATTAGAATGCATAGAAGGATGAGAAGAAGGATCTGCAAGTGGATGTAGATGTCAGACTAGGTCAACATGTCAAGGTATATCTACATCCTCGTCTATCAACTGATCATGATCTTGTGTTCGTCCCCGTTTATGTCCCCATCCTCTCCCTCTCCCTCTCCCTCTCCTTCTCCCCCTGGCCCTCTCCCTGTATAACCTCTTGATTCTGCTATTGCTGATCTGGATGTAATAATCTAACTCTTCTATATCTTTGTAATCTCCTAATCCCCAAATATGCTAGAGCATATTGTGGCCAATATTTGCTCATATGTAGAGTTCCTACACATACTAACCACAACAACTGGTCGCCTATCATAACCAAACCTATTACTCTCTTCCACGATATTGTCATGAGCATATAGTACAAATTTAGCCTTGTCCATTTCCATCCTTACCATACCAACTTAGAAGAAAAGCACGAATGCATGAAATGTGACGATGACTTACAAATTGTACTTCCCTATTATCGACCATAGTTACCATTACCATTTTATTCTTCAAATGTTTATTATAAAAATGTGTTTCTTTGGCTTCCTTAAAAAAAAAAAAACACAACATTAGATGGATGAATATCGACAAAAATCAATGTGAATGTCATAACATATCAACTTGAACATGAGAAAACTATAAGAAGCTCACATAACACAATATCACGTAACAATAAATTTAACAAAATGCAGCATCATAAAGGGAATTTCATCGATTTTTAACCCAATGTAACTTACAATATGAATTTTACTGGAATTTTTTCACAATGATCAAAACTACAAGTTCGAATTTTATTGAATTTGATTTAAAAATTATCAATGTGGCTTCAACAATTATTAATGTAGCTTCAATACACGAATTTAAACACATTGTAGCAGTAAAAAGCGCTAAAAAGAATCAAATGATAAGTTCGAGCAACTTACGTATGGGAATTGAGTTCTAAAAACGAATTTCACAAAAGATCATAAGAAATAGTCACAAATTGCTACTTGGGTGGGGGGGCTTAACGAGATAAATAAAAAAAATCACCTTCATTTTTTCAAACAGAGTAAAAAATTGAAATTGAGGCTTAAGGTTAGGGTTTTGGAGCAAGAGCAAGTGGAGAAATTAGGGAAGAAGAAGATTGGGTGTTAGGTATAGCCTTGTAGACTTACTAATCTTACCTCATATGTTGGTTTTGATTAGGTTTTAGTTAGCAACGATGTTTCCATATCAATAACTCACATAGATGACTTCATTATACATACTCCTAATCGCCCTTTGTACCTTAAAAATGCTTTTGTTGTCCTCTCTCTTACATACAACGTCCTCTCTATCATTAAGCTATGATATAGCAATAATTGCACTGTTAATTTCGATAATTCATCTATTTGTATCAAGGATTTCGACACGGATAAAGTTATTCTTCAACAAAAGACCACACATCTCTACCCGATCAAGTTTTGTACTATTTGATCCTCATAGATCTTTTTTGCTTTTGTCTTACCAAAAGAGATATGGCTTTCATATACAATTATCTTTTTTTTTACCCCACAACAAAATGGTGTAGTTGAATACTGACATCGACATATTACCGAACTTGTCTACACCATTTGCTTGCATGCAAACCTGTTACCCACATTATAGGTTCATATTACTCTAATTGTCATTTACACCATCAATCACTTACCCTCGCCTACACTTAACCGCAAATCCCCATTTGAATTTCTCCACCATACTTCCCCTGACAACAACTACTTATGCACCTTTAAATGTCTCTATTATCCCAACATCACACCTTAAGCTCTAAATAAACTCTGTCGTCGCTTCATATTCTACATTTTGCTTGGCTATCTCGCTCGGCATAAAGACTATTGATGGTTTGACCCCATTTTAGGTTAGGACTATGTTAGTCGCCATGTTATCTTTCATGAAATTGTTTTTCCTTGTAGTAATCCCATAGCCTCTTCTAATGCTCTGCTCGACATGTCTTCTTCTCTACACCCTCTCATGTTTACCATCTCTCCCCATTACTTAACTAACCAGACTTCCCCTCCTACCTTGAAACCGTTGAAGAAAGCTCCCTTGACTCATCTTACGCTACACCATCCTCATGCCTACATATTACCCTTACCCCTACCACTCTTGTTGATCATCATGAACCTCCACCTATCATTTATGTCTATAAACATACCTATTTCAGGCTCATCCTTCCATCACCTACCACTACTTCTCCTCCATTTACTACTTCACTCAATGCTCTACTTTCGTCATCTTCCACCATCACATCAACTTCTCCTTTCAGACCCATTTACTCCATGCAAACCCACTCTCAATCTGGTATCACAAAACCAAAAGCTATCGTTAATCTTCATACCCACAAAACCTCATTTGAGTCCTACTACTATACAAAAGCCCTAAGGGACCCCACTTAGGCTGTTGCCATAAGAGAAGAATTTCATTCTCTTCTTCAAAATCACACCTGGACTCTAGTCTTACCTCAACTTAATCAAAACATTGTAGGCAGCACATAGAAATTTTGCATTATAAAGCTTGCATTGTTCCCCAAGGCTTTAGTTAGCAGGAAAACATTGACTATGATGAAACCTTTAGTCTAGTTATCAAACCAAGCACCATCCATTTATTCTCTTCCATGTGATTTCCTCTTCATGGACCATTTGTCAACTAGATGTTAAAAATGTTTTTTTAACGATCATTCAAATGAGATAGTGTTTATGAGATAACCTCCTGGGTTTGTACATCCATGTTATCCCCACCATGTCCACAAGCCAAGAAGTCTCTTTATGGCCTTAAGCAGGTCCTCTATGCTTGGTTTACCCAGTTTTATGCTTTTCTCTCGCACATATGCTTTTGTCAGAGTAGGACCAACACAACTATGTTTACCTTTTCTCAAGGTTCAGATATGCTATTTTTACTTCTCTATGTTGATGACATTATCCATCACATATGTCTTCTCCCTTAATGGTTCATCATGAATAATCTTAGGATCCTTATCTTTTATTGGGTGTATAGGTTAGCCACACACCTCAAGCTTTGCACCTGAGCCGGTCCCACTTCATTCATAACTTCCTCAAACAACATAACACACATTTTAGTAAACTAGTCCACACACTAATGTCACCTTGAAGTCACTTTAGTGCCCATGGATTTCCATTATTCTCCAATCCCACTTCTTATCGAGAGATTGTTGGGACATTACATTACCCTACTATCAAGAAACCATATATCAACTACCGGGTACGTCAGCTGAGTCAATATATGCATCGACCAAATACTAATCACACGCAGGTAGTTAAGTGAGTTTCTTCGATATCATCGCGATAGAGGTTTTCACGGAAGGGTCAACCGATTCGTAGCCTTATTTTTTATCCGAATCATAATATTCGGTTTTTTAATATCCTGATATGAAACTGGTCCATTATTAACGGTTAACCGCCTTAATGATTTACTTTTTTTTCGGTTAATTTTTTCAATTTTCAGTTTTTAACCATTTACTATTAACACAAAACATTAAGAATTGTCAATCATCACTCTTTCTTTTTTTTTATTGCTTTAATTAAATGAGTCTATGAACTATAATAGAAGCAAACAAAAGTACAAAATGGAATAAGGAGGCATATTACTTTTCGTAAATCTAAGTCTAAGCTTATACCCAATCATTAATCTTTCTTCCTATTGTTACATAAATATCCTTCATCTCTTTTGAATATTAAATCAAAGATTGAGCCAGTGACTACATAGATTTACCCAAAAATGCCAACTTTACAGAAAACTAGATGAATTAATTTGATCTCCTAAACATAAATACGCACATTTAGTTGTATTGTGTTTTTCGATTTTTTTTTCTATACATATATATTTATTCCAAGGCTATTAAAAGTTCATCACATGTGTACAGAGCATCACCGTTGTTATTATTGACCTCCCAATTACATATACTAATCGTATAAATAAATATATATATATATACACATAAATCAAAACTTGCACTCCATTTATAGAAAAACAGACCCCACTCGGCACTCATATAAGTTAACTATTAACTTACCCAAAAAACAAAATTTGAAACTCACAGTTAGTAGCAGAAATGTAAATTGAATTCTAACAGAACCCTAGGTATTTAAACTCCCGTTTCTCTCTCTCTCCTCAAACGGTAAAAATCCGAAACCCTAACTCTCTATTTTCTCTCGTTCTGTTAGTGTGTTTATCCTCTGTTCTTTGATTCAACTAATATTAAATCTCTGAATATATTGTGTAGGTTGATCTTGTTCGAGCTAGATCAAGCTCCTGTACTCAAGGCACCACAACTTTACGAACAAAAGATGATACCCCTCTGTGTATCTCGATCTCTTATTTATACTGTTTTCATTGCATGCATGTTGCTATTTTTTGGTATCCAGTTACATGACTGTTACTATCTGTTGAAAACTATATGATGTTGATTTATTATGCATGCTATTATGTTAAGATCTACTTGTACTACTATCTGAGATCTAAGCTATATTTGTTACAATCTACTCAAATCCAGCTGTAACTATAACTGAAAGTAGTTATGTGTAATAATCCTCCATCCAAATTGGATTGGATCTGGTCCTTAGCTATCCATCCGTAACAAGTTTCCCTTGTTCTGGAAAAATGACCTTGTCCTCAAGGTCAAAGTATGCATAAGTCTATCGAAACTTGTCCCAATCTTCTCAGGTAGAATCCTCAGTGGCTAATCCCTTCCACTGTACCAATACTTGAGGAATAAAGGCGCCTTGTTGAACCACGTAGTGTGAACTTAAGATAGCCATAGGTTGAAGGAGTGGACCAAAGTTATAAGACTCTGGAGGAAGCTCAAGAGGTTGTAAATCAGTACCATGTGCTGGTTTCAACAAGGAAACATGAAAAACTCGATGAATTTTAGACGAAGGGGGAAGATCCAATTCATAAGCACACTGACCAATCTTCTTGAGTATAGTAAAAGGCCCATAAAAACGTTTAGACAACTTATGGCTCTTATGAGAAGCCAATGATAGTTGTCTATAAGGTTGGAGCCGCACATACACCAGATCCCCCTCATCATAGACCACATCGGATCGATGTTTGTCAGCTAAACTCTTCATTTTAGCTTGAGCATGCTGTAAATTAGCATGTAAAACCTTAAGAGCTTGGTCTCAAGAAACCAAGTCTTGATCCACAGTTGCTACTGATGAAGAGCCCCCTAAATAGGAAGGTAAAACAGGGGGTTCTCTTCCATACACAATCTGAAATGGAGTCATTCCAGCACCCTCATGATATGAAGTATATAGGCATACTCAGCCCAAGGCAAAAACAAAGTCCACCTCTCAGGATAATCCATAACAAAACATCGAAGGTGTTGTTGAATAGTCCTATTCAACACTTCGGTTTGACCAGCCGATTGGGGATGATAAGCTGAATCATATGTAGTTTCATCCCACTCAAACGAAATAATTCCTTCCAAAATTGACTAAGAAAAATAGAATCTCGATCAGAAACAATAGATTTAGGGAATCTATGAAGTTTGACAATCATAGTCAAAAATAAATTGGCAACCTTAGTAGCTGTAAAATGACTATCCAAAGCGCCCAAATGGCAATATTTGGATAATCTATCCACAACTACGAATATCACCGAATAGCCCTTAGAAGAGGGAAGATGTGTGATGAAATCCATAGCAATGTCTTCCCAAATCCTAGTAGGAATTGGCAGAGGGGCTAATAACCCAGCTGGTGCAGTAGTCACATACTTAATCTGTTGACATATGTGACAATTACGAACATAAGCTTCAATTTGTGACCTCATCTTAGGCTAATAAAATTTACTGGCAATACGTTTAAATGTCTTAGTCACTCCAAAATGGCTAGCCATCGGGGAACCATGAAATTCCTCCAAAATTCGGGGAATTAATAAAGATTCAGGCACCAAAAATAAACAAGTCCCACGATATAGTAACCCATGTTTCCATTCAATCTTCTGCTTGGAAATAAGACCTGCTTGCAATTGAGAAATGAGAGTCTGAAAAGGGGGTAAAGTCTAATACTCCTGTTTAAGATCATCAATACAATTGAAATGGGCATAGAAAAAGCCAATAAAGAGGCATCATTGTACTGGTGTGATAAACCATCAGCCAACACATTGTCCACTCCTTTCTTGTAAACAATCTCATAGTCATAGCCCAACAATTTGGTCACATAACGCTGTTGTTCGGATGTCTGAATGACCTGTGACAGTAGTTCTTTCAAACTTCGATGATCAGTTCGAATTTGAAAATGATTACCCAACAAATAATGTCTCCACTTTCTGACTAATTCTACAACAGCATACAATTCCCTAACATAAGCAGAAGCTTTCCTTAAGTGATTAGGAAGTTTCTTACTAAAATATGCAATTGGGTGAGACTGTTGCAACAGTACTGCTCCTATGCCCACTCCAGATGCATCTGTCTCAACTACAAAGGGTTGAGTAATATCTGGAAAAGATAAAATAGGTGCATTAATCAAAGCCTCCTTTAGCTGAGAAAAAGCTTGATCAGCCTCTGCTGACCAATGAAACCCATTTGTCACGCCCCATAGGGTATCCTAAACGTAATAGTCCGCCACATACTAAATAAGACTCTCGAATTCCCTATCCGAGCCCTTCGGGAGTCTTATAAGGATGTAAAGCGTTCCTTTACGACAATAGAATACTTCAACAAATGGAATTAAACAGTTTAACGTGGCATTCATTAGCCATAGATAATAAACCAAAACGTATAATTATACTTTATAAAATCTAAGGGGCATTCCCCCGCAAAATAATATCAAGTCCATTACAGTCATCCAGAGTCCTTTAGTTTCCAACGGAAGTCTATACAAAAAGAATGAAGTAAACTTCTATGGGAAACTCCTATTTCCGGTACCTGTGCTGTGGCTTGCCTCGGTCTAAGCCAAATAAACTCGTGCTGCAATAAGTAGAAACTATGGGGGCGTAAGCTAACTAGCTTAGTGAGTAATAACTTCCATATCACAATTAAGTACAATTCATTCAAACAAGTGATTATTCAAGCAAGTGTATGTATAAAACAAATGAATTCACCAGCTGGAAATTATATGTGGATGGACTTGCGCCCTCCATCCTGGGTTAACAGATTAACGAATCCTGCGGTACGACGTCGTTTAAGCTCACGGTCAACTAAACAATAATTCGTTTTATGGATCACGATTAACCAACAAAATTCGTTTTATGGATCACGATTAACCAACATATTCGTTTTATGGATCACAAAAAACCAACCAATGCTAATGCTCCATCCCCATCGTGATATGAATTAATCCAATTACAATTGAAGTCAAATATACATTAGTTTAATTCTTTTAGGTAACCAACAAGTATTTGCAGACATTCAATATAAGATACTAGCTAAACAGTCAATGGCTTAACACCCGGTTTCAATATTTCTTAAGTTCCATTTCGCACATCAACAGCAGACAAATATATAATTCCCATATACCCATCCTACATATCCATTTTTATCTTTGCCTACACCACTAATGCCACTACATTACAATCACAATCATTAATTGAGAGTGGAAGCAAAACTCACTAGGCCATTGGACGCCGGTCTTTCTAGTAATAATAATCGGGCGGTAAGGTGTCATCCTGCTCGGGATCACCTACCAAGTAAGAATAACCCTAATGAGAGCGGAAGCAAAACTCACTAGGCCATTGGACACCGGTCTTTCTAGTAGTAATGATCGGGCGGTAAGGTGTCGTCCTGCTCGGGATCACCTACTAAGTAAGAATAACCCTAATGAGATTCTCATCATGTAACTAATTCAAGCTATGCATCTAAACTAGATGAATTCGGAATTCTCGCTATTTGCAGAAGTTCCGACTTAAAACGGCCATAACTTGGTCATTTTAACTCGGAATTTCGCAAATTTTATATCAATCTCTATCTACTTTGAAAGATCTATCTATTTCTAATATCAAATTCAAGTTTTGAAAACATTAGGGTCACGGAACAGTAGGATCGGATCTGTTCCGTAAATCCTCCAATTCCGAAAATTTGTTTTGCTTTTGATAAGAAATGTTCCTAGTTGATGATTCATGCATGAATGGCATATGAATAAATTCCTAACATGAATATCATGTAATGAACTCCATACATGCATGGTTTTGATGATCTTTGATGATGGACTCTTATGAATTCCTAATTATTAGGAAATTCCTTAATGATTCCTTATAACAAGTCATTATTACCAATCTTACATCCCCTAATGTTTTTATGATTTTATCCTTAGAATTTACTTGTCACCTAATTAAAAATGAGTTCCCAACATCCATATTAATCATGACCTTCATTCATGCATAAAAATCCATATTTTTCATTGAGTAAATATGTGTTTGAATGGGCTACTTAGAAAAATCCGAATTTTGAGATTTTCATTTTCTTGCAATTTCCTTATGAGAAAACTTGTTTAATGCATCAAAATTGAGGCTCCAATATATCTATTACCTAAAGACTTCATTTAGCTCATAAAACATGCCATCTAAGCTTAGATACTAAGTGTTTATATGGGCATCACCAAAAATTACGAATTTGATTACACATCCATAATTCAATATTTTTCATTTAACTTTACTCCTTGTTTTTACATTTTTATCATGCCTAAACTCATCTAAGCTTATGAAAATCATTCCTTCAATATACCTATTACACATACCCTTCATTTTTCTTGTGAAACATGAGTTAAAAAATGATTTTGATGGTTTTTAAAGCAGGGTTCCAAATCCATCCGAATTTCCAACAAACCATTTCCTACAAAATCTTTTATTTTTCAAAGTTCTTGCCTCCTATATATGAAGATCTACTATCTAACATTTCTATACATATACAAGACTACATTTTTATGATCATCAATGCATGGAAATCAAAATAACTCTATGATCATACATGTAAATGAAAATGTGGGTGTCTAAACTTTAGATCTACTAACTATAATGCATGAATAATAAATCTCATGGCATGAACATCAATATATATACAAGATCTCTACTTTACATGCATGAACAAGATGATATCTTAACATAAACTCATCTAAACACTAGATCCATGTCTTGTGATGGCTTGATATTCTTGTTCATGTGTTTTCATGTCCCTAGCATGAGCTCATTGGGATTAAATGAGAAAACACACAAGATATAGCCTTGCCATTACAAGATCTAGGAAGAACAAAGCCTAAAATCAACATACCAGATGAGTCTTGAAGTAGAAAAGAGGAGAAAACAAGTTGGAAATGTGAGAGGAAGGGGGAAGGGAAGCTCACGACAACTAAGGGGAAAAAGAGAGGGTTTTCCTCTTTTGAAAAGTTTGAAACAAGAAGAAATGAAGAGAGAGAGAGAGAGAAATATGTTTATATATGAAGTGAATTAGGGTTTTAGTTAATAAAATGGAGTAAAAATAATTTGAATTGAGGGAAAAACAAAAGGAGGGGGGGGGGGGGGGGGGGGGGGGGGGGAGGGGGTGCGGCGCCGGCCACTCTGGTGTGTGTGTGTGTTTTGAAATTTTGATATTTGTAATAAATGTAATAAATGTGATAATTGATTAAGAGACAAAATTCATTGGAAAAGAAAATTGAAATGAGTAGTTGTAAGGATGTAAGAATAGGGTATGGGTAGTGTGTAGTGTAGATTGTACTTGTGAATAGTAGACAAGACATCTACTTTACCGGTTGTAATGAAAACACGGGAAAAGCTATAACTGTAATTTTTATAGCTTGGAAAATTATAAAATTGATATTTTTGGAATCCTTATAAAATTACCGTTCTAATGAATATTCCGGAACATTTTTCTGAATCCGTGGTCCAAGGCACGCTTTTCCGTAATTGAGTTCGAGAAGGCCCGGAAGTGAAAAATTCCCGAATTTAAAACTTTCAAAGGTCTAAAATATACTTTAGAACAATAATTAAACTTCATTTACTTTATAAAATTTCTTTTATTATGAAACCGAAGGAAAGCCGGATTTAGGGTTCCTAGGCTTCTCTCACTAAACTCAAACTGAACCGGATTAGGGTTTTGCTTCCAATTCCCGAGGTTTCTTAACTACTAAGAATACCGGGGTTTACACCATTAGTCTTCAATAAATCCGTTAAGGGTCCAGCAATAGTAGCATAACCCTTAATAAACTTCCTACAATAGCCTGAGAGACCTAAAAATGCTCTCAATTGTTTAACATTTATTGGAGTTTCCCAATTGGCTACTGCATCCACCTTCGAAGGATCTAGCTTAAGAGCATTGAAAGAAACCACATGTCCCAAATACTCAATAGTAGTTTGGGCAAAAGAACACTTGCTCTCCTTCAAGAAAAATTTATTATCCAATAAAGTTTGCAAAACCAAAGTCAAATGCTGCAAGTGATCTTCCATGTTACTGCTATATATCAGAATATCATCAGAGAAAATAATGACAAACTTCCTCAAATAAGACTGAAACATCATATTCGTGATAGATTGAAAAGTGGAAGGTGCATTGCTTAACCCAAAAGGCATTACAAGAAATTCGCAATGACCTTGGTGAGTCCTAAAAGCAATCTTGTCCACATCCTGGGGATCCATTCGAATCTGATGGTACCCTGCTCTGAGATCAAGTTTAGAAAATAAACATGCCTCCCTAAGTTCATCAATCAATTCATCAACTGTGGGAATAGGGAAATTATCCCGAACAGTAACTTGATTTAAAGCCCGATAATCCATACAAAAACGCCAGCTCCCATCTTTCTTTTTGACCAGTAAAACTGGGGAAGAAAAAGCACTAGTGCTACGTTGAATGACTCCTCAAGCTAACATTTCCTCCACCTGTCTTTCAATCTCATTTTTCTGAAAATGTGGATAGCGATAGGGTTTGACATTGACTGGAGAAGTATTGGGAACTAAATGAATTTGATGTTGAATAGTGCGAAGAGGTGGCGGTGATGAGGGTGCCTTAAAGACACGAGAAAATCTGCCTAACAAGGCTTGAATAGCAGTGTTGTTGGTGGTATTCGATGATGTCACGGTATCCACTTTTCTGAGCCACCAAATGATAACAAGTAGCAATGGCATCAGTAAAAACCAATCGACGTAATTGGTGATGTGAAATTTCTTCAGTCACAGCAAACCTATCGCCAATTAACATAACAGTTTTCCCTTGAGAGAAAAATTCCAGTGTTTGTTTGGAATAATATATAGTCACTGGTCCCAATCGAGTCAGCCACTGAATTCCTAGAACCACTTCAGCACCCTGTATGGGAAGAACATAAAACGAATCGTGGAAATCCCAAGATTGAATAGAAAAATGAACATCAAAACAGATCCTGTCACACTGCATTGTGGAACCATTACCAATCATAACTGAAAATTTGGATGCAGGTTGGACAACCAATCCCAAACGATGAACTAATCGAGCTTGCACAAAATTATGCGTGCTGCCTGTATCAACTAAAATCAAAACCTCATGGCCATTGATATAGCCCTTGAACTTTAGAGTACAAGGTTTTAAAGTGCCTGATAAAGCATGATAACTAATAGAACCTGTCTCTAAATCAACATGGTTTAAATCAGCCATCTCAGTTATTCGCTCAGAGTCATCATCAATATCATGCAATAATAAAAGAAATTTAGATTTGCATTTATGATTGCGATGATATTTTTCATCATAATTGTAACAAAGGCCCTGTTCTCGTCGTGCTAACATTTCAGCTGGGGACATTCGTTTAATGGGAAGGGTTGGTTTGTGTGTATGAGTGTCAGAAGGGTTGGTATTAGAAGAAGAGGGACATTTGTAGTATTTAAAGAAGAAGAAGTGTATGGTTTAGAAAATTGTAAAGGGGAAAAAGATTTAGAAAGTGGAGGCACTGTGTATGGTTTTTGAAAAACAAACTGATCATTATGTTTACTATCATGCATTTTGGCAAGCCATATAGCATGCATAAGAGTAAGAGGACGGGCAATCTAAACTTCGCATTTTATATAGGGTTTAAGACCCGATATAAAACAACTGAGAAGAAAAGATTCAGGCAAACCCACAATACGATTGGACAAAGATTCAAATTAGGTTTGGTATTCATCAACAGATCGAACTTGGGTTAATTTAGAAAGGGTACCTTGAATATCTTCATATTCTGAGGGACCAAAACGAACTTCAATGGACTTCTTGAAATTAGTCCATGAACTGAGTTGTTTATTGTTGTACATCCACTTGTACCAATCCAAAGCACATTCTTCCATTGCAAAAGAGGCAATGGTAATACACTGTTCATCAGGAATGGCATGAAAATCAAAGAACTGATCTGCTTTGAAAATCCATCCTAAATGATCAAGCCCGGTAAATCTTGGAATTTCCAATTTGATGCCTTTCAACAATTTTTTGGCCATACTGCCCCCATTATTGGAAAATGATGAACTCGAATGTTGATCGAGAAGATGGGGTACCGGGTTCTGATTCTGACTTAAATTCTTAGAGAATTCTTTGAATTTCTTGTCCATTTCAAGGCGTAAAGCTTGTAACAACGTGGTCTGCAAATTGTTTGCCAACTCGGCAAAATTATCCTCCATTGTGCCTGCTTGTGTAGAAGGAGCCATGGAACGAGAGCACCAATTTGTTAGTGGTAGAAATGTAAATTGAATTCCAATAGAACCCTAGGTATTTAAATTCCCATTTCTCTCTCTCTCCTCAAACGGTAAAAATCCGAAACCCTAACTCTCTATTTTCTCTCGTTCTGTTAGTGTGTTTATCCTCTGTTCTTTGATTCAACTAATATTAACTCTCTGAATATATTGCGTAGGTTGATCTTGTTCGAGCTAGATCAAGCTCCTGTACTCAAGGCACCACAACTTTACGGGCAAAAGATGATACCCCTCTGTGTATCTCGATCTCTTATTTATACTGTTTTCATTACATGCATGTTGCTATTTTTTTGGTATCCAGTTACATGATCGTTACTATCTGTTGAAAACTATACGATGTTGATGTATTATGCATGCTATTTTGTTAAGATCTACTTATACTACTATCTGAGATCTAAGTTGTATTTGTTACAATCTACTCAAATCCAGCTGTAACTATAACTGAAAGTAGTTATGTGTAATAATCCTCCATCCAAACTGGTTTGGATATGGTCCTTAGCTGTCAATCCGTAACACTCACCCATCATTCATATAACATCTATAATTATAACCAAGAACTAAAATTAAAACGCACATTGCATTAATATAAAAAAAAAGGTCCTAACTACAAAAAAACCAACATATCCAGAAAACAAAAGTCGAGATTAATGCATCATTCCTATGGAAAAGAGGTCATAATTTCATGAATTAACATATAAAGAAAATGAACTATGAAATTACTATTATTGAGAGCAAAGGCATCAAGTCAAAATACGAGAGATATCACGGTTTGTTGAGGTCGGTGGAAGAGACAATGACGTGGGGACTAGGGCTAGTGGAAAATTAGAAATTGATGTTATGAGGTTGGGGTAGGGTTAGTCGTCGAATGGAGTCATGAGTGACGAGTGTGACTATTTATGTCTGTGTAGCATGGATGCGAAAGATCCAAGAGGAAGTGGTGTCAGAGACAAAGAGGGAGCGAGCCTAAGAGAAGAGAGGAGACAAGAGAGGAAAGTGGTGAGCGTGAGCGTGAGCGACATATGCTAATGTAAAGTGTAAGGTTAATTTTAAGGTTTTATGATTTTTTTTTCATTTATATTTATTGAAAAATCAATTATATTTTTATATATTATATATATTTATAAATAACGAACTGATTAATCGAAACCATCGGTTTTTCATTCTTATAAACCAAAAACCAAAAATTTTAAAAGTCCAATCTTAAACCAAAATCGATGGATTGGTTAAGTAATTTTTCAAATTTGTTTTTCGGTTTCGATTCGGTTTTTTGGGTTTCATTGGTTTTTTCGCACAACCCCACTTTGCGATATCATGACATTAGGTTTCCCTATTGTTCATACATCTTACACATCTTTAACTATCTATGTTGATGCTAACTAAGCTGGCTATCTAGATACTTACATATCTACCATGGGGTATGCCATGGCGTTCCAAGAAATAACCTACCTTTTCCAAAAGCTCTGTCGAAGTTGAATATAAAGCCGTTACTTATGCCCTTGCAGAGTCTAAATGAATTTGCCATCTTACTCCTAACCTGAAAATCCTCATCCAACATCTTGTCATCTTCTGTTGTGATAATTTTGGAATTGTTTACATGATTGAAAATTCTATTCATCATAAGCGCACAAAACATATCAGCATTGATTATCACTTTCTATACGAATAGGATATCACGGGTCAAGTCTTAATTAGATACATTCCTACTCGTCATTAGCATGCAACCATCCTTACCAAAAATCTCTCTACTACCACTTTTCTTAATCACTCTATCAACCTCATCCCGACACTAACACCATAAGATTGAAGGGGCATGTTACTGTATATCTTATAATCTCTCATGTTTGTGGTGTAGTGTTAATTTAGTCATTTAACATCTCATGGCTAAGACTCCAATATATACCTTGTTTTGTATTGTGATTGTTATTCCATCGAAATCAATGAAACATAATTTTCTCTGAATGTGTTAAGTAAATGGATGATCTCGTTTCTTCGAGATATGGGGTTAGCGTAATTACATAACCTCATCTCTTGTCTTTTGAAAAGATAGGGTCACTGTAGCTCTATAACCTCATATTTTGAAGAAACAAAGCCAGTCGCTTATGACATAATTTCTTGAAAATATGAGTTTATGTTGCATAGATCCATGATTACTTTCGTCCTAGTGCCACATCTCGTATATTTAGAATTCTTAACTATTTGAATTAATTTTGAACCATTATAACCTTATCAAGAGAGTATAATCAACTTTAGATTAGTTAGCTTAAGAAAGGTTAAACTCACTTTTAAAGCATGCTGGCTACTTAAATAAACTACTTTATTAATGTTGTTTGCTATGTTATACACTAATATTAAAAAGAAATTGTATGATTATCGATCAATTAAATAAAAATTACACAAATACTAATTATATAAAATTAATTATTAAAATATTGATGCAGAATGACATCACCAATAGACGACTCACAAATTAACACATAAATCACATATTATAGACACGATTCATGTACAAATAGCATTTATAAGATGCGATTCATATATAAATATTAGTGAATTGCACTTTACACATGTGATTTATTTTAAACATAGTGGATTGCCTATCGAAGATATGATTTAACACTATATGACTTTTAGCCGAATCGCATATTTAGAAGACGATTATTTTGTAAATATCTATGTTGCGTGATCAACATGTGGTTTAGTATATATAATTTTGTAATTAATTTCATTTTGTTTATATTTAGGTAATTTTTTTTGAAAGAACGATAGACACGTATTTCATCCTTGTCAAAGGCTATATACTCAAACCATGACATATATGACCTTAGCTTGTCAGCTACCCTAAGTTTTAAAGGGGGCATTGATACATATATATGTATATTTTAAATTTGAATATTTAGTTTTATTTTAATATCAAACATGCTTAATAATATTATTTTACTCAATTAAATGCATTGCGGAATTTTAACCTATTTAATGGCAGTTATTTCTGTAAATCGGATAAAAATAAAATGTTGAATACCAAAATAGAAAACTTGTTAATTGTACCAGTCTAAATTTATATTTGCTTTTATTAAAAATAGAATTGCAAATGTAGTGAACTTAATTCAATACATGACCTTAATTGAATGTGACCCTCCACCAAATCCCCGTCTATTTTATCTCATTTGACGATAAGGACAGGGAACAAGGACGTCTATCCAGGAACTGGAACTAGATTCACACTTATTCAAAAAAAAAAAAAATCATCTTAATTTGCAGCCGTAGGATCAAAATCCAGAGAAACCTCTCTCAACCAATCGAAATTGACGGCGCAAATTCTCGTGCCCGCAAATAGGATAAGTGGGGTGACCGCGACAGCAACATCAACCAAACTCAAAATAGGATCACAAATTAAAAAAAGAGGGAAACAAAAGCAAACTAGTGGACGATGGCATCCGCGCTATATATGCATTAAAAAAAAAAGAGAGAGAGATAAAAAAAGATAATTGGCCATCTATTAATCTTTCAATAAAATAATTATTTAAAAATAACAGAAATAAAATAATAGAATGATCATATAAAAAAAAAGATAAAAATATAAAAACATCATTTAAACTTTAATAGTAACTCTTATTGACTCTCAAACTTTAAAAATATAGTTTTTGACTCTTATAACTATAAAAATTCGTAAATAAGTTTATATTATCAAATTATTGCCTTGTACAAATTCGTACAATTTCAATATAAATCAGTATAAATTTTATATTTGAGCAGTGAATTTTTATATATTTTTTTAAAGAGTATAAAATAGACTTATTCATAAATTATTTATAATTATAAGAATTAAAAATCTTATTTGTGAAGTTTTCGAGTAAACATGTGTCATCCATTAAGTTTAGAGGATGTTTTTTTTTTTCATTTAAAAAAAAATTGATGGAAACACAAACTAAATTCCAGTATCATGAAAGTAATTTGTCTTAAATTTGGAGAATTTGGAAATTCCACACGTTCCCTCCCGCCACATCTCTTTTATCCCCGCCAAACAAAAACCGGTCAAAAAACGAAACCGCCAAGCCCTAAACTTTTGCGCGCCTGACACGTGCCGGTTTATGAACCCGTCCCTCTCTCTCTCTCTCTCTCTCTCTCTTCCTCTCACCCGGCCCACACCCGACTCAAACCCTAATTTAAAACCTATTGAAAAAAAAAAAGAAAAAATGTCCTTTTCGTTGTCTCTCTCCTCAAATTCGCATTTTCGTTTTCTCCCATTTTCAATTTTTCTCCCCTTTTCCATCGTTTTCGGGTTTTCTCTTTTCTTAACCTTCCCGTAACATCTCCCATCCAACTCCACCCAAAGAGAGAGAGAGAGAACGGTTAGGGCTCCAATAGCATTATAAATACTGGAGATACTTTGAAAGAGGTGTGTCTTTTTAATTGTTTTAAGGATTCTGTTACAGCATTGCGAAAACCGTTTCTTTCTTTTGTCAATAATGTGCCTCTTTGATTAGGGTTTGGTGAAATTGAATTGGAAATTAGGGTTTCTGATTTTTATCTAAATTTCGCAAGGAATTGTGGGTTTTATTGGGTTTGCTTGATTTAGTTTCCAATCTGAAATCTTGTACTACTTTTTGGTTTTCTTATTGGAAAACATTCTATGGCATTAGATTTACCTTCACATTTGTTGGACAAAGGATTGATGTCTACAATTAGGGCAACCAAGGAATATGTTTTTGACGGATTCTCTGAGAAAAATGGAGAAGATCGTTATGGGTGAGTTGGATTTCAACAAAAGGGGGCTTCAATGATAGTTTTAGCTATGGAATGAGTGGACTTGGTAGAAGTGGGTGTTGTCAGGATCCCGTTTCTGATGACATCCTCGATGTTTTACCTTCGGATCCGTTTGGAATGGATATTAGCACGACGGTCAGTGCACTCGCGGGTTGGCTTGAGGAGGCTTTCAATGTGGATCGATGCGGGTATGAACATGGTGTCGGGGCTGAGGCAAGTAATGGCGATGAAATGATGATGATGATGAGATGATGAGTTGTTTGTTGGATGGGACTATATTTGGAACAATGGGGGATTGTCATTTGATTGTGAATCCACTGAAACTGGTGATTTCAGTGGAGGTGGGTGTCACGAGGGTTTTGAAGCATTAGGTGAACTGGATAGTGACCTTTATGATGATACTGGTTTCCCGGATGCTGGGTGCGGATCTATTACTGAATGTGTGGAGTGTTTGGAGCTTGATGATGAGGGACTGGAAATCGAGTTTTATGGATTTTCTGAGGTTAACGAAGCAGATAATCTTGGATTGCCTTGTGGATGGAAGGAAGCGGAATCTTCAAATAGTTTGTGGGTTGGAGAGGTTTCTGGAAACTCCAATTTTGAGGATGATGTTTCCTGCGGCGGCATTTGTCCATCGGTTTTAGGTGCTGGCAATGTCTCAGCATATAACAATGGGACCACTAAGTTCACGTGCTGCAAGCACAGTGAATGTATGGAAAATGCTGCCTGGAGCTGTCCTGATGCGGATGCAGGAGCTCCTCACGAAGCTTTATTTTTTGCTCTCACTCATCTTAGTGTTAGGGATCTTCTTGTTGTTGAGAGGGTTTGCAAGTCGCTGTGTCATACAGTTCAAAACGATCCGCTATTCTGGAGAAGCATTCACATAGAACAGCCCTTGAGTGAGAAGATTACAAACGATGTTCTTTTGGAGCTGACTAATAGGGCTCAAGGCAAACTGAGTTGCTTGAGTCTGGTGGAATGCACAAGGATTACTGATGCTGGTCTAAAGCGTGTGCTTGAAGCTAATCCAGGGCTGAATAAGGTCAGTCAAAATTTCCTTTTTGTACTCAGGGTGTTCTTTTTTTTTTTTTTTTAATTTAAAAATTTTGACTTTTTGCTTAGGAGAGTGATGATGTACATATCCATTAAGCATTCAACCTTGCTCTTCCTATTCCAGTTATGCAGTATTTGCAGTGGTCATATTTTGCAGCCTTTTTTGCTCCTGTTTACTGTCAAATGCATCGATCTGTGTTGTTTTCTGTTTCCCTCTATATTTTGAAGAATATACAGCTTTGGCCCTCTCCTCAACATACCTTTTAGAGTTGGTGCATGTCCCCATGTCTCAAACATACCACTTTATTATTGAAATTCATGAGTTTGCCGAAATCACAGCGAACCCTGTGTGGACCTACATTTGGACCTTCTGTGTTTTTTGCTAGGCACTAAAATTTTGGATGAAGTTTCCAATATTTTAGTAGCTTTTCTTGGGAATTCTAGATGGATGTTGTTAGGGCAATTACTTGTAGACTCGTGTCCTTTGCCAAATCATCAACAAATAGTTTTGTTGAAGCATGCTGCAGATTTCAGTACATTATATACAATCATACAGTTTCTTTGGCTTATTCTTGAGCAAGGTTCTCTCTTTGAAATTGACTCCATGCTTTAACAATTATCTTATGATCTTGTATTTGCTGATTTTAAATGTCTTTGAAAAGCTTTCTGGTACCTAAAATGAGATGATTTTTTTTCAGCTACTGTGGGGAGTTTCTTTTTAAATTCTCTTTGCTAGTGTGTTTTCCCAATGTGTGTGCGGGTGCACACGTGTATTTAATTTTTTTATTTATTCTTTTTTATGTAAGCATGAAAAGGTTGAGCTTTTTGTGCAAGCATGGGCATGAGGGTAACTCTTATCTATTTTCTCTTACCTACAGTTGTCGGTGCCTGGATGTACACGGCTCAGCATTGATGGTATAATTGACAATATACGAGCTCTGAAGTCCATGGAAAAACTTAAGCTGAAGCACTTGAGAGTTGGTGGGCTTTATGGGGTAAAACAGGAGCATATTGAAGAATTAAAGATTTTGTTAGGTGTTGAAACTGAAATAGAGAAGCATCACCACAAGCCTCGTTATTATAACAGAGAAAATTTATATTTGTCTTGTGAGGATCAACGCTCCATTGATATTGAAGTGTGCCCAAAATGTGAAAACATGAGGCTTGTGTATGATTGCCCAACTGATGTCTGTCAAGGAAAGTCAACACACCACAAGAGTGCAGAGCTTGCATTCTTTGCATAATACGCTGTGTTCAATGTGGTCGGTGTATTAATGACAATGAATATGAGGAAACATTCTGTCTGGATTTGCTTTGCTCTTTTTGTTCAAGTGAAGCTCTTTCCAAATGCCTACACCAGCAAAGTGGAGAAGTTGAAAAGAATGTGAATTTTTCTTATGGTGGCTAAAGACTAGAATCTTCCGGTGCGACTGGTTAGATTCTTTTGAAGAGAAATGTCTTTCCTGTAAATATCAAAGAGAGGATGATCTATATGAAATGCATAGGTTATTGTGAGGGGCAGGTAAAGTTTTCAACTATTTTTCTCTATGTTCTATCAGAAAACAAACTGTTGCTCTCCAAGTCAAGGTGACCTTTTTCTGCCCAATGTCATCTGGTTGCTGCAACTGGCTCCAGCTTGGTGGAGGAAGGAGAATGGCCCTGGATTTGCGCATAAATTTCCATGGGGAGCTGATGCTTTATTCTTCTGTCTATTGCCATATCGTTGTAAGTACTATTATAACATTATTATGCCAGGACCTTGAGGTTATTGGGTGTACTATCCCAATTACCTCCTATTTGTGGGGTGATGTCTCGATGGTGGAAGTGGCGGCCAGGAAGAAAGCTTTAACACAAATAACTTCTGGCCAAACAGGACTGAACTAGCTTTTATATGCTAGCAATTGGCATTGGCTTCTCCTGGCACATTCTTGTTTGTAATCATCTTTTAATTGTGCCGCATGCTGCTCTAGCTGATTGTTATTTGCAGCTGGTGATAGTTGGAGCAAAGCTTGAAAGACCTGTGCATACAGGCGGCAACCAACTTGGCTCATTATATACCATCCGCAAGAAATATAAGAACCCATTCTCAGCAGTTAAAATTTACAATATAATTAGGATGTTGCATAATAAAGGTTCATTTCTTAGTTGTCCTTGTCCATCCTGTTTGTAAAAAGCTGGGTTGTTTTCTGCACCTCTTTTTTAGAATGTGTCTGATTGTAAAAACCAGCTGTTGCCGTCCCATTTGATGTGAAATTACTTGTCCACCTGAGTGCAAAAGGGAGTGGCTATTTGTTGTCTAGAGCATTTGAGTATTTTGCAAATTCCAGTTGAGCTTATACTAATTTTGTGAACTGAATCACAGGGGAAGTGTTGTCTTGCAATATTTCATCCAGCCTTTACATGATTATGAAAAGAAGCGATGATATACAATTCAAATTATATTTATATTTCAAGTATACTAGCGAATAATTGCATGGCAGAGCTGGGTGTATTTCGAAAATGTTAAATTCACATTAGGGAGTTGAATTTTAATGGTTTGTGTCATTAACCATCTAAAGATTTAAAATGTTAATCTATTATTTATCGACTTTTTTGAATTCATTTATAGTATTTAGGTGAGTTAATGTGTAAAGTTGAGATAGCTAATTATAAAATTTTGACTAATTTTCGGTAGTTTGATTGTAAAAATGGGCAATGTTTAGATATAAATAGATACCATAAATTGAAAAGGTGCGGGATTCACCTTTTGGAAAATGGTCGTCCTATGAATATTATTTATTACTTAAAGAAAGAACTCTCTAATAGACAATTACTTGTCAGACGTAAACACATAATCGATCCAAATGAAAATGAGGGTTCTACTATGAAAAAGAAAAATCTAGTAGTGATTCGTGGTTTAGTTTGTCAACGAAGGAGCCAAAAATTCTGATTTCAAATGATAAATATAAAGCGATTTTTGAAAGTAGAATTAGTTTGCTTTAAATAAAAGTGAGCCATTAATTTTTTCGATAAATTGATTCTATATTTAGTTAGCATAAAATTATATAAATAAATATTCTAATAGATTTTATTATCCCTCAATTTTATTTTATTATTTTTAAAATAGAGCTCCGTAAGTTATTGAATGTTCATTATAATATCTAACCATGATTGTATGATTAAAATTTTCTATATAGTTATCTCGATGGATCATAGATACTTCATTAAATATGCCATCATTTTTGGGATAACAACAACAACAACACAATATTATTTTCCTTCGTATTTCACCTCTATGTAAATTTTGACGCCATTTAGCCAAGTATCCTATCTTTATATGCATTGTTACAATCCGACAACATAAAGATAGGAAATAACATAGGAGATTGGATGATTACGTCGTGACAATATAGATTGAAAAGTAGTCCAAGATAGTTGATTTAGTCAAAGTAGTTACATCTAACAAATTGTAACAAGATCTAAAATTGTAAGCATACAAATACATATAGAAAGGCATACAGAAAAGGGAATCATTGATCATTTCCCTAGAAAAAAACAGGAGTGTTTTTTGAGGATTCTAGGCTTGTCTCGAAAATAGCTATTGTTTGTACCTACACAATAACACACAATTTTCAGTAGTATCAAACCTTGATTCATATAGAGAGAAGATAAAGAAAGAGAATTTAAGATTTTACCTGAGTGTGTGTGTGTGAGAGAGAGAGAGAGAGAGATTAGTTTTAAAACTTATTGTAATATTAAAAGAGCAGGCTGGGCTTTATCAACTTAAAACAGCCTAACAATTTTGGTGCTCTCGTTGGTCAGAACTATGCTGGTGGATACTCAAAGTCAAGTTCAATCAAGTGATATGGAAGTGGTCAAGAATTCTTTACAAGCCATCCAAGATGCTTTAATTCAAATGTCTACTAAGATAGACAAACTTGAATAGAATCAAAATTAACAAAAGGATCAAAATGATGGTCAAATTCAAGTTGATTCATTATCTTCAAAAGATAATACAAATATAGAAAATTTGCTCAAGGGTATTAAGCTTGAGATACCAAAGTTTTCTAGAAATGATGTTTTAGGATAGCCCTTTAAAGTGGATCAATTTTTTACATTTCACAAGATATGTTGAGGAACAAAGAATTACCATAGCAAGCTTTACGCTAAAAGGTGATGCCCTTTAATGGTACCATTAGATGTACCGAAATCGCCAACTTAGTTCTTGGATTTATTATGTGGAGACTTTAACAACAAGATTTGGACCTTCTTCTTTTGAAGATATGTAAAGCACATGATCAAAATTGATACAAACATCATTTGTGTCAGATTACCAATTCAAGTTTGAGGCATTATCCAATAGAACCATTGGATTATTAGAGTCTTTCTTGATGAGTTATTTCATATCTAGATTATTGCCTGCAATAAGAAAAGAAGTTTAAATATCCAAACCAAAATCACTAACGTATGCCATTTGGCTAGCCAGAATGTATGAGGATAAATTTGTTGATCAATATGATACCATACAATTTTGTTCGCATCATTTTCCTCTAAACCCCGACAATTCTCAAAACCATACTACTAAAAACCATATACAAATATTAACCAAACACAAACCTATACACTTTAGCCATAAACACATACCCATTCACTTTCCTAAATCACAAACACAAATCCAAATGCACAAACTACAAAACAAACATTATCTATAAAGAAACCTACACTAAGAGAAGTGCATGCAAGGAGAGATAATGGACTGTGCTATCACGGTGACAAGATATGTAGTATAAATCATAAGTCTAGAGCACGTTTCTTGTTGCTTTTATGTGATCTAAATGATATTTGTATTCAAGAAGTTTCAAAATACATACTGGATATGGAAGAATAGGAAGATCGAACAGCTATCAGTTGTCATGCTTTAATAGGGGAATTTGTGCCTCGCACTTTACGTTTCCAAGGTCTCATTTTTTGGGAACTCTTTCTCAATATTACTAGATACTAGTAGTGCTCATAACTTTGTCCAAAGTAGAGTAGCAAAGTATTTAGGCCTTGACATTATACCATCACATAATTTCAATGTAATGGTAGGTAATGGTCAACAATTAAAATGTGAAGGCCAATATAATATGTTAAATTTAGTATACAGGCATATGAATTTTCTTCCACTTTTTATGCACTATCGCTTCAAGGCGTAGACTTTGTATTAGGTGTACAACGGATGAAATCACTTGGCCCAGTAACATAGATTATAATGATCTTACTATGACATTTTCTCACAAGGAACTTACTGGAACTTTAGTAGGTGAGAGTATAAGAATTTGAGCCAAATTTCTCATCACCAATTGTGTCGAATATTTCAAGTTGATGTTGTGGCATCATATTTTCAACCAGTGGCTTAGTTTAGTGGGATTAGGATCAGGGAGTACCATTAGCAACCCTCAATTAGTAGAGGTATTAGATAGATTCTCTCATCCTTTTGAGATACCTACATCATTTCCGCTAATAAACCAAATTTATTCCTAATTTATGAGTGCTATAATGTATTTTAATGGTCATTTTATTGGTAAATATTAAGAATTTAGACTTAAAATTATTAATTTTGGATTTCAGGTCATTAAAGGAGATACTTTACAAAAAGGAAGCAAAATGGGTCAAGAATGCAAGGATGGAAGACAAAAAGTGATCAAAATAACAAAGACAAGCCGTGTCTTTCCACCTTGTCAACCTGGAAAAGACACTAAAAAAGACACGATCTGTCTTTCAACCCTGTCTTTTTGGAAAGTTAAGATCAGTAAAAGACACTCGAAAAGACACGACCTGTCTTTTGACATATTTTTATTTTATAAAGACACGATCTTTAATTGAATAGTAACCCTTTATTTATTAAAGACACAATCGTTGGACATAAAAAAGGTGTTATTTGGGAAGCCAAGAGACCCGTATCTTCATGAACTCTCACAACCTTTCCACCTCCAACGTCCATTATAAATTGAAGAGGAAAGGGAGAAAGACAAGGACATATACCAGACAACAAAATACAATACAAGACAAGAGAGAAAGAGAAACCGAATGAGGTAAGACACAAGCTTTGAAGATCCATCAACAACAACAAGTCAAGATTATCTCAGATTGAAGATCTGCAAATTTGAACTTCAAGTTTCTAGGGTGATATCATGATTTTTATTTCTTGTTTTGAATTTCATGTATTATCATTAAATACTATGCAAGAGTGGATTCTTAGATCTGGGTTTTGTTGAAATCTAATTTTATTATGTGATGAGGTTTGTTCGTAATGAAATATTGAAGTTTCTTTTGTTCAATTACATGTTCTTTAACCGTTCTTAATTTTGTATGTTCGGAATACAATTTGATGTTTGATTTTCATTTAAGCTAATCGAAAGGTTGCTTTTATGAATAGATCTATGTAATTGATGAGATTTGTTTGTAATTCTAGACATAGAACAGCAAGAATCTTTGTGTATGATAATTTAAATGGGGTTCATGATCTTCATGCGGGTTTAGGTTGCTATTGATTGAGGAGACATCCTAATTGATTAACAGGTTTAGATAAATTGATGGATTTGAAAGAATTATCTTTTTGCTTAACAAACTCTGCAGCTTAAGAACTCAATCCTAAAAGTCTTATTTGAAGTGCCAAGGATTCTCACGATAATTTAGATGTAAAACAAAACCCGATCATTGGTTTTAATTGAATCTTGCTTGTTGTTGGGATCTCTATTTACCTTGTCTCCACATAATTTAGATTAGTTAATAGTATTATAGTATAAAATCATTTAAATTTGTTTAGTTAGATAGTGGAATTAAAGTTATTACTAGTACTTGCATATTCCCTGAGGACGATCCCAATTTAATTTCTATATTACACGATAGGTACACTGCCTTTGTGTGGATCTAGAATTAATAGGACTTATAAATTATAAACTTGGTGATCTCACACAGTCAGCAGCCTAAAAGAAATGTTCAACACAATTCACATCAAACAAGGTGTCTCACTAGATCGGTATCTGCATTTTCAGAAGAATGAAGTAGAGAATCGGGTCAAAGAAATGCTACAACACGGTATTATTTAGAATAGTAATAGTCTTTTTTCCACACTTGTATTACTAGTAAAAAAGAAGTATGGAGCATGTAGATTTTGTATAGACTACAAGTATTTGAATTATGTCACCATTAAAGATGAATGTCCAATACTAACTATAGATGAATTGTTGAATGAATCGAGACATACCACTGTTTTTTCTAAACTAGACTTGAGATTCGACTATCATCAAATTAGAATGCATGATGATGATATACATAAAACAACATTTAGAACTCATGAAGGACATAATGAATTTAGAGTAATGCATTTTGGATTAAGTAATGCTCCCGCCACTTTCCAATCCATCATGAATAATATCTTTAAACCATGGTTAAGAAAGTTTGACATTATTTTTTTTTTATGACATACTTATGTGTAATAGTTCCATGGAGTTGCATATAGCAACATTTGACACAAGTATTTCAAATTCTGTCTAAAAATACTTTCTTTGCTAAGAAGTTAAAATGTGCTTTTGGAGTATCTATAATCGAGTATATAGGACATGTAGTGTCCTAAGGGTGTGTAAGTCCGGATCCAACAAAAACTGAAGCTACTAAAGCTTAGGATGTACCTTCTTCAGTTAAGCAACTAAAGGCATCTTTAGGTTTAAGTGGTTACTATAGAAGATTTATTAGAGGCTATGCATCCATAGTAGCACCGTTTATTGATCTTCTTAAAAAAGATCAGTTTCAATGGTCTATTGAAGCTACTCAAGTTTTTGAACAACTCAAGGAAGCTTTGATATCAACACTAATTCTTTCATTACCAAATTTTGCTAAAACATTCATGATAGAAATAGATGCTTCAGGTTTTGGCATGGGAGTAGTACTATTGCAAGAAGAGAAACCGATTGCTTATTATGGCAAAATAGTTTCCTTCTCACATGGTAAACATTTAGCTTATGTGGGGGAATTGCATGGATTAGTGGAAGCAGTACGCAAGTGTAGTACTTGTCAGGGAATCATTTCATTATCCGTACGGATCACAGAAGTTTTAAAGAGTTATTAACACAAGTAATTAAGACACTGAATAACAAAAATATCTGATAAAGTTGTTGGGATATGATTATTCAATAGTGTATAAGGTAGGGAAGGACACTGTTGTGGCAAATTCACTTTCTAGAAAGCATGTGACAGAATTTTTTGCCCTCTCAATTCGAACCTTTGATAAAATAAACCAATTGAGAGAAGAGTATTTAAGCAATAATGATTTTTAGAGTATTATTGGTGATTCATAGCAGGGTAAACCTCTAAAATGGGATTTGAGTTGGCATAATGGCCTTTTATATTGCAATAGCCGACTGTTCTTAGTTCATACATCCAAATTAATTACAATTATACTACATGAATTACATGGTTCACCAGTAGCTGGACATTTTAGCCATTTTAAGACATATCAAAAAGTAGCTTCTCATTTTGTTTGGCCAGGGATGAAGAAATTCGTAGAACAGTTTGTGAGCCAATATCTCATTTGTCAACAGGTCAAGTATCTGACTAAATATCCTCAAGGATTACTAAATCCTTTACCTATTCCAGAAGCAATATTAGAGGATATTAGCATGGATTTCATTGCCCGCTTACTTAAATCATAAGGCTGTACTATAACTTTGGTTGTTGTTGACAGACTACTAAAATACTGTCATTTAGGCACTTTGGATTCTTTTTAATGCCTCCTAGATAGCTCAATTATTCATATCCATCATGGTTAGATTACATGGGTTTCCAAGATATATTGTATCAGATAGAGACCTTATTTTCATTAGTAAGTTTTGGAAGGAGCTTTTTCGATTGAGTGGCACTAAATTAGCACTTTCTAGTACATACCATCCTTAGTCAGATGGACAACATAAGTCATTAACAGAGTTATTCAACAACATTTATGATGTTATGTAATAGATTGTCCTAAGGAATGGGTCAAATTTTTACCCTGGGCAGAGTTCGCACACAATATCTTCAACTCATTAAGGAGCTGGATTATCTCCTTTTGAAGTAGATTATGGCATAAAGCTCCAACAATTGCTACTTATGTTAGAGGCACTACTTCTTTAAATGCTTTGGATGTTGAGTTATGTTCACGAAATCAGGTTTTGCAACTTCTAAAGAGTAATCTATAAAAAGCACATGACAAGATGAAGAAATGTGCGGATCTAAAGAGATTTGATGCTTCTTTTCGCCTTGGGGACTTTGTATTTGTATGAATTCAACCATACAAACAACTCTCTATAGTCCATAGCAAATTTTCTAAGCTGGAAAAATGATAATATGGACCATTTAGAGTTATTAAATCGATTGGATTCACAACATATGAATTGGAGCTTCTTAGTGGTTGTAACGCCCTAACCCGTTGGCATTACAACCCGCCACGTATCTTCTCTTAATAGGACACGCTAAGGCTTTAATTTCCACAAATAACATGAATATCACCTATATAACTCACAAGATATAAAAGAAGACATGTGGTCCTCATAAATAAACCACTTGATAAGAACATAATCTCCATAACTAGAAATCTAGACATTGTTGACATAACTGCAGGTCAACAAGTCGAACCATATCCTAAAACCATTACAATATATAAAAACTCCAAATACAACCGAAGATCCAATGAACAAAACATGAATTTAACACTGAATAACAGCAAGACGTAAAAAGTCTTCCTTGATCCATCCTATGTCATCTATGACTATATAACTAGTCATCAGCAGGATAGTCAGGACCACTAACGCCATCCCCATCCTCATAGATGATATCAAAACCCGATAGATCATATATCACACTATCATCACCTGCACCTAAAATATAACAGAATGAGCGGCGAAGCTCAGTACGATAATATCCAATCCAGTTCAAGCAAGGTTATGCACATACAGCATATATAAATATATGCAACTGAACTAAATGCATACAACAGGTTATTATCTATTTTAGTCCAGCAAAACAACACAATTCAGAATCCAGTATACTTAAATCCCGAACTCAGAGTAACTCAGACTTTACTTTAAAAACAACCAATTGATTTTGAAAATAAGTAATCATATACATATATGGATGAGTGGGTACTCCTCAAACATCCCAATTCCTGAACACCTAAATTCTACCGGAATCATATCCTAGTACGAGTCCACTCGGGACAACCTCACACTAAGATCATTAGGGTGCCTAACCAGTATCACTGTCTGCCAGGTCTCTATTGGTCAAAGCCAACCACAACCAGACAGACGATTATTAAGCCAAATATTTATTAAGTTTATTATGCAATTCTGTTCCTACATCCATTCACAAAATTCTAATCTACAAGCACATACATCAAACAATGGATTGGCCGTACCTTTTATATTCAGGAGATAACTTAAACTATTCAAAGACAACCGTTAACAACTACTAGAAAACCAAACCACAACATAACCAGCGACTACCACCAAACTCTCAAACTCCCAAACCCATATCAAACAACAACTCCAATCTCAACCTGTAACATATCAACATATACCAAATCACTAACATTCATAGATAAATCAAACTTAACATAAAACAACCTATCTATACTAACCTGAAAAGAAATCTTCGTTATCTGTACTGTCTATTCCGATCAAACTCCACAAACACCAATTATTTTACCAAAAACCCTAATATGCACAATAATAAGAATGCATGAGGATTGTTTAATTCCATATTTTGTTTGAATCCATCATAGAGGAGATAAACTTACTATTTTAAATCACTAAAACCCGTCTTGCATTCACCAATCCACAGATCTCACACGTGCTAGGGTTTTTCTCCAAAAACCTTTATGCAAAAATTTAACCAAACCCTAAGAAACTTATATAAATTTGTATATAATCCAAATGAGAAGGTTAAGATCACTTACTTTGGATCAAAAACACCCTCCAGATGATTCTCCAAGCATGGATCTCTAAGAACACTCCAAAACCCTCTTTGATGCAAGAAGAAAATAATAAAAGAAAATCTGTCGAAAAAGTTTTTCGCGTCTCGTATTTATAACAATTTAGTCATACGCCGGCCCTACGCCAACGGCGTACTTGTAGATCTTGCCGGCGTACACTCTACGCTGACAAAACTTACACGAGTGCCAGCAGCGTTCGTCGGGGCTTTGAATTCCAGAATTTCAATTCTTTCTTCATATGCCGTCAGATCCTTGCCCTACGCCGGTGGCATTCCTTACCGGTGTTGAAAGAAACCCTAATGAACACCGGCGGCGTTCCTCCCAGCGTTGAAAAAAAACGCTATTGTTCCCATCCTACGCTGTCTCTACACCAGCGTATATTCTCCAGGAGGCGGCGTACAATCTGTCAAAAATTGCAGAATCCGAACTTTAATATTTGTCCTACGACCAAACTTAATCTTTTATAATTTACTTGTTTTGACCTTAAATTCATCCTATATCATCTCATGATTCATAATTCATTATATTTCCATCTTTATTTCTGTATTTTACAATGGTTCTAAAATTTACAATGTTTTTCATTGCTTGATTCTTTGAGCTTTAGGATAGGAAATTCCATCACTAGATTTACCTCAGGACTCTTATGAAGATCATCCGATTATATAACCACTGGCTATTGTTGGGTTTCGCTAGCTATTACAGAATAATCTAAGGGTACCTTAAATTTTGGTTCAATGGTAGGGTTTACAATCGGAAAATGCTTCTTATGAGGATTATGATAGATTTCAAGTTGTTTATCCACATTTCAACCATGAGGAAAAGGTCTTTTTTCAAGAGGAGCAAAACGTTACAATCCAACAACACAGAGATAGGAAACAACTTAGGAGATTGGAAGATTATGTCATTGTTATCAGAACCTGACTAGGGATTGACCCGAACATGCTGGGGGGTTAGGGGTTGAGGGGTCAGATCAGGTTCAATTGGGGGTCAAACCGATATCAATAAAAAATAAAAGTTTAAATTATATCCTAGTCAAAGTGATGAATTATTACATTTTAAGTGTCTTATTTTCAGTTTTCTTCCATGTCCTATTTTTAGAATTTTTTTAATAATAATACATTTTCATTTTGATAAAAAAAAAAAGGAAAACTAGTTTTCACATTCAAGCAACATCCCATCTAAAAATGTTAGTCAATGACCTGCTTCCCATGTGAAAAATCCACTTACCTGTGACATTCTCACAACATCTCACCTCCTATCATGACAGTATCTAACTAAGCAAACAAGAGAAATTTTCAATTGTTCTTCAATATATTAAGACAAATTCAAGAGCCCTTTCCTTTTCACGCATTACTATATCACAAAATTCAACTAACAGTACACAAATACCCTTTTACTAATTCTAAGAAATCAAAACAAGACCTACCAATCTAAACACAAAACCTACCCTAAATCTCAATTTGAACCTTCAAAGTACACTAGAAAATCAAATACGGTTCCTTCCTTTCCTCTAAAAAGAGCAAAAAAAAAATCCCCTTTTCTTCATAAACCCATGAAAACTGTGAAATGATGAAGTTAAATCGAGAAAGAGAGAGATGGGGAAGTGAATAATGAAGAAGATGTGTTGTCCTCTTATATTTTTTGATTCGTGCTTCCATCGTCCCTATTTCTCTTGATTGGGATGAATATATGTGACACTTTTGGTTTTAACTTTTTCTTTATTTGTTTTGTGTGTGTGTGTGTTTTTTTTAGGTTGGGCATTCAGACATAGTGGACCTGGTTGGACCAACTGGGTCATGGTTGAATCGGCCTAGTCCACTGGGTCTCGCGATTTAATGAAAAAACAGGTTTCTATCACGGACTGGCCCGTTTCTAAGGTCGATTCTAGTTAAACCAAATCAAACCAGCCGGGTCGGTCTAATTTCGACTACACTGGATTATGTTGTAACAATATAGATTGAAAAGTAGTTCAAGATAGTTGATTTAGTCAAAGTAGTTACATCCCATCAACAGATCTGAAGAGAAAATAACAAACTGTAACAAGATTTGAAACTGTAAGCATACGGATATAAATAGAAAGGCACACAGAAAAGGGAATCATATCATTTCCCTGGAAAAAACAAGAGTGTTTCTTGAGGAGTCCAGGCTTGAGTTGAAAATAGCCATTGTTTGTACCTGCACAATAATGCACAATTTTCAGTAGTGCCAAACCCTAATTCGTATAGAGAGAAGGTAAAGAAAGAGAGTTCGAGATTTTATCTGAGGCAAAAGAGAGAGAGATATATAGATACATTACCTTTAAAACTTTGGGTAATATTGGAAGAGTAGGATAGGCTTTATCAATTTAAAACAGCTTAACACGCACACACCATATACTATATAAAAAAGAGAATCATTATGTGAAATAAAATCATAATATGTAAGTATTAATAAAACTTTTAAATGCATGATGATAGAATGAATAGTTTTGTAAACTAATTATCATCCATGTTTTGTGTATGGTATCTTAGGGCTATAATTAAGAAATTTTAGGATGAATATGTTGCATGCCTTCACTATGTCCTTCCTCGTCCAACTTTTATTTTTGTTCGACCTATTTTTATTATTGAATTGTTTAAACTCATTAAGAGGAACCATGGCTCTATAATAGTGTCATGTTTGGTACTTCAGAATCGTTTGGAATGAAATAGATTAGAATGAAAGAAATGAAATAGAATGGAATGAGTGACGGAATAATAAATCAGTTCCTTTGTTTGGATACATCATGAAATTGAATGGATATTTTGTCAAAATACAATAAATATGAATAATAAATATATAAAAGAATAAAAAGGTAATTATGATAGTAATAATTAATATGGATGGAATGGAATTTTGATTCAACCTTCTCAAAGCTAGAATCAAATTCCCCTTGTAAGTTAGTAAGAATCGTGATTCTGACTTCTAAAAATGCATTCAAACATAAAAATGAAATGAGAATGAAACCCAAAATCGTGATTGCATTTTGAACTCATTCTCGCGTACCAAACATAACATAAGAATATTTATCTACCTTAAAGAAATGTCTTGATGATTTCTTATGTTTAAATGTCTATTATCTTTTTCTCTCCAAATACAATAACTTTCTACTGTGAAATAACTTAGTTATAGAATCATCACAGCACGGTTCCAATCTAGAAAACAATGTGAACCGCTATTAATGTTTCTCAAACCCTAAGCCAAATTAGCTGAGATGGGATGGAATCTGCAATAAACCCACTGATTCTTGTGGATCCAACCAATTCTGTCTCCAAAACTGAAGGACCCGATAGGTCCGATTGGAAATTAAAAAAAAAAAAAATTACTTGCCTGAATTGGCCATGATGTGACAATACATGATCACATATAGACTCTGTGTGTATATATATACATATATAACAATCATATGTATATGGACATAATTATATATGCGTAATTATGTATATTTAATTATATATTATATTCGTTGAATAGAATAAGTATATTCAATTTTAATTTTATTTATTCTTATTGATAAAAAAATTCTCGTAGTCTGATTCTTGAGTATTAAAACTGAGGTCGTGGGAACACCGATTTCATGGAACTAGGATGTAGCTCGACTGTCATGATTTTGATTTTGGTTCCCAAAATTTGAAGCCATGAATTGCAGCTGAACAGTGGTGATGTCTAGGAGAAGCATCTATGGGTGGAATAAATTTACAATTATACTTGGCATAATAATAGGAAACAACTTTGCAGTAAATCTTATCCAAGTGGCAACTTACGACACAAATGAAACCTGAAATAAAGACATCATAATGCAAAAAAGATTCATATATCAAAATTTGTTTACGGAATGGTCAAGTTAATCATCTAACTATTAAAATAAATATATTAATTGAAATATTAATTATTTTAGTAATTCAATTATGGTTGAATATAGTATGAACCATTGAATAGTCCATAAAACTGGTTTTATTAAAATTAATGATATGATCATAAAATGGCAGGTGAGTTTTGTATTGAATGTGATTTAGATTAAAAGAAAAAGTGATGTCCGTTCTAGAAGTGAGCAGATGATTTTGCTTATTTGA
Source organism: Combretum micranthum (assembly GCA_024138025.1). Lineage (NCBI taxonomy): Eukaryota > Viridiplantae > Streptophyta > Magnoliopsida > Myrtales > Combretaceae > Combretum > Combretum micranthum. The sequence goes on along the minus strand of JAMXBD010000149.1, from coordinate 140,832 downwards.
TAATAGTCTAAAAGGATATTTTTGTTTGCAAATCGTTTTGCACTTGCTGATGTCTTGTTATTTTTAAGGTTCAGAAGGTATTTTGGCCAGGGAACAAGCACACTGAAGTTGATACAGCAGGCAGTTTCTTCCTATAAAGTTGTTCCCTCTACAATGGCTTCTTCATGTAGATTTAAAGGTAGTTTGTTGACCAGTTTAATGGATATTTCACTGCTTAAAATGGAATGAAAGAACTATAAAGATGAAACTGGTTTGTGGAGGGCAGAAGCTTAGGCAGATGAAATCATTCATCTCTCTGTTTCCCAAAGTGATTGCTGTCATGGTTTCATTCAGGTTCATTTGGTTCAGATAAGTAAGGAGATCAATATCAAGCCGACAAAAATGTGTTTAATTTGCTGTGCTTGCCACTGCCATGCATGATTGCAGCAGTCAATCTTTATTATGTCTTCTGTTAGGAAACCACAAAACATTCATTTAAATAATTTGAGGGAGGAAGATGAGCATATGAGGTTGTTAGTAAACATGTCATCTGTTAGATCAGGCATTGGTTTCTTGAATTGATGAAATTCCTATTACGAGTCAAGTTCACATTGCGTATTCTAAGAAGTTCTTTACCTTTAGCCACAATGGACATAGGTGTAAAGTGAAGATGTTGTAATCGGTAACATGTATGGTCTGTTCGTTTTACCATATAGAATAATGGGAGAATTAAATTACAATTCAGTATGATATCATTCAGTTATAATAGTTATTATTTTACCTATTATATTTTAGTCGGCATGTTAGAATGAATGTCCATCCTTTCCCAATGTAACATTTCCTAGCAATTGTGCACATTCCAATGGGAAGCATCTACCACTGCATTTCTAGCATTTTACATTCTTGTCATGGCCATAAAAATCCACACTGATTGTGTGGGATTTTGGCCAAAGTGGCAGGTTTCTTTCCTAAATCCATGCACTCCTGTACTAGCCTTTTCATAGTGGATCAAGAATGGCTATTTGCACCTATTTTGATTGCTTTGTCATCAAATTTATTATAGGTGAGGATTCAGACCCCAGTAAGATGAGGAGCTCGAAGAAAAGGCAGAAGAAGGATCGGGAAATAATTCCTCTGACATGGATGATTGATAGTGAAAATGATGAGATACATGAGGTAATTAACATCGAATTGAGTCCTGAGGTAATCTCCATAAATTCAGACTGCGGTAGTGAGATTGGAAGTGAAGGAAGCTCTTCCTTTGCCATTTGATGACAGCTTTAATATGTCATGCAGTACTGTCATTTGCAGTAGCAATCTGGAGTGGACACCATCTCCGGACACCAACAGCATAGACAATAAGTGAGTAGTGACCTTTTCCATCCAGCCTTGTCGCTATGACTGATGCAGATAGTGCATTTTGTGTGTCTGTGCTTTTGTATGCGGTAAGTAGCAAATGGCGGATGTACATACATGTTTGTATGTAAACCAAGTAACCTACTTGACATGCTGCTTTTGTGAAATCTAATGTATGTATTTTTACTTATGAATGGATGATATGATGGGGACATATCTGGTTATGTATATAGTAAATCTAAAATTTAGTTTGTATCATGAAATCTTTGATCTACCTGTATTGGCTGAAATCAAATTTAATCATGTCACCGTGGTTGTTCATGCTCATTATCAGAGCTAGAATATGTTGGAATTCAATTGCTCACGTCCTTGGGGAGCCTATCGCTTTTGTTGTTTTTTGAGACAACAACTTAATGGATAGAACCACCTTTATCATTTTTGTTGTTTCTTGAGACGACAGCTTGATGCATTACTCATAAAACATGCTCTTGAACTGTGTTATGGCAAGTGCAGAAGACCAGTCTTATGGTGGGAGGGTTTACCGGTCAAGTGGGGTGACTACACAAGATGGATTGGTATTGAATATTGATCGGAATGCAGATTCCATCAAAGAGGCCACCAGGTCTGCTTTTAGATTGAGAACCAAACGTGCATTTTGGTTGGAGGATGAAACCCGGATAGTAAAAAGATGGAAAAATTTTTCACTTTTGGTGGAGTTCTCCGCATGTGTATAGCTGAATAAATAATAATAGATGAAACATATTTCACTCTGGATTGGGTTTCTTTCACATGTATGTACAAACCGTTAATAAATTTTTTGCAGATTCTTTCTGAAGATGTCTTAGTTGTACTTCAGTTGGTGGATTCTGCAGCTTTCTCTCAACGCTTGCCTTTAGGTGAAGCATCAACCTGGCTGTCCTCTGAGTTGCATAGAATACCCAGTAACTCTCCAAACTAGAGCTGGAATTTGGTAAATGATCGGTTTTTATTCAGATTCATGACACAATTATAAACGGGTCTGCAACTCAATAGAATTAACAAAAGAACATGCTGACCCCGTTTAAATTAGGGATTTAACATCTTTCAGTGAGTTGTTTTGTTAGCCTAACTTCTAAACTAACTTGAAAAGAGATCTTATGTAACCAATGATCTAGTGCCTTGTCTTGTCTCTTTATAATAATTATATTCTTTCACAAATGATATTTCAGTGTAAAATTAAGAGTTTTGATAGTTTTGCTTATGATATTATGAAGTTCACTTTACTTATATATAATCTATGGTACAGACTTGTATAATAATTGATTTTTCAAATATTGCGAGTTTCATTTACAGTCTCTTCTTTGATATAACAGATGGATTTCATTTTGAGATGTATCTCTAAACCATGTTAGATGGTATTCATCTCCTTTTACTTTTAAGATATATGTTATACTCACAGATTCATCTCATTAACTGTTTTATACCATCAGACCTCTTTCCAATTGAGGGTGTGGTGAACACTAGTATTGACTTTTAAGATATATGTTATACTCACAGATTCATCTCATTAACTGTTTTATACCGTCAGACCTCTTCCAATAGAGGGTGTGGTGAACACTAGTATTGACTTTTAAGATATATGTTATACTCACAGATTCATCTCATTAACTGTTTTATACCGTCAGACCTCTTTCCAATAGAGGGTGTGGTGAACACTAGTATTGACCATTAGGTTAGTTCTAATAAATACTATGATAATGATGAAGGAAAAAATGAATGATTTACTTTGTTATGTTATACTCACAGATTCATCTCATTAACTGTTTTATACCTTAAGACCTCTTTCCAATAGAGGGTGTGGTGAACAACACTAGTATTGACCCATTAGGTTAGTTCTAATAAATACTATGATAATGATGAAGGAAAAAATGAATGATTTACTTTGTTATGTCTAATTTTACGTTGGTCAATACTTTGTTTGTAGAGACAAATTTGGTTTCATGAGTAAAAAGGTAAAGACAAGTATAGGTACTCAGATTTACAGGAACTATATGAAAAATTGTTGTGGATCATAGAATTAGCTGTGTAAAACATATGGTCTGTTTAAAACGTGGGAACTCGGTCTTGTAGTGTGAAGACTATAAAATAACCAGGTATAAAGAGGATAATGCAGCACTTGAGAGAATAGGGGCCTACTGACTATATAACGAGAACCTGAGTGCATTTTGATCAAAAATTACAGTTTTCATTGTTTGTTGGCTAGGTGAAAGCTACTGTTTTCATGGTTGTTGGGTGTGTGTGAGAGCTACTGAGGATAAATAATGCAAGCATTAAGTTTCCCACCTATGGTTAGTTGCTAATTGCCAGACGACCATCAAGGAGGATGCAACAAGGAGTTATTTGTAACGACCATACCCAATCGCACAGGCTATACTGGACTATTTTTGTGGAAGAACATCTCCTTATTAGTGCAGCTTCCTAATTTGCACGCAATTCTTATGTAGTCTTTTGACTGTTCCATTATCACATATGCAGTGGAAGAAGGCCAAAAAGGATAAACTGGAGTTAGTGGCATCATGAGAAGTGGCAAGTTTGAGCCAGAAGCAGTTACACAAAAGTTTGCTTGGAAAGTAAGCAAAAGGAGCAACATCACTGGGATACACAACAGAGTAAGCACACAGTTGTTTAAAGATGAAGTTGGTAAAACATGACACTCCGAACAAAAACTATGAAGGTTACAAAATGTGAATTGAAGATTCACAACATCTTCCCCTAGCTTTGACAGAAACAATCTACAAGGTAAAAACTGGACGCTCTACTCCTCATCCCATTCGTCGTTCTTATAAGACACAAGAGTATCGACCTTGTGAATCTGCAAATAAAACCAATAATAATAAATAATCCAAGCAAGAAAGCCAAATGAAACTTAAAGGATATATAACAATTATATTGTCTAAATCATATAATCACTCACCTTTGTATCAAAGGAATGCAACTTTACCATCTGTGGATTGGCAATCAATTTAGGATCACTTTCAACCCAAGTAAATGGAACTGCAACATCCTTATCAGTATATGCCAACACATCAAACACACCTATGAACAAAACAATAGACAAAAACGAAAGTCAAAACCAAACCAACGCCAAGACAGAATATATACTAAGTTTGGGATCAAATCGAAATCAGTATCTCATGTTTTGAGTCAAATAAATGCTGAACAATGCTGTCCAAAGAAAAAACATGCAAAGCTTAAGTATTTGATTCATTTATGACTTCTTACATGTTTCGTCAAGACATGGCAAGTAAGTAATGCTTGAAGCAATCTGGCGCATGATTGCTTGGATCTCTCTCATTATTTCCTTGTCACTCTTCTCCCTTGAAACTCTGCATTATATAATTCAACACCATATCTCAGCAGCCGTTCACAAAAAACATCACAAACTTCTAAAGAATATTGTTTTCAGTTGATATAATTACCCTTTCTCCACAACCTCGCCGTCAGTCTCGATCCTAAAGTTCCACCTTTCCAAGACCTCACCAGTGGCCTTGCTCATGATCACCAAAACAACCCTTTGCAGCTTTCCAGCTTCCAACCATTCTTTTCGGAAATTCATACCAAAATACACAATCAGACTTGGAAGCAAATTGAAATGTCTAGTTTTTCCAAAGTAACCCAAGGCAATAATTTTGTATTCATTGTGCTTGAATTAGAAATGAACGTCTCCTCAGTCAATCTGAGTAAAAATATTGGAGGCAAACAGTGGTTGCCTACAAAACATAGGAATTTGGATGATTCTATCAATTCAGAGAAAGAGAAAAAAAAAGTTGTAGGACCCTGTAAAATGTGATCCTAGGATATGGATATCATAATTTGATACAAAATTTAACACTTCTCGAGACGTTACCACCCCTTAGACCAAACATAAATCCAAATGACTATCAATACGTACCTGAGAGTTGGGTGTTTAAATCGGCGATAAAGGACTTCACACCTTCATCTTGAGTCAGTAACATCGGCAACCCATATTTCTTCACTTTAACAAAAGTGTCTTCAGGATAGACCCCGCGATTGTACAGAATACTGGAAACCCCATTTTAAAATTATCAATTCCATTTCTGGATAACATGAACCCAGAAAATCAAACAAAGGAGAGATTCAAACCTGTTTGCTGCATAACCTGAAATGGGAAACAAATAAAAAAAGGGTGGAAAATTATATAAAAGTCCCAAGAAACTCAAACATGATAGCCATTAGAGTTTTCCAAGTGAATCGTAACGTACCGAAAAACTCGCTGACTATAGCAGCAGAACCACGGATAGTGATAATGTCCTTAGCAACCGTCTTCGAAGCCATGAAGAAACAGAAACGGGCTCGTGCCGATGAATACAGAAAAATGAAGAGAAAAAAAATTTCAAGAATCGAAGAAATGGGTTTTGTTGCAAGCAAGACGATCGAGATGGTTTTGGTGTTTCTAGTATTACTTCGATCAAATGACGGATGAAAAATGGAGAGAGGGTGGGATGTTCTTTTATTAGGGTTTTGGTTTGAGATATTTGAATGAATATGAAAAGACAGAGGAGTAACGGCTAGTTTTTTATTATTTATTTATTTGTTCTCCCTTTTCGAGATAAGACAAGTTTCCAAATGCGCTTTTAACGGTCGAAAAAGGCGGAAACTAAATATTTGATTTAATTTAATTGTCTGATTATTTTTATCGTTTTGAAAATAATCGTTTATCATTATTTTTTACTATATAAAACAAACCTCTAATAAAGAAAAATAAAAAAATATTTTTTTAAAATAATGTATATAATAATAGCAGACTTTTGAAAATATATAGTAATATGAAATTTTAAACATTTTAACGATAATTAAACTTTTAAAAGATCAATATATATATATATATTATCTTAAAAAGGTTGACTTTCTCATTTTTCATTATTAGAGGTTTGCATGGAAATAAAACTAGTAATAAAATAAAAATATATCATTATTTCTAAAAATTGAAAGACTAATCTTTAAAAAAAAAAAAAATAAGTATTACATATAAGCATAAATTATTCTAAACATGTCTAGCAATCCAAATGAACACAAATGAATCAAAAGCGGAAGCGGAAAGCGATCACATAATGTACCTCCAGCCATTGCCATGAATATGAATGAACACTCTCAATTGGAATTTATTTATGTGAATTTTTGTTATTTTTTAAATATGGAATTCGGTTTTGATACTTCTAAAACCTTACTCTTTACTCACAGATGGCGTATTCAAAAACTGAATTGAAGAGTAGTGCTAGGGACCAATCGAAGATGCACCATTCCCTTTATATGCCCTGTCCATCAAAGAGCAAAACTGAATGTGCATTTGAGGGGTTAAAAACGTGGGTAGTTGAGACGCAATCCCACTTCCTGAGATGATGCGAATTTGTTGGACCACATTTTTTGCCAACTCACTCGATTATTTCCGAGATTTCAGGAGAAAAACCAACATTCTCCCACTTGGTCCATACATTCCATCATTCACCTTAATGAGAAACAAATACATGAATCATGATGATAGGTTCTCTAATAACGAGTATTATTTTCCATGTATTACAATGCATTGTGCCTCTCAAGCCCATATGACTTAACGAATAAACCATGTGTTTATTCAAGGTCCAAACTTTAGTGATATTTTTCTCAAAATTAATAAACAAACATGTATGTGCACGAAACCAAATAAGAAAACATCAAATGAATAAGAGTTTCATTTAAAAAATAACAAATGTACGTACAATGAATATTTGCATCATGAAACCAAGTTCCATTCTCACAACATGATTCTTAAAATTCTTTGGTGACATGCCTTTAGTCAAAGGATCAGCAATCATTAACTCAGTGCTAACGTGTTCAATGACCACTTTCTTTTTCTTAACACGTTATCTAATGGCTAAGTATTTAATATCGATATGCTAACTACGACTACTACTCTTGTTGTTCTTAGCCATAAACACAGCAGCTGAGTTGTCACATTACAATCTCAATGGCCTAGAAACTGAATTAATTATTCTAAGCCTAGACATGAAACTCTTCAACCGTACACCATACGAGGTAGCCTCAAAGCAAGATATGAACTCGACCTCCATAGTGGAAGTAGCAGTCAATGTCTGCTTTGCACTCCTCCAAGATATGGCTCCACTGGCTAGCATGAAGATATAGCCAAATGTTGATTTGCATGAATCAACACAGCCAGCGAAATCTGCATCAGAGTAACCAATCACCTCCAAATTGTCAGTCCGTCTATACATGAGCATGTAATCCTTTGTTCCTTGAAGGTATCTCATCACCTTCTTTGCAACTCTTCAGTGGTTAACACTTGGGTTACTCTGATATCTTCCAAGCATCCCAACAACAATTGAAATGTCAGGTCTAGTACAGACCTGAGCATACATTAAGCTTCCAATGGCTGAAGCACATGGAATGTTTTTCATCTGTTCCCGCTCAAGCTCATTTTTGGAACACTGGATTAGGCTGAATCTATCACCCTTCACAATGGGTGCTACACTCAGCGAACAATCCTTCATCTGAAATCTCTCTAAAACTTTGTTGATATAGGTCTATTGAGACATACCTAAAAAGCCTTGAGATCTTTCCTTATGGATCTTAATGCCAATAACATAAGATGTCTCACCCATATCCTTCATATCAAAGTTTTTTGAGAGGAATTGTTTCACTTCATATAGCAAACCCCTATCATTGGTTGCAAGCAAAATATCATCCACATATAACACAAGAAAACAAATCTTGCTCCCACTGACCTTCTAGTATATGCATTGATCCATGACGTTCTCTTCGAAACCAAATGAAGTGATAACGTCATGAAATTTCAAATACCATTGATGGGAAGCTTGTTTTAATCCATATATGGATCTATTAAGCTTACAAACCAAGTGCTCACCATCACTAGAGGAGAATCCTTCAAGTTATTTCATATAAACCTCTTCCTCTAGATCACCATTTAGGAAGGTTGTTTTCACATCCATTTGATGCAAATCCAAATCAAAATGAGCAACCAATGCCATGATCATACGAAGAGAATCCTTCTTAGATACAGGAAAGAAAGTCTCCGTGTAGTCGATCCCTTCCTTTGAGTGAATCCTTTGGCCACGAGTCTTGCCTTATGTCTTTCAATGTTGCCTTGTGAGTCTTTTTTGTTTTAAAGACCCATTTACATCCAATGGCTTTTACACCATCAGGCAAATTAACAAGATCCTAGACTCCATTAGACGTCATTGAATCCATCTCATCTTTCATGGCATTATACCCTGGACCAGGGAGACGTCTAATCTATAATACATATTTTTAGTGACTGCACTAAACCGAGGAAAAGCTAAGTTGTGGTGAGCACTTCTATTTTGCTACTTTCTATATTCGCCATAATTGTAATAGTATGTGACCTTTAGATTGTTATTACACATCAATACCGATTTAAATGCAAAATAGTTATATATATAGAATATAAAGTGTTATCTTACATCAATTAAGTTGATATTCTTTTACTTTACTCCAAATTTTACACACAACTCGATATATTTGATTTTTCAGCTTCTTTCCGGTCTAGGAATGCAGCAAAGATAGGTTTAGAATGGGTCATTTAAAATCCAATCCATTTGTATACGAGGTGTCCTAAAACCGCAGAAAAACCCTATAGGATATTTCCCATCATTCCCAAAACCTTCCCTTATAGGGTTTTAGGGAACCCAATTTTTGACACGACCTGCCACGATAAGTGATGATTTTACCAATTAAAAACAAAAGTTGAATTTTCTCTTCAGTTATAATGCACTGACACTTTATTTAGAATGCAAAAAGAATGAATTTTCAATAAATATAAAAGGAAGTAAGGATGACAATGCAAACACTTGAATTCCACTTGCTTACAAATACATATAATATAAAAGCATGTTAGTGTGACATACTTTCAAACAAGAACAAATCATTTAGGTAAACCTGTAGTGTGGTTTTTAATTTTTTTAAAAATATATCGAGTTAGGTTACCATCGTGTCATACATATGACCCAAATTCAATCCTGAACCTTATAGAGTTTTAAAATATTGCTCAAAACCTAACCCTAAATCTTGTATGGTGAAACCCTAGAGGGTTTTTAGCGAGTAAGTAGTTGATGTACTCTATAACGACCTGTTCACTTGCATCCCTATCCTGATCTTGCATTGTATGTGCCAAACTTGTGATTGAAATTGAACCAGTGCATCAAGTTGGTCCTCACTCTTCATCTTATTCAAAATTGGATGCAAGGCTTCACTTGAAGGAGGAATTATAAATTTTATCTTTTTAGGGAAATATAAGAAGGATTAAGACCGTAGAAACCAAAATTCAGCTAAGACATTGAGATAAGAAGTTGATGATTGAAACATAAGAATAATCATGAATACATGACATTTTTGTAAAATATTTGCATGAAACATTTTTTATATGCTGATGTAGAGTGTAAGGATGTAACAGTGTGGGTCTGGGACGGGTCATTCTATCCTAGAACCCGACCCGACCCTATTATAGGAAACCGATACTACTAATTATACATGCTGGGAAAAATAATTAAAAAAAAATCAATCAATTATCGTTACTTATGAGAATAAATAGACTTATTTATATCTCATCATGTGACTCAATACATGAATAACAAAATGATTATATGAAAAACATCATTCAACTAATGAATAAGTAGATTCTTTAAACTAAAATTTTTAATTGTTTTTAATTATACTAGATCAAGTTTTCCCAACGGATTATGAGTACAATCCAAAACCCGACCCTAAACCCTATAGAATTTTTAGCGGGACGGGTACCCTATAATGATCCGCCCCGGTTGCATCCCTAGTAGAGTGTGTCTATTTATGATACTAAAGAAAATGATGATTAGTTTCTTAAGGCAGTGTTTGTTTGCACCATTTTTCATGGTAGTAGATTGGGTAAAAGGTCATTACACCATGTTTGGCTCACAAAATGTACTTAGGTCTAGGCAGAGCTCTCTTCATAGGATTGAACAAACTTAAAATTTTTATCATCTACTTCAAACGTTGATCCCGCATTTACATTTACACTAAATATCGATTACTTTAGTATGATTTTCCGAATGCCTTATCTTGATTTGGACCATATATCATGAACTCGCATAGTTTGTTTCACAACTCACAAACTGATAAAAGAATTTGTAATTAACTTGTGCAAATTCAAGAATAATCAAGATTATTCCCCTAGTTAATAATACACATTAGAGTAATTCCCACTATGAAAACTTTTCAATCTCCTCCTTTTTTACTTGAAAGACAACAAACATGGTCCTACTGTATTGCATTGGTATTTCACATCCAAACCGCTAGTGAAAGATTGATCTCAACACAGCAGCAGCAGCAATGGCAGCTATTTCTCACTTGGAATTAGAGAAGAATCGATTGACATTAGGCATGATCTCGGGAGCTCTACCACGGACATACTTCCTAAGGACATGCTCCTTATATTTCTTTCCCTCATCGTAATTGTCGAGCACTCCTGCAGCTCTATTCTGTTTGGTCACCCTGTAATCATATACAAAGTGAAATCCCAAGGTCAAAAGAAACCAAATGAAAGGAGATTCGATAAGTATGATATATTATTATTTAGATAAGTGGTAGGAATATACTTTAAATAGATGATGAAAACAGTTTTTAATTTTTATAAAATTTTTTACATAAAATTTTTTTATCGTTATTTAAAAGCCACTAGTCATTTTACATAACGTAGCATGCTTGATCAATACATGACCGAACACGGCACCCACATCAGCACACGTAGGGTTAAAAAAGGATAAACGTACTATTTTATATATGCTCTATGTGTGCTAAGTTTTCTATGTTGGAGATGGAATACTACTAATTAATATTTTTGAAAAAACGTGTCTTTAAGACTAAGGCCATATTTTATTTTACTATTCGATCATTGAATAAACTAACAAGAAAATATTAAAATTAAAAATAAATTACAAAAAAAAAAAACAAAGTTCTGAGCAAAATGGTCATATGTGAGTTTTTCTTTTTTCTTTTCCCTTTATATTTAAAAATCTAAACACTCAATTATAAAAATAGGGTTAGACGTGCATGAAGCAAATATAGCGAATGTATGTGTATTCATAATTTATCCTAATATTAAATACCACGATTAAATCAAACCTAATGGGTCGATTCTAATTTCTTGGGGAAATGTGAGAATGGTTTGTTAAATAATTATAGGACATGGATGTCTTGGAACTTGTTTTTTTCCTTTTTTCCCTCAAAGTTATTAGTTCAAGCTTATATATTCTTTCGACAAGATCGTTCTATTATTAATCTAACCGTTAAAATAAATATAATAAATGGAATATTAATTATTTTAATAATTTAATCATGACTAGATATGATGTAAGCAGTTGGATGGTGATGGACCGGTTCTTTTAAAATTAATGACGGGCATAAAATTTTCCTTAGTTCAATTAATCAACCTAACTAAAAGTTAGGTAAAAAATGATTTTTATTCACTATAAATTGTAATTAAACTTAAGTAGTAATTTAGTTAGAACATTTATCATTGAGGAGGTGTGGAAACGAAAATGTATCTTGGCATTTTTCTTTCAATTTTAATTACAATTTATAGTGAATAAAAATAATATTTTACCCGACTTTTAGCTGAGGTTGATCAATTGAACTAAGGAAAATTCTATGATCTCGTCATTAATTTTAAAAGAATTGGTCACATCACCATCCAGCTACTCACATCATATCTAGCTGTGATTGAATCACTAAAATAAATAATATTTCATTCATTGTATTTATTTTAACAATTAGATTAATAGTAGGACGATCCCGTGGAAGGGATATAGAAGCTTGAACTAATCACTTTGAGGGCAAAGAGAGGGAAAAAAAAAGTTTCAACAAATCCTTGTCAGAATCATAGAATTTTTCTTTTTTTTGGCCGTCTAACCAATCTGTACATTTTTCTTTTTCTAATTCTTTTGGCCAAGGTATATTGGCTAGACGGCCAAAAAAAGAAAAATATCGGCACTAATCAAATCATGGAAATAGGAAAGGAAAATTAGATTGCTACTCGAAATAATTAATCTACGCTATTAATCATTACATAATTCAAAATATATTTTGGTTAGTGGTGTGTGTAAACATATATTTTTAATTCTTGATATCCACTTTATAAAGATAAGATGAAAGCTAAGGATTTGATGGAAAGTACCTAACTTCTGGGTTGATGACGATATTCCTCACGAGCTGCATGCCACAGATTCCAACAGCAACACCGACCGCTGCAAAAAGAGGATACACCTATACCATGAAAACAAGAGAAACATCATAAGACTTGCGAATGGTCATAGGATAATTTGTTATCTAAAGAAAACCCAACATTTACGATAATTTTTTATGTAAACAACCAACAGAACCATATGATTACAATAACACATTAAACATCATAGGGTCGGGACATCTCCCTTGTTGGATTCAAACTGGATTCTGATTCAAACCTGTCATTGTAGATCTATGGTTTGACTGGCCATTGTAGGTTTTATTTGGGTCCATCCCGAGTATCCAATCTCACTATTGGGTTCAATTGGGTCCTTTTGGTTTAAAATAGAGAAAAAAAAAATTATTTGACTTGTAAGTTTTTTTTTTAAATATGGATGGATCCGTAGGATTTGCCCTATGAACCAACAAACAGACTGACCCCGTATTGAGATAGGTGGTTACGATCCAATTCGGATCTAACCAGACCGATGAGATGTCTACCATAGAATATATCTCGAGTACGAATCTGGATAAAAAGAGATTATTCCTCTAATGAATTCTTTATAAGAATATGGATCATATTGTTTTTAACTTGCCTATGACGGCTGCCTATGAGAGTTGCCTATCCTCTACTAGTCTACCCGACTTCCTGGAGAAGCAACCATATGCACAGTTTAAAAAGAAAAACGAAAATACAGAGAGAGAGCAACATGCCTCGGGCTTCAACCATCTTGAAGATGAGGCCATCTTAATCATAGACAAGGTAAAGAGATTTGAGATGGCGACAAGGGAAAGAGATTTGAGATGGCCTCAAGGGAATATGCTCACTAGTGCTTTTTATAGGCCAATTCAAGTGGCATTGGCTCTCACAAATATAGAAAAGATTGACCGGTGTGTTGAAGGTTAAAACAGGTCAGCATTGACTTGTGTCCAAGAATTCTTAAAGGATTAGCTATTGTGTATCCTTATTTGACGCTAACATGTTGCTTATATGTTATAATTTCTCTCCAGCACAATACGACAGTGCCTCAGGTATTTAACCATTATGGTACGAGGGAAATTCTCTCATTCTATTATGTTTTCCAATGAGATCGATCTTGTCGATAATTTAACAGCTTAAATTCATATCCAATTATGATTACAACACTAAATTACTTAATATATTACTTATTATGTAATGCTGGAGACATATTATATGCTATATGTAGGACATACTAGAAAATACATACCAATAAAGCACTTATATATTTATATGTATATATTATCACAACTAGAAATTATGATAATATGTATATATAAAAACATATATGTTTATTGTGCTTTTGGGGCCAAAATTTTTCATTTTTATTATAATTTCACTAACAGTTGTATGAAATAAGGAAAATAAAAACTAGTATACTTTTAATCCTTAACGTTTATGTACATTTATTTGAGTCTTCAAATTTTTTCCCCTTCTATTTGAGTTTTAGGCTAGTTTACTTTGCCATATGAAATAATAAAGGGATTGAATTTCAATTTAATAGGAATTTAATAAGATAATAATAGCTATTAGAATGTTCATTTAGAATAAAGACTAAAACAATTAATTATTAAAGTAAAATGTAAAATATATATAATATCTCTTATATTTACTATAGATAGAGAATAATTACATATGTGATATTTTTAAAATAGATGTATTTATGATAGTGTTAGAAAATAAAGTATGGAATAACATGGCTATCAAAATAAATTGTTACTCCGGCCCCAAGTAAAGTAATAACAGCTTTAGGTAGAATGAATAAGGAACTAATGGCTATTCACATCAACTGAATGAGCTGTTGGTGTTTTCAATTTCTTTAAAAATAATAATAATAAGACTTTTATCAAATTTATTAAATTTTTTATTACATATATGGCATTTGTTAGCTTTAAATTGGTCCACAATATTTAATTTAATAAAAAATATAACATTGAAAATTTTTATTTTAAATAATATCATAAAAATAAGACTGTTTCAATAAAAACCAAGAGGAAAGTAGATTTAGAATTATTTAACCTTTCTTTTTTAAGAGAAAACTGCATGGAGAATCATAAAGAATATCCAAACATTTTTGGGTAGTATCTACTATTATTAACGCTATTTCTTAAAAGCCTCTCTAGATGTGGACCTCCTTGGTAAAGTATTCTTTCAAGATGAGACGTTGCTGGAGGGCAGAATACATATAAAATATTTAATCCGCATGCATCACTGTGGTGTCGTGGTGTAGTTGGTTATCACGTCAGTCTAACACACTGAAGGTCTCCGGTTCGAGTCCGGGCGACGCCATTTGCATACCGGATGGTTTTTTTTTTTTCTATGCTTTTTCACTCGTGTTCGGAAACAATTGGTCTCCTCTTTATTTTTTTCTAATTTCCCGGCCTTTTTTTAGCACAAATTCTATTTCACAATTATCCTTTTATTTTATACCGTGTTTAATAACTTCCCCCTCGTGCTTTAGAGGGATCGATAACTATGAAAATAACTAAGCAAGTTCTTAAGTATGATCATTATTCTACACATTTTTTTCTTTAGCACATCATCTAATCGTTGTATGATTTTGAAAATCAACATAATTAAATCGCGAATAAATTAAACTGTAGTCGCAATAAATTTTAGAAAATTTGTAAAATATATTGGTTAGCTATATTAAAAGTCTCAACGTTTGAAAATAAGTTTATTTAATGTATTAATATTTTAAATGGTTAAAAAAATCAGCATTTTCCAAAATCAAGCTTATAATACATGTATCTAAATATATAGAATAATTGAGATATTAAAAATACAAATTATATTGCTTATAAAGTTTTAAGTTACAAATTTATGAACAAATATACAAATATGTAGAAAATTGATAGAGATAAATAGTATAGACATGTAACATATAGTGGTAGTGATAGTTGGTAGTTCAACTATTTCTTCAAATTTTAAAAATTTAAATTTTGCTAATGATAAAAGGTATCCTAATTAAAGTAATAGATAAGTAATACAGAAAAAGGTAAAAATGGTAAAAACACTTGTATATAAATGTTAATATTGTAATTACAATAGAGTACGGTTGAGTTCAAAAAGAAAAAGTTTGATTATATAATAATAGATAACTAAAGGACGATGGCATCTATCTACTTGTGTAAAAAAGAAAAAAAATTGAAGTTTAGACTATAAAGATGGGATGATTTTTGTTACATAGCATGTTAGGAGAGAGACCATCATTAACCTCCATAAGATAAAGACAAAAAAAAAGGATAAGATCAAATAAATAATTTCTTGGGGCGATATCACGGTTGCTACTTGAACTTTGGCTCAGTAGTCAATTTACTACCTCAACTAGTTTAGTCAATTTACTACCTATTACAACTTTTCGTGGTTAAATTAACTACCTTGCTTAACATTGTTATCTCCATCTGTTTGGCACATTTGACGAATCATTGAGCACCATGTGTACATGGCCCACCATAATAATATTCCACATGGACATGTCATGTGATAAAGTAAAAAAAAAAAAAAACATGAAAACAAGCCATGGTTAAGAAGAATTCCTATGGTAAAATAAAATGAAAACATCCATCCTTAAGCCATTAAACAACCTACAAAGTGGATTTGAAAACCCTAAATTCAACAATAATAAAAACCCTAACTCCCAAACCTTGAGTGTGAATTTTACTCCCAAACGTGGCAAAACTTTTCTACACACAAAACCCATCACATAATCTCTAAAAAATCTTTTAAAAAGAAGATAGCTTAGAGTGGTACCTACTCCACCATACAAGAAGCTCTAGTAGTGGTCCTTAATCTTGTCTGTAGAATCTTCATGGTTGTGGGGTACAAGTGAATCATGATTTAAGGAACCTAAATGGACACGCATCAACCATCTTATCATGGAAGGCACCATGCAAGACTTACTTTTATGGTTGTTTTGACATATATTGTGGTTAAGGTTTCATAGTAGGCGACCATACTCCTTAAAATAACTGTATCATTAGTTTATGGAATACCCATGTGCTAAAATGCCATCGCTTTTTTCCCTCTATGTTGTGCACGAGTCTAAGCTGTTTGGTTATATAAAAAAAAAAAAAAAAAAACCATAATGTCCTGTTTAACCCCTGTTCTTGAGGACTTTAATCTAATTTGATTCTTACTTTTGTATGGCCTATGCTGTTTGTGATTAAATGTATCTCGTCAGCATGCTCTAGCAAGATGTGAACTGTAGTAATAGTGTGTATGTAGGTTTCTGTCGTTTTGTGTTAATGGGTTTTAGTGTCTTCAAGTGTGATGTTGTTCTTCTCTAAATTGCATGCGTAAGCTTCCAATCATGAGATTCTGTTATGTTGCAGGTTCAACTTGATGGTACATGTTGGAGGAAGGTTTCAATTAGACGATGATGCAAAGCAATATGTAGGTGGTGAACAAACATGTTGGACAATAGAGGTGGAATCGATCAATGAAACTGCTTTGTTATGCTTCATAGGAGACTTTGGTTTTGTCGTCATTGGGAATATATCCTTCTTGGCACCTAAGAAGACCCTATTGGATGAACAATTACAACATACTTGGGGGGATGATGCATTATACAATGCTATGGTAGCTATTGTTGATAGCATAGACTCTAGGCATATATATGTCGAACATGACAAAGGTGAGATTACTTATGAGGGGTTAAAGCACCCAACCATTGGTGAACCTATGTTTAACTTAGAAGAGGAAGATGAGATAATTGAGCCGGATTGCTTATTTGACAACAACGATGATGAAGTGCTTGCTGCGAGAGAGAAGAAAAAGTCATGTATTACAAACAATGGAACATGCTGAATTAAGGGATTCAATGTTGATGTTGGCATTGTGTTTTAAGGTTTACTATAAGAAAACAATGGGTTTAAGATGGTAGAGGGTGGCAATAGGGGTGATATGGATAGTAAGAATGAATATTCATCATATGAGTGTAGCTTTTATACGGGTTTTAGTAGGGAAGAATCCGGTCAAGTTAGATCGAATCGTCGGAAAAGGACAACATATCATTACGATTACAGCACAGCTACTCCACACATTTGCATCGAAATGGTTTTCGACAGTCGAGAACAATTCAAGGAAGCAATGTGTAACTACTTAGTTTCTAATCGATGTGAACTAAAGATGGCATTGAATGATAAGAGACAAGTTTAGTATAAGTGTCAGAGTCATAGCTATGGTTTTGCCATTTTTGCCTCTATTAATCCAAAGACCAGTGAGTTTGTGGTTCGAACTTTCAAGTATGTGCATGGTCAGTTCTATAGACCTTCATTCTCCAATAGTTGGGTTGCATACAAAGTACTTGGGAAGCACTTTCTATCAAGACCATGCATTATGCTGAAGACGTTGGCCATGATATTAAACGTTTAGCTAAAGAGGAGATATTTGTTGATGTGCCATATAGTCAATCAAGGAGAGTGAAAGAGTGGGCGCTTGAGTGGATCAATGGTTTGTTTAAATAAGAAGTTGTGAAGCTATGGGACTATGCCTGTTCCTTAAGGAATGCATCAAAGGTGTCGAATAACACTATTGAGATTCTTGCAGAGAGATTTAATCCAGCAGATCCCTTTTATTTCAAGCATTTGTTTATTTGTTTGGATGCATGTTGAGTTGGCTTCCTACACGGATGTCGCCTAATCCTAAGACTTAATGGATGTTTCTAATGGGTGAGTTGAAAGGGGGAAGAGGGGGGGGGGTTGGGTTACTTAGTGTTGTCACTTGCGATGCAAATGACCAAATGCACCCTGTAGCTTGGGCATACGTGGAAGGGGTGACTATGGAAACTTAGTCATGATTTTTGAGCTCACCCTCTTGTTTCACCATTATCAATGACATGCAAAAGGTGCATATCTTACTTTATAGCTTCTACAATATTATGTTTTTCTGTCATATCTCTTACTCTAGCTATTTTGAACTTTGTACATGTGTTTTGCAAGGTTTTGAAAGAGCAATTTCTAGCAAATATCCTCAGGTCAAGCATTGCTTCTGTACTTGACACTTCTTTGTAAATTGACAAAAGAAGCACAAGGGAGGCAAACTTCAAAGGTTGTTTTAGAAGGCTTGCAAGTCAACCATAAGAAGGGAGTCGAACCTTGTAGTCGAAGAGATTAGACAGCTAAAGCCTTTAGCAGCTAATGATTTACCACGACATATTGCAATGCACTGGTGCAAGGTATATTTTAGTCATGAAACTAAATGTGATATAGTGGATAACAACATGTCTAAATGCTTTAACTCTACTGTCCTAGAAGCAAGACACGTTTTCATAATCTCCATGGTGGAATACATTCGCAAGTAGGTAAAATTTATATTAAAAGACCTTCTTTCTCCATTTCACTACATTTATTTACAACTTATTTGTCAACACTTACCTCCTATGGTATTATTTGATAAGTAGCGAACATAATCGCCACAAAAATAGAGGAATGCAAGAAGTGGTTGGACCGTGTGACACCAAGGATCCGAACAAAAAATGAATGGATGAAACATGCTAGTTCAAGCTACCATACATCTATAGTTTGATGTACTCCACTCAAATGATGAGTATGCAGTAGATATGGAAAACAAGACATGTAGTTGTAATTTGTGGGGTTTAACAGACATCCTACATGCACACGCATATGTATGTATACTATTTCTAAGCCACAGAGTTGAGGAGTATGTTAGTCGATGGTATTTTGTTGATAAGTTCAAAAAGACATACGAGAATCTAATAATGTCGGTTCTATGCATGAAGTTTTAGGAAAAAACCAATCAATAGAAGATGTAAGCTTCGGTGCCTAAAGATAACCTAGAAGACTAAAGAAAAGGCACAGCAGGGAGGAAGGCAAAGGAAATGGATCATACAGGCCATGAAGTCATGCAATGTCATGTAAAATATGTGGACTCATGAGCCATAATGCAAGGGTATACCCATAAAAGCATTATAGCGAGGTAAGCCCCATTTACAATATTACTTCCATGTTTAGAATCAAACTCACAATTAGTGAGCTAATTAATTTTCGTAGTCAGAGTAGGTTCAATAACATCTCAACTGGTGTCACATCGCATCAAGTAGGGAATGAACGTCAACAAAGTGTGATACTTTATCTTTTCATTGTTTGCTTTTTTTCAGTTTATGATTTAAACTGTTTGTAGACTATTGTAGCATTATTGTATCTATGATTTTGAACTTTGCGCAGTCTTTAACCTTGTTTTTGGGTATTTCATTTTCACTTCTAGCAAGGTGAAGCATAAAATCAACATGATTGTGGATCCAATTGATCAATAGAGGCTCGTCTAAAACAGGCTCATCATCATGCCAAAGTTAGTTATTAGTACATACTTTTAATTCTGTTACTTTTCACGTTGGGTGTTGACTACAATGTCAATATGTTCTTCTCAATCGCCTTATGCAGGGATGACAAAATCAAGTTAAGGGGTCGTCTAAGGGTGCCTCACTAAGAATTGGTATTGAACAAGATCACTTGTTGTAGATGTCCTCGAGGTTGACATGTAGACCTGCTAAAAGAAGTGGAAGTCCTATTCTTGTACCCCCACCTAATGACCCAATTACTACTGTTTCTTTAGCACCATAAGCCCCACTACCTCCTAGAGATGGCATCCAAGCAAACCCAGTAAATCCAACCACTTTGTTATAGCAACCGCGTCCATCCCTATCACGAATTGGTTTCGTAAAGTAAATGATGCTACTCAATCCATTCCCATATTGTCTTTGTCTTTATTATTTGCATGCCTTACGTTTCAAATGAGCACCTACTCGCATCGTGTCTCCTTTAGGGGAGGTTGTATAAAGAAAACACCTTTAACACACAAGCATATGGAGTGGTTGCAGTCCCGATGGCAACAGGGCAACAATAGCTACAAGTTTGTATGGATGAAGCACATGTTGTACGATGTGCTATAGCAAAAAAGGGCTAAGGAGAAGTTACCACCAAAGAGAAGAAGCGATCGCATATTGCTTGCTAACTATGGCAAAAAGAAGTCAATAGGGCTAGTGTTCATGAAATTGGATAAGTCTAGTGACGATGATAATGTTGGCGGTCCTCCCATTTAAGAATGCTAGCTAAACAAGTAGTAGAAGTAGATCGATGTTGTATTTTGAAAATGTAAACATGATGGGCATGTGTGCTAATGTTTGGGACTATGTAGTATGCGGTAGTGTTTTGTATTGGACAAGCCAATGTCTTTGGTGTGGCTAACCTTTTGTTTTGACTGGGAAATCAACTACCTGGATACAATTATACCTTTTGATATTATGAAAGGTTTAGTCTAGTGTGCATGCACTAGGTTCGTGTTTTTGACCAGCTGTGCCTCGTAGTGGATTTATCTATTGCACCATATGAACTTTTGTATATGAGCATCATATGTCAACTAGGAGTGGGCACGAATCAGTTTGATTTGATTTTTTTTTTAAACCAAATCAAACCATAATTTACTATTTTTTTTTCTTAACCAAACCATTTGATTTGGATTGAAAATTTTCCAAATTATCAAATAACGATTTGGTTTGATTTTGGTTACAGATGGAATCTTTTTTTTTTTTTTTTAGTTTTGCTCATAAAGCTTGTTACAATGTAACATTGTTGTGGTCCAAATCCATTATACCGACTGCTAATTAGAAACCCTAAGTCAACGAGTGATGGATGTCCGGCGGTAGTTGTTAACATCGAGCATTAAAAAAAAAAAAACATGCATTTCATCCAAGTGAAAATTATCTTTCATTTATTTTTATAAGTTTTTGGCAAAGTCCTTATACTAGAATTTAAGAAGACAAATGAAGTACAATCTTTTCGTTGGTAGAAGAACAGGAGGCGCAAATTTGGCACGTCTGTTACCAACACATCCTTATCTCAATTCATGGTTTGACAAATTTGCATGCCAAATAAACTATCATAAAAAAGAGCAGGGTATCTCAGTTCAAATTTTCAAAGTCCTTGTACTCACTTTGCGCAACAAATGTTCATGAGAAATTTGGTAAAATATTTATGGTAAAACATATCTATATTTTTCTAAAACGGTTCGGTTTGTTTCTACGAATTGGTTTGGTTTACTCCTCTAAACCAAATATAAATTTACGGATTAATTTGGATTGGAAAATTTTCAAACTAAATTGTTTAAAAAGCCATGTTTTTTGTTTAGTTTGGTTCGGTTCAACCAGTTTTTTTATCCACACTTAACGACAACTAATAAGATGTTTTTATTTGTATATGGGCATAACATGTCAACTAATCAAATGCATTTCTTTCAATTTTCAATTGAGTGTGATTGGACTATCATATGTTTTTATTTTAATGGCTAATGTCTTATGGTTGCTCTTGGGCTATTTGTCACTTTAGAAGGACAGACACAGGCTAGTATTATCATTCTGACATGGTGTTTGCTTCATAAATGGGTTGACATTATGTATTTACAGGAACAAAGATAAGTTGATAAGTTGGCTTGCACTTTCGTATGAACTTTTGCCTTGCATATCTATTATTTGAAGTCCTCCATATCATGGACTAGAAGTTACCAATTGAACTTTTTTTATCAGAGTGGTAATAATTATGATTAGAGCAATTAGTAATAAGTTGTGCTAATGAGATGTTGTTTGTTGTATTTGCATTTGAAAATCTAAACTATTAAATCCATTTTAGCATGACCATATAGATCATGATCTAACAATGAGACATATAATTGGTGTTAAAAAGTTTGCGAACATTTGATTCAACTTACTTTTCAAGCATAATCATGTCTTGACAATTACGCTTGATAAATCTTTGGATCATGGTTGTGTGCAAAGAATTTATCACGTGGGATTCATTTCATAGGACATTATGGAAGATGAAAAATTGAAATGCAAAATTTATCAAGAAATTTGAAACTACCATTAAATGTGGCGTTACATTGCCCTTTTGGCATTACTCGAGAAACGAAAAAACCATACATCAAAACACTGCCGCTAGCATAATATATAAGTTGTCAAATTTGTCAATGGCTTGAAAATAGCCAAGCCAAAAAAATTCTAACCCAAATAAGAACAACCATGGACTTGATGAATTTCAACTCACTTCGCAGCCTTTCCTACTTCACGTAGGCATTAAAGACCACTCTATCCTCCTCTGTAGCATGACACTGATATCCTTCTTGCTAGATATTGTCTCTAAAGTTTGAATTCAATTCCCTCCATTGAAATCTTTTCCTTTCTACATCTTTTGCAAGAGTAGTAACCTAATTTGATTTCAATGCGTTCGACATAAACTGCTCGTTGATGTGCACCCACTTGAAGAAATTGCAATCATTGTCTTGTAATAGAAAAAACAGATTGGCATCCATCATCCACCAACAAAAGATAAACCACCAAACATACATAACACAACACCACATAGATTTTACCATGTCATATCGTGGGCACCATAGAATAATCGAACCACAAATTTTCTCGGTCCTAACAACTATAAGCCTTGCTCAATACTTGCAAAGTACATGTCCAGAGACACCTCTATCGACCGAATGAATTGAACGCATTAATAAACTTCCACTTTTTGCCATCCTCAACTACTTTAATAGTAAACACAATGAAGGTCGTTCATCCCTAAAACCAAGAGACAAACAACAATAAAGTATTGATGATGCAAAAAATAAAATAAACGAAAGAATAAATCAACCATGTCCATAGGAGAATAAAAGCTAAGTGTTGAGACGTAAGTGTGCGAATGTGTTACCTTTGTTGTACCGAAGTTGCGATGGAGACATCTACCATTTTGTCATGTCATGGATTAGGGTTTATATGTTTCGATTTTGGATTTTTAAGCCCAAATAATCTATATTCCCTTCAAAGCACTACTTAGGGTTTGGGAGTAAGGATTTTGATTGTTGTTAATCTAGGGTTTTCAAATTTACTTTGTGGGTTGTTTAATGGCTCAGGGATGGATGTTTTATTTTACTTTACCGTAAAAATTCTTCTCAACAACAGTTTGTTTTTATGCTTTTTTCTTTTTACTTTATCACGTGATATATCCACATGGAATATTGTTGGGCTGGGCCATGTACATGTGGTGCTCAATGATTCGTCAAATGCGCTAAGTAGACAGGTGGAGATAATGGTGTTAACTAAGATAGCTAATATCATCGCGAAAAGTTGTCACAAGTAGTAAATTGGAGGAAATTGTATGGTTACCGACCCTTCAAATAAAAATTACTATAATAATAATTGTATAAAATTAATTATTAAAATATCGATGCAAAATTACATATTTAATGGGCGATTCACAAATTTGCACGCGAGTCTCATTTTAAACATATGATTCATTAATGAATATGAAACGCCTATTAAATATACGATTCACATACAAAATAAATGAATTGTCATTTTAATATGCGATTCATTAAAAAAAAAAACATGAAACGTCCTTAGAAGATGTGATTCAGCATTGTATGACTTTTGGCTGAATCTCATCTTTAAATGACGTTTCATGTATAAATTTATAAAACGCTTGTTTAATATATGATTTTACATTGATATTTGTGTAATTATTTTTATATAATTTGCATAGGTGTAATTTTTTTTATACAAAATTGATAAACACGTATTTCACTATAGTAAATTAACTAAATCAAAGTTCATTAATTAATTGAATATTTAGCCAAGATTAATATTAGTCCATAAATCGATCCAAGTTTATAAACTCCCTAAACAATATTAAAAAAAAATAATAATAATAAAGAGAAGAGCTGCAGGCTATCTTTATTCTTCCCTCTCAATTTATGACTCCAAAAACAATTTCCCGCCATTTATCTGCAAAACCCTAGCAAGCTAGAGAGAGTGTGTGAGAGAGAGAGAGAGAGAGAGGAGGCAATGGAAGAAGAAATCAAAACAGAATTCAGAAAGAGCGGCTTTGGTCTCGACGATGAAGAGGAGATTCTTCAAAAATGTAAGAATCATCCAACCCATTTCGCTTTAATCCTACTTCGTAACCTATCTGAACTTCGTGAATTGACTTCGATTTGGTGTTGACTAGGTCTTACCTTCTGCATAAATTACGATCTCAAGCCTTCGGATCTTGTTTCAAGCTGGGAAGTCTATTCTCTAAACAGGTAACTTCAATGCGTCTATCTCTCTCTCTCTGTATATGATTTAATGCAGTTTAAGTTTAATTAATCGCTGAATGATACATCCTTTTGTTGAATTTCTCTTTATAAAGACAAAAAGCTAGTTAGATAGTGTATCGTGTATCTTAGAAGCTTATTATTAAATTATTTGGGACTGCATACACCAGAAGATTATGTATTGGAACAATCTATCGCTAAAATATTTCAGAATCACCTGTTTATTTTTTGAATTTATAAAAAATGTGTTTTCTTTTGTGGTAAGCATGGTATATAGCAAGCTGCGCCAAGAAAATTGAGTGAAAACAACCAATTCAACATTCTTGAATGTTCTGTATTGAATTGAGAAGTAAAAAAAAAAAAAAAAAACTTCCAGGGAATTGATATTGTAATATGTATGTCATGGACAGAAGCATGGGGAAGTAATGTCATCGAGTCAATTGTAGCAAATGATATTTAGACTGCTTTTGTTGAGTCATTAAGGAGAGTTACATATTAATTAAGCGAGGACGGATTTGAAATGCTTGTTTTTGTTTTGCACCAGACAATTAGATGACTCCACAGTGTGTAAAACGGAAGTAGATGGCTTTTTGCACTACCTCCAAAATGAGGTCAAAGAGGCTATTATCAAGGAGGAGCCAGACTTGCATATGTATTCCAGTAAAGATGTCGAGATGTGAGTAAATCATTAATCTTTTGTGATCAATTGTTTTTGATTCTCTTACCAGTATGATTAGCTTTTGATGTTTAATGCAATCCAAATTTCTATTTTCTTGTATCTAATCTCATGTTTTTGACCCATTTGGCATAGCCGTGAAAGGTCATATTTATTAATTTCCAAAACCTCTTCCTACAGTCAAAAGGTAATAAAGGATTATTTGCAGTTAATTTACAAAAGAATTAGTTTTTTGAACACCAAGACAACTGTTTATTATGTGTCTCGATAATATGTTTGCTTTGTCAGAGTATCTTCTGGTCCTGATAATAGATAAAGTGTGGTCCATCTCATAATCATGACTGGATAATGTTTTGATTGTGGAAAATCTTTATTTAGGATTTTGAATGATGAAGAGGAGCATCCAAGGGAAGAGTACATGGACACACCAAATGGAAAATCCCATGAGCTCTCTTCTGAGCATTTTGGATCTGCATATGGTGTGGACGGGAATGGCTATTCTTCTGAGAAAGGTTCAACAATCATTACACCTTTTAGGCGACGGACAGAGAAGTTTGCAGTCAAATTCAGCTTTAATCCACAGATAAAGCAAGCGAATGGGAATAAGGATCATGAGCTTGATAATTCAGAAGATGAATTCATCAAGAGAGTACAGCCTCGAAAGAAATGTTCGT
Organism: Combretum micranthum; assembly: GCA_024138025.1. Classification (NCBI taxonomy): domain Eukaryota; kingdom Viridiplantae; phylum Streptophyta; class Magnoliopsida; order Myrtales; family Combretaceae; genus Combretum; species Combretum micranthum. The sequence continues at coordinate 114,746 of JAMXBD010000149.1, read as the reverse complement.
TAGTGGTACATGGGACAAAACCTGAAGCTGGTTGCAGATATATGTATGACAGAATAGAGGATAGGGTAATTAATACTCTTCACTACATGAAATCCCATATGTTCTTTTGCTTATATTACTGTGGTCATAATTTCTATTTATTGTAGTTTGAGGCATTAGAGAATCGCATCCATAGGCTTGCCAGTGCTCTTGTTGCAGCTGGTATGTCTGAGGAACTAATAGACCCTACTGTTGCTTCCCAGGTAACTTGTCAACTAGCCTTGGTCCTTTGAAGTATAATCAAACTCTTGCATTTTCTCTCCTCTTACAGGACATTGTGGATAATTATGTTAAAGGGGGTACTTGTCTGTAGTCTCATCTACTATTCCATTTATTTTTTGCAGAAAAGCATTTTTGCCGTTGGCATGATATGTTGTGACGGAGAAGGTCATTTAAACGATAAGTCTGTGCTGCTGCAGAGCAGGTAAATGGCCTTGAACTTCTCACTTGAGATGCCATAGACCAGCTTCTTTGCTGTTTGAAGAAAGGTGCTGTTGCTATTTTTTTCTAGAACTTTTTTGTTGAAACACTAAGATAAAAAACAAGAGCTCTTTCTCACATGGCTTAATGTGCTAGTTTTGAATTTTAGATGATATTTTCTCCATATAAACCTCACCAAGTATTCAAAGGTTTCATATCTGTGCATTTACTAAATCTGCTTCTTATCCCATTTTGCTGCATTGTTAAAAAATTATGTTCTGTGTTACATTTCATGCAGTGTCGAGCATTCTGGAGGGCAGCGTGTTCGCCTTGATTTACAAAAATTAGACCAATTTTCTATATTTCCAGGCCAGGTAAAGTGGATATGTTACAAAAAACAGCTAGTCAATGCATACATCATTGTATGCACAAAGATCTAATCTTGGATTCTCACAGGTGCTTGGGATTGAAGGCAATAACCCCAGTGGACACTGTCTGATTGCATCCAAAATGATTGATTCAATCCCCCTGACTGTTTCAGATGAGGAATGTGCCCGTCCTGCCAAGAAACAAGCCTTGGATCAGGAAAATCAGCCAACTGATCCAAATGTGCCATCTTTGGATGAAGAATTATCAATGGTCTGGGAACTAGCATCTTTGTGGAATGTTATGGCTAGCTCTGATTCCGAATACTAGTGATGTAAAACAGAACTAGTGTGTTAATGTATCATAACATTAAAATTATAGGGGGAAAATGAAAAAAAAAAAAGAGAAAGAAAAAAGCCCTTCAGTTTAGGTGGAAGATAAAAGCCATGTGGATGTGACTTTCCTACTGTACAGTATTGCGCACTTATCATTGCATGTCAACCACACCCATTATAGATCAAAGTTGGAAAAAGGGAATGTATAAAAGGCATCAAGCCACCCAGGACTCTACCTTTTGTAAAGCTACCCGCTATTTTCTTGAAAACTCCTCGTGTTCTGATTTTACCTGGATCATCTTCTGATCTGAGGCAATTTTATGACTGTAACTGCAGCTTAGATAATTGATTTGCTGATTTTGCATTAATAATTTAAACAGATAATTGCAGCAGGTCCCTTTACTACATCAGATAACTTGCTGTTTGAACCTCTGACAGAGCTGCTAGGCTATGCAAGCAGAAAGATTCCTCAGCTGCTTGTACTGGTAATTCATGGATATTCCTGATTTTATAAGGTCACCATATTATTTTATTAATGATAAATCTAATATCTGGGTTTTGATGAAATTTCTGTCAGTTGGGACCATTTATTGATTCTGAACACCCTGAGATAAAAAATGGAACTTCTGGAAGGAGTTTTGATGAAATATTTCATCTTGAAATCTTAAGGAAGGTATGTCTTTTGCAGATGAACTGAGATTAAAGGATTCTTGTCTATATTGCCTGAACTCCTCACTCTTCCCTGCCATTCCCATTGGGACACTGAAAATGGGGTAGTTGAAGGATTCACTATGGATATGGCAAGGAAAACTGAAGAGTTTAGGTAACAGAGATTATTGTATTATTTATTTAGTAATTTTTTTTCTTTGATCCCATCTTTATAGCTGCAAGATTATGTGGAGTATCTTGGTGACAGTGTTCGTATAGTCCTTGTACCATCTATTAGGGATGCTAATCATGACTTTGTCTTCCCTCAGGTAATTTACTTCATAAAATTTGCAGCAATGGCTTGTTTGTCAGTCAATGGATTTCTTATTAGGATTACACTTACTATGTTCAGTGTATTTCATGCAGCCTGGTTTTGATATCTGGTCCACTGATCTCAAACCTCAGGTACGTGATTGTATGCTTTCCAGGAGTTAATTATAAGCAACCATTAACTATTTTTGACATTTTGTTCATACCATAAATTCTGTTCCTAAACATTGTCTCTGTTACTCAGATAACCAATTTGACAAATCCAGGAATTTTCAAAGCAAATCAGGCAAGTTCTCCCATTGAACCTATAAAAAGTTGTTTTGCTCGTGAGAATGCCAAAATACTTTTTATTCATGGAGGTGGCATTTTATCTTTCAAGTGATTGTTTCCCTACTTGATGCTTAATTGTTCTTAGCATGAATTATAGCAAAAATGCTGGGTGTTTGTGCAACTTGGCAGTTTGGAAAATGAGATTGTGTCCTCACACCTAAAAATGAACATCTTCCCTTTCACAAAGGATGGACATTCCCAACATCATGGACTGTCTTGGGAGTAGCTGTAGTCATTGGTTGATATCAATGTTGGGTGGTATGTCTTCACAAATCCAAAAGCTAACTCAAGAGATGATCCTTCATAGCTATAAACAAATGCTTATACAACTGACATGGAAAAAATCTAACAGTTCTAAGTAGTACAAGCAGTTAATATTTGAATTGTAGTCAAAGTTACCATCTTTACTGGTTTGTTTACTGAATTTTGTGATTTGCTGTTTCTTCACTTCGTCCCAACTCCTAAGCCTGAAATCTAAGATAGTTCTGTGAACCTTGGCTGATATATGGCGATGAATTTGTGATCTGCCTTTATTCCCTTTTTCTTAAACAAAATGCATATGCTTAATGGAAATCCTTTCTTTCTTCTTCAATGATTAAAGGGTCTTGTTTTATGAGTGAAAGAATCATTGGAGGTATGGGATCATGCAAACGAAGATTTGCTATTAAAATAACTTTGAAGATGTTTTTTTCTTCCTTAGTGATAATTAGAGATCTCAGTTTATGACTTAAAGAAATACCAAAAGCAAACCCCAAAGAACTGTTATAGTGGTTAAGATCAGAGAACTCTCATATCAAGTTCTATGCTGTTGGCTCGATTTCCTTTGGAGCCACCCTGTAGGTACTATTAGATAATGGAAGCTGTAGGGAACTAAGCTCGATTTCCTTTGGAGACACCCTGTAGGTACTATTAGATAATGGAAGCTGTAGGGAACTATCTTAAGTGTCTCTTAGATTGATGCAGAAGTTCAGCGGTAACCATTCTATTTTACTGCTTTTGGTTTCTATCAATTAGAAAAAGAAAAGCATGGAGGTCGTGATTTTCAGTAGCATATCTTACTCTTCCTTTCTTGGAAAGCAATAATCAAATTCAATGAATGGAATAAAGACAAGAAAGACCCTATAATTGCAGGTCAAGGTTGGATGCTGCACGGTGGATATCCTTAAACAGCTTAGTGGGGAAGAATTGTCCCGAAATCCTAAAGATGGACCTCTAAGCGATCGCATGAGTAGACTTGCATATCATGTTCTTGGCCAACGCAGGTAATAGTCATAGAAAGTGTGGTAGTTGTGGCTTTGTTTATCCATGGTGTGTTTGTAATTTTTTGAAATTTTTGAATCAGCTTCTATCCTTTATACCCCCCAGCAGAGAGTGTTCCTTTAGATTTTTCGCTTGCCCCAGAATCTCTCCAATTTTCCTTGGTACCAGATATTCTCATCCTCCCTTCAGACATGAAATACTTTGTGAAGGTAATTGATCTAGATACTTATCTAAAATTATTATAACTATGGCAGAGTCCTAGACCTAGAGGTCTGAGTTTTTTATACTCGTTTGTAACTTTTGTGAGAGGAACTATGATGTATCTGAGAGATTATTTTTATTGGGCTTAGGTGGTGTCTATGGGGAAGGGAGATGAGGGCGAAGACCAAGCAAAATGCATATGTATAAATCCAGGAAGATTGACAAAGGGAGAAGGTGGAGGGACATTTGTCGAGCTCAACCTCCATGGAACAATCAAAACCACCAGTGCTTCTGTGATAGGCATCTAAGTTTTGACTGAAAAGTTCTAACTTATATATATTAATTTCTCGAGATAATCTTGGAGTGATATGGAGGAGCTCCACCCATGCGATATATTTTGCTTGTAGTTGTTGATTCACTCCATGATCCAGTGTTCTATAACTCCAGGGCCTCTGTCAAGGTAGGTATATATTCTCAAGCAATTTCCTTTGTGTATGACAATTGGCGAGATGTATTCATAAAATAGCAAGTTGGAATAACACCTACACCTCAGTGGTAATTAATCATCATTCTTTCCCTTTGTTTGCTTAATTTTCTTTCCTACTATGCATTTCCCATATCTACATTTACTCAAGATAGAGTGGTGGCTGCAGAGCTCAGAATTAAATCATAATTGACAAGAAGATGATCTGCTGCTCCAAAGATTGGATGGCATTATTAAATGTTGCTCTTGTAAATCAGTCATACTCTTTTGCTTCTTGCTTCTAAATTTCACCAGTAAAAAACAATAGGGAAGTGTATCATGTATTGATTCACAAATATACAGAGGCACTTAAAAATTTTACATTCATGGAATGAAATCATTACTATTAAGCTGTCTACCAGAGTTCCCTATCCAATGGTTTACCTGTAGGAATGCTTCGACTGCCTATGATAAGATTTACAATTTTTTTTGTACACTATAGTTCCTCTCTTTGTTCCACATTGACCATTTATTATACACCCAAAGCCAGCTTGCCATAATTCCAACCACAGTAATGATACTCCATGAAACCCGAGCCCACCTAGGAATCAAGCCCTCACATTCCCCACTAAAGTAATACAGCACTAGATCATACACATATATAGGTGCTATTCCTCCCCTCACAATACTATAGAAAGCATAAAACCTTGGGGACATATACCCATAGAACCTTTCAGCTATCTTAGCATGATCCTTACGCACTCTGGCAATGCTCCAAGTGTTCTGGCAGGGGCTTGTGATCTCTGCAAGCACAAGGATCCCCAGAATGGCATGAGCCCCATGTTGGACCACGTATCGGCATGTGAGGAGGACAAAGAGTGTAGCTATATGGTGGATGATGAAGAGGAGGTCCTGAGGGAAGAATATCAAGTAGTGGAAAAGGTCTATGAAGAAATAGGCAGTGCTGAATTCGAGAATCGAATTTTCAAAGGCAGAATTTGGTGCGGAGAAGCCATGGGGATGTCTGTGAGGTTGGCTGAGGATTGCACGAGCTGCCATGAGGAGAGCAGGTGTGCCATGAGCGAGGGAGGTGAAGCAACTGGTGGCATAGGGGCGGCTGAAAGACTCCCAGCGACGGAAGAGGTAGAAATAACCAAAGAGATATACTGATAATAACGTTAGGAAGGACGTTTGGAGGGTGAAGTAAGGAATTATTGACGTTGCTGCTTCTTCCATGGGAAGAAAAGAAGGGAAGAAAAAAATATAGATGTTTGTTGGGAGAGATTAATGAGAAAAGATGCACACAGACTGGATGACAGAGAAGGAACTTCAGATTTGAATTTTACCAAACGTTAGGATTATCCTTTAAAAAAAAAATTATGGGTTATTTTGATTGGTATCAAGGTCATACAGAAAAAGGATTACTGAAAGAAAGCACCATCAGATGTACAGAGAGATGCTGGGAAGGATTGGTCTGTACCCTTTTTGATACCCTTTTTAATTTATTTGGCCTTGCAGACTACCTTGTGCCTTGTGGACGAGTTTACAGGTAAAGCGTGGAGGAGATGGTTTGATGATCGATTGTCAATTTTGGGAGCGGGACCACTATAGATTGGGTCGTCTTAAAATAAGCAATTTATTGTCAATTAACCTTATAATTTATTATGCTAATGCCATGGTAATAGTTTGTTTAGTACGAGGGACATGTGGTAGTGAGAATCCATGTCTGAAATGAGCCGTTGATTATTGGTATGATTGAAAAAATTAAAAAAAATATATAAATGAAGTTGCTTTAGTTAATTGAAATATTTTTTCTGTAGCAATGGAAAATCTGAAATTTATTTCCTTTATTTTTATTCTTTTTAATTATGCTCCTGATTTATGTAAAGTCAGATTGGGTACCTTGCTGAACCACTGAAGGAACGTATGGAGAGGAAAATGGGACGAAAGACTATCTTAATAACTTAAGTGCGTGTCACATGGGAGATGGTCCCACTCCTACACGTTAATCTCCGTAGAGGATTACCTTGTTTTTATGTAATATATAGGAACCGTTTAAAATATATAATTCTAACGCAAAGTTGCTTTACTTGAGGATATTATGCTTGGAAAAAAATCTGTTAAATTTGATATTTGAACTTTATACATAAAAAAATTAATTTAGTACTTAAATTTTTAAAATAATAAATTTAATACTTAATTAAATTATTTATTATAACTTTTACTCTCTCACTGGAATCGTTTGTTTTGATGTAAAGTATCGAAGATGCAATCTATTAGCACTATAAGATGCTGGATAAAGTTGTAAAAATTCAGAAGCTTGCAGTGTTTTTCACGTTTGGGTGAAAATATCGTTTACCAAATTTGATATTTACCGTTGTGATGATGATGCAAACAGGACCAAAAACAAAGGAAGATATAAAATAACACGTCAACGTCGGTGTAGGCGTCTCGTACGATAAAATTTTCTCATTGTTCTTAAGTCGCGAATATTCGACGAGTATTTTCCGTTCGAGAAATGGTCCATAACTGTTGTGACCCTCTTTTGGCTTCATATATTTAAGTAGAGTTCTCGCAGTACACGATGCTCGTGCTTTGAAATTGAAGAGCTTAGCTATGAAATAGATGAGTTAAGAATTACAAGTTATGGCATTTAATATGGAGAAAAGAAAACTCGAATACAAAGGTGCTAATTATTAAAATTCATAGCTCTTTGTCTATATAAATTTCTATAGTTTAGTTTGGGTTGGATGTTAGACTATTGGACTATTGGATAAAGTATAATGACTATATTTTAAATTTATTTAATTTATTTATTTATCATATTTAAAATTTTTTAATTTATTCATATTTTATGTATGTTTTTGCTATATTCAATCTATATCTATTTAAGGCACTATTTATTTTGAAGAAAATTATTTGTTAATGGAAAATATTTTTCCTTAAAAAGGTCCCCCCCTTCTAAAAAGTGGTATATTTTCAGGTGTTTGACTAATTTTATGAAAATAATTTTTATTTATTTGTTTCATTTAAAAGCTTGGATAATATAAAATTTGGGATAATTAATAATAAAATATATTCTATAACAATGAATAAACCCACCTAAACACAAAAGATTAAAAATTATTAATAAACGTTGTTGGTAGATACACCTAGTAAATTTATGTGAAAATGACTTATGCTTTTATAATTTAAAGTTGTTTTTCAAAACTAAGTTATGAATGAGTCTTTATTTTTCAAAATAATGGAACATGTTTTCCAATCATTGTTCCACTTTTCTTTAAAAAACACTATATTGTCTATGTCTTATGTATTTCTATTTTATAATAATGCTGAAAGATTTGGTTGTAAGAATAGAAATATGGAAAAACATATATTTTTTATGAGGAAAGGTGCAACTTGAAAAATGAAAAATTTTTCTTTTCTTGTGAAGAATACTCTTGTCATTGGATTTTTTAAAAATACTTATTTTATATTTGCATTATAAATGTTAATTATTATATTAATGGTCTTCCAAGCATTAAAAGAATAAACCATAATTTAAAAGTTTAAAGGTGGTAACCATTATATCTTAATAGAATAGCCTTCAAGTCTATGAAACTCAAGTTTTCTTAAAAACTGATTTTAAAACGGTTTTTCATCATTGATTAATGGTTAAGTTGTGATTAACCAACCTATTGATCTTAATTTATAAATCTTATCGATTTTTATCGGGTGGCAACTCTTAAAATTTTTTTAAAAACATTTATTTTAATTCCTAACTGAGGATTCATATCAAATAGACTTAGAGTTTTGATATGGATCGAATTAAAACAAAAAAATCCAAGCTTAACGCTAATAAATTTTTGCATTTAAGTTTTTTTTTTTATTCTTTTAGCTGGAAAATTTACGTAATGTTGGTTTATGACTAGGAGCTTGTAGTTTGACTCATGCTTTATGGGGAAAATCAAGTCAAATGTAAATATAAAAAGAAGGTAATAGAAAAACGAAATTCATACATCTTTTTAAGTACTAAATGATCCAACTGACAACAATAGTCGATGTAGCTTTAATACTAAAAGGATTGCTTTTGCAGAAAATGACTCGGAATTCCTCAAAATGTGATCACCCCATGTTGAAGAATCGAATGTTTGTTAATTTTTTTTTTTTTTGGGGTTGTGGGGGGTGGTGGTTGCAAAGAAAGACAACAAAAACCGAGCCTAGCCATATCGGAATGGATCGTGCATACAAACCCGACAAAAAATAAGGTTGAAATTCAATTATTAATCATTTCCTTGGGGGTAATGATGATGCCATTTGAAATGACAGCCTCAAACACTGTTTTGTCAGACATGAAGAAAAATTGTGAGCGATATACCCTGATTAGAAAGAGGATTTCCGACCCTAACCTCATCAATTAAAATAAGAAATATCCTATATGCTTATAAACTTCATGACTCCTAAAATTAACGGTTAACACGGGCTTGGCTTTGATACAATAACTAGGGTTGTTGCGGATTAGAGAGGAACCAGCATTTGAGTCAAACAAAAACTTATGCAACCAAACCATCTTTTATTTTGATCATGACGGATTACTTGATTCCTGACTCTTCCCATGTTGCTAGAACAGGTAGAAGCATGTAGTAGTTGTGGGAGCGCATGGTTAAAAGATTAATTCACTACATTACCTTTAGAAGAAATTTTGGGCATCAGTTAAGGTGGATGTTGTTTGGTTCCAAGATTGCGCCAGTTCTTTTTTTTTTTGCCAATTATAATAAAAAAGGAAATTCAAATCTAGTACTTCTCATGTAAAAAATAAGAAAATATCACTAGACGACAAAGCCATTAGCCTAAAATGTATCGGTTTAAGGAAGGAAAAAAATCCATGTATGTAGGTTTCTAAGATTGCAAAAATAGTTTTCAAAACACCCAGCAAGTTAGAATTAATTATCCAATTTAACATTATAAAGTCAACCAAAATATGCTATAATTATCATCCATTCCTCTTATGTACATTTCTTCGATTTTATGATGATAGCTTTAATTTCGAATAGGACCACAGTTTGATTTGAGGACTTGCTAAAATCATCTCTTCCATCTAAAATTGTTTAACAGTGGTTTCAGTTACTCAAAATGAAAGAAAAGAAATATCTGAAAAAATGTAAATTTGTAAGAGCTAATTCTAATGCCCTTCCATAAAATATAGGGGGCCAAAAAAAAAAAAAAAAAAAGGCATAAGCTAGTCAAGTTACTTCCTAACTCAAATTAATTTGCAAGTTTTACCGAGTTCAAGTTAAATTTAGATATTAAATTATTTTATTTTTAATAAAAATATCTTTAAATAAATTGAATCTAAACAAATTTAAATCAAAGTAGAACTTGTTCAGTGATCCCCTCGACTTAGGGCTCAAGCTCAGAAATATTAAAATATTGAAGTCCAGCTCAAATTCAAGCTCAGCCCCTATCTTGACTAGAATCATTTTTTAGCCCTAACTAAGAATCAAGATCACAAGAAGTCAAGAATGGAGTCTCGATTTCGACTAAAGGTGTCCATTGCCATTAGATAAAAATAAAAATATGTCAAGAATCCTAACGGAGACCCGAGACAGTTTGAAGCCGTAGCCCCATGGATTTCACTGAGGAAAACAGGCTTGCTTCAAATTTTACAAGCATTGGCTGATTTTTGAAATGGCAGGAGGAACATTCTAAAAAAAAATAAACATATATGGATTAACGTCGCTGGTGACAATCAGAACCTACATCTACATTCGGATTCAGCTTACACTCCTAAAAATAATCGACGACCCACATATGAGTCCATGGGAGCAGAATATAAACCCTTACTCAGATATACCTGCTTAAATTAAAAAGGTGAGATAAATTCAATAACATAAAATAATGTATTGTAAGTTGGATCATCTTGATTACCATTGCATTTGTCAAATATAATTATATGTACAGTATTCTTTCAGATCTTTTTCACCAACAAAATATTCTATAGATTTGACAGTGGAAGTTCCTTGTATATCCAAGTAGGAGGCCATGCCTTAGAACCCCTTAGAGCACAGGTTCTGGAAACTAGCTTGAGTGATATATAAATAACCATATCCAACCATTCAAGATAAAACAGAGTCCAGGATCCAACAGCCTCCCCCTTACGTTGCCCAGCCTAGGCATGAAACCTACCTGTATTATGTTTGACAACAGGAGAATTATAAAAAAATAAAAAATAAATGAAGTACAGGTATGGTTCCCTTCCGTGAATTCGTTTATTATGTTCCGATGTTGAAAATGCATCCCCATATTTAGGTCAAAGCTACATAAAACTTGCTCCCAACTCATTCACAGAAAACAACTGGTACAATTGCTCAAACCCACAAGCTAATCACCGAGCGAAAAAAAGGAGAGAGAGAAGAAGCTGAAGGAAAAAGAGTGCGCGGGAAAAAGAAATCTTACATACGCATCACAATCTCAAGGGGCTACTAACAGCTACCTGAATGGCACCACCATTTAAGGAACTGGAAGTAAACAAGAAACATACAGCATATGCATGGGTTTCCCAGGATTTGGTTTCAAGCAATTAGAGAAGCATATAGAGCTCACAATTGAAACCTAATGATAAATTTGGAGCTTGACGATATGTTTGGATGTGTAGAAACTGATGAAAATGAAAGAAATAAGAGGAAATGGAACGAAGCTTGGTGTTTGATAGACTACATGAAGAGAACAAAGTGATGACAAACAAAGGAAATCGGTGAAAATATTTCCACTTTAAATGTATTACCTGTCTGTGGAAATTGAAGAGAAATGTGTGCAAATGAAAGGAAATAAGAGCAAAGATACCAAATAATCCCCTATGACACTAATGATTTTGTCAAAATGCACTCTTCATTTTATCTCAGTTTCCGTTTGGAATACCAATTAACTCCATTTCCTTTCTTTTCCTTACCAATATTCCAAATGGGAAGTCATGCTTCTGTCCATTTTTATTCATTTCCCTTCATTTCCACCAAATTCTCCTTTTAAACACCACCATAGAGTAAACTAGCTACAAGTGACTCTTATGGATGAGTTTGACCTTGTCTTTTGGAGTTATTTTTGGGGCGAATCTTCACGAAAGCCTTTTCCAGGTCCTAAAATGAAAACCAAAAAATAGAGATCAGCCTGCACTTACCATCATAATGTCATTTTCTTTAATTATTTATTTTTTATAGAAACTTTACACTCGGAGGAAATGCAAATAACTGTCCTTTCTAGGATTTATTGCCACAAGGAAATAATTGCGAAGTCATAAAACTCTACATAGTAGAGTGCCATTCAAATGAGAATTCAAAAGACACTTCCCTTTTTGTATCTAAATGAACTTACTGCTTGAGGCACATAGAAACATGCATCATTACAACCAGGTTAAATGTGTAATATGTCTCCAAGTGAAAAAGATGAATGAACATTCAGATAATTTTTACATAGGGATACCCCCGAATTTAGCACACAACTGGGCAAACCTGGCACTGTCCTGTAAGCAGGAGACACTACTATTTGTCACCTAGAGTTCCCAAGTCCCAACCAAAGATGGCATGATAAAAGGGAAGGGAGCTGCAGTTGCTGTTATGCATTTTTATTCATTAAGCAGCACCTATTTTTATTTCTTCTGCCTATCTTCTTCACTTTTTATCCATTAGAGATTTATCGCTTATTGCTCTCTTGACAGAGAATGAAATTAACTTTAAGCGAATAAGTTTTTTGTTTGACTTGTATGAAATAGACAGGTAGAGGCACCACCTACAGCAGATCTTGGCTCAACTAAATTTTCCAGCAACTGCAGATTGTAAAAACACCTAAACTAAAATTTTCTAACAACCCATTCCCCAACATAAACATAGAAGGAAGCCAACACCACAAAAAGCTAAAGATTAACAAGATTAGTTGCTGGAGCCCTAGGCTAGTTCTATCAGGACAATTGACCATTGGGAAATTAAACAATGTGACTATAAAAAGCTCCATTACAATCTGATTATTATTTACTCTGTTGCCCATATCTGCTTTATTCTGCCAAATTTGTGTTGGATTCTCTGAAAATGGGGGATATTGAAATGTCCCTCATGGGTACAGCAATCAAGATCGAAAGGTGATTGAGTACATTTTAACATCAAAGTTACCCACGTTTCAAGAAAGCATGAAGATATCATAAATTCCCCCAATGGTCAACAGCATTCTCATGGTGCTAGTCCTTCATAATTTAGTTTATGCCAATAATGCTCAAAAATGGGAAAAGGTGACTCCTTTTGCAAAACAAAATGTCTTTGATACCTGACTCAAATCCTTTTGAGAGGTCTCTCCAGTCCAAAGACTTTCCAAGTCATAATAAGCTCTAGCCTTCTCATCAAGTGCATGAACTATAATCTTCCCTGTAGAGGGGAAACACCAATTACATGAGCATGAAGACATTAGAAATAATTTTCTTAGAATGTGCATTCAAAACCCAATGAAGATAGTTCAATAATTAGTATGACCTAAAATAAGTAGAGAGGAATATTCAGTAATTGGACTTTTTTTTTTCAAAAATAAATAAATAAATTATATTTATACCGTTCATTCTGTCTAATACCACCAATGCTCTTTCATTATCATAAGTACAGTGTCCTTTATTGTTCATAAGTACTTCCATGGCAACCTATTCTGCTTCATGCTATCTATTGTTCATAAGTCCTTTATTTCTCCTTTAGCATGCATCCATATCCTGTTATCTACTCCAATATCCATCTAAAGCATTCATCTTTCTCTCAACCACGTTTTACTGTATAGCTTAATCTCTTTAGATTAATTTGTACGGTTGATGAACAACATGGAAGTACTAGGAGAGTTTAATAAAAGAGGTCCGGGGACCTGCCATTAACAAATTTTTTTCCCCCTCTTTTAGTAATTCATCATGGACATTTAAAATCAACCTTCACAGAGAATACTTTATTAGCTTGGCATACTATGAGATTTCTTGAAAGACTTCACAAGCTATAGGAAGAGCATTCAATGAACTATCCAAATGACTAGCATATTAAAATGCCAATGATAAGAAACAAACCAGAGTCAACCACGACCCATTTTCCTCCCTCTTGTCCCTCTACACTAGGCAGTATTAGCCTTGCTGCTCCTTTCTGCTTTTGCTTCACCTGTACAGCCCACACAAGAAAAAATAAATAAATAAATATATAACAGCAAATAATAAGCTTAACTTCTTCATTTTTCTCTCCCTCTCTCTTTATAATAATTAGAAAAGAAAACATCACTAGGATTAAAGTTTGACCCTATGACATAGAGTATGGACATTGGCCACTCTAATTCTAGACCATGTTGGCCAGTGGCTTTTTTCTTTTCTCATTTTACACTGAAAAGTGAAAACTTAAATTAAGTTACATTATACTCTATATTGTATCGATTCAAACCAACATGGAGTTATCATAACCATACAACAATCAAGATGTGCTGTCAGAGATTACTTTGGACCTGTTGAAAATTCATTTGTGGTAAGGCAAATTCATAGACAGAACCAACAACCAAGCCTACACCCTAAACAATTAGCACTGCTTCCTCATTGCAGCACTTCAAACACTCAGGCATGCCAATTCATATCACTGTAGTGTAAAGGTAACTTAATTCATGTTGAATTCATGTTTGTAACAATTGCCAAGAATATTACAAACAACATTGTACGCTTACTTTTGGTTCACTAGAATAAAGGTTGAAAATGGATATCAATTACTCTGATATTTATTTTTACCATAACTGAGGCATTTTTGGAATAGAAGTTGTGAGGAATAGCAATTCCTCCGTCCAAGGAAGGAATAAAAATTCATTATCTATTTCATATTACGTGATTATACATTTCTTATATGTTCCACATTAACCAAGGAAAAATGACAATTTCATTCCTGTAAACAAATGCAACACAAATAATTATTCCATTTTAACATCCCCTCGAACATCGTATTCGGATAAAACCTACTCGGATGATAGCCTTATCACCACTCGGTGTCCTCATCCATGTACGGACCAGTACTATATAAGATGAATACTTAACGTGGCTCACACTGCACGCTTATCGAATCATACGTGACATAATGTGATTGGCGAAGACGAAATAACAAACCGAATTCAACTGCCGATTTCGATGAATACTAAAATAAAGTATGAAATGTAACCAAAGAAACAAAATTGCTATCTAGTAAAACAGTAAGGAAGGAAGCTACCTTATAAACTAGGGCTTGAGCGATGTTCTTGACGTGCCACGTGGACCGACCAGAAGCCAGGACCATGTAATCAGCCCACTCACAAGACGGCTTCCGAATCGGGATAACCCTAACATCGCCTGCTTTAACATCGTTCAGTACTTTCTCTACCTCTTGGAGGTCTAATGAAGAAGAAGAAGAAGAGGAAGCAGCTTTTGGACTACTGGTGTATGTGGTAAGTGAAGATAAAGAACGGTTAGTCGTCGAGGTAAACCCTAATTGGGAATTTAGGGTTTGGGGAGTCCGCAGGGACAGGGCGCGAGATCGTAGAGCCGACCACATTGGAAGAGACGAGTGGAGAGTGAAAACGGGATGAGTTCGGAGATTATTTGCAGAATGATAGCTGTTAAATTATAATAAATAATTAAGTAAATTAATTATATAATGATATATGTATTTTTTTCCCAATATATAACATATAATACTTAGTAAGGAATATAAGATACGTATACTTGTATAAGTGTTATAAATTCCTTTATTTTTCTAATTTTATACACTCATCTAATAATTACTCTACTTTAAAAATTAGGTAAATTACAACGAAATGTAGCAACGTTTATAGATAAGTTCATTTAAGATATCAACGTTTTTTACTTATTCAAAAGATGAATAAACATTTGGGAATAAATTCATTTAATGTATCAATGTTTCAAGTGGTTAAAAAAATGTATTAACGTTTTGCAAAGTGAGTCAGATAAGGTATCAATTATTGACAATTAATGAAAACTTTAGAAACTTAATTATAAACTAATCAAAACATTAATAACTTAAATGAATTTTACAAAACGTTGATACCTCATTTAATCACTTTACGAAACGTTAATACCCATTTTGAACGAGTATAAACATTGATACATTAAATGAACTTATTTCCAAACGTTGATATATTTTGGCATAATTTACCCTTTTAAAAATTATAAATATAAAACACCATATATTTGAAAAACATTTTATGCATAAGGTTAATAAATAAAATTTTCCTCCTATTAGAAGTTTATATAAAAAAAGTTATAAATTTTTTTAAATATATTTATTTTTTGCATTCTTATTAGTCGTGGTAACCATGAACTAATGTAGTGGATTGAAAATAACTTTTACCTTTTAACCTGTTCTTTTGCTTCTTCTTCTTTTTTTTTTTTCTCCTTTCATTTAGTTACAAACTTAGCTAGATCGAGCGACCGAAAGTCATTAATCCTGCAAGTCTAGGTAGACGTCGGCACAAGGCAGTTTCGAACCGCGAACCATCCCCGCGGTCCCGTACCTGGGAACCGCCCCGTCAGAGATGATTATGAACCGCTCAAGGACCCGCAAGAACCGGCTGGTCCAAGTGGTTAGTTGTTGAGGAACTGAAGGTTCAATCGGGTCTGGAACCGCTATTCCAGAGCCGGAACCGGTGATTCTAACCCATCATATATTTACATTTAAAAAAAAAAAACAAAACCAATTCACAGCAGACGAAATGAATTGCCGGGGGGGGGGAGGGGAAGGTTGGGGGATAGGGGCTGGCCTCTGTATAATACAGAAGAATTGAAAAAAAAAAGTCAAGATTGTTGGCAATGTAAATGGAGAATTGAGGAGAGGGACCTTGCACCGTGCAGGATTTTGTTCGAAAAAATAAGGAAAACAACAAAATCACTGAAATTTGGGGGGTTTGAAAATCATGAACGGCTAGAGAATGTTTGTGCACTATTTTGCAAATTGGAAAAGTAATCGAATTGGACAACTTTATTGCACTGTTTTTGCAAATTGTTGGACTGTGAGGAATCAAACATTTGGAAATAAGTAAGGAGTTCTATAAATATACGAGTTTATAACTTTATTGCACTGTTTTTGTGATTTTTTACGCACGTAAGGAGTTCTATAAATATACAAGTTTGATTCAAAAAATTATCAAACATTCAAAAGCTTGTAACTACCTTTACAGATTGAGTTTTGCTAAATTATCAACCATTCCCGTGTTTTAAAAATATCAGACATTCCTATGTTTGATATTACTTATTATTTTGTAGACTATCTTGCATGAGAGGGTTACCCAACAACACTTATTTATCTTGCTTGCTCTTAAATTTTCAATTCTTCTAATACTACCCCTCACATTAGTACCTACTCGTTGTTGAAAAAATCAATGGCTTCCTTTTTCTTTGGTGGTTCATCAAAAAAATCTGCAAAGAAAGACAAATTAAAAGCGAAGATACCCAAGTGCCAGTAAGAGCCTACTATCAATATAGATGAGGATGCTGACTGCTATGACTTTAATGAGTATCGGGTGTCCGACTTTGATTTCACATCTGAACAATTCCCTCCGATTCCATCAGGTTTCGAGACAATTAATCCGGTTTACCATCAACAAGGGGATGATGATAATGACTCCCAAGATTCCGAAATGGAACAACTACCACAACATGAAGCCGAGGATTATGGCGGTTTGGGTGAAAAAATATACCCCTCCATCGAGACAAACCCATCCACAAAGCCATATCGACCGTATAAGTCTAATATGTTCACTAAAATCGAAGGGCCAGATGGGAAGACTAGGGTGCATTGCAATTATTGCAACGCAAATTATGCCTTTTCCAAGGGAGATGGATATGGTAGTCTTTCCAAACATCTGAAGTCGAAGCATCCTAGTGAGTATGGTTTGGATCCATCACAACAACAAATATCACGATTGGGTTCAAAGAAAGAAGCAACACTGTGGCATTTCAATGAATAACAATGTCGTGATGTTATAGTGCAAATGATAAGCAGGTTGCATTTGGGTTTTAATGCAAGCGAAAATGCAGATCTTGTCTATTGCCACCAAGAAACTCTGCAGCCACAAGCACCTAAATGGAGTGCTACGACAATGTAACGACATTGTCTAAAAATGTACCGCAAGAATAAGGGATAGCTCCAAACAATTTTTTCCGATCTCAATATATGTGTGTCCATCTGTTCCGACATTTGGACTGATAGATGTGGTAAAAGTTCGTATAGAGGATTATATCTCATTGGATTGATAGACATTGGATAATGCAAAAGAGATTGATTGCATTACGAAAAATGGATGGATCCCATACAGCTCAAAACATATATGCGACAATATGGACAATTCTTGATGAATACGGGTTGACACAAAAAAAATTTTCAATAGGATTCGATAATGCTGCAGCAAATACAGCAAGTATTTCTGACCTTGAGTCATTTTGCCAACCAACGCTTGGGGGGAACCTTTTTTCACACAAGATGTGCATGTCACATCTTAAATTTATGTGTGAAGGATGGAATGGATTCTTTAAAAATCCGTACATCTCTCATAAAAGCTGTGGTTGACTACATTACTGACCATCCATCTATTAATAGAGAATGGTGGAAATGGTGTGGTGTGGTGTGCATGGCCAAAAGTCGAGAAAATTCAAAAAGGATGTGCAACACCGGTGGAATTCGACATACGAGTTTCTAGCTAGCACGGTACCATATAAGGAATTGCTACGTAGCTTCGCCATTGCACATGTACCAAACATACCATTGCATCCCAATGAACGAAACTTCTGTAGCAACTTGTTGCAGCTGCTGAAGGTCTTCTATTACTGCACAAACGTTTTCTCCTGCGTGTACAATCCCAGTGTCCATCTCTTTTTACTGGAGGCCTGCAACATCATTGGGACACTCCAACAGGTAAGATCTGATCCAATTTTGTAAATGTGTGTTAACGATATGACTTGCAAGTAGTTGAAGTATTATAGGAAAATTCCTATGATATACAACGTGGCATGGTTGTTGGACCCACATAATAAAGTTGAGGGACTTCGCGAAGTCCTGGATTACTATTACGAACATGTGGACAAGTTGTCAGACACTCAAGACATTTATGCAATTTCTGTTAATAATGTCGTGAAAGAGACAAGTAATGTGCTGTTGAACTTATATTCTCAATTTAGTAGCACATATGATGGACAAATACCCACCAGTCCAGCAACCCCAAGTAATGCCTCCATATCAACCACAATGGAGAAGCCTGGAGTGGTGCTCCAGCACCAGCAGTTCAAAAAGCATCATGGCATAGACGGCAGTGGACTAGACTCGGAGATTGACAAGTACTTGAACACATATTCGAGTTTGGTGACATGGTGGATGCATACAACTTTGACATCCTAAACTGGTGGAAACGTCACCAGGAGACGTTTCCAATACTATCTCGAATCGCTAGACAAGTATTGGCTGCACCTGCTTCAACTGTGACAGTTGAGCAAGCATTCAACATTGCTGGGCAGCAATTGGATGAGCATAGGTCCCAGTATGGTCCCGCGACGGTTGAGGCACTAACTTGCAACCATGATTGGACTCGTGTAGAACGACGGCAACAAGACTTAAAGGACTACTCAAGTGAGGAAGACGAGTATTTCAGTGACCTCAACTCAACTGCGGGAAGCACAGCTGCGACCTCTCCAGCGACTAGTCTAAGCCAATGAGCATTGACTTTACATTTAATGGATTAATATTATTCTACCATGGGTGTTGGTGTTATAGTCAAGGTCAATGAACTGTGCGATTCTAGTTAGTTATTTGTTGTTATAATAGTTAATGTGTTTATGTTGTTGTGGAGGTAATATGTAGTGTTTGGCGCAATGAAATTTACTCGTCATCGTTTGCCTGTATGTTAATCAACTACTATGTGTTCCGTAATTGTGTTTATTATTTGCTAATAATTATATTTTATTTAAAAAATTTTAAATGTCTGCTTTGGGTTAAATAAGTTGCAATTGTTTTGTTGATTTTAGAGTTTTTTTTTCATTTTGTCGAATGATAAAAAAAAAAAAACAGTTCGCATGGAACCGGAAGCTGAACCACCAGAACCAGCGGTTTGGTGGAACTGTGAACCGTCCCGGCTCTGGCGGTTCCGATTCTGGTTCCATGAAATGCGGAATCGCGAACCAGCGGTTCCGATTCCGGTTGGGTCTCAAGTCTAGGCACGCATCATACTTAAAGCCATCGGTTTAGGTCTTAAAGCTATCTTAATAGTCTTTTTTATTATTATCTATTTTTGTTCACGGTTTGAGTTTGGATGTTTATGTAATGTAAAAGGCCTATTTTAAAAATCTTTGCGAAATTTTTGTGTAGCCTTTGTTTCATAGTTCATTTTTTTTATTTCATGCAAGAAAGTGAAGAAAGGTTTTTTTGAACCAAAATGTTTAATTTTTTTTCTTAGAAGTAACGATCTTTCATCAAACATTTTAAAATGTTTTAGCCATTAAAACTGTTTGTTAATAAAAATTTATAATGTGCTATCAAAATGTCTTTCCAAAACTTTGGAAATAGAATCTTTTAATCTTTGGTGAAGAGGAAGCTCACCTTATAAGACAACCTAAACTTTGGCATGCGAGTTAAAGGCTTTATGGAGATTGGAACGTCCAAAATCTATGGAAAGAGAAAGAAAAATGGAAAGAAATCAGATGAAATGTGTGTGTTTGGGTACGTTGAGTGGGTGAAAAATGAAGTGATTAGAAGAGAAATAAAAAAAAAATAAGCTGTGTATATTTTCCTCCAAGAATTGGACGAAAGCAAGAGAGATCATGGGAAAGTGATAAAAATGATTTAAATATCTTTATTTATCTTTTTTAACTAATATTTAAAAAAATAATATAAGGATAATTTTATCAATCACTAACTCTATTTCTCTTCTTTTCTGTTCATTTCTTTCATTACTTACCAAACATAAAACAAACATTATACTTTTTTCCATTTCTCATGATTTCCAATTCCATTTATTTCTTTCCTTTGATTTCCTATTTCAAAAGGCTAGCTAAACACAGTGGTGAGTTTTCAAGATTAAGCTAAAGCTCCTTTGTGCATTAAACTTTTTTGATTGATTATGTGTTGTATTAGTTAAAAAGTAGGAGAACCCTTTGAGAGATTTTTCATTGTGGTTAATCTTTTTTATTTTTTATTTTAATCTTTAGTTTGACAAGCAAGTAGGGTTTGGCTTGACTAGTATTTTAAGAGTTGGACTAAAGAAGAGTTCTAAAGAACACCCCTACCCTTCCCCCCAAAAAAAAGAGGGATGCATCAATTTTAGAGGTCTTTACTAATGATTTGGAGAATCTCTCTCTTATTTTTTACTTGCTTTCATTTGTGCACCCACCCATGCATACAGTATTTCTATGTTATATTTTGATATTCATAGAATTTGGTTGATTGATTTAAAAAGAAATTGGTCTTAGAAAGCATACTGAATTTTTTATAATAACCAACCAATCCCTTAGTTACGAAGGGATCTACAAACCGATTATCTAAAACGTCTATTGTATGTTTTATTGCAAATCCTTGTTTATTTAAATTTATTATTTATGACACTACATGCGGTTAAGTAAATAAAAGCAAGAATACCAACTGTAATATGAATTACAATATTTGAATGGGTAAAGTTTAATTAGCAAACATGATAAAAAAAAAAAACGAACAAAGATAAGAGGTAATGATTTAAATTGAAGCGGAAAAGTAAATGGAAAAAGAATAAGAAAATAATCTTGATTTAATGTGAAATTTGGCTTGCCACATCAGTTGCCTCCGCAACAGGTTTCTATTTTCACGTGAGTTTTATTAATATGGTCTTCAATGACCAGATTCACAAATTGTAATCACTTATCTAGAGGTTTGATTATATAACAAATGCATAAATATAAGCACTAAACCATCTTTCTCTAAATTTTACCACGTAAGAGTGTCATGTTACATTTAGTATGTGAAATCGTTGGAAATGAAATGAATTGGAAAAAGGAGGAATAGAATGAAATGGGATGGAATAGGATAAGAGGCGGAATGATAAAACCATTTATTTGTTTGAAAATATAATGGAATTGATAAGGTATTTGTCAATAATATTTTCAATAATAAACGTGTGAGAGAATAAAAGATAAATGTAATAGTAATCATTTATGAAATGGAACGGAATGGCTATTCCACAATCTCGAGACGAAATTGAATTTTTCTTCAAAGTCAAAATATTGATTTCTGGAAATTACGATTCTAGCTTTTAAAAATATATTCAAACATTGAAATGAGAAAATAGAACTCATAATTGCAATTCCATTCTAATCGATTCTCATATACCAAATGTATATACAAGGGACACTAACAAATGGCCAAAGTAATTGTTTGTGTGCACATGCGTATGTTTACAAAATTTTTTTGCTCTTTCCTCTTCTTCAAATAAATGTGCAAATGATGTATTCATAGTTTGGAAAGGAAACACATCACATTAGATTTTGCTTGAACCACTTAGATCATTTGTCCTAATCACTTGAAGCCTTATGAGTCTATTTGCTCCTATTGGACTTGGTTTATATTACCAGCATTAGACAACACTCTTCATTGAGGGTATGTCATTAAGAACCTTTTTATTGGAGGTGTGTCAAATAAGATTGTGGGACCATTATGGTCCTTATTTATCATGGGATGGAAGTTTCACCCTTCAAGGAGCGCCGTGCAGTGCGGCGATTAATCATCCCTCACATCATCGTTTGTTGCTAATCTGGATGGCGAGCCAGCCTTATCTTTCCTGACTTCCCAAAGTCTATTCCAAGCTCCACATTTTCATGAGGAGCGCCTTCTTGGCTTTGTCACGATCCCCCGTATGTTTGGGAGGTTCAACTATTACAAAGAGTTTCAGCCTGCCTTGACCTCATCAAGAAAGTGATATTAACTCCCAGTTAGTTTGTCAACAGGAGGCTAGACCCGCCTTCCGATGTAATCCACACCTGAACAAACTTTTTGCTGATGCAACTCATAATTCAATATGCCCAAGTTAAATACCTTTATAAATGCCCTTAACTCTCGAACCGTGACACTCTGCCCACTTAAATTCATGATGTCCTCGTCATGATGCAAATTTGTTGCTGCAACTATCAAATCTCAAGCTCTCACCCTTTCTCCATATCCATTGTTAACACACCTAAGATTATCTCACTAGGACTTTAGGCTTCCACAGGCTTCCTCTTGCCTTCACCCATTCCTCCATCCTCCGGGATCGCCTCTTGTTGAGTTGTCCAATGATAGAGTTTGAGCATAAGATCTTGCTTCAACTCTAACTCGCGACACAACTGCTCTTAAGCGATGATGTTCTCACTCTGGTGGCCGTTCCACTTGAGCTTCATCCACACGAGCTAAATTGACAGCAGGATTAAGGTTAAATTTTGTCTCCACAACTCGGGGCACAGCTGCCCCCCTGGCAACAGTGTTCTCTCTTTGGTGGTTGCTCCTTTTGAGCTTTGCCTATACGAACCATATCCACAACACGAATTACCTGCTCATTAAGAACTCCAAGTAGCTTCTAAACGGTCTGATGGAGCTGGAAACTTCCGCTCTGACACCATTTGTCACGGGACGGAAGTTTCACCCCTTAAAGAGTTCTCGTGCGGCACTTGACCATATCTCATATCATCGTTTATTACTAATTTAGATGGTGAGCCAGCCTTATCTTTCCTGACTTCTTTTTTGCTCCGAGCCCTATGGCATACTCTCATTGAAGGATTTTGTTAGGCCTACTTATCTTTTATTTCTACAATAGAGGGATTCTACATTTAGGAATAAAATCAAATAAGATATCAATGTTTTAAAATAATTGAAAAAATCAATATTATATAAAATAGCACAAATAAGGTATTAACTATTTAAGTGATAAAATAAAGAAAAAAAATGATGAATGTTATATAAAGTAATGAAGGTGTATATATATATATATATATATATTTATATTTGTCACACATTTATAATATCAATCCTAAAGAACGTAAAATGTTGATACATTATTCTTGGAGTATGAAAAAAAAAAAAAAACTGATGAAATTGAAAAACTGAACTAAAACTATAAAACCAATTAAAAAAATATAGTTAATCGATCTATCGGTTTAGTTTTATAATTACAGATTTTATTGTTTTTCAGTTTTTATTTCGGTTTTGATTTATAACCACCACAAAGCGATAATTAATGGTTAACTGGTTCGATATTTATAAATATATTATATACAATATAATATACATATAATTAATTTTAAAAAAAATACATATACACATAAAGATAAAAAAAACCTTAAAATCTATTGGAATTTTGGAGTTGATGTAATTGGAACTTTTTTATTTTAATTATTATATTGTTGTTGTCTTGTAATTTGGATTAAGGAGAAGACATCAAGTTTTAATTTGTTTAATATTGTATTAGACTTTATTCTTGATTTGTTGATTTTGTAACTAGTGGATTTGTTTATTTGCAATTTTTTTATGTAGTATGAAATGAAAGGGTTTAATCTTTCAATATTATAACTCAAAATACAGTTAATTACATCTTTTAATTAAATATGTCGAATGGTTAAAAACATTAACAAAAAAAAAAACAGTTAATCCTTAAAGCAATTAAGCATTAATAATAGACTAGTTTAGGATTACGATATTAAAAAATCAATCATTTCGAATCAGTTAAAAAAATAAGGTCATGGATTGGTTAACCAAACCGTACACACCCCCACCTTATTCATATTTATCTTAACATGAATTATTCTTTTTAACTAATCAAAACATCAATATCCTATGTAAACTAACCCCTAAAGTTAGCATCCTCTTATGTTATTTACCTAAGAAAAAACCATAAGACTTGTGGAGCCTAAAGGAACTTTTTTTTCGGCCCAAAAGCTTAAAGGAATTTGATACTCTAGATTGTGAGAGTATAATTACGTTATTGTTGTTACAAATACCGTTTAAGTTTTGCCTTTAGATTTTTATCCAT
Organism: Combretum micranthum; assembly: GCA_024138025.1. NCBI lineage: Eukaryota > Viridiplantae > Streptophyta > Magnoliopsida > Myrtales > Combretaceae > Combretum > Combretum micranthum. The sequence goes on along the minus strand of JAMXBD010000149.1, from coordinate 90,335 downwards.
GTTTTTTCCTATGCTTTTCATAAAAAATCCCATATGTCTTACTTTCTTTATTTACTTGTTATATCTCGTTTATTTGTGTTTTCTATTACCCATTAAAAAAAAAAAAAAAAACAGATTTATCCAACTAATTAATATCACAGCGAAGCAAGATTCATATATGGGGAATTTTTAAAGCTTTTACGTCTACGTAGGAAGGATAAACACCAAGTGTGCTATTGAGATGTTTGGAGGTTACTGAAATATTGGGTAGTCTCAAGGACGAAAACAAAGGTTCTAGACCCAATCAGGCTTGGATAGACCCCTAGCACTGGTCCAAGCCCTGCCCAACGTGAACTTGTTGTTGGTTTATGAATCTAAAATATTTAAACCTACAATCAAAATTGCCTTGATTCAAGCGTTTAAGGTTTACCCGTGGCTAGGGTGGCAAAAGAAAAAAGAAAATTCAGTTTAACTTAAAAATCTTAAATAAAATTTCAAAAATAAATGTTTTAATTCAGTAAAATTTTAAAGTCAAAATAAAACTTGGGTGCAGCAATCCTATAACTTATCTTTTAAAGAATTGTTAAAGATGTATATTCATTCATATATAGCAACAATCCTATAGTCTTTAACTTATCTTTTAAAGAATTGTTAAATATGTATATTCATTTATATATAATTACATTCAATTTTAATTTTAATATTACTAGTAATGGGGATATGCAAAAAATATAGAAGTTAGAGAGAGAGAGAGAGAGAGAGATTATGAAACAAAAAATAATCCCACATTATTAAAGAATAAGTTTTTCCAATGAAGGTTATATATAAACAAAACCTCACATGTTTTAATGAATAAATTTACAATAATTTTTTTCAATGAAAATAATTTAAATTTTTAATATCTTCTAATTTTTATTATACATATTTAAAATCGTGGGAGGGTCTAGACATGAAGAATGCAATGGATCAGCAACAATGTCCATAAAGAATGATAAGTGGTAGAATTTGATGATAATGCTTTGGATGCGATCCACTTAAGTATGATCAACAGTACTTTATAGAGTTAGTCAAGAAGAAAGAGTGTTCTACTAGGGGTACCTTGTATGTAACTAAGTCTTTGTGAATGGATTAGTATTAAAGTAAAGATTGCACTTATTTTGAATTATTACCTAGTGATAAGACAACACATTTTAGATTTTATATTTCCATTTCATGATTTGAAAAATACCGATGCTAAGATTGAAACTAAAGATTGGCAATGCTCTCTTTATCATTTTTGTTTTAAGAATTCAAGATTACCATAATCTACAATAATTGACGAGGACATTTCATTAATAGAGGATGCCAAGAGTGAATTATTAGGCAAGAACGAGCTAGACTATGTGATGGTATCTACAAGCAACAAGGTTATAAATGGGTCAAGTTCTCAATAATAAAACTCTAATGGGAATGGTAATTTTAAAGAAAGATTAAAGGATGGGTATTGTTTATCATCACTACAACTGGAAGGAATATGCAAGGGAAGTACATCTTGAGAGCACAATCAAGATCAAATGCAAGATGATGAGGTAAAATCGTTGCTAATGTAACAATTGTTTAAGATGATGGTGAGTTGTTACTAGCACCTACTGGTCGGATGAAAAAATATGAATCAAGTTTTAGATGTTCGAAAGTGCTTTTGACATGTATTGTAAGAGAGATTGGTTCTTGGAGGTTAGGCTTGTGCATATGACTAAGTATGGATGGGTAATGGCCATAGGTTACAATTGGTAGTGAAAACAGAGTTCAAATCAAGCATATAATGCCAAATATGCATTGTATATGATGTAAGGTTTGTGTCAAAGTTGTTATGTATTTTTTATCTCATGGTTTGATAAATATAATTGGTTAGTGTAGCATAATGAGACCTAGTAGGATGGATGTGATTAGTAGAGGTCGAGTTTGTGGTAACAAAAGGAATTAGGGTCTTGAAAATTGGTTCATAGTTACAAACAATGATTCAAGATGTTTCAAATAAAAATAGAGTATAGAGATGTCGATCCTAAGGTAGATGATCTTGGTACTTTTGATATTGTTTATGATAGGAAAACGAATGTTGACTACGTGATGAGAAAGTCCATTTTACTTGACTAAAGTGTTGCACAAAATATATATACACATAGTAGAGAGTTTAAGAGAAATTTAGTGAAATAAAATCTGTCAGTCAATGAGAGTAAAGAGATATTGTGTTATTAATGGTTTTTATAGTAGATTTTTTTTTCTCCTTTTTGGACCAGTTACAATAGATGAGGGGAGATTCGAACCTATAACTTCTCATTTGAAAGATTAAGAAAAATGTCACTAAGCCATAAAGTCATTGACTGTTAAAACAGATTATAGATGACATTATGTGAGCGTAGATGAAATGATGAATGGAGGCTTTTATATATATATATATATATATACATATAATGTATTACATAGGCTGAAGGTAGACGGATAACAACACTAAATTATAGATTGTGTGTTTACATGTTTGTTGCTTGTCTTACCATGAACGGTACGTCTATGGTAGGGAAAAATGATAGCAGATACAAAGAGAGTAAGACGGTTAATTACAACGGTCAGAAGGAGCCTTGTAAGAAAAAGGCAAGGTAATCATAGGGTTTATTGTCAAGAAGAGGATAGCGTTGAGAGATTATGGAAACAAAACAAGTAGTGCAAAAAGGTGGTAGTTTTAGCCTTTTAGGTGTGGATGGACCTATATTTTGTTATGTTAAGAAGGTTGGTTAATATTTTAGTGTTCTTGGAACCTCTGCATCTGCCTTGAATGGAAAGCCTACTTATCACCTTTTCCTTTTAGGTTTTTCAATCACCAACCAATTAAAACGACATCATTGTCTGTCTTTTCAAACATTGAGGGGGATTAATCATCATAACATAGTTGTTTGGTTGTCTTTCTTCTCCCTTTTTCTTTATTTCTTCAATTTTGAATTAAAAAATATCAATAATTGTATTATAGAACACTCGATAAGATATTAAATAAAAATTAATGTTTTTATGCATTTATTTTATGTAAAGAGCATAATTAATAATATAATTTATAAGTATTTTTTTAAAAATCTATATAATTGCTCAAAACACTTGTTAAAGGTCTTAAAAATTCACTTACAAATCTTCTTTTAGCTTTTGCTATCATTGCCCCTATCTTGTTGGATTCCATTTCAGACAGTCGCTATTCTACCACGTAGGCTCCATGTTTGCAAAGGAAAGAGGAAAATGGAAAGTCATTATCTTTATTTATTTGATTGTTTATTTATCGGTGGGGGAGATGCCAATATATAATATTTTTATGGAAAGATAATGTTCATGTAACTTGGCTATAAATTTAATATAATCTTTATCGTCTTTGTAAGATTTATGTGAAAGAGATAGTTCAATTGTTACTTGCAAAAGATATGTGCCCATTTTGGATGTGTCTCCACACACCTATTTTCCTTATCAAATTATTGGCAATTCATACGTTTTATGTTGAAATGTACCTAAATCTATATTAATATTATTGGTCTCACTTTTACAATCAATAAGCGGGGTTGAATTGATTATAACTAAAATTATGAAATTTTCGACCTTTAAAAATTTAATCACCTTTTAGTTAATTCGCGAGAAAAAGTTAAGCAAGCAAGTGAAATAATATTTGCAAGAAATTAAAATAATAGGAAAGAATAACTAAGTTAGTGATATATAGTGGTTCTACCTTATGCATTAGTCCACTCTTCTAGCTCTAAGCCGGGGACCACATAATCCACTTGAGTATGTTCAACTAATCCAATGAAAACAATTTATAAGATGGTACAATTCTCTTTGTTCGATCCTCATAGCTTTCCTCGAGCTAAAAACTGAAACTATAGAGCCTAATCTTGTAAACTAACGAGTTAGAAGGCAACAAAGAAGCTCATTCGAAAAAAAAAAAGCAAAGAATAATTTATTTTTCTATCTCGTAATGTTTTCAAAGGAGGATGTAATGTTTTGATCTTCAATGTTTCAAAATATTTGTTGCAGGTTGTGAATAAGTTCTCTCATAAAAATGTCAAATGATATCTTGATCTCTTAGTTTTGAAGTTGATTGAATTTGAAATTCGAACGTTACTTGATGCTTCAATCTTATCTTCAAAAATTATCCTTTACCTATCTTAAGAACTCGTTCAAGCTTATTCCAAATTTGATATAACTCAAACTTTAATAGAAAAAAAAATCCCTTAAAAATAGCAACTGTGATATGACCAACTTTAGTGCAAATGCAACATAGAGTATATTACTCAAATATACTAATTTTCTTGGAGCTAAATTTTCAAGATACTTATGTGAATTGATTGAGAATGGATTTGATCTAAAATTGGAACGATCTATAGTGAAAATGTGCATAACTGTTTTACTATCGAAAATTGCAAACAACGTTCTAGATAAGCTTTTATATAATTGTTAAAACTTCTATTCTTTATCTTTCTCGATATATATCTTCTGGAATCTCTTCTAGATAAATCTTTTGTATACCTTTTAAAAAACTTATGTTCTTGATTTCATTTATACAACCTTTTTTGATAACTTCTGGATAACTTTTGCTGTATGGAGCAATTGTGACTTATCAAGGTTCAGCTAAGATTTTGTATAATCCTCTGGATCTCAATTTCTTACATTAATCATTGAATGAATCTGTCATTACTCTAGTTTAAGAACTCAAAAAATCCTGCTATTTAATAATTTAATTAGTAATTTTTACAATTTTGTTATCATTAAAACCTATTTAAAGAGAACCTAATAATAAATAAAATTCATTTTGTAGGGAAAAAAAAAACAATTACTGTAAGCGTAATACATAATAATCCATCTAATATCGGTACCCAATATAATTAATTTATGGTTATATTACAATAAGAATGAAAGGGGATGTTTGCCCTTACGCCTTTTGATGTATATGTTAAGGGAAAAAAAACAAAATGAAAGAGATGGAAGATGGGTTTTGGTTGCAAGTTGCCCGTGATAGTAGTTAATATCCATATGGAAAGTGATGAATTAATAGCAAAATGAAAAAAAAAAAAAACGGTGTCTATATTTGAAAGAAAATCCCCATCAATAATTGTACAATAACATTTTCTCCAACTAAAAACTGGAGTTCAATTTCATTTTCTGGATTCAAAAATAATTTTTTTTTCAATAAAAAAATATACATACACATTAAACTCTAAATTTTGGAGAGAATAAAGTATAAGATAGGGAAAATTGAGGTCATATCGAACATGTTCCAAATATTGAAAAGTGGAAACATATATCAACCACGTAAAACTTATCAATTTTATCATACTTTCATGGTACTGTGTTTTTTATTTTTAGTTTTATTCATTTTTTTCTAAGTTTCATCGTACTTTCAAAAAATAGTAATCATTTATATCTCAAGAATTCCATTAGAAAAGTAATAATTATACAGAATTAGTATGAATATTGTCAGATTCGATTTTAGCCTCACTACATTAATATTGTTCAATCTCTAGGCATCGATATAATTACATGCAAAATTTATAACATTAAAGTTGTCAGTACTATTATTAAATTACCTTTTTTTTTTTGTATTTTCTTCATCAAAATAACCATACAAACGTTTCCATTTTATTCCGACCTCTAATCCGCAATCCAAGACTACCGAAAAAATATTGAGTGAGTAATTCATGTAACCATAACTCACATACTTGCTTATTAAAAAATCATTAGTAATTAGTAATTTATAAATATAAATATTCGATTAAATATGAATCTGAATTTTATAGGCCGATCCTGTTCTATGCAAAGAAAGCTCATAATAATTAGGGTAAAAAGGGATTGTACTTATGCTCTTGGTATATCAATCCCCGAAGTCTTTGTTGTTTTTATTGTCTTCACTTTTATTTTATTCAAGTATTTTTTTCTATTGAATATATATATATATATATATATATATATGGAAGGACAGAAAGCTTGGTGGGATAGCATTAATTGGACAAGTCTATCAGCAAATTATTGCTTAAGTATGCTCTAAAAATAATAATAATCCTTGTGTATAAATATAACTTATATAGTCTTTGTAGGGCCCTATTTACCTTCTTTTTTTTTTGGCCCAAAGGGCCCAATTTACTTCACTGGTCGTTGTGAGATAGGATATATATATGAGATAGGATATATATATATTATATATATATATATGTACTCCCATATCCATGATCAATTGAACAACATTTTTCAAGAAAATAACCTCTAATTTTTGTATTTAAAAAAAATGTATTTGTAGCAAGCACGGTTATAGCGAAACTCAAATTAATTTTTTTTTTTATACTATGATTACATGGATACTGATAGACTATCCATGAATCAGATTAGTGAAGACCCTATCAAGACCTACTGGGTCCGGGGCCAAAATTTTAGGATCCAAACCACTTCCTTCTAAGATGGGACGAGTCATGAACTATAGACCTGTGCCAAGTTTGATCCATGTCCCAACCATATAATTATTTTTCTTTTACAAATAATTAGAAAGCAAATATTTTTATTTAAATTAAAAAATTGAACTTAAAAACTAAATTTGGATCTTAGAGAATTATAATTTTTAGCTACTTTCACATGAAATTATTAAGGACATACATGTATTTATGTATAAATATATCTTATTTAAGTTGAAATATTCACAATAATATTTAAAAAAGGTCAGGGGTCAAATCTGGACGTGGGAATTTTTAGATACTGTTGATAGTCCCTATTGTTGATAACAGTAAGTGAAAGGAAGGAGTGATTTTGTTGCTTTCACAAGGTCACATGTGATAGTCGACCCTTTTTCTTCCTAACAGTTTCCCATGGTTTATATAATGAGGTAGCAAACACATGACTCAGATAATTGAATAACATATACGAATCTAAACAGGAATATCTAGAAGTGCAAAATTATAAACACTAAAAATACCAAAGTATGTCTATTTATTATGATATATATATATATATAGAAATGATATCAATATCCATACATAATCATTAGTATTCTTCTACTAATTAATTATGATATATCTCTAGATATGGCTATATCCATCTATTGACTATTATGCATATAATATTAAGTTATGTTGAAAATATTATTACATAGGATTGCACTATTTCTATAAATTTGGCAAAAATATTATAATAAGAAGAACTTTATGTGATATATTTATGACATAATATATTTTATATAGTTGAAAAATCAATATTATCGGATTTTGATTGATATATCTTGTTTAACCCGATTGAACCTAACCCGATCATAATAGTCCGATTCTACTATAATTCAATTGATATCACTCATTAATTTAACCCTCAGTATGTCCGGGTCAAACTTTTGAGCCGGATCTAACAGCATTAAAAAAGTGATCGATTAATTTTTATGATAGGGAATCTTCAATCAAGCTATATAATGGCATAATAATTAGGGATCTTAGTCATAAATACAGACATATATTTGTTAATCTACAGAAATTTTATATATGATCTGGATCCAACCAATAATGCAGGAATTTCCAGCATATATCTTCATATTGATTGAATAATAAAATTTATGATGTCGCTGCAAAGGCAAGTCAAAGATCTGACAGACATATACCAATTTTAGTCCATACGTTGGTCTTACTAATAAATCTAACCACTCCCAGATATACATAAAGTCGGTATCATACAAAATATCGTTGTTTTAACTACATACATCGATGGCTTTCAATCATGCCATAACATTTTTGGAGTGCAATTGCTGAGGAGGGCCATGGTATTCATTTCATTTCCTTTGCGTACACTGACATTTTAATTTAAATTTTGATTTAAAGGTGCAATAGTTGATATATATATATATATATATATATATCAACTTTATAGACTTTCTATTTGTTCCTTCCTTTTCTCCACTGTGACAGATTACAACGGCAGTTTTTTTCTTTTTTTTTTCTTTTTTTTTTTGCTTTGAAAAAAGAAGAAGAAAAGCTACATATCCAATCATTAACAATTACTTTATATTTTATTCCATTTTTCAATTTTTTAACAAAGATAAAATTATGACAAAAGAAAAACATTAAAATTAGATAAATTATACTAAAATGTTTCAATATTTTTGAGTCAATTCATTTAAGGTTTCAATGTTTTAAGTGGTTAGAAAAAAAAAATCGATGGGGATAAAATTTATTATTCAAGATATCAATGTTTTCAATGGTTAAAAAGAGATTTTAATATCTCGCAAAGTGGATCAAATAAGATATAATAATTGACCATTAAGAAAATTAAATGGAAATTAATACGAACGTTAATATCTTAAATAAACTTATATCGTTATTTTAACTACTTTGAAACGTTGATACTTTAAATAAATTTATCCTTATAGGCCAAAAATAAAAAATAACTTATCCTCAAAGATTGATCCTTCTAGAGTAATTTACCTATTAAATTACTATCTAAACTTTAGGAATTTGAGCGAGGGAACTTCTACGATACTGTCAACAAGATCATTTGACTGTTAAAATAAATATAATAAGTGATCTCTAGATATTTTATGATGTAATATAATTGTGTATGAATTTGAGTAGTTAAATAATTGACGTGATTGCCCCTTAAAAAAACACGACGTGAGCATAAAATTGTCCTTTATGCAAATAACCTTTTAGCATACCAGCCTTTCCTAAGTGGAATGATCTAAATTTGAGTTTGCCCTCTCCCATTGCAATTGGCGAGGGGGTTAGTGTTTTATCAATTTTAACCCCTGTAGTTCGAAGATGTTCAACTGTTTAAATATTAGACTCAATCTAATATTTAGTTGTTTAATGTCATAATGTTTCATGGGGTTAAAAAGAAGACACAATGTTTAAAAAACTCAAAAATAACACGTGTCAATTGAGACTTGATTGACTCATTTATGAAAATATTGTAACCTCTTTTTAACAACTCGAAAATTTGCGACATCAGATGAAATTACTCTCAAATGTTGTAATGTTTCGGTGTAGTTTACTCGATATTATAATTATTATAACTATTATTGTAATCTTTACTTACCACATCATATATGTAAAGATGGCTAAGACCATAAACATGACTAACATAGTAAATAATAAATAAAAACCGATGTTTAGTATACCATAACTTTGAATTTTAACTATGTGCTTTACAAGTAAAAGTTTGATCAAGTAATCTTTAGCAATTTCAAAATTCAAAGTTAAAAAGGTTAATTATAAAACATGACTTGTGTTTTGGTTAATTTGCAAACACATGATTTGTTTTTTTTTAACAAATAGGTGACCCGAGTTTTGTATAAAAATCAAATTAATTAATAATTTTAGAATGACACATGACAATATTTTATTGATTATAAAAATTAATTTTACATTTTTTTCAATTTTCACATTTAAAAAATTTATTTATTTAGTAATATTTTTATTAAATTAATTTTTTAGTCTAATAAGACTTCGACACATATCCTTTTAATAATAATTAATTACATTGACACTTTTATATGAAACTTTGGTCATGTATTTATCAAAAAAATCTAACACATATCATGTTTTTATAATTAATCCAAAGTAAAATTAGAAACATGCAAAATCTAAATAATTATTATGACATTATCCATCATTTTTTTCCTTATTTTTGAATCATTAAAGGTTTCTCAATCTTATAAAAATAAGAATTTAGCTAATTTCGTTAAATATTTTAGTTTTACTTAGTATGTGCTAGCATCCGATTAAACTCTCCATGGCTAGAGCCAAGTGATTAAGATTTGCATAAATTTCAACAGTTCCCAGATAAGACAGTTCTAATTAACATGAGAATAATCAACAAAATAAATAAATAACATGAGAATAGAAAACCTATACTACAGACAAACCATAATAATAAATGTCGATTTGTCAATTTTTTATTTTTTTTTCTGGGGTCTACTATTCCAAGAATAGTGACATGCGTATGATAATTGTACTTGTTCCACGAATATAAATTATGGCGAATGAACTTATCTTACTATAATTCCGAGGCACAACTGTAAACACGGTCAAGCCCGGCAAACTCCGTTATTAAATTAAGGAACATGGGAACGTCTTAGGAACGTAGAATCCTCATGATAGGATTATATATAGGTTATGATAGGATAACATATTTTTATAACGTGACGGCTTATGTTACGTTCGGAAGACGATATTGTATCCTCAATTATTAGACATAAACAAATCGTTAATTATAGTGAAATGATTTGATTTGGGAATAGCTGTCATATAAAATTCCATACAAAACTTACTTCGAACTAATGACAACAAAAGATATTAGAACATTCGAAATCAGACTTGGTTAAGAACTCTTCTGTTATATTAAACCAATAAAATTATATTTGGCACAGCTCATGGTTTTGTTTGGCTCTGCATCATAAGCTTATCTTCTATTATCTATTATTATTAAGCGAAAGTTTTAATTAGTATAAAAAAAAATCTATAATATAATATTATGATTACTTTATTCTCTCTTTTCTTCGTTCTAACTCATCTCTCTCTTATTTTCTTTGTTACCTCTCTTCTTAAAAATGACCTAACTCTTCATAAAAATAAGGTTGAAAAGAATTACTATTATAGAAAAATGAAAACAAAGGTTAAACACATTTAATTTGGGAAGATTTCATTAGAATAAACATTAATGTTATGTTTTTTATTAAATAAATATAAACTCCTATCCATGTCATTCCTCGTACAAAATCCCTTGTTTCTCCTCTCCTTCCGATCATTTATACTGTGTCTCATCCACGTCAGATGAACTAACACCAACAATAAAAAAAGTTCAGCCGATCCTAAAAGTATTAAATCAATGTATAAAATATTAGTAACCAATCCTTGTTCTCGCGAATTGCATATGAGAGTCGGGAATATAACCTGATATTATAATATTAAGTGTTGTGTTTGTAGTTTAAGAGATTTAACATCTTATTTTATTATTTTAAATAAAATATTTATATGAATTAAATATAAATACAGATAAATATAAATGAAAATAAATAATCTAAATAGAAACACTTTGCTTTCTAATCATAAGAGAATCCGTGTCCATAAATTCTTCATACGGTATTCTTCACAAGGTTCTTCATATGATTTTCTTTACTTCTTTTTATATTATTATAAGTCTCGTTTATTTTTATATAATATATTTATATTTATATAATAAAAAAATTAAAATATTTTTGAAATAACTTATTTAAGAGAATTCTTTATTTATAATGATGTTAAAAAATAAGATTCTTTGCTTATGAACCTGCGTCAACGATTTTAGATTTTGACATGGTTGCTCTAATAATTTATTACGAAAACACCTGAAAAAAATGACCGAGATAGGACTTATTGAGTTTGATTTATGATTAGACAAGAACTGTCATTCAGTACCCAGTAGCTTCTATTTCGGAATAATTCCATACCAGTAGTCCACTTCCAGTACTGATCCGCATCTATTATTATAAAGTTAAAACAATTTAAGTTTAGATTTTATATTTTTAAATAATTTATTTTATTTTATTTTATATTTTTTTTCTTTTACTTACTTTTTATCTATCCATAAAACCCACATACCAATACTTATAACGTTCATATGTATTTTTAAACTTGAGAGAAACTGTAATTTAACTGTTATTAATTTTCATATTAATTGATTCTTTTTTTTTCTCTGATTAATTTTTTTTATCAAAATTTTTTTCATCTAATTTAATTATATATGTTTTTTATTACCCGTATAATGGATGCATAGTTAGCTAGTCTTGAATATTGCAATTTCTTGGTTTGATTTCAATCATTGTTTATTTAGGTGTGGCGAACACTACCGTTTAATTTCATGAAAGGACTCACCTATCTTTGCTGAAGGGAAATAGCAGCGTAAGTTTGATTGATATTGTAGGATTACTGGACTAGGAATAATATAATCATTATTCCTTTGAAAGCTTATTCGAGTATATTAGTGGATGGAAAATGGAATAGATATTCATAAAATTATAATTATTGCAAAATAAGGATTTGTAATTTTTTTTTATAGATTGAATATATTTTTATTCATAAACAGACTGTAAGGTTAAGATACAGATGTAAATAAGATACAAACGAAAAACATGAGATCCAAATAGGCCTTGAAGGGATAGTTTTTATCCTTGAAATTAAAAAATAATAATTATAACTTTTCTAAAAAAATTAATAAATACTTCAATACATGTAGAGGAACCATTGCAATGAGTAAGAGTATATACATGCCAAATCTACTTATAAGCTACTTCAAGTTCACTGCATTCTATATTTACTGCGTTCAACTTTACAACAATTAGGTCAATTCAAGTTTGAATTTCATGATATCCAAGTTAGCCTACTTGCAAGTCTAATTAAGCCAAAGTCAAGCTGAAATTTTAGTAGGATTTGACTTAAGTTTGGATATAAGCATTGCTTTGATTGGAATATAAATATATATATATATATTTCTTAAAAAAATCCATTTTAAATGAGTATAATCTAGTTGTACTCAAACTGAAAATTCCACATTAGGTAGAATTCATATTGAGTTTGAGTTGAAGACCATATAATCTTGAGATTTTCTAATAAGTATTATTATATTGTATGGAGAAATGATAGGCCATAATTATAAGAGAAAGACTCAAAAGAAATTGTAAAGGGTAAAAAAAAGAAGAAGAAGAAGAAGAAAGAAAGAAAGAAAGAAAGAAAGAAGAGAATATCAATTGCACATTTTAAGAAATTGAAGGGCTTTATAATACAGGAACTCTTATAATTCAGTGGTATGAATAGCTAGATGTATAGCGTTAAAATGCTCTTCTTATTGTAATTTAAAAAAAAAAAATGAAAACTCAATGGGATTTAAGTTACAACAAATACTCTAAATTACACTGGAATAAGATTTGATGAGTGATAACTTGTTTGGCCTCCACATTTGATATGTTACGGTCTTTCTAGTTAAGTTGTTTTGAATGATTAAAAATATACAAAATAGAGTCTATGTTTAAATTTTCTTTTTTTATAAATATGTGATGCTTCTGCCTTAGAATAAATAAAGATTTAAATTATTTAATTTTAAATACCGATGTGGCTCAAAGGATGAATCTATTATCCATGCTTTAGCAAATTGTCCTTGTCTTCATTCCATTTTTTCTACCTTGAATGTTATTCTGCCATCATCTTTTCCAATATGGTCATCTTTCATTTTGTGGATTAAGCAAAATAGTGAAATTACTATAGTTAAGCGCCATAGTGTGTACTTACCAAGAGGCCTTCAGCTTGTCATCACGTTTATGGCTAATCTAGTTTTTTAGGAACAAATCGATCTTTCAATCGACCAGTACATCTGATGACATTTTATCCTAGTTGCTGCATTTTGCAAAGTTTTTGTATATGGATGCACATATCACATATGATGACTACTAGAAAAACTAGAACTGTTGTTAAGCCAAGTTATGGTTCTTTTGTATGATCTGTCCCAGGGATGAATACCAATGCCCCTGGTTGAACTTTTTTATTTTGTTATCATTTACTAATATATTAGGTTTAACCCAAAAGAAAGAAAAAAAACTTTCATTTTTTTCCTTTCATTGTACAAGCAATATGTATTAGATTGTGTTGCTCTATGGAGACTATACTCTCAAAGATAATATATCTACTCCACTAGGTCGCTTTTATTTCACCTAATTTTATATACGTAACTTTTGGTTTTTGGTATGGAATATAATGGTAAGAATATTATAGTACAATATAAGGAAAACGGAATGGTATAACTTGTTTTGTACTATATTTGGTGTAATAAGTATAGTTTAAGATTTATTTATTTATTTCTAGGTTTCGTGTTACGTGTTTCACACAAGTATTATAACTGGCTAAGGCTCCAAATGAGTTAAGTTACTTGTGGGTAATTCGAGCTTGACTTGTTTTAAATCTAGCTTGGCTTGAGATAATTTAGTGAACGATCTGGATTTTTTATCAACAGTGATGGGTATAATGTTAAATGTTAGGGAGTTTTTATAGTCCCATTCACGAAACCGTAAAGTCAATAATTTAACCGTTAAATTAAATATAATAATTAAAATTTTAACTTTAATAATATTAGATATGGCATAAGCCATTAGATAGTACATGGCCAATCAAATTAAAATTAATAATGAGATTGTAGGATTTGCCTAAATGTTGAGGTAAATGAAGGGAATTTCATATATCAAGATTTTGTAAAGAGTTTTAAAATATGCACTTTTTCCAAATAAAATATATACCTTTAATACAAAAATTGCTGATGCCAATAATTGGAAGTTTTACTGGCCAACAAAAAAGAAAAAATAATTGGAAGTTCATATCGAGAAGAATGGAAATAAAAAGAAATGAAAGAAATAATAAATTAAAAAAAGGATAATAATGGTATGTTTACCAACTTAAGTATAAAATGAGAATTTGTAAAATAACAATGAATTGGTAGAAATATTCCCGTATCAAAGTCCACGTCCCTTTTCTTTCTCGTAAAATTTAGAAAGAAAAAGAAAAAATGGGTGAATGCCACAAAAATTGCCATTTCCAATAGTACTTATAAAGCAATAAAGAAAAACAATATTCATAAAAGGTAAAATAAAATAAATTTTATTCAACACTAACTTTGCCACTTTCCATTTCTTTCAAAATTCATATCCTAAATTCGTCTTCTTGAAAAAACTAATTCAAGTTATATAGTAAAGTTTCCGGGTTATAAAAACTATATTTTATTCTATTTTAATTGTGCCGGTCCTTTTTTGCATTTTCTAAATTTGGAAGTTTTATGATATTTAAAATATAAAAACTTCTATGATTTTATCATGATATTTATTGTCATCTAATATAAAAATTAAAGAGAGTATAAAATTTTTTAAGAATTTCATCATGGTTAAAAAATATCTAGACTCATTCATTAATATGATATAATCTCGTTGTAACCGCTACGAAACAATAAAATTTTCCGACATAATTAGGTGAATCCATACTAAAGTAGTGTATTTATTATGCTGTCAAGCCTGTCATGTATTTGGTCTCGTCCACAAAGAATACTACCTTTCTCAATAGCCATATAATGAATTGTTGCCCAGGAATGTATTTCAAAAAAAATAATTCTGATTATAGCTTACTTAATTAACCAAACTCCAAAGAATTAATTTAATTCACCAAACCAAATAGAAAAATTAGAAAAAAACTAAAAGAAAATAAATGAAGAGAGAGAAAATAAAATTTGCAGAGCTGGAGAGAGAGGGAGCAGAGAGAGAGAGAGAGAGAGAGAAACTGCAGAAAGCAAAAATAATGAAAGCTTGCTTGAGAGCAAAGAAGCAAATCTAAAACAACAGCCACAACAACAACTTACAATTTAAAAAAAAAAAAAATCAAAATATCCAAAAAAAAAAAAGAAATTAAAGTTTAGTTAGTTAAAACTCCGGAATTCACTTTCCTTCACTTTCTTTCTCTCCGGGAGAGAAAATGCGAGAAAAGAATAATAAGTTCCGAGTTAAACTGTTGAGTTCGACACGCCACCGATCCAACTCACTTGTGACCGATCTACAGTATAGAAAGTGAAATTAAATGCTTTTGAGATCCATGTGCCTTCTTCATCATTACTCATTGTGAAGTGCGAACAATTCTTCCAGTTTCTACTCACTACATTCAATTGGCTTCAGTGTCTTCGTAGTTCGAGAGATCTTTTACATTTTTCGAATCGCACTGATACGAGTTTCGGTTTTTTAACTGTTTTTCTTGACTTCGGATACGGTAAGTCAAAAGTTTTCTTCTCATTGCTTGTCTTTTTGGTAGTTTCAAGTTGTTCGTAAGTTTTTGATTTTTTGGAGTGGGAGGTTTGAGTTGGATTAGGGTTTGATTGGATGGTGGTGGTGTGTTTTTTGTTGGGATCTCAATGTGTTGGAACTTGTGATTTGTGTTTCGATGAGGATATTCGGTTTGTTGCAAGAAGAATGTTGTGAATTGTGTATTGTGTGCTTGGGAGGGATAATATGCAGTGTGAACATGATTGCGTGTGTGTTAGTTGCTTGGACTCGAATGCTCGAGAGGTTTGAAGTTGAAGTTATGAGTTGAAGTAGGGTTTGATTGAACTGTACGGCTCTTAGGTAGGGTATTGTTGTGCCGAAATTTTCAGCAGTTCGTGTTTTGACGAGGACATCGTCAATTGTGTGGGTGCAGCTATCCTTTCTTTGTTGCTTGAATTGCTTTGAAATTGAGTAGAGATTATTGTAATTTTTTCAATTGATTTGGGTTTTGATTGAATGGACAATTATTGTGTAAGATCTTGATGTGTTGAAACCCGCTGTCTGTGTCCTGACGAGAAAATTGATTTATTGGAAGGTTATTCTTGTGAATTCTGTGAATGCTGTTATCCAAAGTTAGTTGTTTGCTCTACTTGTTACATTAAGAATTTGAGTTGAATTAGGGTTTGATTCCATTGTACAGTTATTATATGGGATTTCAACGTGTGGATGCAGTTATCTGGTTAATTTGTGTATATTTGTTGCATTGCTTTCATTGTTGAGGTATTTAATTGATTTAGTTTCTGGTGGAAACAATTTAGGTGATACTTTTTTGGGTTATGAAGAGCAACAATATACAAAGTTGGCTGCATGGTGAGGGTTGGGAGTTTGTGATTTTTGTGGATATTTTGATTGGAAAGACTTTTTAGTGGGTTAAGTTTTGGTGGAAAAGATGCCTCCATCTCCGGCATTGAAGTTCTCTCCTAGCCGAGAAGCGAGAGTAGAAGGTCACAAGCGAGGGCGTAGCCTTGAAGGTGCATTGCTTTTAAGGGAGAAGGATGACGATCTTGCCTTATTCAATGAGGTGCAGAACCGGGAACGAGAAACTTTTCTGCTCCAGTCATCTGATGATTTCGAAGATGCATTTTGTAAATTTCTAACTTGCGTTCTATTTGTAAATAGATGATTATATTTAAACTTTTATAGGGTTGGCGATTTTCTCAGCTTCCTGACATGTTTCCTCTTGTAAATTTAATGTTGGTTTTGGGTTCTTGCCAACAGCATCGAAATTGAGACATTTTGCAGACTACAAGCTGGGAATAACCATTCCTAATCGTGGGGAGAGTAGCGACCTGCTTAATGCAGATGGAGATAAAACTGACTACGACTGGTGGGTTTTCTATTCCAAGAGACAGTAGTGCCTTTTTTATATGATTATTTTGTGTGGGATTATCATTTGGAATTTTAAATCATTATCTTATATTGCAAAAATTTTAATATAACACAAGCTTCTGCTTTTATTTATTTATTTATTTTTAAGACTCTGCTAACATCTTTATTGTTTTTAATTGCAAAGGTTATTAACTCCTCCCGACACTCCGCTTTTTCCTTCCTTAGAAGATGAGACAGGACCAGCTAGTGCACCAGTTAGAGGTAGGACCAGGAGTCAGCCCATTTCCATATCAAGATCATCCACAGTAAGTTGTGAAGTTGCATTAATGGGATGTAACTTTACTCATTTTTTCATTGGATTTTTGTCCATAGATTCTTCTTTTCATTATTCTATATTGCTGTACAATGATCTTTACCTGTGTGCAGATGGAAAGGAGCTACAGAAGCAGCAGAGGTAGTGCTAGTCCTAGTCGCTCTAGCCCATCTCCTCGCTCTGTTAATAGCACTGGCCAGTCAAGGATAAAGCCATCTTCGGCGCCGCACTCTAGTCCTATTTCTAGCCTTCGAAATGCTACTCCATCTAGGAGAGTATCTCCTCCTCCAAGCAAACCCTCGACTCCTATTCCAAGATCTTCTAGTCCCACTCCTCGCAGGCTGAGCACTGGATCCAGTGTTTCTTCAGGAATAAGAGGAACCTCACCTGTAAAGGTTAGTCGTGGAAATTCTGCCTCACCAAAGATAAGAGCATGGCAAGCCAACATTCCTGGGTTCTCTACTGATGCACCTCCAAATCTTCGCACTTCTTTGGCTGACCGACCAGCGTCATATGTGAGAGGTTCATCTCCAGCATCTAGAAATGGAAGAGACTCTTCCAAATTTAGTCGGCAATCAGTGTCTCCAACTGCTTCAAGGAGTGTGAGTTCATCTTATAGCCATGAGAAGGACTGGTTTAGTTCTTACAGCAAAGGTTCCATGGCATCATCTGGTGATGATGATGTTGATTCCCTGCAATCAGTTACTGTTGGAAGCCTAGACCATTCTACTTATGGGAAAGCAGGTGTCTTTTCTAACAATAGTAGGGCTTTGGCCTTCTCGAAAAAATCGGCAAGGGTATTGTCTTCTGCAACTGCTTCAAAAAGAACAAATGATCCATCCTTACGGCAAACGGTACTCATACTTCCTAGGACTACATATGCATGAACACATTTACGTATAATTTTTATGAGATTGGAATCATAATGCTACTTGCTTGATGTCTTCTCACTTGTTTTTCTTTGAGGTAGGCAGTAAACAAGATGTAGAGTTGAGTTTTGGACAACTGTTTCTAGTGAGATATCTTTTGTATCAATTAATTTTTATGGCCTGGAAAAGTGAGTGGATGTAGAATCAGATGCAGGAATGCCAGATTTATTGACTCCAGATGACCTAAAATGCTAGAATAACTTTTATTTGGATTTCTGCTTTCCTTGTTCATTAGATTATTTCTTTGTACATGTACGTGAGATTTATATTCACAGAACTTAGAGATTTGGATGTTTTATTTAAGCTTTCGATTTTGTGATTACTAGTCCAGCTTTAAATTTAAATTCATACTATGACTTTTACTTTACGACACTTTAATTTGTCCTGATTTGGATATTATAATGTTTGCAGCATTTAAAGAGTTTACTTGTATGTGCTTCTCTTAGGAGTCAGAGGATCTTTTGCTTGAATATAGGCAATGCTGTCTTGCCTGAACTTGGATGCTTGTGTAACCATGGCACTCTGTCATTTTCATTGTAATATTTTGTTGCAATTTCTGTTCCTCTTAATTATAGCTGGTAGAATCTTAAGATGCATGCTGTTACAGTAACCAAATTGTGAGTGTGCACGTGTTACAAGTGCTTTTTGGGGAAAATATTATAAAAAGGAAGAAGAACATATTTAATGGAGATCAAACTCATAAAGGGGGGAATTAAGACAAAATCAAAGATGAGAAGAATAAGGAAAATTAGGGATGTGATATTAGAATTCAATAGAATAAATGGCAGTAATAAATTATTATTATTATTATTATTATGTATTACCTAAAATAGCATCATGACAATGCTATCTAAATAGTTGAATGTAAAGAAGAAAAATCAAGCAATAATACTATTATTTTGGGATAGGTAGCTCTCTCTCTTGAGCTCCATTTGAGATAGGCAGCTCTCTATCTTGGTCTCCCTTTATTCCCTTTATCTACTATTTCCTCCACAATAGGTTCTTATAGAAAATCTAAGCAAAATCGTTCCGTGACTTAATCCCAATACTGGGCTTGCAGTAACATAATCATATGAAGAGCAGATTTTCAACTTACCGTAGTTGGGTTTTCTCCTTGGGGAGAGTTGACAAAGGATGTCATCGAAAGTTTTCACTTTATGATTTACATGTCTGAACTTACTTTATTTTGTTATTTTTTCAGCTGTTGCTCAGCATTTTCACTTTCTTCTTCTATGCATGAGTTGGGGTTTATAGCTAATTTTGAATAGTATGGAACATATATGATAAATGAAAAGGGAAGAGTCCAAGCAACAAAGATTTCATTACATCTTTATTCTAACTTTTCATTATCTTAGTTTATTTTGGTGAAGTTTATTAGGATATTGAATGCAGGTGTAATTAATTTCTTTCTGGCAATTGAAAGATGGTTTTCCTTACTAATGTTGATTTTATTGTGTCATTCTGTTGTTTGATATTTGATCTCACTGTTCCATGCACCATGGATAGATTCAGTACATGCATGGCATATGGTAATTTGGCTTGTTAGGAAGTCCAAAAGAAGCTTGCATTCTGCCTGCTTCAAAAATGAATTTATTGACCGGAAGTGTTCATAAAAAAGCAAAAGTAAGTTATTAAGTGTATTGTTGGGCCTTCTTTGTGTAGGACAACCGTAAAGCTCCCAGAATATGTTTAGGCCACTGTTGTCAAGTGTCCCAAGTACCACCTTTTATGCAGGGAAAGCAAGTTCTGCCCATCATTCTATCATATCTCGACATTCTTCTGTTTTAAACACCAGCACTACTAGCTCTGATCAGGGAGCAGCTGCCATTCCTGAGACAGAAGGCCGTGGCCAGCGCTTGGATCACGTGACTGATGAATCAATAGGAGCATCTTATATTGATGTTCAAGAAGGAGCATTTGCTGTTGATGAGGCAGATACTGCAGATTTGGTAAATGAAGTGTATCATGAGTCACTTGATATCCAACACAATTATATTGATAAAAACAATACAACAGAGAATTCTTCTACCAACCGTGATAGTGGACTTCCAGATCATATGGTTACAAAAGGTGTGGCATCTGATGGATCCATTGATGTGCATTGTGATACTTCCGAAATTGATCACTTCAAACGCCCAGAGCTGTGTTCTATATGTGGTGGACTATATGATTGCATTGATTCTGAGGAGAAAGACATAAGAGTTTGTCCTGAATGCAGAGAGAATGCCAAGCTGACACGCATGATCAGTCAAGATACAACTGCAGTAGTGGCTGATAGTACCCAAATGATAAGACTGGAAGATACCCAGGATTTGGTAAAACCGGGATTACGGATAGCTGTTCCTGAATCTGTGGAAGTTGAGGACATACATGGGTCTGATCTCTCCATGGTTAAGGAAAATAGTGAAGAAGAATCAGCTTTCCGCAGGGAGGAAAGTGCCAACCATGCAATAGATAACTGTCTTCCTCGGTTCCAAGAGGAGAGATGCAGGCACAATTCTGTTGAACAGATTACGGGGCAGCCAGCAGCAAGTTTGATCTCACGGGATAGAGAAACTAGCAGTCGAGAATTAGAGCAGAGCAATAGCTCTCTTAATGCAAAGGTCAATACTGCAGAAGTAGCTGGCATTTCATTATTGCTGAAAAGATCAACCAGTATCAAGGGTCTTCATGTGCAAGGAAGGACATATTCTGCCTCAGTGATTCCATATGATGATATCTCTTATGCAAGAATCAGCTCTAACAGTATGAGAAGCTCTATTGGACATGGAAGTGTCTCTTCATCATCTTCCATTGACCATGCTTCTTCTAGGCATTCAGACATTCGGCCCCAGAGACAGTTCAGTGGGAAGAAATCCGATATTGAGAATTGGAGAGGTGATTTACAATCTCAAAGTGTCGGATCTTCCCATTCTGGAAATTCAAACCATGCTTACCAAGCATCAAGTCTTGGTGCGAGTACAAATGAGAACAGTTTTGGGGCCACTACTGAAGATGTTGGTAATGATGTAGTAGAATCAGCTGCTGCTTCTTCAACGCAAGTGCCAAGATCAGAGAAAGTGGAAGCAGATCCTACTAGTCCATATTCCGTTGTGACTACAGATGGAAAGGAAGAATTTGAATATAATGGTATGAGTAGGACATTGGATGCTTCTGCGGTGGGATCATCAAGTCATGTTGACACTTTAGGTATGGAAAACCTCCTGAGCAAAAACGCTGGAGAAACTTTTTTATGTGAAAATGCAGAGGAAATCCTAGACATTCCTAGGAGTCTTACAGAACCATCGGCTACTCCTTCAGAGTCAACTTTGGAAAAAGAAAATGCCACTATCAGCACTTGCATGATTATTTCCGATGGTGCAGAGGCAATCGGTGCTAGCTCTTCGGTTGAAATATCAGAAATTGAAGTCAATAGTTGTCAAAATAACGTGCCAACTACAGAGCTTGATGATGTCTCCACAATATTGAAGAATACCTCGAATGAACTTCAAGAGCATTCAGAGAAAGATCTCACATCTTCAGTTGCTGAACCTGATCATGAGCACATCATTCTAGGTTTGTGTTCCTTCATTGAAAGAACTTGTCTTTATCTGTTTCTGCAGGGAAAAAGATAAGGAAAAGAAAAATAAGTCTAAACCCATAACTTATGCATTCTTTGCACCACATATATATTGAGAGAGAGTGACTGAATGAGAGGCAAGAAAAGGTTTGGAATACTTTTCAGTTGCTGTTTCATTTTTCAGGGGTTTAAAAGGTGTTGCTTCATAAATGAAGATTGAAAAGGGCAAACTTGGGGTATGATATGTGGCCACTAGAGTTTATACGGCCAACTAAAGTCCTTGGTTTTGCAGGATCTCCCCAGTCAACTTTTACAATCTATAGAACTGCTTTCTTTATACATTTTTCTACCCGTGGGTAACATGGTATGCAGGCATGAATGTTACAAATAGGGGTGGTTCAATCTGGGAATGTTCGATCTAAGCTAATATAAGCATACCTCTTTTACAAACATAATATAATGTTATGATAAACAAATTAGCTTCTCTTTTGGGAAAAGAAAAATGATTTTAGTATTATTAGAATTGATACAGAAGAAAAATCTTTTTGATACCTTTTAACATGACCATGCATTTATTACAATTCATTAGTCACCCATTTCTTCTTCCACTGCTATTTAAGTCTGCTTTACCACTACCACAAACTTTAACCACCATCGCTTACCAGCATACTCAGTCACTGTCACCAATCTCTCTTCCAATCACTAATGTGGTCACCTCGTCGTCCCCTTTTAGTATTGCCAATTTCACCATCACTATCTAAGTCTACATGACCACCATTTTCAACTATGTATAGTTACCATCATCACATCCCCTGATTCTACCAACTACTTCATTTACAAACATACCACTGCTAAAGAAGCATTGCTTATCATCATGGATTCTCATATATGTTGAACCTCCTATATGTAAGATATTTCAGAGAATTTTTCTTGTGGCAATATTTTTCAAGTTACAAAAAGCTTAGAAGAAAGATGCCTACCTTCAAGTACTCTATTGTTCAAGAAATCTAGATTATCTGTGAAATATTTTGAAAGAATGGGTAGATTCATATAGTGTATCATGACAAGATGGAGATTGACAGGACATGGCCAAAGAAGCAATGTTGCTCTTGGAGTGCCATTGCCAAAATTAGCATTGAATGGTCACCCCCTGATGGTCAGAACTGAACCAACCCTTGCCATGGCCTCCCTACACTTACTTTATGTTTTATGCATATTTCTTATTCATAAATGGTATTTACTACCAAAATGTGTACATTACTGCAAGTCATGCTTTCCAGGCTACTTAAGGATATTTGGGGGAGTAATCATGGTGGGGAAACATGGCAATGTAGTGGTCAAATCAGTAATTGAAAATGAGTGCTGACTCTAGCTAGCCTATGAAGTCTGGTCAATTTTGGTGGGAACGAGCCTGAGATATTCTCTCCTTATGTGCTGCAGTTATCACTTTTGCTGTTACTTTTATGACAGTTGATTAGGATGATTGCTAGATCAATAAATGTTCTTGAAAATTAAAATTATATTGTGTTTGTGCAGGGGAGTCTACTGTGACAGTAGAAGGTCAGGATGGTGGCAAGGCCAGAAGCCTGACACTTGAGGAAGCAACAGATACCATTCTTTTTTGCAGCTCAATTGTTCATGATCTGGCATATGAAGCTGCAACAATCGCTATGGAAAAAGAAACCACACCACCATTGGAAGGTTCTCGGCCCACAGTTACTATCCTGGGGAAATCTACTTCTGACAGGAAAGACTCACGCAGCAGCAGAGTTGTCAGCAAACGGGCTATGAAATCTCAAAAGGCTAGACACAGGCGGCTAGAATCAGAGAACAAGCCTCCTTCTGTCAAAACCGAGAATGATGAAAATGTCGATGAGTCGTTGACATACAATGTTGGGCTTCCAGAGAAGTGGGATAGTGCTAAGCCTCCAAAGCTGGAATCTAAGTGCAATTGCACAATAATGTAAAGTCTTCCATCTAAGCCGTGGTTAGGGTGCCAAATTGTTTATCAGCCACTCCTTCCTAGGTTTGGCCAACTTGTAATTCTATGGTTTTTTAATGTTTGAAAGGCTGTTTTAGTTTAGATTATTTCCAATTGGTTTCTGTTGGTTTTTGATTTATCTGTAAGAAGCGCCACCTCGTGTTGACGACCTAATTGTAAAGTGTTTATTATTTCTAGGCTAATGTTAGTGGGAAGCATGGAAGTTCATGTATGTTTCGCTTTCCATATTCTTGTCAGCTATCTGATTTAAAATTGTTTATTAGAGAGATGTATTAAATTTTCAGATTCATTATTGATGTGAAGAAATCATTCCTTGGGATTTGTTCTGTATGGAAATGTAACATGGGCATTTATTTATATATTTATACTTCTATTTGGGAAGTAACCTTGCAGTTTTTATATCTTAAACTGTTACACCAGAAGGAGGATTTAATACATTTAAATAAATTGTAAATATATATATAATTTTAGTTTCTTTATCATTAAAATTGATTTAGATGCCAAATGTTTACAAAAACGTGTTTTTACATTCTTATATAACTGTTTGCATTTAATTTTATGCATATTTTTAATTCAAAATATTTTATTATTTTATTTATAGGTAGAATAGTAAAATTAGTTTCAAACGTAGATCTTTGCTAAAGGGGAAGAAATTTTATCCTTCTTTTTTTTTTTTTCAACCGGACATTTTTTATTAACATCTACAAACAAGAGTGGGTTTTGGTCAGGTTGCGTAAAATCTAAACCCGTCATGTTTTCTTATAAGGTCACTAGTTTTGGATACAACATGTAAAACCTAAGCCTGTCCTACTTTCCTATAAGGTCATCCAAAGTCGACCTTAAATCCACTAAAACTAACTTTACCTTCAAATGTTAGTATTAGAATATCTATCTTCTAATTCACTAATCCTCTCTTGTGCAACCTTTTCCATATGATATTTTCTTATTGGTTCATTGTTCATAGATTGTTTTGATATTTTATTTTTGTCATTTTCAAAAAACCGTTTGTCCAAAATATATACAGATGAAAAATAAATATTTTTATTTATAAACAGATTGATACTGATAAAATATAAATAAAAATCAAACAATCTAACTTTTCATGTTGGATTCTTCCTCCTCTAAGCAATACCCACTCCAACAGCCTTGATAGCATGGTCAAAATGTTATACATTTCTTTAGTACTTCTTTATTCTATAATACATATAGCATTTCAGAATAGCCACCTTCCTCATTAATTATCGTGCCCGAGAGGTGTTATAAACTTGACAATTAGCTGCATATAATATTAAACTGTAGGAATGACTTTCTTAGTCACGCAAAGGCTTACATATCATGCATAAAGCGTACAACACATTAGAGGAAACACATTGAAGTAGTGCAATTCACTTTGATAACAATTATGTAACAAATCAAGAGAAATACTTAACATTAAACATAAATAAGATCAATTGCAATTCTTAGGGGCATGCCTCCACTAATGTTTTCAAGTCTACATATACACATTTCTTAGTAATCTCCAACATATTAACATAATATATATTACTCATAGAGAAATTTCAAGAAAGTAAATTCCTTCTATGCTCCTACTTCTTCCGTAAAAACTCAATAATCCACCAATGATTTCCTTAATGTCTCGATCCTCGAATGGAGTCACAAGTATACCTGTTTCAACAAAGATCTATAGGAATGTAAGCTTACAACGTGCTTAGTGAGATATTCCCTTTATTCGTATCGTATTTCAAACAAGTTTATTAATTTTCACGCATATGCTATGCAACAACCACATGACATAAACAATTATGTATGGGTATCCGGAAACCATATACAGAACGAATTTATGCCCTCCATATCGAGGGTTAGGAAAATGGTAGTTGAAGGTCTACACGATCTTCTACTATTAGTCCCTAAGTGCACTCTGCTCACAATGATCGATGGATCGATCAATGCGACTCATCCTTGGAATGTATCCCCTATATGCCTTAGTTTCTTAAGAATAAGCATGGCTGCGGGCCTTTTTGAATAAACTTAGCCTCGGATCCTTTAATTCTTCGCATAGGGGTAGCAGTCTTCGACATGTGACTTAACAGATGCAATGCGTGTCCATTTAATTTATATCAAAGTCGAGTATAATTATGGTATACTTAAAAGCAATCGAGCGAGCATCATATACACATAAGCAACATAGAGTATTAATGATGCACTTATTTGTTGGTTTCATCCCTTGTCACACATTCTTAGAAGTATATACGTACAAACTTATAACTTCATACATATTCATTTTATATTGTACCTACAAATCTAGTGCAACTATCTACAAGCACAAGTAAGTGACGAAATTATGAAGGAAAACTCATTCATCCATTAGAGCACTTCTTACTCGGAATAACTCTTCGGAAATGGCATGTCGAACTCTTCGTCGCCTAAACAAAAGAAATACCTGGAATAAGTATTTTATAAAGGTTCTACTTAAACTTTCTATTCTATCTTATTATTCTCGTTAAAATTCGGATGAAGGGAAATTCCAATTTAAAATGACCATAATTTGCTCATTTTAACTCAGAATTTCTCATATTAGTAGTCGTTTTTTTACCTACTCAAAAAGAACTATCCATTTCTAAGGTTATTTTTAACATTTACAGCCATTTAGGTTTCGAAAAGGATTGGTACAGATCTGACCTACAAGTTCCAGCCCTCAAATTTGCATTTTTCAAAGTTTTACTTCACTTAAATACTTTATAGCAAACGTTAATATTTCTATCTCTGAAAATCATTTAGTATTGACAATAACTCATATTATATGTATGATCCTAGTGATGTTGTCTTAAGAGAAAAATTTTTGTAAACAATCTTTGTTAAGTGTTGAGTTTTAGGACGAGTCATCCTTTCACTTGTGATTAAATTCGCTATTTTGTAGATATGTGATTTAACAACAAAAATCATAGTTCAATATATATGTATTTTGAAATCTCAAAGGTCTTTTTTTTCAAAAAATTTATTTTATAAGAATGGTTTTACTTATTTGTGACATGAAACTCTAAGTATATTCCTTCTGAAATTTTCCTAAGTTTAGTTCTTAAATAAAATTTTGAATTTTTAGATTGTGAAACTTAATTAAAGAAAATCATGATTTTATATTTATTTTCCAAAATTTGAATCTTTATGTGGTTGTGAAGAGAAATCATTCTAAGTTGTATTATCTTTAAAATGTTTTAAGTTTTAGCATATGAGAAAAATTAAGTGAATAGATTGTTCTAAATTTTTATTCTCATAATAACTCTTTCTCAATTAATAAATTTTCAACACATGGACCTTTAAGGGGTTGTTGGATCAAAATTGAATTTTTTTCGTTTGGTACAAGTGGGTGTCTAATTATCATAACTATTATTTATATTTTCTTACCTTCATAAAAAGAAAAAATGAATTTACTTCTTAAAACTTGACTCCTTAAGTTGTATACCAATTTTATTTCTAAGTGGATTTTAACTACTGAGTTAATTTTTTTAAAGTTTCTTTTAGAAAATTATTTTATTCATAGTGTTCATCAAAATATTGGTATATGCCTTATAAATAAGTTTTTGAGAAAAACTTTACATAACAAGGGATTATCAACATTAGAAATTTATGATAAATTTATTTTAATATGTTAGAAAGAGTGTAGTTAAACAATTATCCTAAGTCTTACTGAAAATTCTTTCTAAGTGTTGAAAAATTATTTCTTTTGAGAGTTTAGCCCCATTTTTATATAAAAGAAAATAATCTATGTTATCATTTTGAAAATTTTATTAAGACAACAACATTATCATATGACCATGCATGAATATGAACTTAGTGGTTATATTATGAGATATTAAAATTTATGTGGAAAAATAAAAGAATCGAAAATCAATTGAGCAAATATAAGAACAAAATATAGAAGTCTTAGTTTGTTATCAAGACTTTTCGAAACTTAAAAATGGACAAGTTCTATGAAATAAGAAAAGCAGAATCAAATAAAATCATGAAAGTCTTAGATTTATTTCAAGGCTTCACGAGACTTAAAAATAGACAACTCTCATACATAAAATAAGAAAAGCAAGAAAATAATTATGGGAGTCTTAGACTTTAGCAAGGCTCCCCAAGACTTAAATATAGCCAGTCTTATGAATAAAGCAAATCAAATAAATATGAACATCATGGGAGTCTTAGATTATTTTCAAGGCTTCCCAGGACTTAGATTATGAATAAATCTATTTTGTTTTTACTTGATTTTGGACAAGTCTAAGATTAGAGATTGACTGGTTTTATTTGTTAACATGAAATAGATAATGAAAGCATGAAATAAGGCATTAAATAAAAGATAGATTAGTAAGATTTAAGCTGTAGAAAATATACATATTACATATACTTAGTAATATATACAATGTTAATATAGAAATAATAACATATCATAACATAATATGGTAATAAAATTTAACAAGATATGGATAATATGTTGTTTCTATATTTCTATTTCTTAGCATAAAGCTCATGGGGATTTCATATGGAAATAAAACACACATATTTTTCATGTTATGTTAACATGAATTAAGAAGGAGGTTTAGTGTTTTACCTAAGATGGAAAATGGATTGAAAGAAGAAAAATTTGAGAGAATCAAGGGAATGGTTGTGTGTGTGTGATGTGATTCTTGCGAGAAGAGGGCAAAGAGTGTTTGAGTTTTTAAGAGTTTTATTATGGTGAAAAAAATGTATGAAAACGAGAGGGAGATGTGGTGATATTCATAGAGAAAAATTATGTGAATTAAAGAATGAAAAGAAAATAAAAAAAGAAATTAGAGAGGAAGAGAGGGGGCAGCTTGCTGCCATGTTCTTACAAGGGGGAGAAAGGGAGAAAAAAACAATTTTAGTAGAAAAGTATAAAAAAAGTTAAGTAAAAAGTATAGTAAAAGTTTTATGAGAAAAGATAATTGTAAGAGATGTAAGAAGTGAGTGTAAGAAAAAGAAAAGTAAGACGAATAGTAGTAAATAGTAATAAATGGTAAACAAGATAAATAAATTGTTGGTAATAATGAAAATATGCGTAAATGAACTATATATGATATTTTTAGAAGCAAAATATTTTGTAATTGATATTTTATAATTCCTTATCTCATTACAAGTCTAAATATATTATCAGAATATTTTTATCATTTTGTGTGTCAGGACCTTGATTTCAAAAACCGATCTCATCTAGGTGTGAAACAAGCGAATTTTTGACAAATCTAATCTTTTTAGGTTGTAAGACATTATTTTGACCTATAATCTAAGGTTATCTCATTTTTGCTGTTTTTTAGAGTTTCTAGCATGGTCTTGTTGGATCTAAATCCTCTGGATCTTAATGTGGACCTAGGTGACTTTTAGGGTTCCGATTTCAATTTCAGCTTTAGATTTACTCGTAAAATTTAGGGGTTTATGGTTATAGTATAATTTGGGTTCAAAAATTAAGTTTACTCTATTTTTATGATTTATTTAATATTTTATAGTTCTTACATTTGTTCAATCGTGTCTAGGGCTTCTAGCATTATATGTTGACTTGGTTTGGCTTTTGGTATTAATTTTAAATTTTTTACTCTAAGATTCTCCGAAAGGTCTAAGGTTTTATAATTTTGTCATTACATATTATTTGGACATACCGTCTCGATTTGAGTGCTAGAGATCATATAGATGAATTATTCAGTGTAACGATTTTGAGTTGAACGATTATTGGATGTTCATTTTGTTTTTGAAGGTTCTATTTTTCTTAAGGTTATAAAATTTTATATTTTATCCCATTTAGAGTTTCTAGGATTCAGTTTTAACTTTGGTGGGTTTTAGGGTTTCGATTTTGGTATTTAGCTCTATGATCATTTTCCAAGAGTACCGAAAAAGTTAGGGGTTTACATTATATCTCGTAAGTCATTGATTAGAAATGTAAATGGAATGCTAGACCTAATTACCTCAATCTACTTTGTTTTAAGAAAACCACAAGAAAATTCACTTATATAATGTCACATTTTGCTATATGTATAATATCTCATTTACTAGTTCACAAAAAAGTTATATAAATACTAACTAGGCAAAATTAGTTATACAAATACTGTTGCAAATCTAAAAATATCACATGTTATAAGTTTGGCATGAATGTAAATTATAGTATGTGTATCACACTTGTAATATATTGTACCATTACTATATCGCATTGCAAAATGTAATATTTTGTAAAAGTGCATTGCATTTTTAAAATTTAATATAACATTGGTATTTTGGTAAATTTCCCCCCCTTTTTTTTTAAGATAATGGTAGACATGAATGTTGCCCATATGTACAACATTTGATTGGTGCTTCACAAATTTGCCAATGAATAATGTTCAACTTTAACATTTTATGTAAATATTTTTTTGCCCCTTATTGTTTATGTAAGATAGTTAATGATGTGTCTGATGAGGTTGGTACACCAATTATTAAAACATCAGTAAGTACACATTGTTTGCATATCTATTGATATTTTTATAATAGATTGGTCGATGAAAAGAATAGTTCTTTCTATTTTCATATATATATATATACATTTATATATTTAACAAAGCATTAGAATCCTAAGGGTTTTTCTCTCTTTTTTTTTTTTTTTTTGGTGGTGGTGGTAGGATTCCTTCTTCATTGTATAACCTTCATTACTATCATTTTTCTCTACTCTTTTTGTGTAAAAATCATTTGGAATCCTCAATTGCACCCTCAATTGTTGCTTACAATCACATTAAGATTATTTTTCCAGTAACTTATCATTATATACACTTCTCAAACCACTACTACCAATTGTCTCAGACCTTAAGCTCACTTAGCAAAGGAAATAAGGATTAATGTTTACCAAAGATCAAGGAATTCAATATTGAAGAGATCGAAAAGTTGAGGATCTTGGTAAGATCTCATGAGAAACCTTCTTAAGTAAGTTCATTAACTCTCCTAGATAAATTTTTAATGTCTTACAAAATGCAACCTTCATACAAGTTATATATTGACTCTTAAATCCTTAGCTTCAAATTTACAAACCATTTGACCTACTTCTTCATGTCTTTTCAATTCATATATGCCATGCCCTGTTGCAACTATTATTGGATTAGAAGAAATTAATATTACTTCTTCAATTATCTGTAAAGATGTTCTTTATGTGACAAATTTGTCGACCAACATTATCTCTGTTTAAAAACTTGCTAATGACCTCAATTGTTGTATTGTTTTTCAAATTTCTAATTGCGTTCTTCGGGATCAAGTATTAGAAGAAAGATTGAACTTGCTAAGGAAATGAAAGGACTCTATTTTGAACTACCTCAAAATACTATGAGTAACGTGTCTAAATTGTTTCTCA
This sequence comes from Combretum micranthum, assembly GCA_024138025.1. NCBI lineage: Eukaryota > Viridiplantae > Streptophyta > Magnoliopsida > Myrtales > Combretaceae > Combretum > Combretum micranthum. Next base: position 59,017 of record JAMXBD010000149.1, on the reverse strand, counting down.
GTTCTTCGAATAAAGATGCTGCTCAAAATTTATGTTTAGGTCACCTATCATTTAGAGTTTTGAAAGTTGTGTTTCCAAAACTATTTCATGGATTAGAAATTTGCAAGTTCATAGTGAAGATTGTGAGTTAGCTAAACATACTTGTATATCTTTTCCTTTTAGTAATAGAAGGAGGCATTTTCCTTTCCATTTGATTCACAGTAATATTTGAGGACCTTCATCTATATAAAATAATTTAAGTGCTCATGGTTTATTTCATTTATTAATGATTGCACGTAGGCTACATGGATATTTTTACTTAAACAAAACTCAGATGCCGGCAACGTCATTCCAAATTTTCATCTATGATTCATAACCAATTTGGGGTTAAAATCAAAACTTTTAGGATCTAATGCTTAGTTTTTGATGAAGTGTCACCCAATATGTCACAATTTTTAGAATGAATTTTCTACTTGCACTTCAAAATTAGCTTGACATGCAATGACAAGTATACCAGTTGTGCAAGTAGTATTGAGTGAAAACCCAGGTCATACATTGTTCTTAGAGAACATTGAGCTAAGCACTAAGTTATAATGCACCAAATCTGCAATAGGTAAGCTGAAATGGGATTTTTAGGTTTTAATTCACTAAAAGCTGCTCTTAAAATTATTATTAGATTAACAATTAAAACTCTAACCGAGCAATTAGTTGGGAAACTTCTTCAATGTACAAGTGTTAGATAATGTAATGGTATGGACTGGATTTTTGTTCATTGCTTTGTAGTCATAATCGGGTATGTATACTTGGTTCTTGATTAAACTCACAAGAATCTACTTTTTTTTTCTCAAATTGTAAAATTTTAATTATAGCATAGGTATCCCTTTCAAGTAAACTATCTACAATCATCAGGTAAATTACATGTTTCTCTCAAGTATCTCAAACCTTATTTCATAAGAAATTTATAAACAAATTTATCTTATGAACATTAAAAGAAAAATAATCGAAATTCCAATTGAATAAATCCAGTTATAAACATTATTCAATGAATTGTGAAATTGATCAACCCATTACACAATCTCACTTAAGCAATTTAGCTCATACCAAAAAACATTAATTCATTGATAGCATTGAAGCAAACATAATCCGTTTTACATGATAAGGAAAAGAATATGCCTATAACTTGCAAGAATCTATTCTTGAATACTTAGGGTCCAGCTCTATGGTGGAAATTAGCAATGGATAGTGCCAAGATAATAATGTGGATGATGGAAGAGTATATGGAAGGGAAATGTGTATGAGTATGTGGAAGATGAGGTGTAAGGGCGAGGTGGGGAGTGAATATTTTATGGAGTTTGGTAGAGTATGGGTGGAATGCAAGTTTTGGAATGTGTGTAAAAGTCAAGTGAAAGTCTAAAAGTAATAATGGATTGAATTAGATGGCTAGCAAGAAATAAGTAGTAGTAGTGTATGGGTAAGTTTATGGAGTTGGAGTGGACCTTGGTTACAAATAAAAAAAGAAAAAAAAGGTCTCTCGAATAATACGAAGAAATTAGCTTAAGTGAGTTAGAACTAGTACCACAAAATTATAAAAGAAAGATAAAGAAAACACATTGCTTGAGTCAGTGTTGTACAGTTGGCTTCGTGCATTTGAGTTTAGCAAGGTATAACTACTTTGTTCCCAATTCATATCAGAGTCCTTATGTACAAGTGTAATAGTCATATATTCTGTCTTGAAGTTTCAACAATTTTACAATAGTAATTCTTGCAACAATTCAAGTCACCACATAACCAAGGTGGTGTCTATCTTGTGTTATGCCTATTTTTGCCTTGATTACTTTCAAGTCTACTCAATTTCTTCACCTTGTACTATTTGTGGCTTGCTACTCTCTTGGATCAACTTGTGTGTGCTTCTATCCAAATTCTGGGACGCTCTACTTAGCATGGGTTAGACTTTGATACTCAACCATGCTTTACCAATTCCGTTAGCTTCTTATTGTAGAGCTCGGCTTATTCATGAGTTCAATTGCCAGTGAGATGCATGTCTTCAACTCTATCAATTATCAGCTAGCTATGGAGCGTGAAATTTAGTAGTGCAATAATTCGCTTTCTGCACACCAAAAAAATAAAAAAAAATAAACATAGAAAATAAGAATAATATCAATGATATCAAAAAAAAATTCTACAACTTAAATTTTCAAGTTGTGAGCATGTTGTCACAGTTTTTGTTCTCGTATCAAACAAGTTTTATTCTTGTGTAATTGTATTTTCTATTGTTGCTCATCTTCAAGAACTATTGCATGGTAGACACTCCAATATATTCCTTGGCCAATGGCCACTTTAAATGATAGTTTAGTGTTACTATGGAGTTGCTCTTTTGCTTGGCAGTTGATCGGTATTATAAAGCTGTTGTTATGACTTCATACCGTGATTGTCATAATAGTATCATTTGAAAATAAAATAAAACCTTATCTTATTCAATAATAATGATGAAATCAATTTGCTCACTATCAACGATATGGAAAAAATCATTTACTTCTTAAAGCATCCAAAACAAATTGATTGTTCTTTAAATTAAATCTTACATAATTCAAACTTAAAGTGAATCATCTAATCAAATTTAGACTACCCCATTTTTCATTTCATGTTCTCATTTCAACCATTTCACAAATTGATTTAAAAAGTATACAGTTTATAAATTTCTAACTATTTATACAGTTAAAGCTCCTAATAAATCAACGAACGTGGTTCCATCAAGGTCATTAAACTAGTATTTTCATCCTTTTCACATAACTTTGTGTACATTCATATACAATTGATCCAAACGCATCTTTATAAGTTTTTAGCAAGATTTTACCATAAAGTTGCCAATTCATGCAAATGTGATAGATATACGAGATAAACATGTAAATTTACATATTTATTATCTAACAATGTAAGAGATTGATTCAATTAAGTTTATCACCATATTTTCAGAAAGAGGGCATTATTCATAAATCATTGGGTGTTAATACACCCTAACAAAATAAGATCGCTGAGAGAAAAATGATCACTTAATACCACTAGATTCTTATTGCTTCAAGGGAATGTTCTTAAATCCTATTGAGGAGAGCTTGTTCTCACTACTACACACTCGATAAACAAATTACCTCTTAAGTGTTGGACTATAAAAGCCACATGGAAATACTTACAAATTTTTTGTCCACATTCTAGAATATTAATTGGTCTAATATCTAGAGTTTTTTGTTGCATTACCTTTGTGCATAGTTGCAATCGACATAGAGGCAGATTGGATCCTCATAGAATTAAGTGTGTTTTTCCTAGGTCATCCACCTACTTAAAAGGGGTATAAATGTTATCACTCTACCTTGAGGAAATTCTACACTTCCTCTGATGTCACATTTATTGAATGCAAGCTATATTTCACAAAGTCTCGTCTTTAAGGGGAAAAAATGAATATTGAAGGTGATACTTTTGAGCCATTTATTCCTCTTGACTTCCTAAACGAGACCCTAACTCCTTGTACAGTATAAGCCTAGTGTCTTTTTCATCAAATCTTACACAAAGTTAGTCTAAAAGAGCTTTTCCTTTAAACATGTGCCTTATCCTGAATCAATAATTGTAATGTGATTTTCCAAGGTTTTTAAAAGTGTCTTCAATAAATAATAATTGTTTCAGAGCTATATCAAGCCTAAGAACCGACTTAAGCATTGAAAATGAGCTATCCTTCCTTATATTTAGAGACAATCAAAACACCCATAGACAAGTAAGCTCTTTAGTCTTATCTAAAAAAGTACTAAATGATGCATTAAGAGACCATTGTACCCATTATCCTATCGTGTATCATTCAAATGCTTATCACCAACCTGTAAAAAAATCCATAACATGCCTTAACACCATTTCCATACCTAATATTATGTATAATGCATTATCAAAAAGAGAATGAAGATATGCCATTAGATAAGAAACTGATGCTTTCGATCAATGCTTAGGAGCAGATGCTTCTACTAAACAATTCGTTATGGCTACTAGGCCTATTGTGGAGTTGCTTCAAGCGGCCACAGCTGAGATCACTTCAATCTCGTAAATTATGTAGTAGAAATAGGTATTTCACCCATCACATGCTCAGGAGTGGATGCTTCTACTAAGCGATAGTGATTACCATGAAGTGATCACTTCAATCAAGAATGGATGACGTCGCTTTGACCGCAATTTTGCAAAATAGTTTTACAGCTGCCAAGCTTACTATGGAGTCACTTTGACTTATCACAGTTAAGATCGCTTCGATCTCGTAAATAATGGTGTAGAAATGGGTATTGCACTCGTCCTATTGAAAAATTGTGACTACCATGAAGTGACCGCTTGGATCAACCGTGGATAAGGTTGCTTCAACCTCAATTCCATGAGACGGTGTTACGACTGCCAAGCCCACTGTGGAGTTGCTTCGACTCGTCACAAATAAGAATGCTCCGATCTCACAAATAATGTAGCAGAACATAGGTATATGGTGGCAACGTTAGCTGAACTATAACTCGAAGAGAATTGTCCCCAACCATTACAAATTTTATTTTTTTATCATGCTTATCAAAAGTGTTACAAACATTAATATAAGGGAGTATGGAAGAAGATTGATGGAAGAAAAAAAATATTGCATTTTCATTATCATTTGCTTTATTTCTCTTTCATATTACAAGATAAGAGTAAGTAATAGGCAGCTTCTGCCTTTAATGCATAGCTAATATCATCTAAACAAGGAATGTTATTCATCTTATGTGCCTTCATCATTCATCATATGTGTATCATTGTCTTCAAGTTCAAGTTTGCCATTGCGAACCTTTTCATTAAAAATCCTCTTCAGCGTCTGATAATCTTTTATCGGGTGTCCTATCATCCTATGGAACTTACAAAACTTTGCATCTCCTTTCTCTTGTGCAGTGGGTTCCTACTCAACCCTTGGCAATCTGTGGAAACCATCCTTCAACCATTGGTCAAGGATATCATAAACTTTATCCATAACGCATGGGAAAGATAGAGCTTCCTGAGCATTATCTCTTATGGGTTTCTTGCTAGCCTCAAAGCTTCACCCCCACCCCCCTTCCCTTATGCAATGCTCCTTAATGGGTGCCTCTTCTTATTTGGTTCACCCCTTTGCTTAATAATAGAATTATTTGTCCTTTGAGCATTTTCAACTAATATCGAGAAAGACTTAAGGGATAAGTTCTCCAGGTGCACAACATATTTTGTGAACATACCCTGGATGTAGCTTTTGACGAGTTCACTTTCATTGCATGTATCATGAATGTCTAAGGAGTGTTCCTTAAGGCGCTCAATATAGTCCATAAAGTCTTCCTTTAGGCATTGTCTTATACACCCCATGTCGGTCAACATCACTTGAGTTTCATAAAATTTCTCAAGAAACATTCTATATATAGTTCCCAACGAGTCAACGAAGCCGGGGGTAAGATTTACATACTGGGTGTATGCCTTCACTGTTAGCGACTTAGAGAATTTCATAAGCTTTAGGTCATCATCCAGTCCATAAACTTTGAGAGTCTCAATGAACTTGAGAAGATGCTCCTTAGCACTACCTTGTTTCCCATTAAATTTAATAAACTTTGGACTAATATAGTCCTCAAGATAGGGTTTCCTTGCAATCCTTTGTAGGTATTGAAGCGCCAAGTTGATGACACTAGTGGCAGATGCAGTTGGCACATATTTTAAGTACTTTCCGAGGTCTTCCTTTATCACATATGATGTGGAAGCAAATGGTGTATTAACACGCATTTTGAGGAGTAAGAGTAATACTGTGAGGTGCAGCTCAGCCATAATAGGCTACACATTACATCTAGAGGAGGAGGAGCCTCCGAGATGGACCATTGCCCCTTCTCCAAGAGCAAGCATGGGATCTCTTGGAGTTGGAGGTAGTCAAGGCTACAATGGCTCCTGCGGATGTCCTCCTTCATTTTTAGAAGTAGAAACAGTAATTTGCTCATGTTAAGCATCATGTAAGGTGTCATGGTGAGTATTATATAGGACAGTAGTAGCTGGCATAGCACCAGCCACTTGCACATCTGGTGCAGACAAAGTTATCCAGGGAAGTGTACTTCCTGATGCAATAGCAGCTCCTGCCATACTAGGTAAGAATTGCTTAATAACATTTAGAAATTGATCGAGAGCCTCAATTGTAGCAGTTTGTATAGCCATAGCAGTGGCTTTGTCATCTACAACGTAAGTCTACTCAACCACATCAAGATGATTCCCCTGATCTTTGGAGTTTGCTTCCTGTCTAGCTCTCTTGCGTGGAGGTGTCTTTCTTGTCAAGAACTTACTCTATCATAGGGCTGTAAAAGAGTCAAGTTGAGTTTATACAGTACTAAGCTTGAACTCTACTCGAATAAAAAGCTCGAACTCAATCGAGCTTTGATTTTTAAGTTTGAACTCGATTTAATACTTGAAAAACTCAAACTTAAATTGATTAAGCTTGATTATTCTTTTAAATATTGATTTAACCATAAAGAGTATTTAATACTTGATAAACTCAACTTGACTCGACTTAATTTAATACTTAATTAAGCTTGAGAGCTCATCGAGCCGAGTATTTTTAAGCTCGAACTCATGTTTAGTAACTACTCGAGTAGCTCAAACTCAAGCTTAATTCGATTGTAAGCGAGTCGAATTAGAGTTTTTACGGAATCAAACTCAAATAACTCACGAGTTGTCTCAACTCACTTACAACCTTACTCTATCCCCAGTGGAGTCGCCAAATAAAGCGTAATGGCGTTACTGCAGCTCAGCTGGTCGATCACATGCGATAGGCGTAGCAGTTGATCTGAGAGAAGCCTTGAATTGATGACACATATAAGACATAGTAAAAAGCTGTAGCTAGTTGATCACGTACAATAGGCATGATGGTCAACCTAAAAGAAATTTTAAATTGATGAAACGTGTAAGATGTCGTATAGAGAGGTGTAGGAGGAGGAATAGGCAAACCCGGTTTCTCGAGTGTATGACTGTGACAGAAGATCCAATCAGATAGATTCGATCATCTTAGACTCGTTTTTCATGAAATAGTTGCTTTGATTCTTTTTGAAGTTATTTCAGTATAGTTTTCGCGTTACTCTCTATCTTGGCAATGTGCAGAATCCTCCTCAAATTAGAAGAGAGCCCCCTATTTATAGATGTTGGAGGCTAATGCTAGCCTTTAGATCAGTTCTAAGGATTTAACAGCTAAGATTGTAGACTTCTTTTATTTAGTAATGGGTTGAGCTTGCAAATGAGCTTGGAAAGAGCTTAAGCGCTTTTGTAATGTAAAAGAAGCTCATTATTTATTTAAAGTAGCCCTTTTTCAATATAAAAAGACCGAAGACTTATTTTAGTCAAATAAAGCCCAAATTAACTCAGAAAGATATTCTTGGAGTTTACTTTTTGTGCACCAGAAAACCAAATTAAGTCGAAAGTGGAATAAACCGGTCTAATGATCCTTATTTCGAGTCTACCAAGCTAAATCTCCTTACGATATCCATTATTGGACTTGGTCTTCTAAGCCCTGTCGCTAGCTTAAAGGACCGGCCCGTGGCATTAAATTGGGCCGAAAGCTTAATTACCAAAATGACACTCTATAAATACGAAGTAAGGTTAATTGTAAAAGGGTGCACTCAAACTTATGGGATCAATTATAAAAAAAATCTTTGATCTACTTCCAAAAATGAATAATGTAAGAACATTGTTATTCTTAATAGCTCAATATGATTGACTACTTTTACAGTATGATTTGAAAAATGCTTTCCTCCATAAATTGTCAATGGAGAAATTTATATAATTATTTCACTAAATTTTGAATAAAAAAAGTTAAAAAAATTAAAGTATATCGGGTATAAAATGTTCTATATAGAATAAAATAATTTATTAGAGCTTAGTTTGGTAGATTCTCTAAAATCATGAAAACTTCATACTACAAATAGAGCCAAAATGACCATATTTTATTCATTAAGCACCGGACTTCAAGGGGGTATTTGCACTCTTGGTGTATGCTAATGATATCATTGTAACAAGGAATGATGAGAAAAGAGAAGCAAGAGTTGAAATGGCAATTCACCAAAGAATTTGAGTTAGAAGAGCTTGAAATATTGAAGTATTTTCTTGGTATTGAGGTGGCTTACTAAACTAATTGGATCCGTTTGATCTCTTGAAGGAGATGATATGATGGGGTGTAAAGTGGTCTCTACTCCAATGGATCCTAACTAAAAACTTTGAGAAGCTAAACATGAGCCAAGCATTGGTATGAAGATGTTCAAGAGATTGGTCGAAAAACTCACATATCTTGCATATACTTAACTTGATATAGCATACTCCATGAGTATGATAAGTTAGTTCATGCATGATTCAAGAAACTTTCATGTATAAACAGCTAATAGGGTTTTTCGCTATCTTAAAGGAAGCCTTATAAAATGAACGTTGTTTATAAGAAATGATAGTCTTACGTTAAAAGCCCGTAATGATGTGGATTATGCATAATCAATTATGGACCAAAAGTCAACATTAAGCTATTGTACATTTCTTGGAGGAAATCTAATAATATGGGAAGCAAGAATCTGACTATTGTGGCTTAATTATAGAATCATAATTCAAGGCATTTACTCAAGGGATTTGTAAGCTTCGATGGTTGAAAATTATTTTAGATGATTTGAGAGTTTAATGGGATGGACCTATGAAGCTTTATGGTAACAAAAAATCAGCAATCAACATTGTTCATAACATTGTACAATATAATAAGACAAAACATGTTGAGGTCAACAAACATTTCATCAAAGAAAAGTTGAATGAATGTTTAGTTTTACATGCCATGTGTTCCTTCGATATGATAACTTGCTAATATTTTAGTAAAGGTATTGAATGGTGTAAGCTTTCATGAGATAATCTCTAAGTTGGGAGTGATAGACATCTATTTCTCGACTTGAGGAAGAATGTTGAGTGATAGCATTTTTTGTAAATAGTATTTCTTTTTTAATCTTTTAGATAAAATAATTAGCGGTGTGTTATTAGTGATGAGTTTGGTGAGTGTCGGTGTACCAAGTTTTAGTACACCTACTAGGTATACATTTTCTACATATCTTGATGTTTCTTATAATAAATCTATCAACGAAAATACAATTAGTTATTTTCTTACAAACATTAATAGACCACTTTGTCATATTTATGTGGGACGTATCCAGACTATGCCTCATCGTAAATTTACAAAAACGTGAGAGTGCATATGTGACAAGTGCTTTTTGGGAAAATATTTTAAAAGGAAGGGCATATTTAATGGAGGTCAAGCTCATAAAGGGAGAATTTTGACTTTGGGAGAACTAAGACAAAGTAAAGATGACAAGAATAGAGAAAATTAAGGGTGCAATAAATTTATATTAGAATTCAATGGAATAAATGACAGTAATAAATTAATAATATTATTGTAATATATTATCTAAAATAGCATCTCAATAATACTATTTAAATAGTTGAATATAATAAAGAAAAATCAAGCAATAAAACTATCATTTTAAAATAAGCATTTCCTCCACAATAGGTTCTTATAGGAAATCTAAGCAAAATCATCCCATGACTACCTCCGGACTTGCAACAGCAAAATCAAATGCAGAGCAGATTTTCAACTTATTGCAGTTGGGTTTTCTCCTTAGGTAGGCCTGACAAAGGATGTCATCGAAAGTCTTCACTGTATGATGTACATGTCTGAACTTACTTTATTTTGTTATTTTTTCAGCCGTTGCTCAGCATTTTCACTTTCTTCTCCTATGCATGAGTTGGGATTTACAGCAAATTTTAAAGAGTATGAAATATATATGATAAATGAAAAGTGAAGAGTCCAAGCGACAAAGATTTCATTGCATCTTTATTCTAACTTTTCATTATCTTAGTTTATTTTGGTGAAGCTTATTAGGATATTGAATGCAGGAGTAATTAAGTTCTTTCTGATAATTGAAAGATGATTTTCCGGACTAATGTTGATTTTATTGTGTCATTTTGTTGTTTGATATTTTATCTTACTGTTCCATGCACTATGCATAGATTCAGTACATGCATGGCATATGGTAATTTGGATCGTTAGGAAGTCCAGAAGAAGCTTGCATTCTGCCTGCTCCAAAAATGAATTATTGACAGGAATTGTTCATGAATAAGCAAAAGTAACTTATTGATTGTATTGTTGGGCCTTTTTTGTGTAGGACAACCGTAAAGCTCCACAGAATATGTTTAGGCCACTGCTGTCAAGTGTCCCAAGTGCCATCTTTTACGCAGGGAAAGCAAGTTCTGCCCATCATTCTATCATATCTCGACGTTCTTTTTCAAACAGCAGCACTAATAGCTCTGATCGGGGAGCAGCTGCCATTCATGAGACAGAAGGGCATGGCCAGAACTTGGATCACGTGACTGATGAGTTACTAGGAGCATATTATATTGCTGTCCAAGAAGGAGCATTTGCCGTTGCAGATTTGGTAAATGAAGAGTATCGTGAGTCACTTGATATCCAACACAATTATATTGATACAACAGTACAACAGAGAATTCTTCTACCAACCGTGATAGTGGAAAAGGTGTGTATCTGATGAATCCATTGATGTGAATTGTAATACTTCCAAAATTGATCACTCCAAACGCCCAGAGCTGTGTTCTATATGTGGTGGACTATATGATTGCATTGATTCTGAGGAGGAAGACATAGGAGTTTGTCCTGAAAGCAGAGAGAATGCCAAGTTGACACGCATAATCAGTCAAGATACGACTGCAGTAATCGCTGATAGTACCCAAATGATAAGACCGGAAGATACCCAGGATTTGGCAAAACCGGGATTACGGATAGCTGTTCCTGAATCTGTGGAACTTGAGGACATACATGGGTCTGATCTCTCCATGGTTAAGGAAAATAGTGAAGAAGAATCAGCTTTCCGCAAGGAGGAAAGTTCCAACCATACGATAGATAACTGTCTTCCTCGGTTCCAAGAGGATAGATGCAAGCACAATTCTGTTGAACAGATTACGGGACAGCCAGCAGCAAGTTTGACCTCACGGGATAGATAAACTAGCAGTCGAGAACTAGACAGAGCAATAGCTCTCTTAATCAAAGGTCAATACTGCAGAAGTAGCTGGCATTTCATTGTTGCCGAGAAGATCAACCGGTAGCAAGGGACTTCATGTGCAAGGAAGGACATATTCTGCCTCAGTGATTCCATATGATGATATCTCTTATGCAAGAATCAGCTCTAACAGTATGAGAAGCTCTATTGGACATGGAAGTGTCTCTTCATCATCTTCCACTAAGCATGCTTCTTCTAGGCATTCAGATATTCGGCCCCAGAGACAGCTCAGTGGGAATCCGACATTGAGAATTGGAGAGGTGATTTACAATCTCAAAGTGTTGGATCTTCCCATTCTGGAAATTCAAACCATGCTTACCAAGCATTTAGTCTTGGTGCGAGTACAAATGAGAACAGTTTTGCGGCCACTGCTGAAGATGTTGGTAATGATATAGTAGAATCAGCTGCTGCTTCTTCAACACAAGTGCCAAGATCAGAGAAAGTGGAAGCAGATCCTATTAATCCATGGTCTGTTGTCACTACAGATGGAAAGGAAGAATTTGAATATAATGGTATGAGTAGGACATTGGATCCTTCTACAGTGGAATCATCAAGTCATGTTGACACTTTATGTGTGGAAAACCTCCTGAGCAAAAACGCTGGAGAAACTGTTTTATGTGTAAATGGAGAGGAAATCCTAGACATTCCCAGAAGTCTTACAGAACCATCAGCTACTCCTTCAGAGTCAACTTTGGAAAAAGAAAATGCCACTATCAGCACTTGCATGATTATTTCCGATGGCGCAGAGGCAATCGGTGCTTGCTCTTTGGTTGAAATATCAGAAATTGAAGTCAATAGTTGTCAAAACAGCGTGCAAACTACAGAGCTTGATGATGTCTCCGCAAAATTGAAGAATACCTTTAATGAACTTCAAGAGCATTCCGAGAAAGATCTCACATCTTCAGTTGCTGAACCTGATCATGTGCACATCATTCTAGGTTTCTCTTCCTTCATTGAAAGAACTTGTCTTTATCTGTTTCTGCAGGGAAAAAGATAAGGAAAAGAAAAATAAGTCTAAACCCATAACTTATGCATTCTTTGCACCACATATATATTGAGAGAGAGTGACTGAATGAGTGTCAAGAAAAGGTTTGGAATACTTTTTAGTTGCTGTTTCAGGGTTCAAGTGAAAGATTGACTATCCAAGATTTGGTTTCAATTCCTTTTATGTGATAAGCATTTATGGAAGTCAGAAGAGATCAATAGGATAACCATTTAAGAAACTTATAAATAGTAGGAAATTTTGCAAGTCATGGTTGTGGTGGACTTGGTGGCTACTTAACTTATGAAAGAATTTTTATGAGTATGTATGATTTCTGAAACAGATTATTTTTCCTTTATCTTGCTCACACGAGAAGCTGCTTTTCATCTCATCCACTTGTCCCGTGCATAGGTTTGGCTCTGTAGGATATATGTGCTGCATGCACACTTTTTGGAGCTGTTAACTGCCTAAAAGGAAATCTTTGGAGCTGCTGTTTATATTTCTGGTAGAGTAATAAAAGAAGTAAGCAACATTAATTCCCACTCTTGAAGTTTTCCCATTCTTCCAGGCTACTCTTCTAGTCGCATTTTTCAGATGTTTAAAAGGTGATGCTTCATAACTGAAGATTGAAAAGGGCAAACTTGGGGTACGATATGCGGCCACTAGTTTACACGGCCAACTAAAGTCCTTAGTTTTGCAGGATCTCCCCAGTCAATTGTTACTATCTATAGAACTGCTTTCTTTATCCATTTTTCTACCCATGGGCAACATGGTATGCTGGCATGAATGTTACAAATAGGGGTGGTTCAATTTTGGAATGCTCGATCTAAGCTAATATAATCATTCCTCTTTTACAAACATAATATAATGTCATAACAAATTAGCTTCTCTTTTGGGAAAAGAAAAATGATTTTAGTATTATTTGAATTGATACGGAAGAAAAATCTTTTTGATACCTTTTAACATGACAATGCATTATTACAATTCATTAATCCACCTTTTCTTCTACCACTGCTATTTAAGTCATGCTTTCCAGGCTACTTAAGGATGTTTGGGGAGTAATCATGGTGGAGAAACATGGGAGTGTAGTGGTCAAATCAGTAATTGAAAATGAGTCACTCTAGCTAGCCTATGAAGTCTGGTCACCTCTGGAGGGAACGAGCCTGAGATATTCTCTCCTTATCTGCTGCTGTTATCATCTTCCAGTGCTTGCTGTTACTTTTATGACAGTTGATTAGGATGATTGCTGGATCAATAAATGTTCTTGAAAACTAAAATTATATTGTGTTTGTGCCGGGGAGTCTACTGTCACAGTTGAAGGTCAGGATGGTGGCAAGGCCAGAAGCCTGACACTTGAGCAAGCGACAGATACCATTCTTTTTTGCAGCTCAATTGTCCATGATCTGGCGCATCAAGCTGCAACAATCCCTATGGAAAAAGAAACCACACCACCATTGGAAGGTTCTCGGCCCACAGTTACTATCCTGGGGAAATCTACTCCTGACAGGAAAGACTCACGCAGCAGCAGAGTTGTCAGCAAACGGGCTATTATGAAATCTCAAAAAGCTAGACACAGGCCGCTAGAATCAGAGAAAAAGCCTCCTTCTATCAAAGCCGAGAATGATGAAAATGTCGATGAGTCGCTAACATACAATGTTGGGCTTCCAGAGAAGGGGGATAGTGCTAAGCCTCCAAAGCTGGAATCTAAGTGCAATTGCACAATAATGTAAAGTCCTCCATCTAAGCCGTGGTTAGGGTGCCAAATTGTTTGGCCAACTTGTAATTCTATGGTTTTTTTAATGTTTGAAAGGCTGTTTTAGTTTAGATTATTTCCCATTGGTTTCTGTTGGGTTTTGATTTATCTGTAAGAAGCGCCACCTCGTGTTGACGATCTCATTGTATAGTGTTTGTTATTTCTAGGATAATGTTAGTGAGAAGCATGGAAGTTCGTATATGTTTCACTTTTCATATTCTTGTCATCTATCTGATTTAAAATTGTTTATTAGAGAGACGTATTAAATTTCCAGATTCATTATTGATGTGAAGAAATTATTCCTTGGGACTTGCTCTTCATGGAAATGTAACATGGGCATTTATTTATATATATTTATACTTCTATTTGGGAAGTAACCTTGCAGTTTTTATATCTTCAACTGTTATACCAGAATGAGGATTTAATACATTTAAGTAAATTGTATGTATATATATATATATATATAATTTTAGTTTCTTTATCATTAAAATTGATTTAGATGCCAGATGTTTACAAAAACGTGATTTTATATTCATATATAACTATTTGCATTTAATTTTATGTATATCTTTGATTTTAAATATTTATTATTTCATTTATAGGTAAAATATTAAAATTAGTTTTCAAGGGGAAGAAAATTTATTTTTTTTTATAACTTAACATTTTTTATTAACATCTACCAACAAGGGTAGGTTTTAGACAGATCGTGTAAAATCTGAACTCATCTTGCTTTCTTATAAGGTCACTGGTTTTGGATGGATCATTAAAATCCGAACCCATCCTACTTTCCTATAAGATCGTTGGTTTCAGACAAATCATTTAAAATCTGGACCTATCCTGCCTTCCTACAAGGTTATCCAAAGTTGAGCTTAAAACCACCAAAGATATCTTTACCTTCAAATGTTAGTGTTATAATATCTATCTTCTAATTTACCAACCCTCTCATCTGCATCCTTTTCCATATGATATTTTCTTATTGGTTCATTATTTTCAGGTCTTTTGATATCTTATTTTTATCATTTTCAAAGAGACTCTTTGTTCGAAACAAGTACAAATGAAAAACAAACATTTTTACTTTTAAACAGATCGATACATATAAAAAAAATAAAAATGAAACAATCCAAACGGAATTCTCTTGTTGGATTCTTCCTCCTCTAAGCAATCCCAACTCTAATAAACCTAATAGCATGGTCAACATGTTGTACGTTTCTTTAGTACTTCCATTATTCTATGATACATATAGCATTTCAGAATAGCTACCCTCCTTATTAATAGCCTGTAAGTCATTGATTAGACATGTAAATAGAATGCTAGACCCAATTACCTCAATCAACTTTGTTTTAAGAAAACCATAAGAAAATTCACTTATATAATGTCATGTTTTGCTATATATGTAATATCTCATTTACTGGTTTGTGTAAAAAGTTACATAAATACTGATTAGGTAAAATTAATTGTACAAATACTATTGCAAATCTAAAAATGCCGCATGTTATAAGTTTGACACAGGTGTAAATTATAGCATGTGTATCACACTTGTAATATACGGTGCCCTTACTATATCGCAATTGCAACATGCAATATTTTTGTAAAATAATGTGTTGTATTTTTAAAATTTAGTATAACATTGGTATTTTGGTAAATTTTTCTTTTCTTTTTTTTTTTTTTTTACATAATGGTAGACATGAATATTGCACATGTGTACAACATTTGGTTGGTGCTTCACAAATTTACCAATGAACAATGTTGAGCTTTAACATTTTCTATGAATAGTTATTTTTTGCCCTTTATTGTTTATATAAGATAGTTAATGATGTCTCTGGTGAGGTTAGTACACCAATTATTAAAACACTAGTAAGTATACATTATATATATATAGATATTTTTTATAATAAATTCATCAATGAAAAGAATAGTTCTTTCTATTTTCATATATATATAAACATACACTGCATCAGAATCCTAAGGCTTTTCCTTTTTTTTTTTTCTTTTTTTTTTGTGGTGGTAGTTATGGTAGGATTCCTTCTTCATTGTATAGCCTTCATTACTATCATTTTTCTTCACTCTTTTTTTGTAAGAATCATTTGAAACCCTTAATTGCACCCTCAATTGTTGCTTAAAATCACCTGAAGATTGTTTCTCCAGTAACTTTTCATTATGTACAGTTCTCAAACCACTACTACCAATTATCTTAGACCTCAAGCTCACTTGGCTAAGTAAATAAGGATTAACATTTACCAAAGATTAAGGAATTCATCAATGAGGAGATTGAAAAGTTGAGGATCTTGATAATATCTCATGAGAAACCTTCTTAAGTAAGTTCATTAACTCTCCTAGATAAAATTTTAATGTCTTACAAAACGCAACATTCATACAAGTTCTCTACTGACACTTAAATACTTATCTTCGAATATACGAACCATTTGACCTACTTCTTCATGCCTTTTTAATTCATATACTGCATATTGTTGCTGGATTAGAAGAAATTAATATTACTTCTTCAATTATCCTAGATGTTCTTTATGTGACAAATTTGTCGACCAACATTATCTTTGTTTGAAAACCTGCTAATGACCACGATTGTTGTATTGTTATTTATATGTCTACTTATGTTCTTCTAGACCAAGTATTATAAGAAAGATTAGACTTGCTAAGGAAATGAAAAGACTCTATTTTGAACTACCACAAAATACTATGAGTAACATGTCTAAATTATTTCTCAATTCTTTGAATAAAGAGGCTATTCACCATTTATGTTTAGGTCACCTATCATTTAGAGTTTTGAAAGTCGTGTTTCAAAACTATTTCATGGATTAGAATTTTTCAAGTTTCATAGTGAAGCTTGTGTGTTAGCTAAAATACTCGTATATCTTTTCCTTCTAGTAATAGAAGGAGGCATTTTCCTTTCCATTTGATTCACAGTAATATTTAAGGATCTTAATTTATACTAAATATTTTAAGTGCTCATGGTTTATTTCATTTATTAATGATTGCACATAGGGTACATGGATACTTTTACTTAAACAAAAGTCAGATGTTGGCAATGTCATTCCAAATTTTCATCTATGATTCATAACCAAATGCTTGGTATGTGATTTGTTCAAATCTGAGTTTAACAATTAATATCCAATAATCCCTTCGTAATATCAGATCAACAATAGGCAAGTGCACCTATCAACTGTAGTATAGGAATGGCTCATAGGGTCGTATTCCTCGGGGCCCTGACAAGTACTATTACTCGCCCTCTTATTATTATCTAGTAATCGAGTATGATTGGATCATCTAAATTTAATCTATGATTAACAACTAAACAATATTAATTACACGGGTTTACTAAATTACTATGCAAAACACAACTTTAATATAATTTAATTCACAATAAGGCAGGGTTACTCTATCATATCAACATGAACTTCAATACAAATCATCTTTTAAGTACTTATCTGCAGAGATTCTCAATTCATGGTTCTTATTCTCATAATAAACCAATTCTAATTCCGTTTGCGTCTATTAAAATCTCTCTTAAATAGATGGACAAAGCAGAATTGCATTTAGATTATTCTAATTATCCTAAAATCTCCTTAAACATACAGCAAATTTCCTAATAATATCTCTATTACCAGGAGTAATTTATTCTAGTGATTTAGATCTACTCGATTGAATTGTTTCTCAACATTTTCCATCGAGATCTGATGTAGGATCATGTCGTGCACTACAATTTCCTAACTTTATTGAAGACCCATCACTAGAAATTCGTAATTAAAAAGATTAATAACAATTACATATACAATTCATGTTAATATGACTTCGTAACACCCTAATCACTATTCATGCATGCTGGGATACGAACACCAAATTGGAACAAACATAACCATAATGGAATGCACATACAATAAGAATAATATCAGAAAAGAAATGAAAAAACCCCTTTGAATTATAATAATGAAGATGTTTGTATACACACGGGCACTTGGATCCAATATCTCTCTCTCGAGTTCTTCTTGGAATCCCCACTATACTTCGACTAACTCCTAAAATTATTTCTGATGTATATGATATGATGTCCTCTTCAGAATGAATCCCTTACTTTATATTCTATGGGTGTGGTGTCTAAAAACACGACCTTTTACTAAAACAAACGACGTATTAAACAGTCATGCTGTTTCAAGAACACGTAAGAAGATAATGACCCATTTCTAAAAGTCACGACCGTACAATGCCCATTTTCTTTGCAAATTTGCATCTTGTACGGGCGTACAAAAGGGAGTGCTAAATACTGGAATCATTCTTCAAGCATGTACGGGCGTGCAAGCATAAATCTCCTTCACTTCCCTTCCTCATCACTTCATGTACGGGCGTACAAGTTGAATCCCCTTCATTTTGCTTCAAAATCACTTAGTGTACGGGCGTACAAGACCCCGTACCAGCCATTGCCTTGTATTTTCTTCATTTTGATAGTTGTACGGCCGTACATCTAGACTCCTTTTGTGCTCCTTGCTGCTTTGCTTGAATTTTGATTGGATTCTCCACATATTCCTTCCTTATATTACAATTGTGTTCAAAATTGACCTGAAATATATATACACCAATTAAGTACCTTATCTGTTAAGAATCCCATCAATATATTATAAAATAGACCCAATTTGTCAATTAAAATGATGATAAATTGTGCCATGAAGTGTCACCCAGTATGTCATGAATTTTTAGAATGAATTTTCTACCTGCACTTCAAAATTAGTTTAGTGACATGTATACCAGTCGTGCAAGTAGTATTGAGTGAGAACCAAGGTCATACATTGTTCTTAGAGAACATTAAGCTAAGTACTAAATTATAATGCACCAAATCTACTCTAGGCAAGCTGAAATTAGGATTTTTAGGTTTTAATTCACTAAAAACCACTCTTAAAATTATTACTAGATTAACAATTAAAACTCTAACTTAGCAATTACTTGGGAAACTTCTTCAATATACAAGTGTAAGATAATGTAATGGTATGGATTAGATTTTTTTTCATTGCTTTGTAGTCATAATCAGGTATGTTTACTTGGTTGTTGACTAAACTCACAAGAATCTACTTTCTCTTCAAATTGTAAAATTCTAATTATAGCATAGGTATCCCTCTCAAGTAAACTATCTACAATCATCAGGTAAATAACATGTTTCTCTTGAGTATCTCAAACCTTGATTCATGAGAGATTTATAAATAAATTTATCTTATGAACATTAAAAGAAAAATAATCAAAATTCCAATTGAATAAATCCTACAATAAACACTATTCAATGAACTGTGAAATCAATCAACCATTACACAATCTCACTTAAGCAATTTAACTCATACCAAAAACATTAATTCATTGATAGCATTGAACCAAACACAATCCATTTTACATGATAAGGAAACGAATACACCCACAACTTGTAAGAATCTATTCTTGAATACTTAGGTTTGGTTTCATGGTAGAAATTAGCAATGGATAGTACCAAGATAATGGTGTGGATGATGGAGGAGTATATGGAAGGGTAGTGATGTGAAAATGATAAGGAACAAGAGTCAATTAGGATAAACAATAGCAAAACAAAAGCGTTATGAGCGAATTGGAGTAAAGCTGGACTATAGGCCGCCAGCCTATAATCCAACGCCACCGGCCTTTATGCCGACCTAGGAGCAACTTTGACAATGTCATTTATTTCGTATTGTTATTTCAATTAATGGTCGCCAACTTTATTATTTAGGCCACCAGCTTATCTTTTATGTCGTAATGACTTTTCGTTTTTTAAGGTCTTTTGAGTTTCCTAGGTCTTTATAAGTAATCATATTTGCCATGTCTCAAGAGACTTAAATAATAGAGTTTTGAGAGTTTTCTCTTAGGGTTCTTGTGAGAACTTGTAAGGACTTATCGGATTCATAATCCGTGGCGTTCTTGTTTTTACAATTGACTTATCGATTAAATTACCCTATTTGATTGTGGCGTCTATATCAATTGTACCAAGGTTCGTGCTTTATTTTAAACGACGGGTCAATGTTTTCTTTTGTTTGTTGGGTCTTAGGATTGATATTCCTAGGGTTCACAACATAGGTTGAGGGTTATTGAATACAAAATATTTAGATCTATTCATGTCAAATGTGGAACGAATCGAAGCGTGGCTAGATTCATATCAGTTGGTATCAGAGCAACATGTTGTGTTGATTGTTCGACGCGATTTGTGGTAAGATCTCTGAAATTTTCTTTCTCCATTTGAAATTATTTGGTTGATATAGGCAATTATTGGAGAATTAGGGTTTGGAGATTTGATTGTTAGGGTTTGTGAGATTTGATTGCTGAGGGTTTGTGGAATTGATTAATTTGGTTGTTGTTGGGTTGATCTGTTCTAATTTAAAAAAAAATGAGTGGAGAAGAGGCTTCTGTTTCTGGTAGAGAGTTGAGATCGTTTATAAAGTCTATCCAGGATCAGTTTAATGCGATGAATATAAGGTTGGATAATATAGAATCATCTAGCAAACTGAAATCTACTAGAAGGAGATTGTTTGTTGAAGGAGATGAAGTGGAGTCTAATTCTGATGTGGGCAGTTTCTTAGGAAGAAGAAGAAGGAATGAACAATAGGATAATAATCTAGGAAGCATTAAAATGAAAATCTCTCCATTTCAGGGTAAAAATGACCCCGAATTATATCTTGAATGGGAGAGGAAAGTTAAGCATGTATTTGACTGCCATAATTATTATGAGGAAAAGAAGGTGAAATTGGCAGTTGTGGGATTTACTAATTACACCACTATTTGGTAGGATAAGTTTGTTTTGAATAGAAAGAGATATAGAGAGAGACCGAATAGCTCATGGGAAGAGATGAAAATTGTGTTAAGGAAGAGATTCATCCCTAGTCATTATTACAGAGATTTGTGTAGGAAACTACAGAGTTTGACTCAAGGCTCAAGTGTTGAGGAATATTATCAAGAAATGGAAAAAAAGGATGATACGGGCTAATGTGGAAGAGGATCGTGAGGCGACGATGGCTAGATTTATTGGTGGTTTGAATCAAAATATTGCTAACATTGTTGATTTGCACATTTATGTAGAGATGGAAGAATTGCTTCATAAAGCCATCAAAGTAGAGAAGTGACTGAAATCCAGGGGCAAATCCAGGTATGGTTCATCATCTGGATCATCATGGAAATCAGACTGGAAGGAGTATAAATCAGCTTCAAAATAAGAGGATGAAGTGAAATTAAGGAGCCTGATTCTCTTGTTAAAAGTAAGATTGACAAATCTTCTTCTAGAGCACGTGATATAAAATGTTTTAAATATCAAAGGCTTGGGCATATCGCTTCTAAATGTCCAAATTACAGTGTAATGGTGGTAAAGGATAATGGTGACATTAAGAGTGAGAGTTCTAATGATAATATGCCACCACACGAGGATGTCAGTAATGAAGAGCCTGCACAAGGAAAGTTGATTGCAATTGGGAAGAAGGAAGTAGTTGAGCAGGTGAAAGAGAAGATGGAAGTTTAGAGAGAACGAATTTTCCACACCAGATGTTTAGTGCACGATGAGGTTTGTAGCTTATTGATTGACAATGGAAGTATACTAATATTGTTAGTACTTTATTGATAAAAAAGCTGCATTTGCCTATAGTGAAGCACCCTAATCCCTATAAACTCCAATGGTTTAATGAATGTGGTGAAGTGAAGGTGACGAAACAAGTGTTATTGGAGTTTTCAATTGGTAGCTACAAGGATAAAGTCCTCTGTGATGTCGTGCCAATGCATGTGAGGCACATTCTGTTAAGTCGTCCATGGCAATTTGATAGATAGGTTTTATATGATGGTTTCAAGAATTGCTATTCCTTTAATTTGAACAACCAACATGTGGAATTAACACCTATCAATCCAAGTAAAGCACATGAGGATTAGCTTGTGTTATTGAGAGATTTTAGAGTGAGAGGCAAACACATGAGTGCTCAAAAAATAAGAGTGAAACTGAAATACCCTAAAATTTTATTTGAGTTAATTAGATATTATTAGACGATTAGTATAAAAATACAAGTGATTTTGAACCTTAACTTAAATTTAATTTATAAATTGATTTTAAATGATTTAGTTAGTGGGGTTTGATAAACTGCAGGATAATATTAGATAGTTTAATCTAATTAAATTAGAAAATGAATCTAATTGAAAATAGAGATTTCAATACCTTAAATACTCGATTTAATCCACTAAACTACTTCAATCACCTATTTCAACAAATTCGAACTTATTTAATATCTTCTAATTATTAAATTAAATTCCATTTGTCAAGTTCAATCGCGTAAACCCTAAATGTCAATTTAGCTATTGAGCAAAATTTTAACACCATAAATCTTAGAAATTTAAAACTAAATAATTCCTTTTAAATATCAAATTCCTAAAGCCCTAAAATTCTAAATTCAAATATGATATCAATTTTTCTTTAATTAAAATTCCTAAACCTAATTTCTAAATCCAATTAGCTAACTACCTTTCTTCTTTCCCAATTTCCATTCTACATATCTAAAAGCCCATGACCTAAAACCCTAATTCTCATCTAAACCCTAAACCCATTAGCAACAAAACAAAGCCATAAGCTTAAGAGATCAAGTCCATTAAGCCATGAGACCATAAAATTATCATGTACACACACACATCCAATAAAATCCTAATGTTAGAAAAAAAAAATCTAACAAGTGAAAAGACCAAAATACCCCTTAAATATCTACACAATAAAATATCTTCCCACCATAGAGAATTCTAATGAACATAAAAAGACCAAAATGCCCTCAATTAATCTAACAAAATGACCAAAAAGCCCCTAAACCTAATGGGAATTACATAACATGAATTAATATAAATAGGATGCTTAGAAAACCCTAATTCCCAACCCATTTTTAGCAGCCCCATTCTCTCAAATTCTCTCTCAAAAACACTCCAAAATATACAACAAAGTCCTCTTCAACATCAACACCCATAAGGTAAAGTATTACTCAAGTTTATGCCTCTTAACATCCTCTTTTGCTCCATTAATCGAAGCTATATTCCAATCAATTTCTTAGGTGAAATTAGAGACTAGAAACAAGGTTGAAGTTAGGAAAAATAAGGTTGAAGAAGTTGCATCGATCATTGAGTGATAGAAGTGATAGTGGAGGCAATTACTTGATTGATTTTCTAATCCAGTAAGTAATTGTAATTAGTATATTTCATTATGTTGATGACACATATATTCATGTAGATTACTAAAGGATAACTTAGATTCAAGTATAGATTACTATATGTATGCTTAAAAACCGAGATGAGCATGTATAGGTGTTTTGATATATGTTGGAATTGGGTATGTTGTGTTGATTGTGATGATTTGAGATGTGATTTGTAATTTTGATTGTAAAATATAAATATGTGTGTGAACTAGATGAAATAACATAGAATAAACATGTTTTAGATGAATTCAATATGCTTAAAGATTAATTTATATGCATATATATTAAATATGGACAGCTTGGGTTATCAAATTTAAATAAAATACTAAATGAATTTATTTTTTAATGAAATTTATAAAACTGATAGTTCAACATGTCTATATAAAAACTGTAAATTTTCGTGACTTTTGAAATACATTTACTATTTTTAAAAATTAAATTACAAAATAGCAAAATAGGGCAAAACAGTGTTTCGACCAGCAACAGTGGCGTGAATTCATATGGCCTAACCGGTGACTTTTCCTCCTTATTTTTGGATGAAATTATAACGGTTTGAAAGCTTAAGATGTCTACTTTAATTTGGTGTAAGGAACCGGACAAGAACCGGTCGGTTTAATGGTAAAATCCGATCGAACCAATCGGTCGTTGCTGCCTATGCCCTGCTTTGGACAGTTTTGAATCAATTAAAATTAAAACCATAATTAACTAATTAATTTAGGCCAAATGACCTTATAAACATATAAATATATGTGTTAGGAAGTTTACATAAAAATTTGAGCTTAAGAACCCATGTTTAAGATAATAAACCAATTTATTAAAGTTAGGGTGCACACTATTTTCTATAGGAAATGAAATGAGGGAATTTAAGGTAAATTAATTCTAATCAAATGAATATGAAATAAATGTAAATAATGTGTTTTCATGTTAAATTATGAATTTTAAGATAAATAAATAATTATTTTTATTTTTATTTTATGAATTTATTTAATAAAGTAAGTATAAATATAACATCACAAGATAGTACAAACATAATAGGAAACTAGTTTAGATTCCTTAATCCATTTAGATGTAAAAATAAATTATAAATTACATAAATAGAATAATTATATTTTAATAATTGTTTTACTTAATAAAAGTTTAATAGATTGATTATAGGACATACTATAGAATTTACCATTTTAAATGACCTAATTACTATTTAGTAAACTTGACTAGTTAATTATATTCAACTTTATTAGATAAAATTAATATAGATTTATTAACTAATTTTAGCTTAGTAAATTCTTCAGAAACCAACAATTTATACTTAGCTATTGATTGATGAATACCTATATGATCATATTAACTTGAAATTAGCTTTGATTAATATGTTAGGTTAACCTTAAATGATAAGGAGTACATAATTCCTAAAATATGATAGACCACGAATAATAAGAGGAGTATATTGTTTCAAATGTAAATTCGCTAGAAAACTAAGTGGTTAATACATGTTTGATATAAGTTGATAATTGAATCAAATGCTTATATGAGTTAATCTTTGAAGCAGATATTTGTTAGGAGTCTACCTTCTGCTTTATCTTCTTGTCTATCTTCTGATCATTCGAAGCACAGACTTTGTACAAGGTATGCAGTGACTTATGTGTTGCGTACTAGGGTAGGCATGCCAAATGAACTAATACTTAAAGACGACTTTAATAATTGGTTGTTGCTTGTGCGTGGCCATCTTTTAGACCTGGCCGAGGGGCGGCAACCTTGCTAGACGGTGCCAGCACGGTAGTTAGGCGCTTAGGCCACCATGGGCATGGTGGTACGGCGGGTAGCTGATGGGGGGAACAGTAGCGAGATAACGTCTACTTGGATCGGAGAGAAGTAATGTAATGTGGTTCACCTTATGGGACCGGTTGAGCTACACTATGTTATGGAGTGTGATGGGTAGAGATGCGTAACGATTGTGACCCCCAGACGAGGCTATTACTTGTAGAGGTAGGAGATATAGGTAATTGGGCTGTGTATATCAACCCCTTGAGCAGTTGCTGCTACTCAAGACCCCCAGGTTCCCAGCGTGTTGCCGGAGTGTGAGTGCTCTACTGTTGTTTGTCGCACTTTAATTTAAAGATATAAACTATTGATTGTTGCATTGCATTTAGAATAAGCATGTATGCCCATCTCGTGTGCTTGTGTTGCTGTTGTACTGGGCTTCGCTCATTCCTCTCTTTTTCAGGTGCTAATGATTACGATGATGATGATGATACCTATGATTATATGGGGTACAGTACGGATTTCGAGGAGTTTCTCAATGAATTGAGTGATTAGGACCCGCTTGATTATTATCTTATTTCTATTTTATAAATTTCACTATCAAACTTATGTTTTGATGAGTGCCTATCTACGAGCCCATGGTTTGTACTTGAGTTACTTGATACTCTCTGTTTGAAATATATGATGATATGGATCCTATGTACTCATTGATCTACTCTTTGAAGCAACTTAATTGGAAAGTGTTTTGAAAATTTTATTTTCCGCTACAAAAATTTTCAATTGTTTTCATAAACTAATTCAATGATTTCAGAATCTAAAATTTGTTTAGCAATGATCACGATAAACTGTAGACTAGGTTAGCCTTAGCGTATAAAGCCTAAGCGCTATGCGTAGCGGACTGGACACGCCTTAGGTCAATTCAGGGCGTGACAGAAACACTTATAAGTAATGTTAAGAGTATCATACTTACTAGGCAAGTTGTCACTAACAATCATATTGTGTCTGTTTTTTGAAATTAAAATTCTTTATTACAGGACTCCAATGATGAAAAGATGACAAGATTAGCCAAGCAACAAGTGCATCAATTTCGTTTGAAGCATCAAAGACCATCAAAGACTCATGGACATGCAGATTTGAGGATGAATCCTTCCAAAGAAGGAGGGACTGATGTCAAAATGAGAAGGAACATGTAAAGACCCAGCCTACTTAACCGATTTATTAAGTGTGCCAAATCTCCCGACCATGCATAATACCCAAATATTAGGAGCAATATTCAAATATTATACGTAAGGTCGTCTTAAAAAGAGGTATTTGTAATGGTTGTCTGTTTAAAACAGATATAACATTTACGTGATTTATATTAAGAAACATTATCACTACATAAGTAGTGGGTCATCACCTATATACAAGACATACATCATATATATACATTACAACTTCCCAAGGATCACATAAACACAGAAATCTTACTTACACACCAGTTACATTACAAATACAATTCAAATCAAAATACATTCTAAGGCTTAACAAATAAGCCTATAACTTCAAAAAATATATCAAAAGGAATCCTAAGCATATATTAGGTCTCTCTCTCCTAGTCATCCATAGAGTCCTCCTAGTCAGTCCCATAGCCCATATTATCATAAAGCTCGTCATCAAAGTCACCTGCAAGATAGCAGCATGAGCCAAAGGTCCAGTACACAATAATGCAAACAAATACATATGCTATGCACACTTAACTAAATGCAATGTAATAAATCACCACAACTTCATTATCTTTAGTTAAGTAAGTAGAACAACACTGGAGTATTCAAACTCCGATTCAAGCTTGGGAATTCTGGGGGTCCTGAGTAACAGCAGCTGCTCAAGGGGTTGATATAGATAGACTGGATATCTATATCTTCTATATCTAACCGATAAAGAAATTAATAGCATCATCCAGGGTTCACACTCCTTTATATACTCCACTTATCCCTGTCTATAACATCAATTAGTTCAACGGTCCCATACCCGTGAACTAAAACATATTATTTCCTGCCGAGCCTAAGTAGAGAATACACCGATACAGTTAATCCTATTAGCTACCCACTTAGCCCTTAAGATAAACGACCATTGCATCATAGATTTGAGTCATTGCATCATGACAAAATATTGGGCTAAGTGCCTAAACTATCGTACCATTGCATCATGACAAGGTAGTCGCTCCTCGGATCCGGATTCAACGACGTAAAGCACAACCAATTTCAATATCTTTTCATTAACCTTTGATTAAGGTCAAATTGGTATATGCCTACCCTAAACAACAATCACTCAAAGTATTGTGTACCTGGTTCGATTTGGAATTCAAAGGGGATCTCCAATTGAGTATCTATCTCTGTTTCACATAAATCAAACCATATCAACAATACTATCCTAAGACAAGCTTATATCCACTAGTTTAAAGCTTAGGAAATCATATGATCTTGATTAAAATCATTAAAGTCATAATATGACTTATATATATCATACAATCATCATACAACATCATACAAGTTCAATAATTAATCACAAAATTACATTAACTATCAAACATAAGTTTCTAGCTTTATTTGGAAAATAGAGCAGCTGGAAAGAAATGAAAATTCATCCTTGATAATCTTTTATTTTGTAAAAAATCAAAACATGAAAGTTTTAGATATCTTTTTAATCTTTCCAACGCAATTTGAATCACTTAAATCGGAGTTTGTATGAAAAAGTTATGATTAATTTACGAAAACACGTTGTTGTAGGGGACGGATCACGCCCATTGCTCGCCCGTGATTTTGGAAAAATCCGTGACTAGACCAAATCACGCCCTTTAGGTCACCTATGACTAAGAAAAAATTCATGATCAGTCCAAATCATGCCCTTTATCATGCTCGTGATATCTTGCTTGACGAATTTTTAAAAAATCAGATGATATCACGATTCCTAGCTCGCCCATGACTCCTCCCCTGTTTTCGACTTTTCACACTTTTCCTTTGTTTTAACTTCAAAATTCAACTTTTCTCAACTCCTAACATGTCCTAAACCTTATACAAACTTCATACAACACTTTTTGTACATTTAACAACATAAAACAAGAGTGATCTCCACTCCTTAACATCAAACAAGTTCAAACACTACTCTACAAGAATCAAACTCTTCTTCATCAACTTTCACCAACTCTAGCACACTTCAAACAATTTTAATATTTATCATACTTCAACACTTCAATTCTAAACCACATGAGAGCCTATTACAACCTATCTACAATAACCCAAGCATTCTGAAGCTTTCCTAACAACTCTACAACGTCTAAATAAGAATTTAGCATACCAACTACTTATATTATACCACACATGCATATTTCATGGATTAAGAGGGAAATAAAGCATATCAAACAAAAATAAACTTAGCTCAATGTATATATAAGGCTTGGGGAATGATTCTTGGTGTGTTAAGTCAAAGAAATCTTAATTGGATGTTGGAAATTTTGGTCTTGGAGAAGTGACGAATTTCTTGTTTTCTTGGTCTGTTTTGGATGTCTAAATGGCAAGAGAAGTGTGTTAATGTTTATCTACGTTATATCGACTTTAAGGGGCAGAAATTTCTAAGGGCTTGGGCCTTAATTAGGCTTAAATTTGGGCTCAAATTGAGTTAATAGTAGGACTTAAAATCTGCTAAGTTTAGGGTCTTATTTAGGCCTAAAACAAACTTAAATCCAACACATTTAATTTATTACAATAGCAATTAACACTAACATGATAATTTCTAACATGAATAAACTATCAACCTGGGTATTTTACTATAGCTTATTATCTAATCACATATGTGTTGAGATGTAATTTACTCAAATCTATAATGGATAAAACTTGATAAACTTGTTATTAATCTTATAGAAATCATGAGGAATTGATACTTAATCAAGTTAATGTTGTGTTTCAGGTTTATAAAGCTAAAGGAAAGATTTAGATGAATAAAGCATGTAGAAAATGACCAGAAGCCTGATGGCTGCCAGCCATGAGAAGATGGCCGCTAGCCATGGAGCCTCTGTGAAATGAAGAAAATCGGCCAGAAGAGCCATGGCCGCGCCATGGTGTGATCGCCGCCGGCCATCTTTCATGGCCGGCACTGGGGAGTTAATGGCTGCCGGCCATGGAGCCGGCCATCAATGCTGCAGAGTCCTGTGCGATGAAAATGGCAGCCAGCCATTTCTAACTCCAAGCCAGCCAGTTTTCATACGGGAGAAAGTCTTGTTCTTTCCTATATATAGAGAGAGAAGTCCATTAGAGAGAGATTTATTCATTCTTTATACTTTCAAGAACCCTAAAGATTGCTTTTCTTGAATCATGAACAACTAATCTCTTAATCTAGCCAAGGGATTATTGCAACTCAATTCAAGATGGATTGTGAGACCTAATTGGGTTTGATTTCTATTATCCTCATCTTTGCATATTTGTATTTCATCTGATTCTATCGTTATTATTGCTTGATTATCTCTTATAACTTTGGATTCGGTTGTAGGATGATTGAACAATAATCAATCAATTAGAACTCATATCCGTAATTGTATGAGTAATCTAATATAGGTGATGAAACAACACGATAGTCATAAAATAGATGGTTATTTGCTGTTGTGATGAAATATAATCTAATTTAAATGATCCATGCTCTATGAGATTGTTGATTAGGGTTAGGTTTCTCTTTTCTTAATGCAATTGATAGATTAAACCTTAAGAGCGTATTTAGGGTTATCTATTTGATTAGGAATAATTAAAGATCTCATCTTTGTTATTTAATATCTAAGGAGAGATTGAATTTCAGAGCTTATTGGAATTTATAACTAACCTATTCAAAGTAGGGATAATAATATTTGAGTCAAGGATCAATCTTGAGAATTGAGTTGTAATGAAACCTAGGCTAGATAACCTTTTGAATATATATAAATCTTCTTAATTAGAAATAGGTTTATTTAATTTGCTTGATTTCAAAAACCCCCCAATTTTATTTTTTTTTCTTCTCAATCTCGATAGAAACTTAGGATTTTTACCAGTCCCTGTGGACACGATCCTGCTCACCACTGTTTACAAATCTTAGAGTAGGTTATTTATTTTTGTTGGATTTGACACCCACCAAAATTTGGCGCCGTTGCCGGGGATCGAACCTGGGTCACCCGCGTGACAGACGGGAATACTCACCACTATACTACAACGACAAGCTTTCGCTTGTTGGTTATCCTTGGAATAACCAACAAGCGAAAGCTTGTGGTATTTGTGCTTCAAATAAATTTGGTGGGTGTCGAATCCAACAAAAATAAATAACCTACTCTAAGATTTGTAAACAGTGGTGAGCAGGATCGTCTCCACAGGGACTGGTAAAAATCCTAAGTTTCTATCGGGTTGAGAAGAGAAAAAGAAAATAAAATTGGGGGTTTTGAAATCAAGCAAATAAAATAAACCTATTTCTATTTAAAGAGATTTTATATATTCAAAAGATTATCTAGCCTAGGTTTCATTACAACTCAATTCTCAGATTGATCCTTGACTCAAATATTATTATCCCTACTTTGAATAGGTTAGTTATAAATTCCAATAAGCATTGAAATTCAATCTCTCCTTAGATATTAAATAACCAAGATAAGATCTTTGATTATTCCTAATCAAATAGATAACCCTAAATACGCTCTTAAGGTTTAATATCAATTGCATTAAGAAAAGAGAAACCTAACCCTAATCAACAATCTCATAGAGCATGGATCATTTAAATTAGATTATATTTCATCACAACATCAAATAACCATCTATTTTATGACTATCGTGTTGTTTCATCACCTATATTAGATTACTCATACAATTACGGATATGAGTTCTAATTGATTGATTATTGTTCAATCATCCTACAACCGGATCCAAAGTTATAAGAGATAATCAAGCAATAATAACAATAGAATCAGATGAAATACAAATATGCAAAGATGAGAATAATAGAAATCAAACCCAATTAGGTCTCACAATCCATCTTGAATTGAGTTGCAATAATCCCTTGGCTAGATTAAGAGATTAGTTGTTCATGATTCAAGAAAAGCAATCTTTAGGGTTCTTGAAAGTATAAAGAATGAATAATGAATGAATCCTCTTTCTCTCTCCTCCTTCTTTATATATATGAGATAAACATCAGATATAAAGAGTGTTTTTCGCATGAAAGATGGCTGGAGGCATGTCGCAACAAGGCTGGCAGCTATTATTCGCGAAACAAATGGTGCAGTCTTGATGGCCGGCTCCATGGCCGGCGGCCATGACTCTTCTGGCCGATTTTCTTCACTTCACGAGGCTCCATGGCTGGCGGCCATCTTCTCATGGCTGGCGGCCATCAGGCTTCTGGTCATTTTCTCCATGCTTTATTCATCTAAATCTTTCCTTTAGCTTTATAAACCTGAAACACAACATTAACTTGATTAAGTATCAATTCCTCATGATTTCTATAAGATTAATAACAAGTTTATCAAGTTTTATCCATTATAGATTGAGTAAATTATATCTCAACAAATTCCCCCACACTTAAACCATTGCTTGTCCTCAAGCAATACAATTAGAACCACAATTGAAATCTATCATAAGAGTGCTAACTTCACTTTTTGAATTCCAAGCATCTTTCTTTGATTATTCTTATGACATGCAATTTTAGTGCCTACCACTCTGACCAAATTGATCACATGTAATTAAAATACTTCAATCAAAATTCAAAAGCTAATCTAAACAGAACAAACTTTAATCCAAATGTTTAGCAAGAGATTCTTCTATTCAAAAGTAAATTCTCAGTTCAGTAAAGAAAAACACCCATTTGGACTTCATTGGATATTTAACAGATATATACTCCTCACAACATAAAGTAAAAGCATATGATATCAACTCTTTCCTTAGATTTTCTCCATATTTATTATAAGTCTTATTTCAGTGGTACTTTAGCATTCATATTCCTTTTGATTTATTCAAGCATATATTGAGCCTTCAGAGTGTGTTCTCTGGACGGGTTTTTGCCCGCTTCTTTTCAGCTCTTATTATATATATTTTCTTTTTCTTTCAAAGCTCATATAGTGAACTTTCGCCTTTCCTCCCTTATCGTTATAGTGAGTTCATTGAGTCGGTACATCCCGGGCTCATCACCCAAGTAACCAGGTTTAAAAGGGACCCCTAAGAACTCTCTCTCACTCTAACATTCAAGTTTGGATACTCATAACTCAATTGCTTAAGTTAGCGGAGTAGTGGCTATGCTTGTTTCTTTACTTTGAATGCAATACACATAAAAGACTTTTTTATCATGGTTCACTAAGTAAAAAGTGTCATTTATCTCTTTTACTAGATGTTGAAAAATTCTTTTAAAAAGAATTCAAGAGGAGTATATACATGTTAACTTATTCCTAGAAGTAAACCTGTTTATTTTTCACTTAAGAACTCGACCTACTCTTAAACTTCCAATTCTAAGGCTAAATACAAGATAAATTTGTTCCTCAAAGATTTTGCTACTCAATTTTGATCAAGTATTATAATCACAACAATGGATGAGTAAGACACTTTAGCAAGTCCATTTCCATATTTATGTAGATGCTATATAAATCATTTAGCACAATCTCCAGATTTCATAAAATTTTTGAAAAATTTTGGCAAAAAATTTGGCCTAAAATGCCATTAGGCATATAGTACTCAAGAACAAACAATTTAACAATTCAAGTGTGGGTACACAAATCAGATCAGATATCTCAAATATGCAAATATATTCAAATATTCCGACATCAACAGACAATAATACTCAAATCTCCTTATCATCTTATCCCTTCCCCCACACTTATTTTGAACAGTGTCCTCACTGTTCCTAATTCAGCCCATAATAGGTAAGGAAATAAAGATGAAGGATAAAGGAATAACGATACTTCCCCGGTTTAGTACTTGAAGCTCTTTTGAAGTTCTTGTCCTTTAAAGCTCTTGAGAGAATGTTTCCTTCAAAACCAAACTAACTGCAAAACAAAAACAAAAAGAAAAACAAAAGCACACAAAAGCAAAAACATTAGTAACTAATAAAACCATGGGTTGCCTCCCATGAAGCGCTTCTTTATAGTCCTTAGCTGGACTATTCCAACTCATCTCATGGAGGCTCAAAGATAAAAGTCTCCCCGTTTTCAGCCATGGGGAAAATCTCCAATAAACTCCTCTCTTGATTCACCCTAGTGATTCTCCATCTAAAGCCCTCAACAATTGATCATAAAATTGATCACTAGTGTGCTTTTTAAGCTCATCCTCCTTCTTGAGATTCAACTCATCATCTCTTCTTTTCTCCTCAAATTGTCCAGTGTCAACACTAATCTCTCCAAGCCCATCCTTCTTAGATTCATCAACTAGGCTCTTATCTTCCAAATCTTCCACAACCTGTTTTTCATCTTTATGAATAGCAAAAATTTGAGAAATATTTGAAGTGATTTTCTTTTCACTATCCACAGAGAATCTAATGATTTCCCCATCAAACTCCATTGTCATGACTCCTTCATTCACATCAATTTTGGTGTTAGATGTTTTCATAAATGGTCTCCCAAGCAAAAGTGTAGGTGATTGTGAATATATCTCCTCACCCATATCAATTACATAAAAGTCAGCGGGAAACACTAATCCATTGACTTGTACCAAAACATCTTCCAAAATACCTGATGGATATATATTGGATCTATCTGCAAGTTGCAAGATTACTCTTGTTTCTTTCAAAGATCCAATATTCAGTTTCTTATAGATTGAAAGAGGCATAATGTTAACTGAAGCCCCTAGGTCACACATGCAATTTTCAATTCTAACATGACCTACTATACAAGGAATAGAAAACGTACCAGGGTCCTTGCACTTTGGTGGTAGCTTCTTTTGAAGGACAGCAGATATATTCTCACCCATAAAAGCTGTCTCACTCCCTTTAAGCTTCTTCTTATTTGTACAAAGATCTTTCAGAAACTTCGCATATCGAGGTATTTGCTTAATCACATCCAATAATGGAATGTTTACCTCGACTTTTCTAAAAGTCTCCAAAATTTCCTTCTCATCATCCAATATCTTGGACTTATTCAACCTAGAAGGGAATGGGGGAACAGGTTTATAGAACGGGGGTGAAAATTTTTCTACCATGTGGGGGTTCTCTTTTTCAAAATCTTTGGAGGTGGTCTCAATTACCTTCCTACTAGAGTTTTGCAATTCCTTTCCAGATCTCAAGGAAATTGCACTCACATTTTCTTTATGATTAACAGTATTAGAAGGTAACTTACCTTGTTGCTCCAACTTTCCTACAGAGGTGGCAAGGTGACTCATTTGACTCTCCAAATTGTGAATACTTTTTCTTGTCTCATCCTGAAATTGCTTCGTGTTAATTGCAAGAGACTTGACAATATCTTCAAGTGATGAACTTGAAGACGAAGCTTGTTGTGGTGGTGGTTGAGGCCTTGGTTGATAGCTGAAGTTTGGATGGTCCCTCCAACCAGGATTGTATGTGTTGGAATAGGGATCATATCTTTTTGAGGGGGATGTGTTTGTCCTGGAAATCCACCAATTGCATTTGCATGCGCATATGAGTCATCTTGAAGGGTTGGACACATGTCTGTGGGGTGATTTGAAGCACAAATACCACAAGCTTTCGCTTGTTGGGTATTTCCAAGGATAACCTGCTGGACAAGAGAAGTCAAGTTAGATAATTGAGATTCTAAGTGTGAGACACTTACCTCGTTGACTCGTCTTGTTGAAGGATCTTGTCTGAAACCGAATTGTTGGGAATTTGCAGCCGTGAGTGAGATCAAATCCCTAGCCTGAGCAGGGGTTTTATCTACTATCGCTCCTCCACTCGCTGCATCCATCATCTTCCTCTCCAAAGGAAGCAATCCTTCATAGAAATATTGTATCAGGAGTTGTTCTGATATGCCATGTTGAGGACAACTGGCAACTAATTGTTTGAACCTTTCCCAATACTCATGCAGATTCTCAATTTCTCTTTGTTTAATCCCACAAATTTCCCTCCTTATGTTTGCGGCTCTAGTAGCAGGGAAAAATTTGTCCAAAAATGACTTCACCATGTCGGTCCAAGTGGTGATTGATCCAGGGGGTAGATAGAATAACCAATCTTTGGCTCTATCCTTTAATGAAAATGGGAAAGCCCTCAATTTAATTTGATCTTCAGATATCCCATGAGGTTTCATACCTGAACAGACAACGTGGAACTCCTTCAAATGTTTATGAGGGTCCTCGTTTTCCAAGCCATGAAAAGAAGGCAACAAATGAATCAACCCGGATTTCAACTCAAAATCCACATTCAATTCAGGGTATTGAATGCAGAGTGGTTGTTGAGTCACATCCGGAGTGGCTAGTTGTCTCAAAGTGCGATCTTGATTTGCCATCTCTTCTTCTTCTTTAAATTCAGAAGTTTCGGTTTCCTCTTTGTCGGTTTCACTGGATGATTCAGCCAATTCCAGTACTTGGTTTAATCCAGGAGATGAAGTTGAAGTTGCGTCTAGAATACGCTGTTTTGATTGTCGGCGCAATTCCCGTTCCGTCTTCTCTATATCTGAATCAAATTCTAAAGTACCTTTGTGAGAAGCACGGGTCATAAACAAAAATCAAAATAAAAGAAAAACAAGAACAAGGCAATAAGAAAGGAAATAAAAAAATAAAAAGAAATAGAAAAAGGGAAATTTTTAGACACCAGTCCCCGGCAACGGCGCCAAAATTTGGTGGGTGTCGAATCCAACAAAAATAAATAACCTACTCTAAGATTTGTAAACAGTGGTGAGCAGGATCGTCTCCACAGGGACTGGTAAAAATCCTAAGTTTCTATCGGGTTGAGAAGAGAAAAAGAAAATAAAATTGGGGGTTTTGAAATCAAGCAAATAAAATAAACCTATTTCTATTTAAAGAGATTTATATATATTCAAAAGATTATCTAGCCTAGGTTTCATTACAACTCAATTCTCAGATTGATCATAGACTCAAATATTATTATTCCTACTTTGAATAGGTTAGTTATAAATTCCAATAAGCATTGAAATTCAATTTCTCCTTAGATATTAAATAACCAAGATAAGATCTTTAATTATTCCTAATCAAATAGATAACCCTAAATACGCTCTTAAGGTTTAATCCATCAATTGCATTAAGAAAAGAGAAACCTAACCCTAATCAACAATCTCATAGAGCATGGATCATTTAAATTAGATTATATTTCATCACAACATCAAATAACCATCTATTTTATGACTATCGTGTTGTTTCATCACCTATATTAGATTACTCATACAATTACGGATATGAGTTCTAATTGATTGATTATTGTTCAATCATCCTACAACCGGATCCAAAGTTATAAGAGATAATCAAGCAATAATAACAATAGAATCAGATGAAATACAAATATGCAAAGATGAGAATAATAGAAATCAAACCCAATTAGGTCTCACAATCCATCTTGAATTGAGTTGCAATAATCCCTTGGCTAGATTAAGAGATTAGTTGTTCATGATTCAAGAAAAGCAATCTTTAGGGTTCTTGAAAGTATAAAGAATGAATAATGAATAAATCCTCTTTTCTCTCTCCTCCTTCTTTATATATATGAGATAAACATCAGATATAAAGAGTGTTTTTCGCATGAAAGATGGCTGGAGGCATGTCGCAACAAGGCTGGCAGCTATTATTCACGAAACAAATGGTGCAGTCTTGATGGCCGGCTCCATGGCCGGCGGCCATGATGCTTCTGGCCGATTTTCTTCACTTCACCGAGGCTCCATGGCTGGCGGCCATCTTCTCATGGCAGGCGGCCATCAGCTTCTGGTCATTTTCTCCACGCTTTATTCATCTAAATCTTTCCTTTAGCTTTATAAACCTGAAACACAACATTAACTTGATTAAGTATCAATTCCTCATGATTTCTATAAGATTAATAACAAGTTTATCAAGTTTTATCCATTATAGATTTGAGTAAATTACATCTCAACAATATGTCACAACACACTCAACATTACAAACACACCGATCCACTCAAACTCGTACACACATATAATTATCAAATTTAGCATGCATTAATATGTATTAAAATTATGGCTATTTCAAAACAAGAGTCAATTAGGATAAACACGAACAAAACAGAAGCATTATGGGCGAATTGGAGCAAAGTTGGACTGTAGGCCGCCAGCCTATAATCCAATTCCACTGGCTTTAAAGAGTAGGCTGCCAGCCTTTATGATGGCCTAGGAGCAACTTTGACAATGTCATTTGTTTCGTATTATTATTTCAATTAATGGCCGCCAACTTTGTTATTTAGGCCGCCAGCTTATCTTTTATGTTGTAATGACTTTTCATTTTTTTAGGTCTTTTAAGTTTCCTAGGTCTTTATAAGTAATCATATTTGCTATGTCTCAAGATACTTCAATAATAGAGTTTTTAGAGTTTTCCCTGAGATTTCATGTGAAAACTTGTAAGGACTTATCGGATTTATAATGTTCTTGTTTTTATAATGGACTTATTAATCAAATTACCTTCTTTGATTGTGGCATCTATGTCAATTGTGCCAAGGTTCATGCTTTTATTTTAAGCGATGGGTCAAGGTTTTCCTTTGTTTGTTGGGTCTTGGGATTGTTATTGCTAGGGTTCACAACATCAGTTAAGGATTATTGAATAAGAAATATGCATATCTATTCGTGTCAAACGTGGAACAAATCAGAGCATGGTTGGATTTGTATCAGTTAGTGTGTATGAGTATGTGGAAGATGAGGTGTAAGGGCAAGGTGGACAGTGAATATTTTATGGAGTGAAGTGGAGCATGGGTGGAATGCAAGTTTTGTAATGCACATAAAAGTTAGGGAAAAATCTAAAAGTAATGATGGAATGAATTAGATGGCTAGCAACAAATACGTAGTATTAGTGCGTGGGTAAGTTTATGGAGTTGGAGTGGACCTTGGTTACAAATATAAAAAGAAAAAAAAAATCTCCCGAATAATATAAAGAAATTGGCTTAAGTGAGTTAAGCCTAATACTACAAAATTACAAAAGAAAGATAAAGAAAACACATTGCTTGAGTCAGTGTTGTACAGTCGGCTTTGTGCATTCAAGTTTAGCAAAGTATAACTACTTTGTGCTCAATTCAGCTTAAAGTCCTTATGTACATGCGTATTAGTCATATATTCTGTCATGAAGTTTCAACAATTTTACACCAGTAATTCGTTGCAACAATTCAAGTCGCCACACAACCAAGGTCGTTCTATCTTTTGTAATGCTTGTAATTGTCTTGATTACTTTCAAGTCTACTCATTTTCTTCACCTTGTACGAGTTGTGGCTTGCTACACTCTTGTGTGTGTTTCTATCCTAATTCCTAGATGCTATACTTGGCACATGTTAGGCTTTGATACTTAGCCATACTTCGCTAATTCAGTTAGCTTGTTATTGAAGCTCGGCTTATTCATGAGTTCAATTGCTAGTGAGATGGAGGTCTTACAACTCTATCAATTATCAGCTAGCTATAGAGTGTGGAATTTAGTACTGCAATAACTTGCTTTCAGCACACACACACACAAAAAGAATAAAAAAAAAATAAAAATAAGAATATTATAAATGATAGCAAAAACAATTTCTACATCTTAAATTTTCAAGTTGTGAGCATGTTGTCATGGTTGTTGTTCTCTTATCGAATAAGATTTATTCTTGTGTAATTGTATGCTGTCATTGCTCATCTTCAAGAACTATTGCAAGGTAGACGCTCCAATATATTCCTTTGCCACTTTTAATGATGCTTAGTGTTACTATGGGGTTGTTCTGCTACTTGGGAGTTGATCGACATTATAAAGTTGTTGTTATGAGTTCATACTGTGATTGTCATAATAGTATCATTTGAAAATGAAATAAAACGTTATCTTATTCAATTTATAATGGCAAAGCCAATTTGCTCACTATTAATAATGATGAAAAAAATCATTCACTCCTTACAGCACCTAAAACGAGTTGATTTTTCTTTAGATTAAATCTCACATAAGTCAAACTTAAAAGTGAATCGTCTAATCAGGTTTAGACCACCTCATTTTTTAGTTCATGATCTCATTTCAACTATTTCACAATTGATTTTAAAAGTATATGGTTTATAAATTTCCAACTATTTACACAGTTAAAGCTCCCAAAAAATCAATAAACGTGGTTCTATCAAGGTCATTAAACTAGTATTTTCATATTTTCAAATAACTTTTGGCACATTCATATACAATTGATCCAAAAGCAAATTTATAAATTTTTAGCAAGATTTCACTATAAAGATGCCAATTCATGCATGAAAATGTGATAGATATATGAGATAAATGTGTAAATTTACACGTTTATTATCTAGACAGTACAAGAGATGGCTTCAATTAAGTTTTATCACCATATTTTCAAAAAGAGGGCATTATTCATAAATCATTCTGTGTTAATACACCCTAGCAAAATAAGATCACTAAGAGGAAAAATGGTCACTTACTTAACACCACCAGATTCTTATTACTTCAAGGGAATATTCCTAAATCCTATTGGGAAGAGGTTGTTCTCACTACTATACACTTGATAAACAAATTACCCTCTCAAGTGTTGGACTATAAAAGTCACATGGAAATACTTACTAATTTTTTATCCACATTTTAGAATATTAATTGGTCTAATATCTAGAGATTTTTGTTGAATTACCTTTAGGCATATTTGCAATTAAAATAGAGGCAATTTGGATCCTCATGCAATTAAGCGTGTTTTTCCTAAGTCACCCACCTACTTAAAAGGGGTATATATTCTATCGTCCTACCTTGAGGAAATTCTACACTTCCTTTGATGTTGAATTTATTGAACTCAAGCTATATTTCACAAAGTCTTGTCTATGGGGGAAAAATGAATGTTGGAGGTGATACTTTTGACCCATTTATTCCTCTTGACTTCCTAAACGAGACCCTAGCTCTTTATCCAGTATAAGCCTAACATTTTTTTTCATAAAATCTTGCACAAGAGTTAGTTTAAGAGAGCTTTTCCTCTAAACATGTGTCTTGTCCTTAGTCCATAATGATAATCTATGATTTTCCAAGATTTTTACAAGTGTCTTCCATAATAGTAATGGTTTTAGACCTATAGCAAGCCTAAGAACCCGACTTGAGCATTGAAAATGATTCCATGAGAAGAATTGATCCTTCCTTGTATTTAGAGACAATCGAAATGCATATAGACAATAGTAATCTCCTTATTGTTAAAAAGGTACTAAAGAATGCATTAAGAGACCATTATACCTATTATCCTATCGTGTATCATTTACATGCTCATCACCAACTGATAAAAAAATTCATAATAAGCTTAAACACCATTTCCATATTTAACATTGTGTCTAATGCATTATCAAAAAGAGAACGAAGAGATGCCATTAGATAGGAAATTGATGCTTTCGAGAAGAATAAGGCATGAAAATTGTTGATGAGTCAAGAGAGAATAACATAACAAACTGTAAGTGGCTATACACTCTTAAATAGAAGGCGGATGGGATGCTCGAGAGATATAGAGTAAGTTTTTTTTTTCCTCAAGATACAAAGTAAGGTTAGTTGTAAAAGGGTGCACTCGAACTTACAGGGTCAACTATAAAAAAATCTTTACTCCACTTCAAAAAATGAATAACGTAAAAATATTGTTATCCTTAGCAACTCAATTTGATTGACCACTTTTGTAATATGATTTGAAAAATGCTTTCCTCCATAGATTTTAGATGGAGAAATTTATATAATTATTCCAATAAGTTTTGAAGAAAAAAAAAAACAAAGTATATTGGGTAAAAAAAGGTCTATATGGAATAAAATAATTTATTAGAGTTCGGTTTGGTAGATTCACTAAAACCATGAAAGCTTTTGATTGTAAATAGAGCAAAAACAACCATATTTTATTCATTAAGCATTCAACTTCAAGGGGGTAATTGCACTCTTAGTGTACGTTAATGATATCTTTGTAACAAGGAATGATGAGAAAAGAGAAGCAAGAGTTGAAATGGCAATTCACTAGAGAATTTGAGTTAGAAGAGCTTCAAAATTTGAAGTATTTTCTTGGTATTGAGGTGGCTTACTAAACTAATAGGATATTTATATCACAACAAAAATATGTGTTGCATCTCTTGAAGGAGATGAAATGATGGGGTGTAAACCTTCTACTCTAAGGGATCCTAATTAAAAACTTGAAGAAACTAAAGATGAGTCAAGTGTTGATATGAAGATGTTTAAGAGATTGATTGTAAAACTTACATACCTTGCACATATTCAACCCGACATGGCATACTCTATGAGTATGATAAGCCAGCTCATGCATGATTTAGGAAACTCTCATCTATAAGCAACTAACAAGGTTTTGTGCGCTATCTTAAAGGAAACCTTGTAAAATAAATGTTGTTTAAAAGAAATGACAGTCTCACGTAAAAAGCCTGTAATGATGCAGATCATGCATAATCAATGTGGACCAAGTCAACATTAAGTTATTGTACATTTCTTAAAGGAAGTCTAGTGACATGGGAAGCAAGAATTAGAATGTTGTGGCTCAATTGTAGAATCATAATTCAAGGCAATTACTTAAGGGATTTATAAGCTCCGATTGCTGAAAATTATTCTAGATGATTTGAGAGTTAAATGGGATGGACTTATGAAGCTTTATGGTGACAAGAAATTAGCAATCAACATTGCTCATAACCTTGTGTAGCATGATAAGACAAAACACGTTGAGATAAACAAACATTGCATCAAAGAAAAGTTGAATGAATGTTTAGTTTCACATGCCATATGTTCCTTCTATATGACAGCTTGCTAATATTTTAGTAAAGGGATTGATGGTACAAGCTTTAATGAGATAATCTCTAAGCAGGGGGTGATACACATCTATTCCCCAACTCGAGGGGGAGTGTTAAGCTGTAGCATTTTTCATAAATAGTATTTTTTTTTCATCTTTTAGATAGAATAATTAATGGTATGCTATTCATGGTGTGTTTGGTGAAGGTTAGTGTACCAAGCTTTAGTACACCTATTAGGTATACATAATCTTAGTGTTTCTTGTAATAAATCTATCAATGAAAATACAGTCAGTTCTTTTCTCATATTTACTCACAAACACTAATAGACCACCTTGTTATCTTTATGTGGGACATATCAGAACTATGCCTCATAGTAAATTTGTCAAAGTAAAACAATGAAGACTACAAAGGTTGATGCTTACAAAGAGGAATCAACAACAAACATAGTAAAAAGTGCACCGTATATACTCCGACGAGCATCAATTTACAAGTGATCTAGATTTAAGGATGAATCTTCTTCAATTTAGGGTGAATGATGTGAATCAAGATATGAAGACTCGAAAAGATGCCGCTCAACAATTGGAGACTAGAATTACAGCAATTAAACCTGGCTATCAAAGCTGGTAGATTTGATATGAAGGCTGGTAGTGTACCCATCACCACAGCCATGTCTGACAGTGTGGTCTCCTCAGATAAAGTTCAAATGCTTGTAAGCAGCCTTAAAGGCCGATGGTCTTTCTCTCAGCAATGAGATTTCTTTTAGGTTTTCATCTTTTATTTTATTGTTACTATAAATACTCTTCTGTAAGGAGTTTTCATCAGACTTTGATGAATTGAAACCCTAATTGGAGTTTTTCTCTAATTTTCTTTCTCTTATCAATCATATTGATTGTGGCGAGATTCCTCCATTCTTATCGATTCTTTGTAATTGTGGCGAACAAATCACTTTATCTTGTTTGTGTGTAATATCAAATGCGAGAGCGTGTAGTTCGGTTATTTAGTGCATAATGTCCTTGTCAACGCCGTTCGCATCATTTTTTCTTTTCATCATAAATAAAAAAAAACCTAAACTACAAATTGTTCTAATTCGCGAATCAAGACATCTAGTGAATCAGAGATTCCTAGGCCCATCATACTCTTACCTCACAATTTGCATATATTGCTATATACTTATTATGAGTTTTTATCTATCCATTTTCAAGGAACAGAAGTGTACATTTTTAATAGAACACCTATAATATCTAAAAAAAATATCAAATTTGGTATATGAATTTTACATAAAAATTCAATATGGTATCCAAATTTTAAAGTGATTAATTAATATCTAATTAAAGTTTTCATGACTCTTTTCACCAACTCTACTAACACTATGTTCTTTTGGCATGATAGAAGTGTTAGGAGCATTAATAGAAATTTAACAACATGTTGTTTTTCCTATATCCGCAAGAAGAGTAAACTTTGTCAAGGAACAATGCAAATAGGTATAAAAAGTTTTACTGGGTATTAAATTGACCAATTTAAAATTTTTAGGTACTAAATTGAATTTTCATGTAAAATCCATGTACTTATGTGATACTTAACCAAATTTAAATGAGGTGGAAGCTTTCATTTGCATAAGCACTTTGCAAAATGAAGCTAGGGGGATTTGTGAAAGATAGAGAGGATGTGTTTTAATTTTGGTATATGTTTAATGTATGTAAATGAGTGAATGGTGTTGCTAGTTAAGTTTTTACCTAACTTCCTAGTTTAAGGCTAACCCATTTAAAGTTTTGAAATAAGAGGAAAAGGATAAGCACTCTTTTGCCAAAAAACAAAAAAAAGGCATATTTTCCTCATCATCAACACTTATCGACTATCACCTAATAAGAACATGAAATGCTCCTACATGTATATCCCTCGACATGTAAAAGATGGCTTGAGACTCTCAAACCAAGAGATCCTTTGCAATCTTCACCAAGAAAGCTATGTTGACAATTAAAAAAAGGGTAATTTAGGTAATTTTATCTTCTTTTACCTACTCTCTTTTTTAATTGGAGTTGTAATTTCCTGCTCATGATTCACTATTTTTGAGCGTTAAAGTGCCTT
This sequence comes from Combretum micranthum, assembly GCA_024138025.1. Lineage (NCBI taxonomy): Eukaryota > Viridiplantae > Streptophyta > Magnoliopsida > Myrtales > Combretaceae > Combretum > Combretum micranthum. The sequence goes on along the minus strand of JAMXBD010000149.1, from coordinate 15,306 downwards.
ACACCAAAACCAATCGAGTGTATCTTAACTCAAATTTGCTACTTATGTAAATCAAATCTTACATGAAAAACATAAGGACCTATTGGGTACTAACTTGCGAGTTATCCATGTGAAAATATGATACCAACAAATAGTTATACAATTTAACATATACGACTAATTTACTTTGCCATATGGAATAAGGAGAAATTGATTTCCAATTCAATAAAAACGTAATGGAGTTGTAATGATTATTATAATTTCTCCTAATAAAAAAAATAAAACAAGTAATTATTAGAGTAAAAGTAAAATGTATATAATATCCCATGTCTTTATTAGAAAAGGGTGATAATTGTATCCGTGATATTTTGAAAATATGGCTATTCATGACAGAAATTGAAAATAAACCATTAATTGACAATTTATATATGCAATGCCATTTATTATTTTGCGTAATAATAATTCATTATCAATTATCATTTTTCTCGAGTAGACAACATAATAACAACTTTGCATATAATCATAATATATATTCCTCTCAAATGAACGAATCAAGAGATTTACAAGAGAAATGAAAGGCATCCACTGATGGAGAGAAATGAAAGACATTTACTGGTCGTTCACTTTGATATAATTGCAATTCTTATTACAGCTTTATTTATTATGAATAATTATTACAACATTTAGTTCACTGTATAATAATTATACAATGAATTCCTCTTATACAAAATATTAAATAGTAATTCTTTATTCAAACTATGAATACTAATCCAATGCTATAACTATCTTTTTTTTTTTCAAAATCATAATTTAAATAAAAATTTAATAAAAATCATATTACAATTCTATTCTATTCTTTGGCAGAAATTCTATTACAATCTTATTCATTAAGTAAGTGAACGAGTAATCAGTGATGAAATTAGAGAGTGGCTGGTGGCTTTCACTTGGTAGATAATTAGGGGTGGGTTTTTTGATTTATTTATCCTATCATGTAAAAATAGGTAAATTAGGAGGTTTTTTTTTTTTTTTTCATTTTCTGGTAAGCTAAATTAGTAGTTATAATGAAGACCTTTTATAATCACAGCAATGAAGCTACTTCTATCAACACACATGTAAAAAAGATAAATCAAATCAACCCAACAATAAATCAACATCTATAAAAAAGTGAAAAATCAAACCTAAATTAATATGCACAACTAAGTTGTTAGAATTGAAAGTATATACAATAAATATATATATATTTATTAAGTACCTATGCTTTGATGAGAAAAACAAAAGTGAGCTCATAATTTATATACGATATTGGGGTACCATTAAAAAATTTTAAATTTTCATAAACAAATATCTTAAATATTACGATTTTAATGAAAGTATCCGTGGTGGTTTTTTTTTTCTTTTCTTTTTTTTTCTCACTTGAAAGGAACACAAACCTCTTTTGGCGGGAAATGAAATCTCGGAGGCAAATGCACAACTCCCGCTTTTTTTTTCTCTTTCACCACTTCTTCTTCTTCAAGTTCGATCCAATCCACATGGATTCCGATTCCGGCTCCGATTCCGATGGTTCTCACATCTCCGCCACTCCTCCGCGCGACCTCAGCCCTCCGAAACCAAAACCAAAACTTTCTCTTCCCTCTCCAAAATACCCAAAACCGTCTTTTCTCACATCTAAACCCAAACCTAAACCCAAAAACCCCTTTTCAAAACCCCGGACCACCCCAAACCCCAACCCTAATCCTAATCGTCGAAACACGCCAGAAGAAGAACCGATTATATCTCCTCTCTCCTCCCTCCCATTCCTCGTCCTACGCCCTTCCGATCAATCTAAACCGGTCCCGGCTCTTGGCAGCATTGAAACGCTCCCCGCCGGATACTTCTCCATTTCCAAGCACTCTTCCTTCTCTAGACTCAACAAAAAAGACCTTACCTTTGAAGATCCACCGTTGGATTCTCGTAATTCGAAACCCGAGATATAACGAATTTGGCGGGAAAGATTGCGTTTTTGGCGGGAAAAGTGATGAATTGTTGGCTAAGGAGCGTGGCTGTGCGGCTTCGGGGAAATCCGCAAAGGCGCTGCGGTTGAATTTGATTAAAAGTAACGTGCCTTTACCCCCAGTTAAATTGAAAAAGTGTAGCAATGAGGGTAATTTCGTCAGGCTTAATTTAAATGGTAGGAAGCGCAAGTTTGTTAGCAAAGGTAAGTGTTATAAATCCTCGGGGAGTTCCCGGTATTCGAGGAGGAGTAAAAGAGGAAGGAAAGTTGAGAATGGAGCTTCTGAGGAAGGTGGTTTTGTCGATGAAGATGGTTTAGTTACTGATGTTTCATGTGTGCAAGAGAGTGGAGAAGCTGGTTGCAGTGAAACGGTTTTGCAAGAGGCTCTTGTGGCAGCACGAAAAGAGGCATCGGATGAGAATTTGATGAGGGTCTTGAAGTTGGTTTATGGGTATGATTCGTTTCGTAATGGCCAATTGGAAGCTATCAAGATGGTGCTTGGTGGGAAATCGACGATGCTGGTTTTGCCAACGGGGGCAGGGAAATCGTTGTGTTATCAAATACCTGCAATGATCTTACCTGGAATTACTTTGGTGGTTAGCCCTTTGGTGGCTTTGATGATTGACCAGCTGAAGCAACTACCTCGGGTGGTCTGCGGTGGTCTCTTGAGTAGCAATCAAGTGAGTGTTGGGTGGTTTTTTTTATGTATTTTCACTTGGTTTGTTTTTTTGACTGAAACTGGTCCTGCTGTTACTCTAGACACTGCAAGAAACTTCTGAGACACTGAGGCTTCTTCAAGAAGGTGTTATCAAGGTGATAATAATAGCCGACTTGCGAACTGCTGGTTTAATTTTATTTCATTGCAAAATTTCCTGCTGGAATCATTTTTACTTGGAAAGAGGTTGTATAATCGTGCGCAATCAATGGTAGTGCATTTTACTTAATTTTGAAGCTGGAATTTGATCGACATGCAGGTGCTTTTAGTTTCTCCAGAGAGGTTTTTGAACGAGGAATTTTTGTCATTGTTCACCACACATGGTCAAGTATCACTCGTTGTTGTTGATGAGGCTCATTGCATTTCAGAGTGGTGAGCCATGGAAAAGGATTTCCCGTTATGATGGACTCTATGATCTTTAATTCTATTCATGCTTGATTGTTTTATTCAAGGGAAATATTATGACATTTTGTTTTGATGTCAAATCTTCCAGCACATAACTTCCGGCCTTCATACACAAGGCTAAGAGCTAATTTGCTTAGTGCAAAGCTCCATGTTGATTGTATTCTTGCTATGACTGCTACTGCTACTTGCACAACCTTGCGTGATATAATGTCTGCGCTTGAAATTCCTTCTGAAAATCTTATCCAGAAGGCTCAATTGAGGGACAATCTACAGTTGTCAATATCCACTAGTCAAAACAGGCGAGTATGAAGCCCCTTTTTCTTCCTGTCCATTCCTGAGCTGCCTTTCCTACACATTACATGTGAGAGTTAAATTGACATGGAAGTAATCTTTACAGCAGGATGAAAGACCTGCTTAGTTTGCTGAAGTCCCCTCCGTTCTCAGAAATTCATAGCATCATAGTCTACTGCAAATTTCAGGTAAACACTCAAATTTTTCAAAGACCATCTCATTCCTATTTCTCAACTTTTTGAAGTTGACACTATAGTTTTGTCTGGATGCTGTTTTTCAGCAAACCTTGAACTTGTTGGAAAAGAATGTTGTAGGGCTTTCAAAATTCGATTTGTTTTTGTTACCTTCAGATACATTATTGCTTAATCTAGAAGTTCAAAGCTTGATAATAATACATTAATCTTCCATCTTAGAATGGGCTTTAGCCATTGTTTGACCTAATAGATGTAGTTTTAACCATCAAGTTTGTCATACATGGTTCTGATCCCATATTGTTTCTACAGTCCGAGACAGATCTTATTAGCAGATACCTGTGTGATAACAATATCTCTGCAAAGGTTGGGTTTTCCTCTTTTGATAATTGGTTATTCTTGCAGCTTACAATTTTAATTTTCTAATTAGTAAGCTGACATTGCTCCTGTTAATTGCATGTAGAGCTATCACAGTGGCATTCCTTCAAAGCACCGGAACCGTGTACAAGAGTTGTTTTGTTCAAACAAACTTAGAGTGGTAAGACCATCAATGCGATAACCATAAAACTTTAGTTAGATATCTAGTCATTGGAGTCTCATTCTCTCTGAGAGTTATGGCAATTTCCAGTCTTACATACCTATTGCCATGCTTCTGTGAAGGTTGTTGCTACAGTGGCATTCGGGATGGGACTTGACAAGAGGGACGTTGGAGCTGTAAGATCTAACAAGCAAAATTTTCCTACTATACCATCAGCAATTATATGCATTGACCATGCCTTGTGTTTATCTCATCAGTGAGGTGTACCTTTATGTTTATTTCATTAGTGATGCAGACTTTCTATATCGATTTAATAAAGAAGTACTTTTAGAGTCTGGATTAAATCGGGCCATCAAGCAACAGACTCTCCTTGAGATTTCAGCAAACATTTTTTTGATCGTTTGTGTCTGATATTGTTTTTGTATGGGAGAAAAGTTCATGCTTTTTCACTAGTAATAGACTCTTCCTCTAAACAAATCTAAATAAAAGGGAACCTTTTATTGATTGTTGAACTGCAACTGTGGGAAACACTCTTACTCAAAAGGACCATCAATACAGGTGTGCCGCTGTGTGCTGTTAGTCTTCATATGGGTGATTTTTTCCCACCAATCATCTTATGATTGATTGTGTTTAATAATGTCTCCACAAGAGAAAAGTAAATGTCTTTGCACTAGTGGATATGTCAAGTCACTATATTTTTCTCCACGTAGCAGATTGTTTACTCTCAAACAAGAAATCTGCTTTCCAATTCACAAGAGTTCATTTAATGCCATTCAATAAATCAACATTATTTAAAATGTTGCCCATATCCATCCAACATTCAAAAACTCAGTGGAACCTCTAAATTAAGTCTAATTTCTTTCTTATGACATCTTTAATACTCCACCATCCAGTCTTGTTTTGCACCTTATTCATTAATAAGTGTTTGATTCATGGTGATCTATCAGGTAATTCATTACAGCATGCCAAATAGCTTAGAAGAGTATGTTCAGGTTAATATCTCTTTCAACTATATTTTACCAGATATTTTAAGTGACAGGGTTTGACTGGAGTAAAATCTAAAATCCATAGGAGATTGGCCGTGCAGGACGAGATGGGGCCAAGTCCTGTTGTCATCTTTTTCTTGATGATTCAATATACTTCAAGCTTCGTAGCCTCATGCACAGGTGATAACATTTGCAAATCTTTAATGCTATTAGACATGATTTTCTTTTCATAGCATCCCAGCTAATTAAAATTTCGTATCTTCAGCGATGGAGTTGATGAGTATGCAGTGAACAAGTTCCTTTCTCAAGTTTTCACTAGTGAAACAAATTCACTTGGAAAAGTTCGTTCAATTGTGAAAGATTCTGCATCTCACAAATTTGATATTAGAGAGGAGGTACTCATTTTGATTCTTGCACCAATAATTGCTTGCTTGCTGAAGAGTTTCCCACATTGTTTTTTCTTTTTTTTGGCCAACATTATAGCACTTAGCTATAAACTTTGGGTGCTGGGGCCTTTGGCACTTGCTGCTTTGGAGTGGATGAATGATGTCCCAAATGCTATTTGTGGCAGTTAGTCGTCAAGGAAAATTTTCATTATTTGCTAGAAATTTGGCCATTTGATTTACTGATGCTAATGATGTCCTCACTCGTCAAAGAACTTCCTAAATAACAAAATTAGAAGAAACCAAAGAGACAATGATTGATGCCTGTAGCGTTGAAATGATTGAGGCAGGCATTTGTATTTGGGATTTCCTCACTTTTTCCTGTATTGCAGTTGTAGTTATTACATTTTTATAAGATCATTCATTTATCCAAGAAAATTTATGTGGGGATTTGAACTGGGACCTTCTACTCTAACTTGTGATTTCATAGATCCATGGTTGCAGTGTATATATGATATGGTAAAAACATAACTAATAGGTCCACAGAATGTTTGTAGTAAGTTTCATGTCCTTCTTGTTTAATTAGAAGTCTTGTGAATGCCCAGCTTTGTATTCTCACCATCCTAGCCTTTTCCATATGCTGAGATAGGTCAAAGATATATCTATTATTTCTCCATTGGTTGGTTTGCTTACAATTTCTTCTATTTTTCTGTGGATAGGTAATGCTTACAATTTTAACCCACTTAGAATTGGGTGAAGTACAGTATTTGCTATTGCTTCCGCAAGTGAACGTAACTTACACTCTTAACTTTCATCAGGTTAGACGGTTAGTTTCAGTCAGTTTTCTGTGTATATTTTCTGTCATTATTAATGCTCAAGGAATGTGACTTTTTCATGTCTTAAGCTTCTATTGAACTGTAATGCTCCTTTTCCTTGAATAAATGCTTAAAGAAGGTGATAACTTGGGTTTGTGCATGCAGACTGCACCAGAATTGCTCGCTGATAAGGACATTGTTGCTGCTGCTATCGTGAAGAAGTGAGTACTAGTTACACTTGATTGTGTTTATCTAATTTAATATTTTTAGCTATCAATACATTGAAAGGGGTGTTTTCGCTTGATCAGGTCTCAGAAAAAGCAAGGACAGTATGTCTTTGACATACTTGAGGTGGCAAATAGTCTTGGTATGACACCTGTGCAATTATGCAGTTGGTTGCAAAATCTAAAGGTTTGTATACACTAAGCGCAATAATATAATGTTACATGGACTGTGTCACTCTGGGAAATTATGAGCTCTAAAAGTAATTGTTAGGCGATCTATTTCCAGCTTACTAACTCTAGAATGATGTTTTTCTATTGCCTTCTAAATCTATGTTTTTATCAAAATAGAATAATATAGGGTCTGCTTATATTAAAAAGGCTTGGTTATTGTTGCATTTTATTTATAGAGTTCAACTAGCGTAGCTTTCAGCACTAATACTATTGTTAGTAGTGTAAATTGAGAGAATAGATAATTAGCAATAAGTAGAACTGTACATCATTTAGATGATAGAAGATGGAATGTTTCCTTTCTCTGGTAAAGCCTCAGATTTGGTTCAGTCCCAATAATGCTCTTGCACTACTGTGCAGCTATTGAAAGGACTGTTCTTGATATTTTCATCTTTACTGCTGATGGGTTTTGATGCATGCTACTGATGTTTTAGAGCATAGCCAATGGCATTTTCTTCTACATTTGTCTTCCAATATTTGCTCCTCCATGTCATGTTAACAATTGCTCCTTATGTTGGGGTTGTAGCATCTTGTTTGGTAGAACATATGAGATACAGATATATTTCCTATCCTTTATCCTTCCCTCTTAGAAGTTTGTACTTGTCCAATAATCCTCATGGACTTGCTTCATTCTATGTTGTCTTACTGATCTTTCCTTTTAGTTGAAGGGGGAAATTACGTATGACTCAAAGGATCCAGCCTACTGTTACAGAGTCTTAAAATCTCCAGAAGACGTTTTTTCTCTCTCTGTTCATCTGACAAAATGGTTGTCAGAGGTTGAAAGATGTAAGGTAGTTATTTTGTCACTCCTTGTAATCTCCTTGACTCATTACATGAAACTCCATGTGTTTATGCGTGTTATTCTTAGGTACACAGCCATTGTTTGGCACGTAAATAAAATAAATTTAAGATAGAGCTTTTTTGTATTTATTTTGTACTTTTGAGGTGAGTACATATGAATTGTCTTTACTAGGTTAGCAAGTTGGATGCTATGTACAATGCTGCATCCCTTGCATTAAATGCATGTAAGATGCAAGGTTTTTCGGATTCCCAACACACTCCACACATGCAGAGAAAGATTATGGATTACTTCAATGGAGATTGTGATTTTGATGGCCCTTGTTTGATGAAGAAAACCAGGTAATGCAGAATGTCTTGCATAATATATCAAGATTTCCACTTTATGCATATGATTCTAGTTAGAGGTGGGAAAAAGGTATGTGTTATCCCTTGTCCTAGTTTACTGTCTAATTAATAATCTTATGCACCTTTATTTACACTGATTTCAAACTATGCTTGTTCTTGCAGCCCCTTCTTGCGAGCAGATATAAAGGTGAGTTAGATTAATTATGTAATTGATTCATTATGGGTAAACGTTTTCCAATTACTTGGTGCTATGGATTTTATAGGTTTTTCTTCAAAGCAATTCGCAGGCGAAATTTACTCCAAGAGCTATTGCAAGGATATTCCATGGCATTGGGAGCCCATCGTACCCCAGTTCAACCTGGGGAAAAACTCATTTCTGGTATACCTTGTAACTTTTTGTAATTTTTCATGCATCTAACAAAAATAAGTTTTCTTCATCATCACCCATTTGCAAGGCTTCTTTTTGCTGTGTATCTTGTCTAGAGGACATTTCACCTACTTGCAGTGAATGAAAATTGCTCTTCCTACATCTGTATCTTATGTTTGTTGTGGTCTGACAAGGAATTAGTTTGTCAGGTTATTAATTAGCCATGATTTATCACTCTCAAGTTCAAACTAGAGATTGGTGGCTAGCTTTTTTATTTTTCCACCTATGGAACCTTGCGAAATAACTATTAATTAAGGAAAAAGATTCAAATGACTGTCATCCACAAGATACAAAGGGATTTCAATCAAAATGCTGGAACTCATAATAAGATGAACTTTGTGTCTTGTCTATTCTCCATAACCTACACAGAAAGGGAGACAATATGTAAGATGGATTTGCAGCTTGTTGAAGTAGAAAATACAATCCCACACCCATTTATAAGTTTAAGGTTTGTTTAGATAAGATGATTGTAGATTTGTCTCACTATCTACAATGGAGATCATCAGTTTGTATCTTGTCCAATTGTTTCACCTCTTGTTTGATTATTTCCATGTGATGAACTCAATTTATATTTAGCCCATGTGAAGGCAGATAGTTGAAGTATGAAATAGATAATCCCACACCGATATTTAAGTTCAAGCTTTGGGATCAATGGTTGGTGGTTTTGGCATTTGACTATATTTTCCTATCTATTCATTTCTGTAGACTTTCCTGGCTATAAACTCTTCATGAAATTGGTTCTATTTGTGGGTGGGATGATTGTTCAATCTTTTTCTCTCTCTCTTTCTTTTTTTTTGCAATTAATTTATTAACGCATATACTGATGAGCCATTTATCTACTCTAGGGGAAGATATATGCAGGTAGATTTTAAAGAGGTGATTGAGGCAGCAAAAGCAGAACTCATGAGTTTTGTTGCCAAAAATGCAGTCTAGCTGTCAAGAGTCAGGTCCAATAGCTCCTTAAGCTATCAACTTTGGAAATCATGCTATGCTATTGTTATTTTATTAAAGTAATATTTTGAAATTGTTTGGTTTCTTTAATGCAGGTCTTGGTATCATGAATACTGGACCTTGAGAGTCTGTCATTCTTCTAATATAATTGAGTGAATGCAAGCACTCTACATGGTTATTCATTGTTCCAATAGCTCCATTCGATCTCAAACAATCTGATTTAACACTCAGCTTTTCTGGGATACTCTGCCCATCTTGGTCTTCATTACCGCTAGTTATGTTACATGGGGGCTCCAGAATTAAACTAACTTTTCAACGTTATAGAACACTTTCTTTTCACCTTTCGTCGGTCATTAGTATTGGAAACTGTTACACACATCAGTCAGGAAATAACCCCTTTTAAACATGTTTGTAAGCATCAGAAGAAGGCAGAGTGAAGCATGTTTGGTTTTGATGCTGCTAGTGATGTTTGTTTGTTTTTCAATGTTATTGTATTTGTAGGTTGTTATTTGTGGTGAAATGCAGGTGATAACAATATAGATGCTGGTGTGTTAATACGTCATGTGGCGTGACATGATAGTGTGAAGTATAGTAAGAAGTTATGCTGTATCCAGCTGTAAGCCTGTAATAAAAAGAGAAAATAGGGAAATGTCAGTCATGTAACTACCATGGTGCATTGTATTTAAAAGCGAATGAATGAAGAAAAAGGAAGACTTGGTTTCCTCAAAATAATCTTCCTATTTTATGAGATTGTTGGGTTCTCTCCAACAAGCCCGAACTTTGATTAGAGAATAGGTAGAAAAGATAGAGATACTAATCGTTACTATAACAGAAACATGCTATCGGGGCTATATTTACACTACTGGGTGAGGACTCAGACTCTGCTTTTGCACATAACTACAACGGAGAAAATACCCCTGACATGGTATTGCTCCTTTAAAGGAAGATCACCTGGGAAAGACAAAAACAAGACTTGCAGTATCCACGATGCTTGTATATATGTTGTTTGTCATTAATGGCTTCACCATACTTGTTATTCTTGATCTCCCAAAGAATAAAAATATTGGATCACTTGTATTCAAGCATTTTACAGCTTTTTCTATACATCTGTTTGAATTACGAATCATATGGATGCAGCTCCTCTGAGTTTTTCCAGGACAATTCAACATCAGGTTCCCCAAGTTTGGATAACAGGGAATGAAAATCCAGAATTAGACAATGATATAGAGATTTCCTGTTTCACCTTGAAATTGATGGCTTATGAGTCTCTGATGTAGCGAAATATGAAAAGATAATATAATCACAATTTATTGATTCTAGGAATACTCGGAAAGTGATCCTCGATTATCGTAAGATCGTTGAGTCATGCACGATTGTCGACCTATGATATTCAAAAGCCTATTAATTCTGAGAATACCTAGGCAATTGGCATCAAATCCAAAGTTTTGTGCAATAAATTCGAAATTTGGAATCACAAAAAAGAGCTTAGAGAAATATCATTCAAATGTCAAAATTGTCTTCTTTATTGATTCTAAGAATACTCGAAAAGCGATCATGATTATCTAAGACCATTGAGTTGCGCACGATTGTCGACCTGTGATATTCAAAAGCCTATTAATTCTGAGAATACCTAGCTTGGCATCAAATCCAAGTTCTATGCAAGAAATTCGAAATTTGGAATCATAAACAAAAGAGCTTAGAGAAATATCATTCAAATGTCAAAATTGTCTTTCTTTGCCCTAAGGTGTACAATATGTTAAAAACCTAAAATTTACTAAAAAAAGGAAAATAAAAAAAAATCCTATCATAAACTAAATAAAAAGATATAGAAAAATCCTAATAAAAAATATTCATATAATAAAATCATCCTAATGTACTAAAAAAATTATTCTTAAAAAATATTAAATAATATTTTAAAGACATTGACTATTATTAATTACAAATTGAAAAATCCAAAATATAGTAAATGCGCTCCAATGCCGACGGTATAGAACTAAAGGTTAGTGGCTTAGCTCCAAGGTTGGTGGTGTAAGGGCCAGTGTTAAACATCCATCGCTTGTTCCTCTTTTCATCTTATGCCATTTCCCAAGTAGATGTCCCATCTCTTCCATTGCATCATACACTCTCGGTTGGACAAAATTCGACCTCAAATTTTTACCATTCATGCAAGATCATTTGGAATTAATCACAAAAGCCATGTGAGGTGAAACTCTTGTGTTTTCCTTGGTTAGAACTAAAGGACCCTTTGCTGTCTAGCAGTGTGTGTTGGATATAAAACAACGGTCTTCGATGAACGTGTATTGACATCCTCAAAAGAATAAGGGTTTGATTCTCTTTTGATCAAAAGACAATCCATTCACCTTGCATGAAAATTTCTCGGCTTCACTTAAATCATGTAAATTATCCTCTACTTTATCATAAATATCAAATATCAATTCATCATCAGCCTCAAACACATCTTCTTTTTCACCATTCTTCATCATAAACTAACCATTACCTATCATAGTAGCCCCCATCAATAGAAGAGAATCATCATGTGCTTCCTCAAAATCTGTATCTAGCATTGGATTAGGATTACGGTTAGGATCTACCCCTATTCTGATTCAGCATAAGCATTTCCATCCTCTCTGTAATCTAATCACCATAGTCCTAATCTTTGATTGAGTATCTTTCCAATCCTTTGGTCCAAGGCTTTACTCTCATAGATCTCATCCACACATTATTGATTAACCTATCTGTAAGGCATCATGATAATCCCAAAGCAAATGCGACTCTGACACCAATATGACACAACGAAATATGAAAGGATAATATAATCACAATCTGTTGATTCTAAGAATAACTGGAAAACGATCCTTGATTATCGCAAGATTGTTGAGTCACACACGATTGCCAGCTTATGATCTTCAAAAGACTATTGATTATGAGAATACTTAGTTATTGGCATCAAATCTAAAGTTTTGTGCAAGAAATTTGAAATTTGGAATTATAGAGCAAAATAGCTTAGAGAAATATCATTCAAATGTCAAGACTGTCTTTCTTTCGCCTTAGGGTGTACAATATATAAGAAACCTAAAATTTAATAATAAAAAAAAGAAATGCAAAAAACCCTATCACAAACTGAATAAAAGGATATAGAAAAATCCTAATAAAAGATATTCCATAAAATAAAAAAAATCCTACTAAATAATAATAAAAGATGTTCTTAAAAAATATTAAATGATATTCTAAATACATTGATTATATTATTAATTATGAAATTAAAAAAAATCCAAAAACAAGTAATGTATGTTGCTTCAATGATATGTGCTTTCTATGCAAAATTAATATTGTATGTTTTATATATGCGTTTGTGCTGGTATTTTGATAACTAAAATGATGTGATTGTTTTAGATAATTTTCTTCATAGGGTTGGTAAAAAGATTCAAAGGGGAGAGAGAGAGAGAGGGAGAGAGAGAGAATGGGGTGATTTTAGCCTGGAGGGATAGGGAGTGAAATGTGGTGATTATTTTATTAGATGGTGTAAGATGTAATTTAGGAATTGAAATTCTAATAGTAGAACATAAAAAATAGGACTTAATTAAGCTACATTACATGTGGAAGTGGGTTTCTAATTGGAAAAAAAAAATATATTTTTTAAATTTTTGGGGTAATATGAAAAAAAAAAGATTTGTGTTTTTTGTGTTTTACAAATAGGTGCTTTGAGTAATCGATTCTATTCTATCAAGCGAATCAATTCAATTCATGTTAAAAAATAAAAAACTAAGTTTGATGGTTATTTTTTGTATTTATCTTCTTGAATGGTTACTCCTTTATCTTTTTTCTCTAATAATAAACCATTCTCAATAATATTTATAGTTATTCTATGCAAAATTGAAGGGGTTAATTGATTCATGGGCTTGCAAATATTCACAAAAGATCAATATTTTCATTTGATTCATTCGAAAAAACTTAGATCTACGAACACCAAAATCGGTTTTTGTGGAGTACATTGACCACCCACAACTGCACAATCTTAGTGTGAGTAACCTATTCCATTGTGATATTCATGCTTGGAAACTCCATAATGGCATTGCCATATCATATAACTACCTTGTGGCGGTTCAAGGAATATGTGAAGTTTCTACCTTTCGTCTTGTTTTAACCTTAGTGTGAGCAACCGACTTCATTGTGATATTCATACTTCGAAACTCTATAATGGTATCGCCATGTCATTCAACCACCTTGTGGTGGTTCGAGGAATATGTGAAGTTTTTGCCTTTCGTCCTGCCTTACACATATGCTCTCCAATCTCCATTTCCATAGCTTATTTTCACTTCAATTTTTCATTTGCAAATTTCTTTTTGTCTTTTTTATTTTTTCTACTATATATTTAATGACATTATTTTTAAGTTAATTAATATTAATACTTAATTAATAGAACACAACCGAGATCACTGCAAAACTCAAAGCATATTTTGTAATTTATCCTTATTTTTATTATCAAATGCTGAATTAGATTTTGGTAATTAGAAACCTATCTTTGGCAGTTATAGTATTTCTCTTCTTGTATTGACAAGAATATTATAATAGGGAAATTATTTGGTAGTTCAACCTCTAAATAAATCCACTGTTTCCAATTTTTTATTTATTTTTACAAACCTACTTTTATCATCACAGATCACTCCTCCGAATGCTTCACTATTTAGAGGTTGAACCACAAAATCATTTGTGCTCAACTTGACCTAACCCTCGGTTAGACCAGATGCTTGCCGATGGAAATAATTTTTTCCTTTTCCCTTCCTTAAATTTGCCTAATATTCATAAGTTTTGCACCTTATCGTAAGGGGATCCGTTCTAATTTTTGCCTAATATTCATATTGACATTATAATCAAATTCAAAAATGGGCAAAATTGAACGAAGAATGTCAATGTATCATTAAGAAATCATACTATAATGAAACCATGTTGGAAAAAGTGGGTTTTGTTTCTTTTGACTTTATAACTTAAGATGTTTAGAGATGTTGTAAATAATATTTTAAATCAATTTTGAGTTTATTAGATGTACTTATTATTTTTAATTCTTAATTAGCAATATTAAGATAATTTTTTGCAATTCAAAAAAAAAACACATTGAAATTACAGCCCATAAGTTCAAATTATATATTTATATCAAATTTAAGTTTAAGGCACTCTTTTTAAATATATTTTATAAGTTCAAACGCAATAGAATCAATTTTAGGGGTTATGGGCATTTCAATTTGATGTTTTGTTATGTTGTATATTGGTTTAATATTGAATTATTACTATATTCTTTTAATTTATTATGCAAATAATACTTTTGTCCTTTTTGTTGATACCTATTTATACAAATATATTATATATTTAATCATAACAATAATTTGTCTATAAATTTTTTTTTCAAAATTCAAAATATTGTGTTTTTCACCATGTGGAAAAAATAAATACATTATGTGCTTCACTACAAAAAAGATGAACATTAAAATTTCATTAATAATTTTTTCAATATCAGGATAAATGTAATTATACATACAGTGGGACGTGACACCACATTGTGGGTATATATTTTTAATTATATAAATAAGTGAAACATTAATTATAAATTAATTATATAATTGGATACATGAAAGCGAAAAGAAAAATTAGAAATTTTACTAAAAAATTAATATAAAAGTTGTTGTTTGAGGATTATCAATATACAATAATACTAAATAATTTATTTGTTTTAAAATAAAAATTGCTATATGTCTGCAAAATGTTGAAAATTATAAAATTAAGTAATACGTGGATAAATGGTCTAAGTAATTACATCAATAAAAGGTGAAAAAAAAAAAAAAATGGAATAGAGAGAGAGAGAGGTGGTCAACATCCTCCATTGATGGTGTGCCAAATAACTCTTTGAGACTTATGCGGTACACCATGTACTTATGCAGACTTATTGCTTATATGCACACACTCTCAATGGAAGGTGTTACCATAAGTATGAGGTATTTCTATTATTTTTTTGGACCACTTTACTTATATTTTGTGAGAGAAA